>OY757313.1:125159261-126359261 GCA_963583905.1 Stenurella melanura | reverse complement strand
TAAGACTACAAGAATTTGGGATTTGGTGTATATACTAGAGGCCAAGGCCTCAGATTTTTTAGTAACATTTTTCAACCCCTGCACCACCCCCACTCTGTTACCAAAGAGGCTATTAAAAATAAATTGACATATTCACTTGGCACACCTGTATTATAACGATATCTGGAACTAAGTCATATTTTGAGATGATAAAGTTGAAGGTGTGGTAGAGTAAGTAGGGGTAAAGAGGGGAAAATGAGTAAAGCAAGCTGGTAAGAGTACAGAAACTTGGGTTTTTGTGTATATACTAGAAGCCAAGTCCTCATTTTTTTTTTATGATAAATTTGGCACACGTGTGTATTGTAATGACATCTCATTGAGACAATTTCGTTGAAGGGGTGGAGGGTGGGAGTAATTGGACAAGATAAGTAGAGCAAGTTAATGGGAGTTCGAAAACTTCATTTTTGCGTATATGCTAGAAACCAGCGCGCCTTAGTTTCCTTTATGACATCTGTTCCAAATATTATTAAAACGATATGACCAATTATTTCCATATACGAGAGTGCAATTATAGTCAAGAAGTTTTCCTTTGAAGTGACTTGGATGGAAAATGTGGATGTGGAAGTAGTGATTCCTTAGGCAGCGTTTTTTGCAATTTCTATTGTCAATTTCAATGAGCATTACATTTATCGATGTGTTACGAAGCTTCTATGAGGCTATGAGGCTTCTATAAAGTCAATTTCCTGTAAGGCAATTATCCTCACAGGTAGACGCAGGTGGTAGTATTAGTGGCCTCTTAGTAGATCATTGCTGATATCCAGAAGAATCTAATGGGTGAAGTAGGTTATGGATGCCGCTATCTGGAGGCGAAGAGTTTCGCTGTTTCCCGCAACTCTACCAGTTTAGATAGCATACAATACAGATCACCTAAAGACGTTAGAAAAACAGACAGAGTATTGATGCCCTCAAAATGTGAATCTGTATTTTGCACCACCAAGTCGATTCTCTAAGCAAACGCCGCCTTCAAAACAACTCTTCAGCATTGTATTTTTCTACAGTTTATCACCTTTCTCTTCATTAACCGAGACAATATAGAACTTACCAGACAATAGCAACAGATGGAGTCATGCTGTCAAACGTGTCATAGTATGACAGTAGATTTACAGCATAATGTATAGGTCACTAACAGCATGCGAATACGCTGTGCAGGAGTAGATCATTATATAGACAAACGTTGAGGATTGAACGGTAAAAAAATTAAAAATGTAACATGCAAAATGATATACCGTACTATTTACCGATGAAGTCGATTCGGCTTATACGTTTTATAGGGTGATATGTGATTAAAAACTGAGAAACACGCCCAGCAGCTTGAACCGTACCAAAAACGTACATCTTTTCATCTAGTCGCGTTACTCGATCACGTCTTTGGAGTTTTGGGTCTTGTTCTTATCTCTACGACTTCAAATCAACTTCAAGTCTACTTCCAAATGTACGCTCTTATTCTGGCTCCATGGGCTTCTTTCAGTTCGTTTTCAGTTTCAATTACCGTTCGACGCCTATTTCTGAATATTTGCAACCTTATTGTTATGTGTTTTCACCCTTTAGGAAACACCCTGTATGAATCCGTGGGTTCTAAATAATTTTAACAAGGGGTAAACCACTAACACTTTATCTAACAATTTACTGATTACACAAACTAACTTTTACAATGTTTATATTTACACTTCGAATTCATAACCTCACTTTCGCTATTAACTTCCTTTTGTAAAACTTCTTCTCTGCGCCGGTAATCGCGCCGAACATACTCTGAAATTGCCTCTAGATCCATCCAGAACACAATCAATAATCTTCTCTCACCACACTCTAGAAAACTCTATCTCTTTCTACAAGCTTCCAGTCACTCACTATTGGGCATAGGCGTATCAATCTCCAGTTTCAAGGGGGTGTAATTCATAAGATTATTATCTACGTGTTTAAGCGTTTTCTGCCTTGACCTCATCTTCTCACATACTTTGCAATTTGCTTCAACGTGCATCATTACAATGGATCGTCGATTTTGATTTAACAAACAATCGGAAACATCAGTATAAGATTTTTTATCATTGCTGCAGCCCTAGAGATATCAGTCGGTGATAAATCACCCAATATGGATTATTTCACAATTAAAGTGACGATAGTAAATAAGAACAAAACAAAACAATTACTTACGAATACACAGCGAACTTTAATGTAGAGAAAACATGTGCTTCAAATGTAATGTAACAACTAACGGATTTTTCGCGTTAAAATTAAGTTTGCCATTAGCTAACTTGGTAAAAATGTACAAAATGAACAGAATTTGTAATAAGAAATTTGTTGCTGTCTATATCTTCGAATTTATAATAAAAAGTAAAAAAAAATGCCAATATATCTCCATTCCCTTTTTGCCGATTTACGTGTATTATTTATTAAATCGTATTAATATAGTATTATTATCAGTATTGTTCTATTTGTGTTTTTAGTCTGTTATGCTTTTGAATAAGAAATTAAATAAATAAAAATTAATTATAATTTAGATGTAAATTAAAAAATTTTAGAAGGTTAGAAAGAGTAGGAATCACTAATTAATGTTAAAGCGTAATCAATACTCCGAAATGCCTGCATTCTAATAAATGAGGACGAGCCGACTATATGCATAAATCCTAATGGATTATCAATGTTCTGGTGTCTTCATTGACAGCACAATATTGGAGTGAAATGTATAAATATGCAACAGGTTCCCGGTTCAAGTTTATAAGCAAGGTTATCCTGAGTTTACTATTTCCGGTTACCATTTATAATATGGAAGGCAGACTAAGAACTACATAGAAAGTTTGATATGATTATATGAAAACAAACAAGATTAGTTGAGGTAATTTTAAATGTATACAGCGCCTATGTATGAAATATAAGTAATCATAATTTATATTGTTAAAAATTCCCTTAGTGAAAAATAGCTTATTATTTAACGAGCAGTAATGTAGATAATATCTCATGCAGATGAAGTTTGCAGTGCGAGCCGCAGGCGAGTGCTTTAAATCATCAAGTGTGTTACTGCCATTATCGCAAGTTGAATGCTATACTTTAATGATTATAAAAATAAATGTTGACATAATAGTTTGACAAAGTCCAAACTATCCAAACATGTCAAATCACCTTCCTCTCCTCAATAATAATAGACCATTCTATTTTATTTTGTGCTTTACATCGATTGAGCAGGCTAGGCATGAAGTTAAAGGTGATAAAAATAAATCACTAGGGTGTAATAATTACTTACACCATTTGTTTATAGATACTATTACATGTTCAAAGCAGTTGAGTATTTAATATATAATGTAATAAGAGTAGATAATAGTGATTTACGATACAAGTATTGTAATATGAAATAACGATACGAATGTCGTACGATGTTTTATCTACTATCAATACTTCCCATAGTGTTATAAAAAAAGGTTATAATTTTTAATTACAACAATATTAAGACGATAAACAGTAAACTATGTTAGTAGTTTCTGAAAATATCTGTCATGTTTATGTCGCTAGCTGTCACTGTGGTTATGGGGCACACAGAAACAGTTTCTAACATTGAAAATTTCGTGGAGAACATTAATGCTTCAGGTGCCTCTGCATCTTCAGGAATCAGTATATTAAAATGCAAAGGTGTAGTAATCAATGTTTACAATAAGTGAGGTTTAACTTTTATTCTTTTTTTAAGGCATTGTTGGCCCTAGAAACTGAGTCTATTAGCCAGTTTTCTTTATTGTATCATTTAAACACAATATTCCCCATTTCACTTAATGCTAATTACAATATGTATAATTATGATTAATAAATATATAGTTTTTTGTTTCCTTTTTTTGTTTTTTTTTCTGTTTTTTTTTTGTTTAATACCTATGTTGGTATATTTTCTTGACGTTTTTTTTTCAATTCCTTTTTCATCTATTTTTATTTCTTTTTTAGTTTTTTTTGTACATGTATCGATTTTTAGGTTTTTCTGTTTTTTAATTACTTATCTATTTACAATATTAAGTTGGATGTTTTATTCTTTTCAATTAATAAATATTTCAAATGTAATTAATGATTTTAATAAACGAGTTCTAATTTAATTAAACTTGAATTAGTGCCTAATTGCTGAGATTTTTTATATCTTCTTATCACATTAGTTCGGTAAATTGTCATCTTACCGAACTAGTGCGGTAAAAGGATATAAAATATCTGAGCGATTAGACATCAATTTACCGCACTAGTTCGGTAATGTATGACATTATGATATTCAAATAAATATTGTAATGTTTGGCATAATGTTTGACATATTGATAGTACATTACACACGATTTGCATACAATATTTCTTCTACTACCGAAATGGTTACCAAAATATATATATATATATATATATAAATCAAAATATAAACAATATATTTTACGCGCTAGCTCGTGAAGTATTTACTTTTCCGCACGGTTGTTGCATAGCCGCCTAGACAGACCTGTTATATTAAATGTATTTTATTTTCTCACTTTACGCACTAGTACGAAAAAATTCAATATTACGCATTATGCAGCATATGTGAAGTAAACGGCTGTGAAAAAGCAAATATATTAATCATTTAGCAGATAACTGAAATACGAAAAATATAATTTTTCAATAACAGCAGAAATAAAATATTACTCTTGGATGTGTTAAATCTAATTTTATATTTTTAAAACAATACCTCTTTAAATTTTGCTAAAAATGTTCTGTATTGTATATTTTACTTTAATTATTTTCCTCGACCCTACCTTTCCGCAATAAAATTTACAATATCGCTGTGTTTCATTTTGTCCGAAAAACCTTACTAACGATCTGCCTGAAACGAGGTTTACTTAAAACATGAAAATTTGTATAGCGTATGTGAACCCTCTGGATAAAGAATAACCTGGGTTAATAGGGACGAACTTATCTCAGTAAGAATTATAATATGTTGTCATGACCACACAATAAAATCATGTTATAGTCCTGGCGCTACCATATGAGAAAAACGCCAGAGTTCAGACACATGCCTATTTTCGAAAAACAGTGGGATTTTTAATCTAATTTTATAATAGGTAATTATTGCGTCATAGACTGTCAGTGGGCGTCGGAATAGTCGAAAAAACGCAAGGTCTAACAACTTTAAAAAAGTAAAAACCTGTTGGTTGAATGCACCAAAAAAATATTTTGGGATCGTGAAAAATAGCTATTTTTGTAACATGTACCTAAAACAATGTTTTTAGGACGAATCTTAGCTAGCCGAGTCAGGAATAGCCGATGAGTCCCAAAAAGCTGATTTTATGTACGTGTTACAAACAACATATTTTTATTAAATGCCCCTAAAACATATTTAAAATTTTGGTTAGAGCAAATATTTCTCGAAAATAGTGAGGTTCAAATTTTAATTATCATGCGACCATAGTAACCAGATTATTTAATATAAGCAATATAAAATTGACGCGTTTTTTATATGGTATAAGATGCAGAATCCACAAATTATATACTTACGGAAACACCAAGGAACTTGTGTTAGATTTACTTCCAGCGATATTTCGTCAAATTTATAAAAAGGAATATGAAACATTCATTCGATGGAAAGAAACGAACAACATTGTAATTGTAGACGAAGATGCACTGTTGAACTATTTGCATGAAAAGGTAAGTGCCGCTATTCTTTGCATTCAATATTCATAACATATGACACATATTCTTTATAGGATTTTGCAAACAGAGAAAAAAATTATCTATGACAACTAAGGGAAAAGCTATAAGTAAAAAATATTAATGCAATCTTTGCATTCTTTAAGAAACCTGACTTCTGGTTATGATAGCAAATTAAAATTCTAAAATAAATTTGTCCAGTTTCTTATTTGACACCCTCATTATAACACTAGCATCCACCATAGTCCCCTATGGCTAAGCAGATTAAACTAGTATCTACATGACCCCCTATGGTATTAAGATTCAGTTCAAAATGAGGACAAAGGCCTAAAATGGATTTATTTACCTACCTTGTCTTAAAATTTTTTTCATTCTAATTGATTACATTTTCATAAAATCCTGGAAATGCTTAGCCTTTGAAATGTTTCTAGCCCTTATTCTGAGCTCATCAGAAAGACACAAAGCCACTCATAATGATGTTTCATGCAAAACCAAGGCAATATCCATGAATACGTATGAAATATTTATATTTGACATTGACTGACAAAATACAACAGATCTTCACCTGTCTATTAGCTAACTAGTATTGAAGCCTATATACTCTATGCATGTTTAAAAGTGAATTATTTATTATTTGTTTGCTTATAGCAATGAAACATATTCTTTATAGGATTTTGCAAACAGCGGAAAAAAACTATCTATGAGAACTAAAAGAAAAACTGTATGTAAGAAATATTAATGGAATCTTTGCATTCTCTAAATAAACTGACTTCTGGTTATGCTAGCAAATTGAAGTTCTAAAATAAATTTGTTCAATTTCTTATTTGACACGGGGTCATGTAGATACTAGTTTATTCTGCTTAGCCGTAGGGGACTATGCTAGATGCTAGTGTTATAATGAGAATATCAAATAAGAAATTGGACAAATTTATTTTACAATTTCAATTTGCTAGCATAACCAGAAGTCAGGTTATTTAAATATTGCAAAGATTCCATTAATATTTTTTACATATAGTTTTTCTTTTAGTTCTCATAGATAGTTTTTATTCGCTGTTTGCAAAAATCTATAAAGAATGTGTTTCATTACTATAAGCAAACAAATAATAAATAATTCACTTTTAAACATTAATAACATATGTAAATTGTTATTGTGATTATTTTCGTGTTTTCCTACTACAGTCGCAAGAAGTAAAACCATCTACTCTGTTAAAAATATTCGATAATAAAAGCTGTTTTGTCTGTCAAAGAAAATATAGAAATAAACAAATTTGTCAGAGTCGTAGCTTTTTTGAAGCCAAATTCAGTAGGCTGCGAGTCAACATTGTTGACGTGCCAAGAAATTAATATATTTTTGATAAGTGCAGGCGATGAGAAGTATTTGTTAATCAAAGTTTAAAGTCATACTTACAAACCTAATAGTTAAGTCATATTGCTGTACCTATTAGATTAAATAAAGTTGTTTAATTGTTATATGAATCATTTTGCCTTATTTATCTAAATGTTCTTCAAAAGTTGTCATCTCAACTTTTTGGGATTGAGTCTAAAAAAAACCTTATTTTAAGGACTCAAGTGAATCCATGAAAGCTATTTTAGAGACCAAATACAAAAAAAGTAGTTTTCAAATGGCTGCCAATAGTTTGTTTGTAGTCAGATTGACTTAAAGATATAACTGTATGTAAGTTACCTCTCAAATATCTTAAAACCAAATTTGGCATACGTTTGAACCCGTTGTTGTGGTCAAAGGGTTGTCACCTTTGAAGTGTAAGAAAATTGACTCAAAATTTTCTTACACTTCAAAGGGTTGTCAGAATTTTTTTCTAATGTAAATTTGTCTCTATTTGAATATGCAAGGAGTAGACGAAATGAAACAGTTAGCACTTTTATCATATTTTTATTGTAATACTGTAGTTATTGCTAAAGCAGAGGATGGATCGTCAATGAGACATATTGTACTGCATTATAATATTAACAAAAATTCTGAATTTAACATTTTAAAAAAGTGGAGAATGAATTGTACGATTGGATCAGGGCAACAAAGGATATCCAACTTAACAAGAAACTAACCATTAATATTATTTTATTATAGCACCATTTCTATTTATAACTTCTGTAAGTCTGTATAGCATAGTAGTAGTAGTAGTAGTAGTAATATTTCCCCATGTATTATTTACTACTTCCAGTAATTCTTGGGCATTCCGTGATCTCAAATTTTGTTTTTGGATACTTCTTACGAGTAGTCCCCATACGTCTCCCAGAGGGTTAAGATCTGGACTATGACTGGGCCAGTTAAGAACAATAATGTTATGGTATGTTATTTTGAAACCAGTTAGTCACGGTATGAGTACTATGAACTGAACAATTATCTTGTTGAAATAGGAATTGATTATTAGGAAATAATTGTGACGCCGAAGGGAGTATAATATTGTCATTGTTAGATATACACCAATACGACCGCTGTATGTAGGCTGGAAAGTTTTTTCATCTGTAAAGATTACATTATTCCAAAAATGTACATCATGCACTAAAAATTGAAGGGCAAATCCCAGTCGAGCTTCTTTATGTTTAGATTTAAGTAGGTATTTCTGTGCTGCTTTATGACAGCGTAGCTCCGATTCTCTTACTTTCCGCGCGAAGGCGAGCAATACTACTCGATCCAGGAAAATTCGTTTCTTCAGCCGCCTGAATTACTTAGTGAAATTTATTTTCAACTAATTTATTTACCAATTGCAAATATTGCGGTTGAGTTGATGTCCTTCATTGCCTTGATCCAGGATTTCTAATAATCGTACCGATTATTCTCCACTTTTTTTAAATGTTAAACACAGATTTATTGTCAATATTATAACGTAGTGCAATTTGTCTCATTGACCATCTGCTTTAGCAATAACTCCAGCTTCAACTAAAAGGCTTATATGGGGCATATTAGTTTTGTCACACCTGCAATGAATTTTGACAACTAACTGACAATGTCACAAAAATTAAAGTTTGATGTACACAACTAGATTTTAGAAAAAATACGTTATAAGTCCTATTTTATTTCTCACGAGAGTACAAATAAAGAAATTCAATATAAATATTCAATATTAATTCCCATTTCTTTCCCCTTTCTAATTGCTTTCTTCTCCGTTGAAGGTTTTATATTTTTTATATCTGTATCTCTAAAATAAATTCTAATTATAAGTTTCATTCTAGTCCATTACTTTCATCCCAACAACTAAATAGAGAAGATTAGACAAGCGCTACTATAAGTTGAACATATATTGGAAGAATATAAATTCTCCCTGCCGTGTTTTCCAGATCTCGAAAATAATGTTTGCGGCGTGTCGTATAATTTTGTCAAACAAACGTATCATTTGTTATACCTTCAATTTGTCGATGTCGTCTGGTAATTTTTTGTTTCCGGCATAAACATCTTGTGGTAACAGAGCGCTCGTCTGTTCCCAGCCTAGAGACATATACAGATTGTTTCTAGCAAATCTTTTGAGAGTAATAGGATTTAGTGTCATCATCGTCGTAGAGTTTGAATAACGGTAGATTTTCTACATCGCATCCCTTCGAATGTCGTTACCACAATTTTTTTGCAAGAAATATTTAGTTTCTACTACATCTTTAACCTTTATAGTCATTTATGGTATTCATCTTGAATCTCTATAATTTAGTTTAGGTAATCGGAGTACACTATTGAGCATTAATGATTGGTGTCTAGGATAATTTATCAACTGCCTTTAAAAAAGATTACTAAAAATGATGAAATCGAATTTGATCCAGTAGTCCGGGTAAATGGATTTTAATAGCTCTTGCCGTTTATGAAGTTGGCCAAAAATATGTTCGATGTTATTTGTTTATTTTTACACAGATCTCAATATCGATGCTATGTAATTAAATTCAAGTAATCAGGTGTGTTGAGGAAATCCATTTGGTTAGCATGTCTCATCTTGATTTATGATATACATTTTTGAGCAGCTGCTTGAGTTTGAAAATTGACAACTAGATGTAGTTGGTAGTATTGAACTTCGTATTTGTTAGAGTTCTTACAAGAAGTTCAGATGCATACCTGAAGTTCGGTTGAAGTTCAAATAAAAAAAGTAACTAGTTTATAATATCGTAAAATCTCATTCTTATTTAACACAAGTCCTTCTACTCCTTAATAAGAAGTGTGGACGGTTTTGTTAATGACTTTTTAATTACCTTGTTGACCTTGAATCAGGAAAAACCTGCGATATTATCTGGGGACTTCCTCGGATCGTGGAAAAACTCCACGGACCGGCTTTGGAAATGCCCAACGGACTGGTAAAACCCGCGATCTTATTTTGGGGAATTCCAACGGACTTTGAAAAAACCCCGACATGTAAAAGTGTAATGACGTAACAAACTGACTGGGATTTTAAAACTTGATTAAGACTCGTGACTATAATCGTCAAGTTTTGTGTTTAAAAGTGGTATGGATATAGATACCAGCTTAAATATTCGACGTTCACCAAGGCCCCCTGCCCATTTTTGCATAAAATAAGTACAGCAAGTTAATAATAGTCCACAAACTTCAGTTTTAGCGTATGTGCTAGAAACCAACTCCTCAATGTTTTTTTTATGAAGTCTGTCTCAAACATAATTAAAGTTCTATGACCAATTATTTCCACATACTAGAGTGCAAATATAGTCAAGATGTTTTCCATTAAAGTGACTTGGATGGAAAATCTGGAAGTGGAAGTTGTGATTCCTTAAGCAACGTAGCATTAGCTCAAATTCTGCTTTTATCTGGTAAAGTAAGCAGATTTCTCACACAGACTTTCAAATTAGCTTCCTCCTTTTTATACTCAGCTATACTCTAAATGACAGTTTATTTTTGTAATCTCAAGTAGCAGATACGAGTATGAAGCACAATACCTATGGGACTGAAGCTTCTATTACAATAACGACCCCCTGGTGGATGTCAGTCGAGCCATTCACCGAACGTCAAATCAAATAACAGAATGGATGATTGCGGTGTTCCCTATACTTCAGACTGACATCTACTTATTGTATGCGTTTGAATGTTTACCAACAAGGGTTACGCCTGTTGAGCATAGCCGGTAATTAGGTTATTTATTTTGTATAAAAAAATGTTGAGCGTGTGTAGGGAAAGCGAATTTTTATAAATGACAGTTGTCTGTTGCCTTTATCACGTGAAATAATAATAATAATATGCTTTATTTCAAACAGCCACAGTATATGTAACGGTAAAGTACACACAATTATAAAGGTGGGTTAAAGTACGTCAAATAAATTGGATTAAATGATTATTTAAAGAAACAAGAAAACGATACTCTACACTGATAAGAAAATAATATTAAATAGTATAAACATTTACAAATGTCATTTTCTTATAATTCATATTCCTCTATTGTATAAGGGTCTCCCTCTACGAAGTAATTAAAAACTTCTCTTTTCGACTGCTTAACATGTTTTTTAATTCATTTTCCAATGCAGGGTGTTTTATAATGAACTGTCCATACGTCCAGGGGCGGTAGAGGGCGACCTGGGTATTCAGGAACGGCCATTCAAATTTTCATGTGGCTCATAATTTCTGAGATACAGCGTGAAAAACTGATTTTGGACTAAATTTATTTTGGCTAATACTATTGATCGAATCTTGTTTAAATCTTAGATACTTTATACACTTATCACAGTTGATGGATTGCCATTATAATTTTTTTTTTAATTCCAATGCAGAACATTTTTAATTTGATTTTTCCGACTTCTGTAAAAATGATCACCCTATAATATATTTTTAACATTCAGGTGCCAATTATAAAAGTCCATACATCATATACAATAACATACCATAAACACAACATTTAGCAGACAACCTCCAAATCCAAAGCCTCTCATAGGCTGTCCGGAAGGGGGTTTACACATTTTAAAAAACGCAGACAACATCCATTACCCACCAACATTGCCAGTGTCTGTGCTGGGGATCGAACCCAGTACACGTTAGGCAGTCTGACCAAGCGCGCTCGCCACTAATACGACTGAGCTACCATGCCGGTAACATAAACTAAACATAAACATATAATTAGAATTTTTGGTTGCACCTTTATTGATTTTTTTATAAGCGATTGAATTTGGCAAAAAGGGGAATTTAAAGAAAAGCAGCTTTATTTGTTTACATTAATTGTCCAAATAGCTAAAAAGCGTCAATTTAGACTCGGTAAATAATGTTCAAGATTGGCAAAAGATTTAAAACCAAGTTTTTTTAATTCCAAAGAAAGTGTAGCTGGGTACTTTTTATAATAGGGATTATTAAACAGTTTTCGTTTTATTATTACATAATTATTAGTAGGCCTAGATAGTTTGACAGTTCTTGTTTGTTGTAAATTTCAGAAAAAAACTTATAAATTTACAAATGAGGAATATGCCGATATGGATTTTGTAGAGGTAATCTTGTCCTACTCAAAGTGCAAAGTCATTGTACTAATAAATCATTTATAAACATATTGAACATTAATGGTCCAGTTATACGACGTTGAGGGATTCCTCGTTTAATTTGTCTACTCAGATCTTACTTTAAACGAGAATTATTTTTATTTATTATATTTTTGCTTATAGTAACAAAAATATTCTTTATAGGATTTTGCAAGCAGCTGAAAAAACAACTACCTACGAGAACTAAAAGGAAAACTATATGTAAAAAATATTAATGGAATCTTTGAATTCTTTAAATAACCCAAGTTCTGGTTATGCTAGCAAATTGAAATTCTAAAATAAAGTCCAATTTCTTATTTGACATTCTCATTATAACACTAGCATCCAGCACAGTCCCCTACGGCTAAACAGATTAAACTTGTATCTACATGAGTCCCTACAGCATGAAGATTCAGTTAGAAGTGAGAACAAAAACCTAAAATGGATTTATTTACTTACCTTGTCCTAAAAAATGTTCATTCTAATGGATTACATTTTAATAAAATCTCTCATTCAGTTTCCTGGAAATGCTTAGCCTTTGAAACTTTTTTCGCCCTTATTCTGAGCTCATCAGAAAGGCACAAAGCCACTCATGACGATGTTTCATGCAAAACCAAGGCAATATCCATGAATAAGCATGAAATATTTATATTTGACATTGACTGACAAAATCCCATAAAGAATATTTGCAAAGGGTAAAACAAAGATAATTCAACATTAACACACCACAAATAGTAGACATTCTTCACATCCAAAACCTAGGTTGTCCGGGACAAGGTTACACGTTTGAAAAAACGAAGACAACATCCATTACCCACCGACATTGCCAGTATTGGAGCTGGGAATCGAACCCAGTACACTACAAACAGTGTGAACAAGAACACTTGCCACTTGCTTTAGCCCGCTATTATACCCTACCGGTAGGCGATAGAAACGCCAGATTGACCAATTTCTTTAATACAAAAACCAAATTCACTTTCACATATTTAAATTGAGCCAAGGGCAACCCAAGTAGTTCATTTCAGGCATGTAATGTCCAGATGGTGTGTAGTATATATAATTTTTTTTTAAGTATAGCCTGAAACGAACATTTAAATTTCCGGTGAAATATTCAAAACTAATAATATTCAGAAAATATAAGCAGTAAAATAATTATTAGTCATAATCGTGAGGTTTATCAACCAAAAAACACACCAATATGTTGGAGAGTTCACAGGTAATATCAGCTTTAATACCCATGCACGAATCTTATAAACACGCAAAATCTCTATATATTTAAATTAGCATGTTCAAATCGCTTTGTTTTTGCATATATCACGTAATGTTTCGATTTTACGTAATACTTTTAAATATTCACTACACTTCGGCTGTTGTTCATTTGAATCGCAACGATTTATGGAATTGGATTTTGAGTGTGTATTTAACTAACCCATACAATGTATAATTTATTATTCAGCCATAGCCAGTATGAATTTTTAACACCTACCATAAAATTTCATTGTATTGTACAGCGAAAGCGGTCGATGAATAGATGTTCATTATTAGTGAGGATACAGGGTAGGATAATTTTTTTCACAAATTTTAGTAACATTTATCAATTGTAATTATTGTTTAAAAAAAGTAACATAAAGTTGACAATACAAATGGAAACTGGGGGTTTAGATGTTTAGTCAGGACCGTAGTAACTTCGATCACTTTGGGAGGGGGGGAGACTATTTTACCGCCACCTATTTGATTTTTTTGTCTATTCCATATAAGCCGAAATTTGAAAAACAAGTCGTGGTTAGATCTAAGCTATCATACAGCAGATACGAAAAACCAAAATAAACAAGTGGAAACTGAGAACACTCATATTTTTATTATTGGCAAAACAGTACACGAAAATAGTTTTAAAATCTGAACTTAATATAGGTAATCTAAAGCTAGACATTATAAATGGATTGCATTTTGTGTTTTTTGTAGGTACTTTCTTAATTTTTATTGGGTATGTTGCCATTGAAAAATATTTAAACATTTTAATGAAAAAACCTCTGCGCCAAACGGATCATACAGAGGTTGGTTCTTGAATACCTAACTGTTGAAACAGTCAAGTATTCAAGAACCAACCTCTGTTTGATCCGTTTGGCGCAGAGGTTTTTTCATTAAAATTTTTAAATATTTTTCAGTGGCAAAATACCCAATAAAAAGTAAGAAAATCTGAATATGCCACAAATCAACAACTACAGACAATATTTGTGTAGGTACTTATTAAAAATTAATTAATTTTAATTCGACGTTTCTTCAACTTTAAATAATCTAAGGAATGTGCCAAATCTTTTTCGCATTATAATAATAAATATCATTCAGCCTAACATCACTCATAGTGGTTCTAAGTAGGTTTTTTACAATTTTTAGTTGGATAATGACCGTTCATTAGATGCAGTTACATAACCAAGCTGTAACAACAAACTGAATTATTAGTACGGCAGCCCATCGACAAAAGTGGATCGGGCACCGCAGTTGCCACCGCTAGGTGGAGATATTGTAGACATCTGTAGGTACCATTTCCCCCCAACGGCATGTCATGTAACTGCGCACTCTTCGAGAGAGGCAATAGACACATTTTTTGGGCAAAAATAAGCATCTTTTGTTTCTTTGTGTTTTTTTTTCAAAGTGCTTCCTTCTCCCAAAAAAAAAATAACGAAAAGAAGAATTCATAGACTTTTATTAATTAGTTTAATGCGAAGGAAGAATTTTTGAGAAAAATTCCAATAGCCAAAAATGGCTTATTTTTATTGAAAGAACAGGTCTACTGGTTTTCAGAATTATTTTGACAAAAATAATTTCGGCCAAGAATTTCCATAAATTCTTTTTTTTTTTTAACTTCTTCAGCAAAGTCCCAACAAATTCAGCTATATTCTTTAAATAAAAATAAGCAAATTTGCTTCTTATACCTTTTCTTCAAAGTGCTTTCTTCTCTCGTAAAAAAATTACAAAAAACGAATATGCTTTTTATTTTTTTCCGGGAGAAAGAAGCACTTTGGAAAAAAATACCAAGAGACAAAAGATGCTTATCTTTGCCCAAAAAGTGTTACTGATTTTTTTTAGAATTGAATTGTGACATGCCGTTGGGGGGGAAATGGTACCTACAGATGCCTACAACATCTCCACCAAGCGGCGAAAACTCCGGTGCCCGATTCACTTTTGTCGATGGGCTCCCGTACTATATGTTATGTGCTAGCTATACTGCCCTCCTAAGCCAAAAAGACGTATCTCAAGGTTTCAATGTTTTGAGATAAGTATAGGCATGTTTTGAATTTTCTAAATCGCGTCAATATTTTCAAATATTTACTAATATTTTTTTTGTAGATTGGACGTATTGGCCTAAGAGAGTGATTTTCACAATAATTTCCAACTTTCTCACAGATTCCACGGCAGTGATGTTCGCAAATGATCGCAAACAGAATTTTTTAGAAATTACAACTTTGGGGTGCTGACTCTGAGCCGTATTATTCTTGCACATTTTTGTCAGACCATCGCAACAAATCAACCGAAAGCAACATGATGGCAAACGTTCGTAAACGATTGTATAGATAATTTTTTCAATATTTCAATTTTGGAGTACTAGCCGCAATGCTTTGCTCATATTCTCGATTAAGTGTTTCTCAAAAAATATTTCGTCATATCCTTGCAACCCAAATCGAGTAAGATTTTAAAAATTACTAACTTCACGCTTCTGTTGGATACTCTCAAAAGTAGCAGTATTATAGAATCACTTTATAGGACCGAGTATTTGACACTGTATTGATTTTCAGTTTACTTTACCCGATAAGCAGTCTTTGTACCGTACTATTAAAAAATACTTGCATGCTTTAATATTTATTGAAGGCAGCATCAGTAGTAAATATTTTCCTGATTAACGAACTTTATTTATGTAAAAGTCCTATATTGCTGAAAGCACGTAGAAAGTATTAATTCTGCACAGTCCGACCGTAATAATAATGTTTTCCCGTCCAATAACTCGTCATATCCGATTAAGGACGACATTTTTTTGTTAAATTCTCCATGATTATCAATACCTTTATAAGATTTTTACTCAGTAAAATGTAAGATAGAAATGAGTATAATTTTATAAGAATATAATTATACAGAAGGAATATTTTGTCGTCGTGCTCGTACATTTTAATACATAAAAAAAGTAGTTGATATCGCATTAGTAAAGCCTTGAAAGCTTTCAGTGTTCGCCGAAAAAGTAATATTCTTCAGACAAATATTAGTGAATAAAAGATTTTTACAAGAATTACTGAGTCGATGGAGGTGCATTGTTTCTTTTTCATCACATTAACTGTTTATTCAGTTTGAATTATATAATAGCTGTGTACACAAGTTGATCATACCGTGGTTAGATAGAAAGATTTATTTATTATAAGCTCATTACTTATATTCACTACAGACTCCGGATTTTATTGGATACGACCGATTTTATACTTAAACGAGCAGTCAGAGGATAATGTAAAGTCCAATAATAAATATCTCTTGATGAACTTTGTCATACAAACAGACCGTTTCATTGATTAACAATTAACTACTTATAAACGATAATAGAATATGTTATTCAATAATAATCTGCTTTTCGTTCAATAGAGTAGTAATAAAATCATCACAGTTAATACAACTTCCCTTATCTTTGAAATTCTAAAAAAGTCAACTTTTAGTACAGTTTGACCACATATTTTGAAGGATCTCTCGTCGAGAGATGATATCCAAATGTGTTTTACTTCATTCGCGATGTAAGAAATTTTCAGTTACTGAAGTAAATTTTTTCAATAAATATAATAAATTGAATCTTTTTACTTATAAGTTTTTTACTTGTAAGTTTTTTCTGGGTTCATTAACATCCCTAGTAGCACCAACATTGCGCCAATATGTTGTTCTATTAGGGATGGTAATCTTCCTGCCTGTGTTTTCTTTTTATCTTGCTTACAATGTTTGGTGTAAGTCTACGTAGTCAGCTGCTTTTGCCGCCACTTCACATCTTCTTTGCTATTTCTCTATTGTTCATTCTCTTTCCATTTGTGTCCGTAAGATATATTTCCCAACGGTGCTCGAGCTCTCTTCGGACGTTAAGTTTAAAGTTATCATCCTCGCAAATACCCTGGTGGCCTCGAGAGCAACTGTTCTGTATCCTCTGGCAGCCTTTATCATCTTCCGCTGTACCCGATCGATGATGTTATGATATTTTTTTATCCTCAGTGCCTCTTGCTGGTGCCTCACAAAAAATGTTGGTGTCCGCCAGTGAGATTATTATTCTCTGTTTGTCTTCACCTGTTCCTCTTATGTTCATCATCAGCCTTAAGAGTAACGTTGCAGTTTCCGTGGCTTTTCTTGGCAGCTCCTCGAGATGTGGTGTAAAGGTAAGATTATTATCATGGGTAACTCCAAGATACCTCATGTTTGTCTTCTGGGCTATGATTTGTTATTCTAGATCTTTGTGTTCATTATAAGAATCGCTTCGATCTTTGACCATCTCCAGACTTTTTTTTATGCATCCATTCCTTTATCCTCCACAGTATTCTCTCTTTTATTGTTATCGTCTCCACCTCAGTTCGCGCTATGTTTGTGACTGTGAGGTCATCTGCTTATTTCACCCCTTTCGGCGTTTAATATTAATACCCCATTTTAAATGAGATTCTGTAAGTGCGGACCCATGACTGATCCTTGCGGTTCGCCACTTGTGATCTTCACTTTCTCTCCTGGTGCCCTCTCTGTAGTCCGGTTTTCCAAGTAGCTATAATTTTAACAAAGTAGGGGGAAATTCTAGTTCTAATGAGATCCACCATTGCCTTCCAAGGTGCAGAATTAAAAGCATTCCTCACGTCAATAGTTGTGCAGCTCCAGAAACTTTCCCATTGCGTCCAACACATCTATGGGTCTCTAATACGTGACTGCATTTTTCTGTTTACCGTATTTCTTTATTAAGACCAGCTACGCTATCTTCCGTACTTTAGGGAAATTTCCCTTTATTATGATATTGTTTATGGCTTCTAAGAGATATTCTTTCAGCTATGAGTTTTATCACTTCTAAGACGATGCCATTTGGTCCGGGTGTTTTTCCGTTTTCACTTTCTTGGCTGCTGTATTGCGCTCTTCGACCATGAAAGCTTATATTGTGTACGGTTAATAGTGGCTATGTGTTCACCTCGTGCATTAGGAAAAGCACGGCTTCGGCTTCTCGTTTAACAGCTGGTCTCATCGATTTGATACCTGCCCCGAACTTATTCGTTGCTGTGTCCATCATCCTAGAGCTTGCTTTCAACGTCATCTCATGTTCCTTTTAATTTTCTCTTTGTGTTTTTTATGAGCAATACTGTATCTCTCTTTCTAACTTCCATGTATTCATCTTCTCTTCTTTGTGCCTTTTTTCTTCGGTAGTTTGTCCTTCCCGCCTTTCGTTATATCATTTCCCTTTTTTTAATCAGGTATATTTTCCAGAATTCTCTAATTTCTTCTGACCAAGTTTCCACCAAAAATGAGTTCTTCTAACTTTTTCATACTATTGTCTAACATTCGTAGGTACTCTTTAGACTATTTGGGGAAGGCAACAGGCGTATATTCTAACAATCTCCAGCTCTACGAGTGCGTATTTTCTGATCTATCCTTTTTCGTTTGTTTGAATATTCCTGTACACTCTCCAAATTGGTACATCCTCATTATCGTTACTGATCTAGTGGACCCTTACCCTTACCTTCGTTAGATTTGGTTCACTGTATCAATCTACAGCGCAGCAGCTGTTGCATATAACAAGTTATGGGTCACAACGCTTGTAATTGCATTTATTTATTACAATATTTAATATTCTTATGTTCAATTTAAATTCTGGCTTACGTTCTAATTGTATTTGTCAAGGAAATTGTCCATAATTGTTCGCAATTAAATATTTTTATATTTCTCACAGCATAGTTTCATTACAAATACGAAGTTTTAGCGTGCAATAATAATTAAGACTATCAAGCCCTGGGGAACAACATGTTTAAAAACAAATAGTGGGTAAGGTGCTGTTTTATTAATAACTTATGGTTCTATAGTTCTATCAAGTACTTAATATACTGCAAAGGATAACAATTTTCATTTTTTCGTTCATATGAGTAAGGAGGTACCTAACGTAATAATATAGTATTTAGCGAGCGGTGATGTAAGTACTAACACACGCAGAAGACGCAGCCTTAGCCGCAGGCGAGTGCCGTAAACCATCAAGTGGGTTGTTACCATTACCACAAGTTGAATTCCATACTTTATCTACGATTATAACAATATATATTAATATAATAGTTTGACAATTTCCAAACTATTCAAACATGTCAAATCACCTTCCTCCCCTCAATAATAATCGACCATTGTATTTATTTTATGCATTACACTGATTGGACAGCCCAAGCATGGAGTTAAAGGTGATTGATGTAAAAATAAATCACTAGGGTGTAATGATTACACATGCTATTTGTTCATGGATACTATTACATGTTCAAGAGCAGTTGAGTTTTAATATATCATCTAACATGAGTAGATAAACAGTTTTTATCCACAATCACATTATAATTGGAGTTTTATCCACAGTTATGAAGCGTATAAAGTAACACTTCCGCTAGAGGAATATTGAAATTACTTTATTCCACTAGTGGAATAGTGAAAAATACAATCTTAAATCAATTATATTTTATTTAATTTCTATTAATATTAATATTAACATTTATATTAATAGACATTTCCTTATTTGTTTTATCATGTTTCACTTCGTTTCCATTAATAACAAACTTGTAATTGCCATCGGTTTCAAAACAAAAATAGTGCTTGTCGAAATTTTTGATAAATCTGTAAAAACAATGGATATCTCTTCTTGTAAGGAACGACTAGTACCAGGAGTATCTTGGATTCTCCTTGCGATATTAAGCTTATTGGATAGGATATAGAATCATCGATATAACTTTCTGCTATAGTGGAACCATCATGTCGTTTAATTGTTGTGAGTTCAGCACTTTAATTAGCCAGTAAAGTTGTTGAAGTGCACCTCATGGCCGCTATAAGATTCTGAATTTGTCAGATTCAAAAATGAAGCAACTCTTGAAGGAACTTTCGACAAAGTGTTGATTCCAACAGGCTGTGAAATACATTTTTTATTAGTGTATCGTAAAAAGAATCTGTCGTTGGATAGTTTGTTCGGACGTAAGGACATGTATTTTCTACACGTCTCCACAGTATTGATAGAGAATAATTCTTCCATAATTGTGAATTTTCGTGAGACGCCGGTCTTAGTATCTGGTGTATAAACAAGCAGATATGCGCCCCTGTCTTCTACATCATTGATTTTCAAATTCGTCAATTCACAGCAACGACAGGCACCAGACCAGTGAAACCTAACATATTTCAAAGTTTATTATCTACAATATCTAAAAGGTTAAGAGATATTACCTTATTCATCAAATATTCTTTATCGCAAGCCCCTGTCAAAAATTCTTCCACGTGTGCTCTTTCCAATATCGTAGCCTTCTTCGCTTTGTACCCTCTCGACCCACTCTTCAGATAGGCAGTGAGTTTACTATATTTTCCAACGCCTATATTTTTATGGACCTTTATAGCGGCCCTCAGCATCGAATAGAATGTCATTACTCCGTTTTTCTTTCCATTAATTAAATGCGGAAAATACTTTTTCATATTGTTTCCTGGACTTCGCAGGTAATAATTGGAGAATTGCTTCTTCAGCTTCCCGAAGGATTCTCTCAGGAACAAAATCGTTTTCTTGCATTTTTCACCAACTTCACAAATTTTAACAGATGAATCCATAAACAATCAAAACTAAATAGCAGCCCCCCAAGTCTTTTGTAATTAATTTCAATAATTTTTGACGTTACAGCCGCTGACAGAGCGAAATGTCAAATAATTTTTTGATGAAGTCTGATTCTAAATGACCGTGATTGTGGATAAAACGTTGCATAGCATTCGTGTTTTAGTCGCGTTCTATCCACTCAAGAAAATTAAACTCTCGATCCTCGTTCTCGAGTTTAAACTTTCTTGCGTGGATAAAACGCTATCTAAAACACTTATACAATAAATAACTATTATCTTAACGGTGTCATATTGTCATTTTATATGTTTTAACATCTCTCGATGCAAACCTTTAATCATTTTATTTGGCCCTCCTCAGGATGGATCACCATGTATATTAACCACATCTCGGTAAATAGATCTACCTAATTATACGAAATATCATAGCATCCACTTAAATATACTTGTCAAAATATATTTGTATTTCAAACAACGAAATTCCACAATAATAACTAAATTAATGCGCGTGATTAAAACTTAAGATGTGAATTAATTGCTTCGAATGTTTAATTTTCATTGGTTCTATAACAGACTTGCTAAAATAAAATTATTTTCCCACTAAGTAACAGCTTCTTACGCCATTAATCTTATAAAATCTGCAACCCTTCTTATAGGTGGCACGAAGGTTAAAATATCCCATTAATTTTCACTTACAAGAAGTCTTTATTTTCTAGAAGACCTTTCGTAATTCTTAATTCCAATAAGTATTCAATGAATTATTGAATTTTGGTGTTATGTTTCAACTTGTGACAGTTCATTCAGTAGTAAACGAATATTACTAAGTTCCTGAAATATAAAAATATAGTTAAATAGAACAATAAATATTAAAACGAAATAGAATATTATTATACCCTTCGAGAATACGTAACTAAAATGAAGAGTATATTGCATTTAACTGGCACATTTTTAAAACAGTAAGGCGGTCTGTCCACTACATCCGATTCCGAGATCCGAAAAGACCAACCCAAATAGCTGCCCATGTAATCGAATGGCTGCTTGTCTACACGACGTCCGACATCAGAGGAACGTCATCTCGGACTCCGAATATTCTGCTACCTCGGATACACCGCTTGATCGGTTCGAATTATTCACGGTTTGAAGGACTGGGGTGCAAAAACACTGTCGCACGTCGTTCTGGTGTGTTGTTTATGTTATAGAAATGGGTCGAGAACGACTGTAGTGGACAGACATCTTCCGTCACGATCACTCGACGTCATCCGTCATCCGGGTTCGGATTTCGGAACCGGATGTAGTGGACAAACCGCCTAAGAATCCTTTCTCGTAGCAAGATAAGTTAACAAATAAAATTTCAATTTTATTGGAATATTGACAATAAGCTAGTGTTATTTAAAGGAAGAACCTGTTGTTTTTCAACGGGATAGAACAATAGCAAAAAGTTATTTAATAAAAAAAACATTGTTTTATAATTCAACAAAAACTTGAAATGTTATTCCATATTATTTAGTTGTATATTTACTCATATACAGGGTGTCCCAACTCTATTTCGATAAGCATTATCTGGAAAACGGCGAAAGAAATGTTAAATGGAAAAGTTATTTTGTTTAAAAAGGTTCATTTAATCTAATCATCTTATTTTGCCGCCGAAAAAACTCGCAAGTTATAAGGAATTCTTGTACACGAGAATTTTTAAGGATATATGACTTGTGTCATATAGAATATGAGCGATAATTTGAACATATTTTATAATAATCGTAACAGTTGCTGTATTTTGTATTGTATTATTCTTTATGATTACGTTAATGAAAAAATGTTATCCCTAAAATATAACTGCTAATATTTCAACAATGGTTACTGGTAGGTACAACTTACGTCTAGCCGGAATGGGCAGCAACTGACCCAATAAATTCGAGCAGGCGCATTTCCTTGTAAATGTGTAACAAATTCGAGAAATTGAAATATTCCGTGTTATTTTGTAAAAATATAATACTCCCTGTGGTGCTAATAATTATTAACAATTAGATATCAGAATAAAAACCTACTAACCTAACCTTGTCAAAAAGTTTAAATTATGCAATAAACCCAAAATCGGTTCCCAAATTTGACATAATAGCAGCCGTAGAAAAAACTGCACAAAACATGCCAACAGATGACGGAAGTGAGCGCAAAAATTGCTTTAGAGAGGCAATATAAAATTAAAGAAAATTTAAGCACAGAAGAAAAACGGTCAATATCCTCTTTGAAGAGAGATGAATCAATTAAAATTTTGCCAGCGGACAAAGGTAATGCCACAGTCATTATAAATAAAAATACATATGATGAGAAAATCATGACACTTATCAATGAAGGACTATACTCAAAATTAAGTAAAGACCCAACAAAATCAATTGAGGACAAAATTTATTTATTTAAATACAAAGATGAATTTAATGGCTTTGAACGACGGAAGCTTACACAGCATTATAGCAAGCATCCTCATTTTTATGGCTTACCAAAAATATATAGAGGGAATGTCCCATTAAGACCAATTGTTAGTTTCATTAATTCGCCATGCCCCAATTTGGCAAAATTCTTGCTTGTTAATCCATTATCTGGAAATACTGACTCGTGTATAAAAAACAGTAAACATTGTATCGAAAAAGTTTATGAAAACAATATTCATAATACACATCTGATGTTTAGTTTTGACGTAGTTAGTCTGTTCACTAACGTCCAAGTAGACAAAACTTTAAAAACAATCAAAGAAAATTGTTAAATGAAAATATCTTGGAAGCTAGAACTAAATTGAGTATAAATACCATAATGGAACTTTTAACTATGTGTATAAAAACAATTTATTTTCAATTGGAAAATGATTTGTATCAGCAGGATTTCGGTATGGCAATGGGTTCTCCATTGTCACCGATTTTAAGCAATATATTTATGGATGATTTTGAGACTAGACATGTTCAAAATTGTGCATACAAACCGGTTATCTGGTGGAGATACGTAGATGATATCTGTGGAATCTGGAGTCATGGTATTGAGTTACTAGATAGTTTTTTGGAACATTTAAATAATAAAGAACCTTCTATTAAATCCACATTAGAAAAGGAAACTAGAAATGAATTACTATTTTTAGATGTTTTAATTAAAAGAGTAAATGGTTCAATTGAAACAAGTGTTTATAAAAAACCAACACATACCAAAAGATATTTAAATTTCAACTCCAATTAGTCGATGCACGTTAAAAGTGGTGTTGTAAAATGTTTGTATGATAGGGCCAAAATCATTTTTTCTAGTGATGAAATATTAAACAATGAGAAGCGGTTTATAAAGGAAGTTCTTATAAATAACCAATACCCTTGGGGTTTGTCGATAAAACCTTCATAAATATTGAATATCAGGTACGACAAAAACCTGAAAAACGGTATTTCAAACAAACAACACTTTAAGATCTATTCCGACAAAGGCGAAATCGAAGAACCACGAGCAAAATTCAAAAAACTGCTTGTATAGTATTCCGTGTGAGTGCAACAAACAATACGTAGGTGAGTCATCCAGACCTTTTAGTGTAAAATTGGGCGAACATCAAAATTATACAAGAAAAAATGAAATTCAGAGGACCAAGATCTGCGAACACGCTTGGGAGAATGGACACAGAATAAACTGGGACTCGGCAAAAATTTTAACAAAATAGGCAGATAGGAAAAAAAGAAAAATTTAAGAATCCGCGATAACATTATTGAATGAGAATAGATGCGTGTCGAATTGTTCCGTAGATGTCTGTACAACTTGGTTGCCAATGTTAAAAGAAGGACTTCACAAACTTAACATTGTATACAAACTAAAAAAACTATTAACTATATCAACAGTTCTATGTAAATAGTAAGTATCTATGGATATTGAATATAACAAACATTTTTAGAGCTGTGTGTTTATCATACACACCGAAAAAGATTTTTCAAAAAAGGCCTTGAAAAGGAAACAAAATAGATTTCCGCAACGTCGGCGAAATATTTAATTTCAAGTTTTTATACTTATTTGTGTTGTTTATTTAACAAAAGCAATCTTTAACTGATCCTTTGACGTAAAAGTCACAGGCGTAGAGAGATTCCCCGGGCACCGCTTAAAAAGAAAACATACATGTGGCAGGAAGTCCCAAATAATTGAAGAAGGAAAAAAAATAAGATAATGCCACAAATAACATTTAGGCAATATTTACCTAACCTAAAGAAATCAGACGAAAGAATGAAATTATTTTAAGCAGAATAAAGACCTACTAACCTAACCTAAAGAAATTATAGAAAAAAAATTGTGAAAAAATATATTAATCGTTACAAAATTAAAGAAAAAACCATCCGGCTGATGATGGAGAGAAATAGGAGAAATAAATAGTCTGGCAAATGATATCTATGTGTACCTAGACGTTTCTGATATGCGCGCGCAGTTGGATCAGTTGTTGTCTATTTCGACTAGACGAAAGTGTAGGTATAGGACATTAGTTAATAACTGACAAATACGCATTGGTCAAAAATTATTTTGAGAATTTGAGGCTAATAAGAAGGCTATTCTTATTAGCTCTTGGACCATAATTTGTAGATAAAAATGTTGATATTATCATTACCTACAACACATGTATTCAAAACTACAAACAATTTTCTTCGTTCTCTGCTAGTTTCGCTGCTAAAATCTTAATTCTTAATTAAGCGGCTTGACATTCGCTCGGGACTTTGTGACTTATCTGGAGCGAGTGCAGCATATGGAAATTTTGATATTTTACGAACGACTAAGTTTTATAATTCCCATTCGAAATAATATTTTTAATATCTTTTTAATTTATCCGCAGTGATGTAAGGAGTGAATATTTTTATATTTACATTTATATTAAGTTATTCCAGTCCCGCTCCGCCCTGTCCTTCATCTGTCACAGCGCTTTGTGACGTAGATTTCTGACAAGCTTGGGGTACGGGTGCCAAAAATTCTATGTACACTAAATTATTAATACAGTTGTTATGATAGACAAATGGGTTGGATGTACCTACCTGTTTTATTCTATTTTATACCAAAGTGTGTTTCAGATGCTAAATTGCAATAGAAAATTAAAAATGTCTAAATCCAACATTATTCATCAAAAAACCTGCGAGGAGAATCTCATAAAATGTTCAAAAATTCTATACAAAAATTCAGTAAATCGGCGAACAGTATAATGCTTACTCTACTTTTTTTATAATTATCTTTTCTCATTATCTATAATTATCTTTATTTTGTTCAGTCAATCAAGTACTTAAGCTACGAAGCTGTTACGGAAATATTTACTGTTACTGTGAGGCGTCAATCATCGCAGATTTCTTAATTTGTAATTTATTTATTTATTTATTTATGTACTTACTCAAAATATCTAGAGGATAGAATTCCAAATGATATTAAAACAATATAATGCCATATTGTATATAGAAAAAAGTATTAACGATGTATATTATAAAATAACACAGATAATAATTAGATACAAAATACGGGAACAAAAAAGTAAAACATATTAAGCTGGATTACTACTGACAGATACAAATTTAAAAAAATTAATTGAACAAAAGTAAATATCAATATTTGCTGGTAAATTATTTATAGCATATATGACTTTTACAACAGCACAATGACTATTGTAATAATACAATTATCAGCATAGAACAAATCCTTATTTCTCGGATTAAATTAGGAACTCTAAAATTAGATAGTTGCAAAATTTCTGAGGAATCTATTTTACTATTGATAATATTAAAACCAAATGTTCATATCATTTTAAGAGATGTAATACCCAACAACCGAAGTCTTTCATATGAATAAATGGTCAATATGCAACTTAAATAAAATGAAATTTACCATTTTCTCTTGCACACTTTCGAGTCTGTCTATGTTAGATTGATAGTATGGTTCCCAGATAATACAGAAATATTCTAATATTGATCTAACAAGTGAATTAAATATATTTAAAATACAAGTAATATCAGTGAAATCCTTGCATTGTCGTTTAATAAAGCCACACAGACGATTTGCTCGCTTGAAAACGTTCTCAATATGCAAGGAATATCTTAACCCGGCATCCAATGTAATGCCCAGATCATAAATAGAATCTACTGTGACAATTTTTTTTACATTTACAGCATAATGAAACAAAATATTACTTTTCTTCTTAGATAATGTTATTTATATTGATTTCAGGACAATTTTATAAATTCCAATTACAAAAGTTGTCAATATCACACTGCAACCTTTGGAAAACGGCGAAAGAAATGTTAAATGGAAAAGTTATTTTGTTTAAAAAGGTTCATTTAATCTAATCATCTTATTTTGCCGCCGAAAAAACTCGCAAGTTATAAGGAATTCTTGTACACGAGAATTTTTAAGGATATATGACTTGTGTCATATAGAATATGAGCGATAATTTGAACATATTTTATAATAATCGTAACAGTTGCTGTATTTTGTATTGTATTATTCTTTATGATTACGTTAATGAAAAAATGTTATCCCTAAAATATAACTGCTAATATTTCAACAATGGTTACTGGTAGGTACAACTTACGTCTAGCCGGAATGGGCAGCAACTGACCCAATAAATTCGAGCAGGCGCATTTCCTTGTAAATGTGTAACAAATTCGAGAAATTGAAATATTCCGTGTTATTTTGTAAAAATATAATACTCCCTGTGGTGCTAATAATTATTAACAATTAGATATCAGAATAAAAACCTACTAACCTAACCTTGTCAAAAAGTTTAAATTATGCAATAAACCCAAAATCGGTTCCCAAATTTGACATAATAGCAGCCGTAGAAAAAACTGCACAAAACATGCCAACAGATGACGGAAGTGAGCGCAAAAATTGCTTTAGAGAGGCAATATAAAATTAAAGAAAATTTAAGCACAGAAGAAAAACGGTCAATATCCTCTTTGAAGAGAGATGAATCAATTAAAATTTTGCCAGCGGACAAAGGTAATGCCACAGTCATTATAAATAAAAATACATATGATGAGAAAATCATGACACTTATCAATGAAGGACTATACTCAAAATTAAGTAAAGACCCAACAAAATCAATTGAGGACAAAATTTATTTATTTAAATACAAAGATGAATTTAATGGCTTTGAACGACGGAAGCTTACACAGCATTATAGCAAGCATCCTCATTTTTATGGCTTACCAAAAATATATAGAGGGAATGTCCCATTAAGACCAATTGTTAGTTTCATTAATTCGCCATGCCCCAATTTGGCAAAATTCTTGCTTGTTAATCCATTATCTGGAAATACTGACTCGTGTATAAAAAACAGTAAACATTGTATCGAAAAAGTTTATGAAAACAATATTCATAATACACATCTGATGTTTAGTTTTGACGTAGTTAGTCTGTTCACTAACGTCCAAGTAGACAAAACTTTAAAAACAATCAAAGAAAATTGTTAAATGAAAATATCTTGGAAGCTAGAACTAAATTGAGTATAAATACCATAATGGAACTTTTAACTATGTGTATAAAAACAATTTATTTTCAATTGGAAAATGATTTGTATCAGCAGGATTTCGGTATGGCAATGGGTTCTCCATTGTCACCGATTTTAAGCAATATATTTATGGATGATTTTGAGACTAGACATGTTCAAAATTGTGCATACAAACCGGTTATCTGGTGGAGATACGTAGATGATATCTGTGGAATCTGGAGTCATGGTATTGAGTTACTAGATAGTTTTTTGGAACATTTAAATAATAAAGAACCTTCTATTAAATCCACATTAGAAAAGGAAACTAGAAATGAATTACTATTTTTAGATGTTTTAATTAAAAGAGTAAATGGTTCAATTGAAACAAGTGTTTATAAAAAACCAACACATACCAAAAGATATTTAAATTTCAACTCCAATTAGTCGATGCACGTTAAAAGTGGTGTTGTAAAATGTTTGTATGATAGGGCCAAAATCATTTTTTCTAGTGATGAAATATTAAACAATGAGAAGCGGTTTATAAAGGAAGTTCTTATAAATAACCAATACCCTTGGGGTTTGTCGATAAAACCTTCATAAATATTGAATATCAGGTACGACAAAAACCTGAAAAACGGTATTTCAAACAAACAACACTTTAAGATCTATTCCGACAAAGGCGAAATCGAAGAACCACGAGCAAAATTCAAAAAACTGCTTGTATAGTATTCCGTGTGAGTGCAACAAACAATACGTAGGTGAGTCATCCAGACCTTTTAGTGTAAAATTGGGCGAACATCAAAATTATACAAGAAAAAATGAAATTCAGAGGACCAAGATCTGCGAACACGCTTGGGAGAATGGACACAGAATAAACTGGGACTCGGCAAAAATTTTAACAAAATAGGCAGATAGGAAAAAAAGAAAAATTTAAGAATCCGCGATAACATTATTGAATGAGAATAGATGCGTGTCGAATTGTTCCGTAGATGTCTGTACAACTTGGTTGCCAATGTTAAAAGAAGGACTTCACAAACTTAACATTGTATACAAACTAAAAAAACTATTAACTATATCAACAGTTCTATGTAAATAGTAAGTATCTATGGATATTGAATATAACAAACATTTTTAGAGCTGTGTGTTTATCATACACACCGAAAAAGATTTTTCAAAAAAGGCCTTGAAAAGGAAACAAAATAGATTTCCGCAACGTCGGCGAAATATTTAATTTCAAGTTTTTATACTTATTTGTGTTGTTTATTTAACAAAAGCAATCTTTAACTGATCCTTTGACGTAAAAGTCACAGGCGTAGAGAGATTCCCCGGGCACCGCTTAAAAAGAAAACATACATGTGGCAGGAAGTCCCAAATAATTGAAGAAGGAAAAAAAATAAGATAATGCCACAAATAACATTTAGGCAATATTTACCTAACCTAAAGAAATCAGACGAAAGAATGAAATTATTTTAAGCAGAATAAAGACCTACTAACCTAACCTAAAGAAATTATAGAAAAAAAATTGTGAAAAAATATATTAATCGTTACAAAATTAAAGAAAAAACCATCCGGCTGATGATGGAGAGAAATAGGAGAAATAAATAGTCTGGCAAATGATATCTATGTGTACCTAGACGTTTCTGATATGCGCGCGCAGTTGGATCAGTTGTTGTCTATTTCGACTAGACGAAAGTGTAGGTATAGGACATTAGTTAATAACTGACAAATACGCATTGGTCAAAAATTATTTTGAGAATTTGAGGCTAATAAGAAGGCTATTCTTATTAGCTCTTGGACCATAATTTGTAGATAAAAATGTTGATATTATCATTACCTACAACACATGTATTCAAAACTACAAACAATTTTCTTCGTTCTCTGCTAGTTTCGCTGCTAAAATCTTAATTCTTAATTAAGCGGCTTGACATTCGCTCGGGACTTTGTGACTTATCTGGAGCGAGTGCAGCATATGGAAATTTTGATATTTTACGAACGACTAAGTTTTATAATTCCCATTCGAAATAATATTTTTAATATCTTTTTAATTTATCCGCAGTGATGTAAGGAGTGAATATTTTTATATTTACATTTATATTAAGTTATTCCAGTCCCGCTCCGCCCTGTCCTTCATCTGTCACAGCGCTTTGTGACGTAGATTTCTGACAAGCTTGGGGTACGGGTGCCAAAAATTCTATGTACACTAAATTATTAATACAGTTGTTATGATAGACAAATGGGTTGGATGTACCTACCTGTTTTATTCTATTTTATACCAAAGTGTGTTTCAGATGCTAAATTGCAATAGAAAATTAAAAATGTCTAAATCCAACATTATTCATCAAAAAACCTGCGAGGAGAATCTCATAAAATGTTCAAAAATTCTATACAAAAATTCAGTAAATCGGCGAACAGTATAATGCTTACTCTACTTTTTTTATAATTATCTTTTCTCATTATCTATAATTATCTTTATTTTGTTCAGTCAATCAAGTACTTAAGCTACGAAGCTGTTACGGAAATATTTACTGTTACTGTGAGGCGTCAATCATCGCAGATTTCTTAATTTGTAATTTATTTATTTATTTATTTATGTACTTACTCAAAATATCTAGAGGATAGAATTCCAAATGATATTAAAACAATATAATGCCATATTGTATATAGAAAAAAGTATTAACGATGTATATTATAAAATAACACAGATAATAATTAGATACAAAATACGGGAACAAAAAAGTAAAACATATTAAGCTGGATTACTACTGACAGATACAAATTTAAAAAAATTAATTGAACAAAAGTAAATATCAATATTTGCTGGTAAATTATTTATAGCATATATGACTTTTACAACAGCACAATGACTATTGTAATAATACAATTATCAGCATAGAACAAATCCTTATTTCTCGGATTAAATTAGGAACTCTAAAATTAGATAGTTGCAAAATTTCTGAGGAATCTATTTTACTATTGATAATATTAAAACCAAATGTTCATATCATTTTAAGAGATGTAATACCCAACAACCGAAGTCTTTCATATGAATAAATGGTCAATATGCAACTTAAATAAAATGAAATTTACCATTTTCTCTTGCACACTTTCGAGTCTGTCTATGTTAGATTGATAGTATGGTTCCCAGATAATACAGAAATATTCTAATATTGATCTAACAAGTGAATTAAATATATTTAAAATACAAGTAATATCAGTGAAATCCTTGCATTGTCGTTTAATAAAGCCACACAGACGATTTGCTCGCTTGAAAACGTTCTCAATATGCAAGGAATATCTTAACCCGGCATCCAATGTAATGCCCAGATCATAAATAGAATCTACTGTGACAATTTTTTTTACATTTACAGCATAATGAAACAAAATATTACTTTTCTTCTTAGATAATGTTATTTATATTGATTTCAGGACAATTTTATAAATTCCAATTACAAAAGTTGTCAATATCACACTGCAACCTTTCAGCAACACTTATGGTATTAATAACTGAAAAGAACTTCAAATCATTGTATGGCACGTCGTTAATAAAAAGTGAAAATGAAATGGAAGAAAGATGACCACGTTGTGGAACTCCGGAAGTCAAATTGACATTTCTTGATTTATTTTGCCCTCTTTTTACAATTTGAGATTTTATTCACTGCGGTAAAGTATCATTATTACCATATAATGAGAGCTTTTGAGGCAGAATATTTTGAATGACACGATCAAAGGCTTTTTTTATATCAGTATAAATTACATCAGCTTGGGAGGCTTTCTTAAATGCTTCATGTATGAATGATGTACATAGGAGAAGATTTGTCTGCGTACTGCGATCCCCGTAAAAACCGTGACTAATAACACATAACATTTTTATTTGAACTAAAAATATTATCATTGTCAGCTACAATGGATCCAGTACTTTCGGTAGAACAGAACATGATGAAACACACGTTTGTTTCCTATCTCAGACTTTGGACCTGATTTGTGAATAGGTGTACTGTGGCACACTTATCAAATATTAAAATATATCTACAGTATAAGGGGCGTATAAAAACTACATAGTGTTGTAAGCCTTTATTTAATTAAGTTAGTTTTATTGTATAAAAAGTTACATACAATCTATATATAATATAAAATGAAGTAGCACCTTGATGAAATATTTTACTTTGTAAAATATTTTTAGTAACACATTTAGATAATGTTTAGGAGCAAGTTTAGTAAAATGCACAAAGAAGCCCCTTTTCCCGTCACCCATAGAGCAGATTGAGCAGATTAAAGTCAATAGATTTTAGGCGAATTGAACAAATAGGTTGAGCCATTGAATTGAACCCACTGGTTAAAGTTTTTATTAATTGTGTAGAGAAATCAACCTTACCTGTAAAATTCGCCGGTAGTTATTTTCACACAGGCGCAGACGAGGCGTATTGACTCTTACACTTAAGGCAGTTTTTTTAAGTTTGAACGTGTGTGAAAAACTAAGAAAAAGTAAGGAAATTAGAATAAAAGTTATTTAATACCCAATTCTACAGTTCCCCACAATCTTATTGTGGAAAAGTGGAAAGCCGGGTACAGCCCTTTACGTAAAAAAAGATATCGAACCTGTATATATTCTTACATTCGTTATCACAGCATTCTAGTTACTAAAAATTAAGTACAGTACGTTACAAAATACATCAAATTATAAAAAAAATTGCTAAAATATTTACTTTTATGTATATAATAAGGGCAGTTTTATTACCGGTTAAAATCTTATATTAGCACGTTAATAGGAATAATCGGTTTACTTAAAACTAGCTTCACTATCGTTATCCCCAAACCAATTTTTGGGAGGTACAGGGCCCCTGAAGTTAGACGTTGCTTGGCTTCTGAATTCCTGGGATACCACCTGAGTGGTAGTACCAGGCCCCTGCATGGTTCTACTTGCTTGGGATGCTTGCCACATAGAAGTGTGTTCTCCAGCACCTCTTGGCAGGTGTAAAGGTTGAATCCTAGTGCTTCGTTGAGACTTGGGAGTACCTTCAGGGGACGTAAACTCACTGGCAGTGTCGTATCTTGATGGCGCTATCCATCTTTCAGTAAATTCACTAGCTGATCTAGCTAAACTAGGTTGACTTAAAGACCTAGCTAAAGACGGATGGCCTGGATCAGAGTCATCGTAGTACCTTCTATCAGGATAGTAACTTGAAGTTTCGGAATATCTGTCGTTGTCAGGTCGACCAAAATCGACAATCGTCTCAGACATCGATCGTAAGTCCGCTTCACTTCTATAACTGGACCTAGAATTTTTTCTAGATCTTTGCGGAATTAATGGATGAACCATAGGTTCATGCGTAAGGGTTCTTACAGAACTACCCCCATCGGAATCGTATTCGTAAAGCGTTGGCAAGCTGCTTCGGCGACTTCTTGTATCCCAGTCGTTCTTCTTTCTGAACCTACTCTTAGGCTGCTTGTCAAGTGGCGTCAGTATTCTGATAATTACATCCCACTTGGGAGGTTCGAATATCCTCTCGTATCTAGTGTCTTGTCTAACTCTTTCGTAATCTTCACGTACTACACACTCAGTAAGTAATGTGCGTAATGTAGATTCGGTCGTGATTATCTGACGCCATTTCATTTTATCTGCCATTGTCAGTTGAGAGTTGAAAGTCTCTGCACTTTCAATTACAGGTCCTTCTTCTTGTTCAGTTGGTTGCAAGACTCTGATGAGAACGTTCCAATTCGGCACCTCGGGATTTTCTAAAGGAATATTAAACGTGGATAAGAAATTTTCATCTCTTGGAGGAATGCTTAGAGAAGCTACATGGCGAGGAGGCTGCTGCCCAAGGTTAGCTACTATTTCAGGTGCATTTAAAGGCAATTTGTCATCAACGATAGTACTTTGCGGAGGCAGGCTCATCGTAGCTCTTTCTGGCTTCGGAGTTAATGTTAATCCAGACGCAGAGGAAATATCAGAGAAATTCTCCCAATCTGGAGGTTCGGGCATTTCCACTGGATAATTCTTAATGGTTACGTCCCATTTCTGATCTTCAACTGGTTTGGGTCGAGTGTGGTACTCGGTTATTAACCTTTTATGTCTTTCAATATCTTCAATAGTCTTTTTCTCCGTTATCGTACGCAAGAACACATCATCGACTACGTGAGAAGTAATTTCTGGCTTATGAACTGCGGCGATAGGTGGTTCAAGGGAAACGGGTTCTTCCATATCCATAATATATTCTTGTCTAGGAATGATTGGAGGAGGCGGGGGTGGTGTTGGAGCAACGAATCGATGATGAGAGTCATCGATCATTTCCGTCATGGAATGAGTATCAGTCATTTCAGTATTGAGCGAAGCAATCGATCTAGGGGGTGGAACTCTTATGGGCTCCTCTTGCATTTCTAGTTGCCTTCTAAGTATTCTGTTGTAAGTAGGAGCGGGCTGTATATGTTTAGGTGGAGGGTGAAGTTCCGGAATGTATGTAAATTGTGTTCTTTCAACAGGAGGAGGTGAATCAAGGGACCTAACGCTTTCCTCACGTTGTTCAAGAATAGTTGATAAGTTCCTATCCGTTCTTGAACTTTCTGTATCTGACATCGAGATACTAGGAGGAGATGGTGGAGCTTTCTTAACTCGCACTTGCACATCGAAGGTGGGTTGATCTTTGACTGCCAGAGGCAGCCGGGGTACCGTGGCTGGAGTAGCGACCGCATTTTGTATATGCTGTTCTTGCATGTGACCGTAACCATCACTATAGAAGCTGCTGCTATCCGGAACGTACGCTCTGTTTTCATAACTTCCAGCTGAAGAAACAGGGAGAGATCTTGTATCAACATCCTCCGTCTCGGAGTGAGATTCTGATGGATAATCGGAAGGAAGCGTATCGCTTACAATATGCCCTTCGCTTCCTGAACTACTACCCGCTGCCATTACGGGAGGGACGTTTGCACGAGGTATTTTAAGGCCCTCAAACATAGAGAGGTTACCTGAAAACAAAAGTTATAATTAACAATAATTCTTGAAAAACAGATACTTTTTCACACAAAAATTTGATATTAACAGTTGCAGTACATAAACTAGTGTGCAATGATGTGACACATTTGTATCAGCTAGAAACATTATTAATAATTTGTCTTATAGCCACTCATGTAATGAGAATTTACCTTATCAGGGGAAATCTCACTATACAATTAATGAAACTGTAAATGTCTTTAAAGCAAAACCTCTGTGTTAGAAAATATACCAGGGAGTGAAATGAAATGAAATGGAGTGGAATAAAATGGAATGAAATGGATTGAAATGGAATGGAATGAAATGAAATAGAATGAAATTAAATGAAATGAAATGTAATGAAATGAAATGGAATGTAATGAAATGGAATGAAAGGAATGAAATTTAATGAAATGGAATAAAATGGAATAAAATTGAATGAAATGGAATGTAATGAACAAAACAATATATTTAATTTGCACAACAGTACCTAAGAAGTTTTACTTCTGTCGTATATCCCACGACGCAACTATTTTACAGCTGGTACAAGTATTTATATCAGAATTAAATTTTTATATTAATTACTCTTCATTAAGCGTATACAAAAACATAACGATCGGTTTACATCCCGGTAATTGGAGACCCAGAAGCAGACATTCTAAACCTATGAGTTATTTTACTGGGCTTGATAAACAAATATCAAATTGATTTTTCTTTTATCGATCAATTATCACTTAAGTTGTAATTGCAACAATTCGATCGGTATACATCCAGATTAGTCGAAGTCCAGAGGCAGACAATCTGAACCTGCAGTCTATTTTATTATGCATGGCAGATACGTATCAGTATTTTATATATAAATGCATTAGTAATGTAATTTTTTGGCAGACAATAAGGATAGTGCATAAATAAGATCAGAAAAAAACAATTTTTCATCAATATTAGACCAGTAATTGGGTACACTTAAGTCAACCATTTGAGGTCTCCAGACAATAAACTTTGTGTAATTCTCTTAGGTTTTATATTTTACTTAACAAAACATTTGATAGCACCATGTTGTGGTTCTCCATTATGACGGTAAATTTCCCGTCAACTCCTTGAAGGCCTAAAACACTGAGAAAACGACGTTTTTGCGTATAATCAAAATAAAACACGAAGTAAGAAATACTCATATAAAAATGCATCTCTATGACTAAATTATTAATGAAAAAAATTCTTCAGAATAGTTGTAGAGAACAAATATAATTTTAAAATACCCGTTTAGTTTTATAGTATTTCTATTGTCAATTTGAAAATTTAGTCTAAAGCGTTGCTACCAGAATAAATCGTTACAAAACCTGATGTGACAGAATACGATTCGAGACCGTGCTTGAATATTGCAAACGATATCCGTATGCGAATATAGTTGACCAGATGTGTTGTGAGCTTACCTCAAACTAAAGTAGTCGATTATTTACCTTGCTCACCGTTAAGTCTGTTATAAGCTCTTGGTTCACACTTAATACTGCCGGTAGTATAGCCGTAGGTTAAACGATATTTACTTACTTCTATTGAATCATTTATAGAGTTATTTATTAAACTAACATTATTATAAATAAATAATGTATTATAAATAAGTCATTTACATCATGACTATCAATTAATATAAAGTAGTAAAACAATATTTACAATAATTAAAAAGTGATTTTAAAACTTGTCGGTCGGCGTTCATGACACCGTTCGTATTACATTATCAACTATTCGTTTGTCGGTCTTTTTTTTAATGATTCTCAAACTGACTCTAGACGAACTATAATAAGTTGAAGTTGGATCCAGGCGTGGCCGATTGCGAATAACAAATTGATTGACATTTGGCCTCTGAAGTCAAGTAAACAGGCAATAGTATTTATTGATCAAATAGACATCCGCAATCAGCAACTTTAACCTCTTTAAAAATACCTTCTAACATAATTTTAAAATAAAACTAGCACATGATCTTATCTATACAAAGTTGATTCGAATTGTAAAGATACAGTGTATATTCAGTTTAAGGTAAAAGATTAATAATGTCTCTAGCTGTTAGATCTGTCTCAGGAAACCACACGGTAGCTCCTGCACTATTCTACGAACATTTGGCAGTTTATTCAACTTACCGAGTGAACTTCCAGATAACTTTGTGATTTCGGAATCGCTTCCAATAGAAGAAAATGGGTGCCGAATAACAGTGACTGGACGTCTCCGTAGACAGTAATAAGAGCATCCAAGTCCTAGCAGAAGCAGGGAGAGGAAAAGTATACCGCATATTATTAGTAATATTTGAAATCCTTTTAGTGGTGGTGCTAGTGCTGCCGGTGGAGCTTGCCTAAAAAATTATAAATTATATCAGTATTTATGATAACTTATTTTAAATAAATAATACAACAATTTCATATATTAACAGAATGGGCGGTATCAGATTTTCATTTTTAAATAACTTAACCTGGAAAGTATGGCTATGATGCGAACAAGAAGATATTTGTGTAATACATTTCGTCAAAAAATTACTTTGTAGCAGATAAATAGAGAATTACAAATACTAAAACGCAGAAACAATTATATAACAAGGTTTTTAATGTTATTTGTAATAGTTTTGAAGAACCCCAAATAGATTTATTCGCTTCAAAAATTAATACTACATATAGAGATTATTACTGGTGGCCCTGGCCTTAAACTATGATAAACAGCAAACTACTGAGTTCAGTCTTAGAAAATGTATGTAAATCTCAATAAAAACATTTCTTGTTATAATATAGTGCATCTCGTCTAGTTACAGAAATAATGAAGTAAATCAGTATACTTATATTAAGAAATGGTAAGACTAATGTTTGACTTAAACTATAATTTGCTGTTTCTGCTGATTTACCCCAGAGGGTGTTACAACATTTCGTAAAAAAGTGCGTTTTCATTGTTACACATGGTGTTCATACAAAATTAAGTGATTAATAAAATTCACTTGTATCAACCTACAATAAATAAAACATGATCCAAATTGGGCAAATAGTTTGGGAAAAATTAAGATTTAAACGTTGCTTAATATTAAGTGTAACTAGTGTATATAAAAAATGCAATAAATCAGCTTATTTTAATTTCTGTTGCGATAATTTAAAGTTATAATTTTTTGTGATGGCAACAAAACACCACTCTTCACCACAAATGCTTAAACAATCGACAATAAATGCTATAACATATATAAATACTTACACAATAGGATTCGGGATAAGGACACTCGGTGTAGGTGCCACAGGTGGAGGATAACGGCAAACTATAGTGATAATTTCATCCCCATCTATTTCGAGTCCCGGGTGGAACCTCACTACAATGTTATTTGTGAAAACACGCTGAGGGTTCTGGAAGCAACAAAGTTAATTCATTGATGTCTTTTCATGCTACTTTTCAAGTTAAAGATCTATTCTTATATTCTCTATTATGATTAGATTAGTTTTAGAATTTCATGAGAGAAGTTATAAGAAGTTGCATATACATATTATATCTACAGAATATGAGTTATTCTTATCAGTTAATAGTGAAGGTTTTCACAAGAATCAAACTATTATACCGATCATCTCTCAATTATCACGTACTGGTTATGGATTTCGATAATAAAGAATTGAAATATAAAATGGCTCCATTTTCACATGAAATTTCGAACTGGAAAAACAGTACTCATTTTAATTTAATCATCATAAGTTTTGGAATATTTTACTATGTAGGTCGTTAAATAACAAAATAAATTCAAAAACTGAATATAGATTGTTTGTATCTATATCTTCATATATTATGTAATGTGTTTTATATTCACTATTCAGTTTTTTTTCATACATTTTTAATGCAATATCAAGTGAACATTCAGACAATTAATGCCTGTGTAGCACTGTTGATGATAACTTATCAAATATTTTTAAATACATTTATAAAAATTTATTTATTTTAATAATAACATGAGTCGGGTTTTATTACTACATTTTGAAAAAAAATGTAGTATACGTTTAGCATTTTTCCGGTGCACCATCGAAACCCGAAAAAAACGTCGGATCGATTTGAAAGTCATAGCTATCGATTCGAGAGCGAATTTAGAAAATTCCGTCCGTCGGTCAGTCGGTCTGTCTGTCGGTCTGTCTGTCGGTCTGTCTGTTTGTCTGTCGGTCTGTCCGTCACGCCCAGCCCCCTTAATCCGTTTTCGGATTGCGATGAAACTTGGGTGGTTAATAGGAGGTCTTTAGAAAACCTTAACGCCGGAAGCTCGGCTCCGTTCGGAAACCGAAAGTACCCGATATAGACGTTTCGAGTTTTTCGGGAAAAATTGAATAACTCGATAACGGGTAGTCGGATCGAGACATTTCAAAAAAGAAATGGTGCCGCTGGCAAAGCTCTACAAATTAGTATACCGGAGGCTATGTCGAAAAACAAATGAAACTTGATTTTTTTTGCAAAAAACTGGTTTTCTCGAAATCGGGCTAGGAAGCACGATAACTGTCCAGAATATTGATCGATTTCGATGAGACTTGGTGGCATCAAAGGTACCCGGCCACAAATCAAGCCTATTGCTGGCGGTCTGAATCCGTTGACCGCAAGTATGTTTTCTAGGGCCGAGTATGATTTTTCAAAGAAATTAATAACTCCTGAACCGAAGGTCCGATTTTGATTTTTAACAATGGCAATTGTAGGGCTCGATTAGGTCTATTAGTTGACGTTTGTGAGAAATTTGAGAAAACAAAAGCGAATCTACAAATCCTGGAAAACTTGATTTTTTTTATAAATTCTACAAATTCCGAACAGTCTCCTAATAAAAATCGGAAATTAGCTATTCCGTCGATCGATCTCTATAACCAGTATAAGGCACGGACCTTTTTGGACAAAAAATCTGAAATAGAGTTTTTTCGAAAAACTTAAAATAAACGAGTTATTTACGAATATGCATTCCATAGAATTATTTAAAAAAATATTACAAAGTGATAAATTCTCTGTATGATATAGGTGCAAACAAATAATATAATGTTATATTAAAAAAAAATAAAACATGTCAAAGCACTGAGTCATCTTGCGACCCTCTGCTGAAAATGTAATCAATAATCCCAACAAATTGGATTAAAATCATATCAAAATGTAGTTTTTTCACTTGTTATTATTAATTTATCTCCAAGAAGTGGATAGGACTCCTCTGTAAACTACATGGCATAGCTTCTTTTTGCCTGACACGAAATTCTGGACATTTAAGGAGTTACCTCACTGACTTGAGAAGTGGTTAAGAATGCATTTTAAGGAATGTAAGTCGGTATGGCTCGTATAATAGTTCAGACCATCTTCGGTACCTACTTCACCAATACTTTATGGTGGCGGATGTGGTGTAAACCGGAGCGATATGTACCAAAGTATGATGAAAGTTTCAATATGTAGATTGTCACCGTCCAAGTTATTCTATTCTCAAAAAATTGCTGATGCTTCTATAACACAGACTTTTAGTTATACATGGTGATTTATCACAACATGCGGAAAATTTATCAGTTGTACCCACCGAAAGGAGTTAAACAAAATTAAAAATTAAAAAAATATGGCAAAAAATTAACCTATCTATTTGTAGGAATGCACCGCCTATGACTTTAACCAATCTGACGCAACGTGGTGCAACCATATCAATTCCTCTTCCCCTTTATCAGACTTGGGACTGACAGCGAAACCAGTGAGATTAGAAGTTACTTGTTGGATTTAATCACACAACAAAAATAGCAAAAATTAAAATAATTTTTATAGAACACAGCACAGCAGAAAACTGAAAAGTAACGAAAAGGCAAACAAAATGTTCAAATGTTTGACCATTGACAGTCAATGCACTGTTCTAAGCGCAGATAATATTAGATATTAGATTTGAGGCATTGTCAATGCCTTGTTCATACTGTTCTAGGGATCTGTTGACTTAGCGTACACCAAACTCTTCATGTAACCCCACAAAAAAATCCATAGAGGCGATATCTGGGCTCCATGTTCTTTCATTTGGCACACGCCTGCCGGGATATTTTCCCTCATATTCCCGTACAGTGACTGCAGGATTTTCATTCGCTGCACTATAGGTCAAAATAATATCGCAGTATTCATGCGATTTAAACGCTGGCATATTGACCGGTATTGAATTTACAATTTTATAAAAGTAAAAATCAAAACGGAAGCCGGAAAAAAACTGACCATACGTAAACAACTTCTGATCGCTTGAAAAAGACACGAAGCTGCATACGCGTAAATACGCGTAAATAATTGAAGCAAAGGTAGCCAAATTCCATGGTTCAGTAGCGTATCATTACAAGTTTTAATGCAAAAATATGTACTAAATTATTTCGAATCACTATAAAATTTTGCAGGGAGTTTCCCACATAGAAAACTAGTGGACCATTTTATTTTCCGCATATCGTGGTAAATCAGTCTGTATAGCTTATTTTTATAAATATGCTATGAGCAATAATTCATTTTTAACCATCAGCGTCTTCAATACTCACAATATGTGTGATAGTTAGTACTCCAATTTTGAAAATCTAGAGCGATTTGGTTTGCAATATATTTGCAAATGACCATAAGTTTGTCGTTTGTAACGCAATAGTTTTTTAGAGACACCTACTAGAAAATATGAGCAAGAAATTGAGGATAGCACCCCAAAAATTGGAATGTCATAAAACAACTTTCTACAATCGTTCGCGAACATTTGATTTATTTTATTCATGGGCCTAGTTTATAACTGTGTTTACTGAAGGAACGACGTATTTGTCGATATGCCCTGTTTTAGTCTGAGGAAAAATATGGTCGACAAATGGATTAAGCCTTATAAAGAACTACATTTTGATGGCGAAAAAAATTTGTAATATTTGTGATGTCACAATAAGGTGTATACAGAAAAATGTTCTTTTAAAACATGTAAATAGCGACATACTTGAGTGTAATATAAAAAAAGAAAAGAGAGTTTTAAAAGAAGAGTTTTATTTCGATTTGGCTCTTTGTTAATATGTTTAAATCTTCCATGGAGTGTACTAAATAACGCCCATTTTACACATTTTTGATACAAATATTGCGTGTTGCAACATGTTTCAAGTGAAAGCCGGCTTAGTAAATGAAGAAAGGCTGGAAGGTATTCGGAGTGTTCTTCAAAATGACTGCAGTAGACGAAATAGTAATGGATGAAGCGGCAGACTTTTTAGGAAATAAAGTTGTCAATTTATTACTTACAAAATTATTTGTTGATAATCCTGGCAAGTGTAATTTAGTAGCTGCCAAGGTTTTAGAAACAGTTAATGGCGAGTCAATGTTTAATTTTTTTTGAAACACTTTAAAATGGCTTTGGTAAAACTTGTCTCAACAAAATTTAAAGAAAGTTGTTATTTTTACTAGTTAAACAGTGCCGTACATGTTAAGTGCTGGAAAAAAAATTAAAAAGATACCCTCGAGTATTACATGTTATTAGATCATTTTCAACCTTACAGTGGATATTTACTATTAAAATAAATCGTCTCTCACATGAAAATTTAGAAAAAAATACTTCCTGTAGACTTTGAAACTATGAGTAAAAGCATAAAATTTGAAACTTGAAAGTGCTGTACAGATTTATAACATTATATATATGAAATATGTGTACATACATTTATTATGCCAAAACACATCATAAACTCATAAGGTAGGATCGTATTACATTTAATTTTGTAAGAGAGAACAAACTTATATTTGTTTTGATGTAAAATTTCATTCCTATATGTGCGCCACTTCAATTAAACCCGAATTTCGAACATTGGTAATGACAAACTTACTGTCGCTTACCTTCGCAAATCAAATGGTTCTAAATTTGTCTTCTAAATTGGGGTGCTAACTTTACTTATATTTACAGAGTTTATAGATGGATTTACCAGGAGTTGAAAGATACTCTTCATCTTGGACAACAGAACAAGAAGAAACAGTTTTGTCAATATCTTTTATTTTTAACGACAAATATTTTAATAGCGACCATCAAAAAAATGTACTAACTTGTATGAAACACAATTTTTAATTATTTCGTCGCAGTCAAACCGCATATGTTTACATTGAAAATCAAATTAAAATAAAAACGCTCTGGCTTTATTACATCAATAAATGAGTTTTGCATCATATCAACGTTTTACAAGCTGGGCAAATTATCATAAAAGAATTTTAATATATGGTGATATTTGTTTGTCCAATAGCCTCTCATATTTATAGCTTTTTATGCATTTAATTTACACAGAAATTCAAAAATCAATTGTACTGGAATGTTTTCAAACAAAGACGAACGGTCGACCGTATTAAAGAAAAGCTTCCTTCTTTTAGACAACATCCCAAACATCTACCTGCACAATATTTGAAAATAAATTCAACAAAATAATCTACTTAGTAAAAAATGTCACCAAGAAATTTCCGCCAATTTGAATCTCTCCTCGTCTAGTTTGGATAATAGTTGACCAAGTTATGACGTAAAATTACGACCTTTTTTCACCCTTTCAAAAATATTTAATTTGAGACCTCTGTCATCCTTTTACGATAAAAATAACCCTTTTGAATCCTTATTCAATGAGAAATTTCGCGTTTTTTTGCCTTAAGAAATGTAATATATAACATTTAGTGAAATGTACAGGATGGACACCCTAAGAAAGTAATTAATGAAGTAAATATTTGACATGTAATTAACATAACTATCAAGACAGAAACTGCAATACATTTATTGAAGGATATACATGGTGGTTACCATAGGATATAATTAAAAACGATGACGGAAAATTATATTTTGAATGTTGCGGTCTCTATTTTCTGAAAGAGAACTAAAATACAATTTTAGTTAAGAAAAACATACAGAGTGGTCGTTTAACAAAAAAAAAAATATTAATAAATAAGAGACGAAAAATGAAAAGAAACATTTTCTGTAGATACCTTAATGTACTTTGATTGCCTTTATATTGTCTATTTTAATTGTACTACCTACTCTAACCAACTCTGCCCTAGTCATTAAACCAACTTACTTGTTTCGTTCCGCACCCTTTAAGGGGCAGTTCAAGTTTATAACTATATCCTCCTTTTCCATAAACTTGGCAGGCCGAGTTTCTGTCGAAATCCGCGTATGCAATGCCATAGAACTTGTCGTTAAATTTCAGATCAATTTGCATCGACCCAGCCGCACAGTTAAGGACAGCCTTTGTACGATTAAGGAATATTATAGGACTGAGGTCGTCAAGCTTGGTGACCTTCCCATCGAGTATCGTCTGATCCGGTAGTCCTTCCCCTTGATATTCTATGTTGTTGGCCTGATCAGCGTAATTGGACTGGGACGCCGTTGAGGTCCACAGGCAGGCGCACACCGCTAAGATCAGGTACTGAGACATCTGAAATGCAAACGAGACACTAATGAGCTTATATGTTGGAATAAATTATTAATTATTTAAGAAATTATAAAACAGTCTATAATGATCAAAACAAGGTTGGTCTAATAATCTCGCAATTAATATTAACATTTTCAATTTTTGTTTGTTTTTCGATATTCTAAGCGATGAAGCTTTGCATGTTTTCAGGAACCTACGCCACTAAAATAAAATATTTATCTCTAATATTAGCTTCAATGTACACTTCTCCAAGAAATTAACTCGCTACCAAAAAATAACTAAAAGTTTGAAGTTAATTTTTGTCTAGACCTCTTGTTCGATTTCGATGCGGTTTTTTTGTATGATAGCCTCTTTATTCAAAAATGTGAATGTACTATTGTTTTTCTAAAGAAATTTTGTTTCTTTCATTACAGGGTGTAAAAATTGCTACGTGTTTTTTCCATAAAACTTAACACCCTGTGTAGTTCAACATTTACATCAGCAAGTTAGAATCATACTCTAGCCTTATTTTTTCTTAAAATTCTCTTTTTTGATTCACTTTATTATCTGTATTAGTACCAGAGAAACATAATTTTATAGCATAACATGTTTTTACTTAAAGGTAATATCGAAACATAATATTAAATGGAAATGAACATGATATAAAAAAGGAATATTAATAGCGAGTATTACCGCCTCTACCACGAACAACTTCTTAGCAACGTCGACTCATACTTAGAATAATCGACTTTATTTCATTTTGGTTCAATTCTTCCCAAATTTGAACTAATTTCCGCTCAATGTCTGTTAACACGTTAAGTGCTGATGACGTCTTAAGACGTCATCGCCCTATTACCTTTCAATGCTCATGACGTCTTTAGACGTCATAATGCCCAAGGACGTCATGAGCAACAAAGTGTAAATTTCATAATGAGTGCCCCAGAGTGGACGTCATGTTTTTTTGTTTATTTTTGCTTCCATATATTTTTGGCAATATCTAGCCAAAGCCAGTACACGTGCAACAGAAAGACAAGCTTGATTAGGTTAGCCTCCAGGTCATACAGGCCATATTACGTCAGCAGTCAAAGTGTTAAGGTGTCTAATTGATTACGTATCTCTTATAATTTTTAATCAGGTTTATCCCAGATATGTTCAACTGGATTTAAGTTCGGGCTATTAGCTGGCCATGCCATGATGTCAATTCCGACTTCTTCCAGATAATGTTGCACAAATAATGCCCCCAAATAATGTTGTACGGGAGAAATTGCACTGAGCATATTGTTCATTGGGACATCTGTATACACGGAGACGTCTATCATTATTATAAAGACGGAATCGGGACTCATACGTAAATAACACACGTTTCCATTGAGTCTTGGTCCAATTAATAAGCTCTGTGGAAAAATTTAGCCTAGCCCTCCGGTGATCACTAGCTAAAGCTGGACCTCGAGCAGCAACTCTTGGTCTCAAATTACATGCTCTAAGTCGCTGTCTCGCTTCTCGAAGCTGTATCTGCAAACTTCGCACTGTTACAAAATGTTGTCGCACAGTTAAGAGTATGAAATATTGGTCATTAGTTGGAGTTGTTACTCGATTTCTTCCTTATCCCGGTCTGCGAACATGACTTCTAGTCTCTCTATATCTTTGTATCACTTTTGAAACAGATGTATGTGCCACATTAAATCGCTATCCAATTTTTCGATAACTCCAACCTAGTTCAACCAACTAATGCTTGAGCACATTCTACACCACTAATATTTCATGTTTCACGTTCCAAATTGGCAAAAATATTGAAAAAAAAATACGGCTATTACCACAATAAACACACTCCTTTCAAATGCTCTTATTTAGTCCACACGCTTCTTCTTTTTTCCACAGCATGCTACTTACTTTTATTTTTCTAAAATGAAATGAATAAAGACATGTTAAGCTAAAAATTAAAAAGTTAAAATTGTGTTTCTCTGGTACTAATACAGATTATAAAGTGAATAAATAAAGAGGATGTTAAGAAAAGATAAGGCTAGAGTAGGATTTGAATTCTAACTAGCTGATGTAACTGTTGAACCCCACAGGGTGTTACAAATTTTATAGAAAAAATACGTCGCAATTGTTACACCCTGTAATGAATAATACAAAATCTTTGAAAAAACAATAGTACATTCAAATTCTTGAATAAAGAGGCTATCATACAAAAAATCCTCATCGAAATCGGACAAGAGGTCTAGACAAAAATTACCTTCAAATTTTTAGTTATTTATTGGTGGTGCTTTATTTCTTGGAGAAGTCTATATAATAATGTTGCAAACATTTTTTGCTATAGTCTTAGACACTGAATTACCTTCTCTAATACATATCATGAAATGGGAACACAGCCCCACAAAAAACAGTTTTTGATCCGGATGACTGCCCATGATATTCCTATACATTGTTCCACGATGAACCCGAATCCGAGATCAAAGAAATTCGTACACACCTTAAATTTTCGTGGCAAAAACATCCCTTCAATAAGATAAGTTTACTAATATAAGTAACATTATGGTAAGAAGTATGAGTAGAGACATTTTATCTCTCGTACTCTTATTTTTTAATACCAAGGGCTTCAGCAAGTGGACGACAATTCTCCCGAAGGGGCCATGAAATAAATTAAAAGAGTTGTTGCTCATAGCACGCCGATTTTTTTTTGTAAAAATAGCAATAAATTAGCCACAATACCGGAAAAATACTCATGATGTAATTCACCCGCCGCTAAATTTGTTATTGCAAAATTCATAATTGTTTATAAGCCTTTTTTTATAACTTCCGTTCTAATCGTCCGATTTGACCTACTCAAAGCTCATTTTACTCAGGAATACATGAACTTTTAAAGGAAATTGGGTCCACTATGCTTCAATAATAAATATTATTTTTACATAGCAAATACTGGTGAATATTTGCAAATATTGAGTTCCATATTCAAAGTTGCATAACCGTGCGAATTCTTCAGTTAGATTGCTCAATTATTTTTCACTAACACTTCAATGGTTACCAAGTAGACTCCCTGTGTCCATTTTATCATAAGTACAAAATTTTGCAAAATATGTCGTCTTGCAACAAAAATTTAATTTGTTTACAACTTTGGATCAAGGCACTTCTCTCTCATGATTTTTTCGCGAAATTACATGGTTTGATGGTTTGGTTAGTACTGCCTATTCTTATTCAAAACAAAAATTTTCAATAAATTAACATTGTTTATTTATGAAGAATAAAATTTGCAAGTAACAAAAATTGCAATAACATTTTTAATAAGATTCTAACGGCACACAGTGGTTGGAGTAGTATGGAATCGCAGAAATAATTATCTAATCACCCTAAATGTATCTCATTAAATATTTCAAAGTATTATATATCAAAATAAATGGTATTTTTGGAATGGGGATACAGTACATAAATGTCTCCTTAAATGAAAAGAATTGTTGTTGATTAATTATATAATATTATATTGCAGAAAGAAGTACAAATAAAAATTGAAAACTGATTGCGGCCGGTCTCCTTGAAACTTTTTTGCAAGTTTCTTGTGTTATTGAATTATCTTCAGAACCTATTTATATTACTGTATGCGTGTTTCTTGCAATAAGGAGGTAATAATTTAAGTGGGTTGCAATTCTAAGACCGCAGTTTATTGCAGCTGGAATCAATTTAGTAATGTTCCTGCGATTTCAGAGAATTTTTTTATGTATGTTAGAAGACACGGCCGACAGCGGAAATAACTATCTGACATTGGTTTGATAGAAACTAGTAGTAATATTCTAAATTTTTTTGATGTTTTTTTTTTGACTTAGTTAATAATAAATATCTATACTTTTTCTATATATTTTAATAGTCTATAGTTAACCTAAATAAAGAAAAAGTTCTGAGAACACGAAATAACTAGCGAATACTTTGTATTTGAAAAGAGCGTTTGCTATTGTAAAATTGCAAGGAGCTTTGCACAGATATCATGATACTCTTATAATGTTACACATTATATTAGAAATCTTTTGAGGTATGTTTCTCTTAAGTCTCTATTATATAAATTTCTTAGACGATTAATTGACCTTCCAAAACCGGACTTATTTTCTCTCTCCGACCACTGTGCGGCATTAGATTCGGAAAATAATACGTTGGTTTCACCTTTTGTGTACTTTTTTTGGACCATTTTAAGCCAAGATAGCAACGATTTTAGTTTCAGCACTATTGAGACTTTTGCAATTAACATTTTCTAAAAATACGAAATGGAGGCACTATGTCAGACACTACTCTCTGAAGTTACATTTTTGATTTTTTTCGTACGTATAACACTGAAAAAAAAATATAAACAACTGCGACTGCTCGTACAACAGTACGTATGTTCAGTGCTGGGGCTGATGTTCACAATAAATTTTCTTTTCATTTCAATAAATGTAACTTCAGATAGTAAAGAGTCTGACATATAGCCTACATATCGAATTTTTTGAAAATGTTAGCTACAAAAGTCTCAACAGTGCCAAAATTAAAATCATTGATATATCGGATCCGGAGTCCAAAAAAGGTGAAATCAACGTATTTTTTTCTGACTAAATCTAATGCCGTTCAATAAAATTTGCATAATTCAAAAATTTTATCCTTCATAAATAAATAATGTCATTATTTAAAAAAATTCTTTTGAATAAGAACAGGTAGTACTAATAACCAAACTATGTAATTTCCCTCAAAAAATCATGAAAGAAAAGTGCCTTGGTCCAAAGTTGTAAGCAAATTAAATTCTTTTTGCAAAACGCCATATTTTGCAAATTTTTGCACTTATGGTAAAATGGGAACCGGAAGTCTATCTGGTAATCATTGAAGTGTATGCAAAAAAATTTTGAGCAATCTGACTGAAGAATTCGTATAGTTATACAACTTTGAATGCGGAACTCAAATTTTGCAAATATTCGCCAATTCTTGCTATATAAAAATAGTATTTCTTATTGAAGCATAATGGAACCAATTTGCTTTAAAAGTACATATATTTCCGAGTAAATTGAGCTTTGGAAAATTCAAATCTGACGATTAGAACGCAACTTATAAAGAAAAAGGCTTATAAACAATTATGAATTTTGCGGTAATTTTGAAATAACAAATTTAGCAGCGCCTGAATTACATCATTTTTCCGTAACAGTTTTTTACCATTTAAAAAAAAATCGTCAGTACACCTTCTATACACTTTTGGATACAGAACTGCGCCCTAAAATCTTATAGCTTACAAGCTCTTGAGAATGTAAAGGAAATATAGTAGACAGTGAATGCCGCTCCGGAACTAAGACCCCAGATTACTCATCTAAACTACCCCTTACTGGATGAGGAACACAGGGATGGAGGGAGATCCGGGAGAACAAATGCTCCTGGCTTTTACTGCAGAATCGTCGCAGTGTATTAACGGGAGTCTCCTTCATTTGCCTTGAGCGCACCCTGCAAAGGACGCAAAGTACCCTCCAAATCCCTAGAAACGGTTCGGAACACTTTTAGGGTCGGAAAGAGGGAAGACAAACGGGAATTCATGTCTGTAGATTTTCTTTTCGTTCCAGCATTCAATGCATCTCTATATTCCTCTTGGTCTCGCTTGTATTTCATATCCTTTCATTTGTAAACCCCATTACACAAAGAGTAATACTGGGCAATGTAACTTCAGATTTTACTATTTTAACCAAAGGTGTGCCACAAGGAAGTGTACTGGGTTCATTGTGTTTCTCAGTTTACACTGCAGATTTTAGTAATCATTTGAAATATTCATTTTTTTCCTTCTTCAATTCTTTGGGACTTCCTGCCACATGTATGTTTTCTTTCTAAGCGGTGCTAGGGGAATCTACAAAATATATCACAATTAACCAGTATGTTACTGGTAAAAAACCTGTACGCCTGTGACGTTTACGTCAAAGGATCAGTTAAAGGTTGGTTTTTATAAATAAACAACACAAATAAGTATAAAAACTTGAAATTAAATATTTCGCCGACGTTTCGGAAATCTAATCTGTTTCTTTTTTCAAGGCTTTTTTTGAAAAATCTTTTTTGCTGTGTATGACAAATACACAGCTCTAAGAATGTTTATTATATTCAATATCCATAGATACTTACTATTTACATAGAACTGTTGATATAGTTAACAGTTTTTTAGTTTCTATACAATGTTATACACAGCAAAAAAGATTTTTCAAAAAAAGCCTTGAAAAAGGAAACAGATTAGATTTCCGAAACGACGGCGAAATATTTAATTTCAAGTTTTTATACTTATTTGTGTTGTTTATTTATAAAAACCAACCTTTAACTGATCCTTTGACGTAAACGTCACAGGCGTAGAGGTTTTTTACCAGTAACATACTGGTTAATTGTGATATATTTTGTAGATTCCCCTAGCACCGCTTAGAAAGAAAACATACATGTGGCAGGAAGTCCCAAAGAATTGAAGAAGGAAAAAAAAATTAAGATAATGCCACAAATAACATTTAGACAATATTGAAATATTCAGTTGCACACCAGTATGCAGATGACATGCAAATCTACCATTCCTTTAAATTCGAAAATGTAGAATCAGCCAAAAAATATATTAACGAGGATTTGGATCAGATTTCTAAAATCTCAAACTCTCATGGCCTTAAACTAAATGAATCTAAAATTCAAATGATCATTTTTGGTAAAAATAAGTATGATATTATGAGTAGTGATAACTTTAATATACATATAAATAACGTCAATTTAAATTTTACCAGTGTTTGCAAAAATTTAGGAGTAATTTTTGATAATAATCTGCGCTTTGAATATCATGTATCGAACGTTCTTCAAAGAAGTTATGCGAAATTACGTACTCTTTATATATTCAAGGAATTTCTTACTGTGAACGTAAAACTGAAATTGTGTGATTCCCGCATCTTGTCATTGCCTGCATATTGTGATGTTGTTTATTGGCCAGCTTTACTCTGTAAAGATAAAGAGAGCCTACAGAAGCTTCAAAATAGTTGTATTAGATTTTGCTATGCACTTAGATACTTTGATCGTGTTTCATCCTATTACCGTGAAGCTGAGTGGTTTAAATTGGAGCAGCGGTTTTTTATGCACTTATGCACATTAGTATATAAAATAAATCAGTCAAAGCAACCGAATTATCTCTATAATAAACTCGTCAAAGGATCCGACATTCATCCAAGAAGCACACGTCACATGAGCCTATTTAATGTCCCTAGGCACAACACTGCCTTGTTTCTCCGTTCATTTAGTTACAACGCCGTCAAGGCCTTCAATTCCCTGCCTCCTGTCACAAAATCATGCTCAACCGTTGCGACCTTTAAAAATCATCTAAAATAATTCATAATTAGTTCTAACACTTTATAATTTTGTGTACTTGTTCAACTTTGTATATGTTATTCCTTAGCGTTAATGTTAACTTTTAGTTTTTTAGTGGGTGGTTAGCTGAGTAGCTATGTTAGATCTTGCCACCCTTGTCAAGCATTTTCTAATTTATTCTGTACAGAATTAAATAAAAAAAGACATATTATTATTATCATTATTATTTTATCTTCAGTCATACTTGTTTTCCTAAATTTCTTTTCTACTCAATATATATATAGTTCGTGAGTAAAACAATTTTTTAGAAAAACCAGTATGATTGAAGATAAGATGGGGTTTATGAATGCATTGAATGCCGGAGTGAAACAAAAATCTACAGATAGATTCCCGTTTGTCATCCCCCTCATAATCAAAACTCCGGACTGCGTCTTTCCGGTCCTAAAAGTTTTCCGAATTCTTTTTGGAGGTTTGGAATGTAATTTTCGCCTCTTTCAGAGTACGGTCAAGGCAATTGAAAGCGAATCTCTTTAATTCACTGCGACCATTCTACAGTAAAAACAAGAGACACTTGCTGTCCCAAATCTCTCTCCACCCCTGTGTTCGTCATCCAGCAGGAGTAGTTCATACCCTTTTGGAGGATCCATGATTCCCTTGCATTCTCAAGAGCTTGTAAGCTAGAAGCTTTTATGATGCAGTTCTATATCCAGAAGGGTATAAAAGGGGCGCAGAGGGGTATCAACCCCTTCAGGAGAATTATTAACCCCTTGATGAAGCCCTTGGCAATAAAAAAGAAAAGTATAAGAAATAAAAAGTAGCTAGTCGTCCTTCTTTCTTTAATGAGACTTATATACACTTTACCATATTAAACGGATGTTTTTACCTCTGCACGAAGATATAAGGGGTATACTAATATCTTTGACCTCGGATTTGGATTCAGTGTCGAAGAATACATAGGAATGCCATGTTCAGTCATCCGGATCAAAATCTTTTTTCTTTGTGGGGCTGTGTAATGTGTCATTAATTGAACGAAAAGATTCTACTAAAGTGGGGAAAAATTCAAGACACCATTTTTTATTTTTATTTCAAACGTCGAGGAATTTCTCTCATATTTTTCCTGATTTGATTTTGAAAGTTAATTTGGACACTAAGCTAATAGAAACCATAGGTTATGCCAATGAAAATTACCTGGTACTAAGTTTTCTTATCTATTTTAGCCTCTATAATTCAACCCTCGTGAACTCTTTAATCATTTTCGACTTTCGAGTGCTATTGCTATGGTATGGGGTTACTCCTCAAAATATTAAATTTCTACGTCTGTTGGATGGGTTGCCCCTTCCACATATGAGAAGTTGCCTTCTTGTTAAGACCACCATATTGCGATTTTATCAGGCTTATGTACATTGGAGTGTCAGTAGCGAATATCAGGTTTTCATGTGATCTGGAAATACCCAAAAAATTACGCATATTTCTTGTTAACAGACAGAACCCCATATGATGAATTTAATAATAGATTTTAAGATTAAACATATTTTGTCACTTATCGAATAGTTATTAGAAATGACAAAATTGAGTTGAAACTAATAGGAATATTTTAATATGGAAGCAATTTCATTCACTAATTGTTATTATAACTTCTAATTCATAAAGCTGTTGTTTTCCTTTATTAATTTTCTGCAGGCTGTTGAATAATTATAAAAGTTAGACAGTAGTATTTAAAAACTACATTAACATTTGAATAAGCGAAATACCAAACAGAGTAAAGGGGACGAGGTACGGTCACCGGTTTAATTTCCGACACTCGATCAGCGATGTTAAGACACGCTGGCTGAGTCCGGCATTTGGATGGGTGAACCAGTGTATCCGTCTATTAGTCGGTAGGCTATCGACTGAGACAGTTCCTGGCCATTAAGTCGCTTAGTAAGGTGGCGCCGATGGCACAGGGCAACTGTCTTCGCTGCAGAGAAGACCCCAAGGGCTATTGGCCCGCCAGAAAGGCGGTGAGATGGCCGGGGGTGGTCATAGTTGATAGCCGATGACCGTGGTTTGGAGTCCACGCAAAACTGTAGATCCCTACGAGCACAATGGGCCTTGAGGCCTGAGTGTTGTAGTAAAACAAATCCACTAATGTAAAACAGAGTAAATGAAAATTAAAATTCAAAGCGTATACAATACTATGTTTCAGTTTCAGCGCAAAAGAGCATAAAATTATTTAAATGCTTTAAATGGAGCATAATATTTCTCGAGGTATTGTACTGGAACAATTGTGATGAAAATTATCCATCTGAATTGCCAAGGAAGTAAAGTACAGTTATAATAGCGGTAATGACTCTGATTATGTTTGCCTATATTATTAAAAATAATAAATTCACTGCAAACCTGCTGACCCAAAATTTATTGTAAATGTACATGAATTATCAATTCAACATGTATGAATAAAGTATGCACAGTTATCTGTTTGCTCAGCAATAATGCTTTGTAGTATGCGGTAGCATGTGCTGTATTAATATGGGTTTCCACGGAACAGCTGTGGCAAAACTATTTTATCTTAGATATTTTTATATCTTACAGTTACTGAGTAATCCCTGCAGTATATATTTATATAATATTGACTTTTAGTACACGAAGACTTTACTTCAACTCAAAAGAAAAAATTATGCAGACCTTCAACGTTTGTTATAGGTTCAAAATAGGCCAAAGCTCACGAAACAAAAAATAAAGTAAAGTTATATGGATCCGCGGGAATGTATAGGGTATTTTTAATCGATTATTCTCTCGAGAAATATGGCATTTACAAAAAAGTACTTGAAATAAAAGCTGTTTCTGAAAAAATTATGTGTAATTTAAAAAAATAAGATATCATTAATTTTTATTAACTAAATACGAATATTAACAGAAAAATAGTACAAGAAAAATATATAAAATATAAATCTAAAAAAAATATGCAGAAAAAGAAGTTTCTATTCAATTTCGGAACTGCCATCTTCATTATCGTCATCAGGTTCAAGCTCTTCTAAATCACTTTCATCATCATAGTTTGCTCGAACAAAGTCTATTACGTAATCTACTACTGCAGTTTGAGTTTCGCAATTACTGCGTTCAGAGCCTTCGCAAATTTTACACATTACAGAACATGCTTAAATCTGCTTTCATGCATTTGCACTGTAACGTGGAGCAGTTTCATTTACACCCACATGCTATTAAGTCTAAAATGTCTTTTGGTGCAGCATCTAAAGTAGTTTGGATATGTTGCAGAATATATACTCTTATTTCCCATCCCCGCCTCTTCAGGAAATTTTTATTGTCAAGCCATTTTTGCGCCTGATAGTATGTTCTGTAGGAATGTTGTGCTGCAACAGTAACCTGGAGGCAATGATTCCAAGCGAACAGTTTTTTTTTAAGTGATTGTTGAAATATATAAATCTGTGTTCGTCCAGTGTTATATTTTTTTACATTCATACAGACGCAAACAAATTTTCTCTCCTGTCTCCTTTCCTTCATTTAAAGAAGATTTTTCATTATAAAAAGCAGTTATAGCATTTTATTTTCGAAGTAAACCTATTCTACAGAGTTTTATTGTTCCCTATTTTCCTTTATTACTTTCCACGCATGCCGAAGGGAAGTATTGTATTCGAGAAAAAATCACCCTCCGAGATTTTTCCGGATTTTCACGTTTCAGATCATGTAGATTACGAAAATATTGGATTTTCAATTCCGTCAGTCAGTCTGTCTGTCTGTTGGTGCATTAACTAAAAAAACTACTTGACGGAGAACAGTCAAATTTGGTAGGTAGCTAACGCTACTGTCAGCGAAGAAATGGTTAAACTTTCACTGGAAAATATATAGGGTAAAGGGAATAAATAATGAAAGAAAAGTTTTTTGTTCAAATTTAAAACGTCCACGTTGCATGACGTTCTAAACCTATTTCAGAAAATATAAATTTTGAAAATTTGTTTTTACCAACAATTTTGAAAAATTCTTTAGCACTGAAATAGATGGAAAACAATTTTTTCTTCGTTCATACAATTTCCACGTTTCATGGCATTCTAAAGCTATTTCAAACAAAACAAAAAATTTTACCAACATTTTGAAAAATTTTCAAGGACTAAAATATAGATGGAAAAAATTTTTCTTTGCTCAAATTTAAAATTTCCACGTTTCATGACATTCTAAACATTTCGGAAAAAAAAATTGGAACATTTTTTACCCTTTTTGGAAAAAAAATTTACCACTACAATAAATGGAAAATAGTATATTAAAGCATAAGTGGATAATAAGGTCTTTAAAACACGCGCGATTTTTCGAACACGGCGGCGCAGCCGGAGTGCTCGAAATAGAGCAAGTGTTTTAAAGACCAGCTATCCACGAATACTATACGCTATTTTTTTATTGGTACACTTTGAAATCATAAATACTGGTATTATTACTAAAAAAATCGGTAAAGGTATTTACACAGAACTTCCCTCGTTATTTGTGCATGGCGATCACTAAAAAAATATTAAATACGAAATGACATCGAGAATAATAATGGACATATAGTTATTGTAATTATTACAAAGAAATCCTGATGACTTTTAGTCAAAAAAATAGTGCTCATCCAACAGCAAAAGTTCAATACTAAATAACAGGTCTCCCATAAATTATTTCTTGGGATGACCACCCTGTATATTTTCCAAAATAGCATATGTCAAATAGTATTGCCATTAGACAGTTCCACATTCACGCAGTGAAGTGGAAGTATAGTGGTGGTTAAAAATTTAATTTTTTTTTTTGAAATTTTTCAAAACTGTTGGATAAAAATGTTCACTCCTTTTTCTTCTGCAATAGGTTCAGAATGTCATGAAACATGGAAATTTTAAATTTGAGCAATGAAAAAAAATTTCCATCTGTTTTAGTCTCGGTTTTAGTGGTTCAAAATTTTTCAAAAATGTGTGAAAAAAATTTTCAAATTTTTTTTTTTCTGAAATAGGTTTAGAATGTCATGAAACGTGAAAATTTTAAATTTCAGCAAAAACAAATTTTTCCGTCTATTCTAATGGTAATTTTAGTTCCAAAATGGTAAAAAAAATTAATCTATTCTATAGTAAGCAGTGAAATAGCTTTTATCAATTTTTTTTATTTGTTTGAATTGGTTTAGAATGCTATGGAAACGTTGAAATTTTTAATTTGAACAAAGAAAAAAAAATTTTTTGAAATTTTGTCCAAAATCTTGGTTAAAAAATTTTCAAAATTTTTTCTTCTGAAATAGGTTTAGAATGTCATGAAACGTGTATATTTTAAATTTGAGCAAAAAAAAATTTTCCATCTATTCTAGTGGTAATTTTTTTTCCAAAATGGTAAAAAAATGTTACAATTTTTTTTCTTCCGAACTAGGTTTGGAATGTCATGAAGCGTGGAAATTTTAAATTTGAGCAAACAAAATATTTTCTTCTATTCTATAGTAAGTACCTACTTAGTGATGAATACATAAATTTTTCCAAGAAAATTTTTCGGAAAATTTTTGAAATGTTTTAATACGTTTAGAATGCCATGAAAATGTGGAAATTTTAAATTTGAACAAAAAAAAATTTCACCTATTTTGGTGGTAAAACATTTTTCAAAAATTTGGTAAATAAATTTTCAAAATTTTTTTTTTTTTTGAAATACGTTTAGAATGCCATGAAACGTGAAAATTTTAAATTTGAAGGAAGAAAAAAATTCTCATATTTTAGTGGTAAAAATTTTTTCAAAAATGGTGAAAAAAATTTTCAATTTTTTTTTTTCTGAAATAGGTTTAGCGCGTAATGAAACGTGGAAATTTTAAATTTGAGCAAAAAAAAATTTTTTCATGGTAAAAATTTTTTCAAAAATGTTGCAAAAAAAATTTTCAAATTTTTGTTTTTCTGAAATAGGTTTAGCGCGCCATGAAACGTGGAAATTTTAAATTTGAGCAAAAAAAATTTTTTTTCACTATTTATTCCGTTTAGACGGTCCACCCTGTATATTTTCCAGTGAAATTTCTACCATGTCTTCGCTGACAGTAGCGTCAACTATCTACCAAATTTGACTGCTATCCTTCAAGTAGTTTTTTAGTAAATGCACCAACAGACAGACAGACAGACAGACAGACTGACGGAATTGAAAAACCTATATTTTCGTAATCTACGTGTTCTGAAACGTCAGAATCCGAAAAAATCTCGGAGGGTGATTTTTTCTCGAATACAATACTTCCCTTCGGTATGCGAGGGAAGTAAAAAAATGGAAATAGGAATTAAGAATGTAAACTGGTTGAATTCGTGATGAGACATCAGGATACCTGTCAGTGTCAAATGAGGAATACAAAAATTAATTTGCAATCTATGACATAGGATTAATTATTGTCACTACAGTTGTCACTGATTGTATATTGCTTTAAAATGAGTTCTAACATTGATTGCTTTAATGGAAAAGCAGATTCGCGGTTAATCTCGCAATAATTCCTGTCTGATCAATAATTAAAAAGTTGACATTTTGACTTCACGTTTGTCGAGTTATTGATGTTGCCATAGTAACTTTAAAACTCTCGCGTTTTTAAAAGTCGGTTTTAAACAGTCTGAGGAGTGCTTTAAATAAGCAAAATAGGGCACCAAAAAAAAAACATTTTTCTCAAATTTAAAATTTTCACGTTTCATGGCATTCTAAACCAATTAAAAAAAAATGAATTTTTTTTTGCAAAATTTGTAATGCTCTTTTACTGTAGAATAGAAGGAAACATTCCTTTTTGCTCAAATTTAAAATGTCCACGTTTCATGACATTCTAAGCCTATTTCTAAAGAAACAAATTTTGAAAATTTTTTTACCAACATTTTTGAAAAATAAAAAAAAAGGGAAATTTTTTAACTACTACTATATACTTCCACTCCACTACGTGAATGTGGAATTGAAAATGTTCAGATGGCAATAATATTTGGCATATGCACCTATTATACTTTTATTGAAAAATGGACAGGGTGGTCATCCCAAGAAATAATTCAGTTACGGTGGACATTTGTAAAGGTTTTTACGCAAGCCTTCCATATTTGGCACCTGTCATTTAGTATTGAACTTTTGTTATTGGATGAGCACTCTGTAGATTTTTTTGATCAAAACTTATCAGGTTTTCTTTGTAATAATAGTGATAACTATATTAAGATTATTATTTTCAATGTCATTTCGTAATTATTAATTTTTTAGAGTGACCGCCATGAACAAATAAAGAGGGAAGTTCTGTGTAAATACCTTTAACGATTTTTTATAATATTGTACTGTTCTTGCAAATATATTGACGAATGAAGTTTTGATTTTGTTCTACCAATTTTTGGTTTGTAAAACATTACCTCTGTATCCTCAGGAGCTAATGCTGTTAGAACAACAAGCAGATCAACATCTTTCCCAACTCCTGTTGTTGTGAAGTCTTTGAAGTTGTTAATCGCAGCATCAAAAACCAATTTCTGGGTGTCATCACAAGCTTGATCGACTTTGATTTTAAATTCAGTAAATGTTTTCATCAATGTTTGAATAAGTTTGGGAATGCTTAAAGAATCGGTGGTGTAACACTAGATGTTAGGGGAAAATGTAGAATCGCATAGTGGAACCGTAGAGGCTATATGTGGTATATGCTATATAAGTCCTGTGTATAGGGAGGTATAAACGTTTAAAGTGTTTTGGTATCATTGTGTAGGTTGGACATTTCTGCGTCACATAGAAGTGGCCCGGAGGATCCACGATATAACTTTTCAGAATAACTTGTGAATATGCAGAGAAAAAAATACAAAGCATAGAAATTACATAAAAGAAATACACAATTAATCCTATGCAGTAACTAATACTGTATGCATGATCCAAATAAAACCACTAAGATGGCTAACTATTATTATATCCATTTAACTTCTTACTCTTTGGATTAATATAATAATAGCTGATAATATGTACTCGAACAACATAAAATAGAACAAAGTGTTTCAATATAGACAATGTCAATCAATTTTTATGCCGCAGATACTTCATAGGTTTTATATACGTGTTTTATATCTCACATACATATTTTCTACCCACAATGGGTTAATAAAATTGTCGCTGGCATTTATATCCAAGGATAACAACTGTTACTTTCTGTTATGCCTCTATTAATAATCGACACTAAGTGGTACACATACCATAACTTATCTTCTACAATAAACTGTTGCTTTAATTACGATTAATATGTGTTTAACATGAAAGGAGTGTGTAGTATTATAATTAATATAAAATTGTTGATCATATTTCTTACTTTGGTTACAAATCTGATTTCTTCAGAATATTTATGCGATGTTTTTGTCCATTTTCTTTTTGATTTCTTTAGTTTTCTACTGTGTGTGATTTTAAGTGACCTGCAAATTTCCATCGACACCTATTAAAATATTTCACATTATTCTAGTCACAAGCAGACCGTCATAGTCACTAATATTGTAAAACAAGACTGATATCTTACTACTTGTGCAAAATTTTGCATGATAGGAAATCACGAAGCGCAGAAAGATGAAACTTGACTCTAGCTTCCTCCATCTTTCTATACATTCCTGAAATATGGAAAATTGTGGACAGATAGATGATGTATTGCTGCTATCGATTGGATTGGAAGTGTAGTAATGGTAAAAAAAAAAATATTTTTTTTTGCTTAAAATAGGTTTAGAATGTCATGAAACGTAGAGATTTTAAAATTGAGCGAAACAGTTTCTGTCTGTCTGTAACTTTTTTATGTCCGCACGTTTTCTCCGGAACGGTTTAAGATATTGACTTGAAATTTTGTGCACGTATATGTATATTGTAACGAGATCTGGAACTGGGTTGTTTTTTGAACATATCCGGTGAAGGGTTGGGGGGTAAATAGGGGTTAATAGGGGGAAATAATTAAAACAAATTGGTAAGAGTACAGAAACTTGAAATTTGATGTATATGTACTGGAAGTTAAGGCCTTAAATTCTTTTGTGATATTTTCCATCTCCCCAGCACCCCCCACTCCATTATTAAAGAGGTTGATAAAATAAAATTGAGATGTTGACTTGAAATTTGGTACACGCATATATTATAACAACATCTGGAATTAGATTATATTTTTGAATCATCCCGTTGAAGGGTCAAATAGGGGTAAAGTAAGCTGGTAATAGTGCAGAAATTTGAAATTCGGTGTATGTACTAGAAGCCAAGGCCTCAGATTTTTTAAAATATTTTTCAACCCCCCACCACCCCTACTCCATTACTGAAGTGGTTGGCAAAATAAAATTGAGATATCCACTTCAAACTTCGTACACATGTATATTATAATGACATCAGGAATTAGATTATATTTTGGGATTAATCTGATGAAGGGTTGGGGGTTAAATAGGGTTAAATAAGTGTAAATATCCTAGCGTCGTCTTTGCGTATTTGATAAATTTTTTATATCCAAATTTATGTTCTTACATTTTTACGTCTCGACGCCTACCGGCGCCTGGCGTCGTTCTTGTAAAACTTGTGTAATTGATAAATTTTGATTCCTAGATTCATATTCTTGAATTTTCACGTCTCGACGCCGATCGACACCCAGAGTAGATTTTGTAAAACTTGTGTATTTGACCCATTTTGATACCTAAATTTATATTCTTATATGTATAGCCCATTACAATTACTCCGAGTTATGTAACATTTTAAATTTTTTATCCGCAGCTTAATAAAAGTTTGAAAATTTCAAAAACTTTTCTTTATTTCTATGCCCTATACATTTTGCAGATTTTGTAAATATCATGCTGGGCTTGAAAGTTAGCTAAGTCCATTTTCACTATCTGGACGAAGCTCTAAATTGCAACTCCTATACATTTTTTTATGACATCTGCCCAAATATTAAAATTCCATGACCAATTATTTCCGCATACTAAAGTGCAAATATAGCCAAGAAGATTACCTTTAAAGAGACTTGGAGGAAAATCTGGATGTGGAAGTAGTGATTCCTTAGGCAGCGGTTTTTTGCCATATTATTCGGAGAGAGGATAATACAGAGAAGTTGATAATAATCAATGAAAAACTAGATATAAAGGCGATGTGGAAGACACCAAAACATTGTGGTGGTGTCCCCAACGAGTTCATAGGAGAGAGCTTAAGTTAGTAAGAAGCGTTGTAAACTGGGACATAGGATAAATTTTGTTAATAAAAATAAATTAGCAAGAAACAATAAGCATAAAACATAAACATCATCAGAAACAGGAAGAGTGTATTGGTTCAATTGTAATGACCATATGGTACATACATTGGTCGAACTGACGAAAACATAAAAATGAGACGCAAGAAGCATAAAACGTCTATTGTGAACAAAGTACAGGCGTGGCAACACATTGTATAGACCACGCTTTTTGTAAATTAAAGTAATATTGAAATGCACCACTCAACAAAAAGTTTAATATCAGTCGATAGAGAATCGATTTCTAAGTGTAACTAAGCAAATTCTTAGATAAATCTGTGTATTTAATGAGAAGTTTCAATTCAAAAATTAGGCGATGGTGGAGGTAGATATTATTCCTGTATAGATACACGTTTGCTCGCTTATTATTTCCGTGAGGGTGGAGGATGTTAGAGCGAACTTGCCGCGAGACACTCCCGTGTCTCTTGATTTTTCTAGTGTGTCCACCCTGTATAAACAAAGAGGGAGGTTCTGTGTAAATACCGTTTTTTTTCAAAGGCAGCTCAATTTTTCAAAATATTCGGAGGACATAAAATAAGTTTCGCTGTAACACTAAGCGTACTATCTCCTTATTACTGAATAAGATATTATAGTTTGTCGAAACGTTGAGTTAGGAGAATATATACATTATGTATTCAACTAATCCACTTAATACCTAATAAGCAAAACATTTTTATTTTCAGGTGTGAACGAATTTACATAGATATAAATATTACTTTTACTCGTTTAATTATAGCTAGAATTCATGTATATTAACCATATTTTGATGGCATCTTTTATTGATTTTAATTTAATATTACTGCAACGCGATATTCGAAATTATGTTACCTTTCATATTTGCAACTCAAGGTAACAATTTGTTCCTGTAATTTTGAAGCGAAGGCGAAGGTGCAAACTCTGATATCGGTGAATGATTAATCACTCGTGTCATATTGTGTACTTAAAATTCATACCCACTTACTTGTTATACTTTTTTTGTAATATATTGTAATATTGCCCATATAAAAAACAAAAAAAAAACTTAACCAGAATGTGATTTTCCACACAAACTTGCCTTTCTTCCCTTCTTACATTATCTATTTCGCTTTCATTGGATACAAATAAAAATTTGACATGGTGTAATAAGTATCAGAAATCAACAATAAGGCTTTGAAAATCAGAAGTGTTATACTATTCTAGAAAAATTAGCTTTGAGTATAATATTAAGTACCGTTTCACATTAGTCCTTGGTAGTTAAGAGGTTCCAATCTATGTCTAGACTGAACAATTAAATTGAGGTTGTAATAATACCCTTTCAAAATTATGATTTATTAACAATATAAGCAAACCTTCTATAAATAAACAGAGTTTAAATATTTTCAGGCATACAGAGTGATCCAGAGTAAAACCGCCAAACGTTTAAGATCGAATTTTTACGTTAAGATAGGACTATTTTCATCCATAAAGTTTTTTCTAAAAATTGCAAGCTGCTCGGATTAAGCTAATTTTCTTATTAATGATGAACCTCGTGTAACTCTACTGATGCTCAATTTTTTTCTTTTATCAAAAACACATTTTTTTCTGAGAAATACTACTTTGAATTCGTTTCAAACTCTGTAATATTAAAACAGCTGAAACTATGTATATCGGGATCTTTATTATTGCCAGCAGTGGCGGAGCAACTGAGGAAGCAGGATGCACTCTACTTACTTTACTACTATAATTTCATTCGTGAGCTAATACAATTGGTCAATGTATCCCGTAAAATACGTTAATTAATGCTTGTTCCGTATTTAAAACGAATTCAAAGAAACAAAAACAAAATATCAGTAAGGAATTTTGGGGTATGTCTTATTATTTATCGTAGAATCAACGTGACGATTCAACAAACGAGTGACGATATACAGCGTGATGAAGCACTTTTAGTGCAATGCGGATTTTTTAATTTAATTATAGCCTATTTTTATTTTTAACGTACCCTCTGTTGTAGTAACAGTGGAAAGAAATTGAAAATTATAAGACCAGCTATTATCTGTACAGCAGAGGAGAAAGGCCAGAAATTAACCTTATCCGAGGAGATGTGTAGACTCAATGAGGTTTTTCATAAAAAAAATCTGAAAAGAAAATCTGTTGATACTCATTGCTTCATTTAATATATTACGCATATAAATGAGACCTATTTAAGTTTAATATAATGTTTACACGATGAGTGTTTAGTCTCGTAGACTGTTACCGAGTAACTTGTTGCTAGCGGACTAAAAATATTGTTTTATTTGTAACTTTCAAATTATATTCTGTATAGGATTTTGCAAACAGCATAAAAAATAACTCTCTATGAGAACTAAAAGAAAAACTATGTGTAAAAATATTAATGAAATCCATTTGGGTTCTGCCCATAACCTGAATTATGGTTATGCTAGCAAATTAAAATCCTAAACTGAATTTGAACAATTTCTTATTTGAAAATTATAATTCAACAACTAGCATCCACACAGTACCCTACGGCCATCCAGATTAAACTAGTATCTACATAACCCCCTACGGTCATGAATATTCAGTTAAAAATTAGAACAAAGGCCTAAAATGAATTTATTTACCTACCTTGTCTTAAAAAATGTTCATTCTAATGGATTACAGTTTTATGAAATCTATCATTCTGTTTTTGGAAATGTTTAGCCTTTGAAACGTTTTTCGCCCTTATTCTGGGGCTCATCAGAAGGGCACAAAGCCACTCATAAAGTTCTTTCATGCATACCAGACAATTTCTATGAATAAGTATGAAATAATTATATTTGACATTGACTGATAAAAACAACAGATCTTCACGTATCTATTAGCTAACTAGTACACAATCCTGTACAGAATATGTTTCAATACAATAATAAGCAAACAGATAATAATTCACTTTTAAACATGCATAGAGTATATAAGCTCCAATACTAGTTAGCCAATAGATAGGTAAAGATCTGTTGGTGAATAAATTCAGTTTAGGCGTTTGTTCTCATTTTTAACTGAAACTTCATGACCGTAGGGGGTTATGTAGATACTAGTTTAATCTGCATGGCCGTAGGGGACTGTGTAGATGCTAATTGTTGAATGAAAATTTTCAAATAAGAAATTATAAAAAATTATTTTAGAATTTAAATTTGCTAGCATAACCAGAATTCAGGTTATCGAAAGAATGTAAAGATTTCATTAATACTTTTACACAGTTTTTCTGTTAGTTCTCATAGATAGTTATTTTTTATACTGTTTGCAAACTCCTATACAGAATATGTTTTAATACAATAATAAGCAAACGAATAATAATTAAATTTCAAACTATAACTTGAACTTATTCAAATGATAGTTTAGAAATAGATCAATGTATTTAATTTGGTTCTAGAAGCGAGTCTATATATCTTCTAGGAGCTTATTTACAATGTTCACAATGTAAAACTGTGCGATTTAAATAATTTTTTCGAACTGTAAGTATATGGAAATTCTGAAATATTTTTTTATGAAGACAGTCTTGTTTCTAGTCGATAGCATCAACCGTTTCGGAGATACGCACTTTTATTCGGTAAGGCAGACTGAATAACGCATCAATCATTGTTTAAAAGACAGTCGTCGTTAACAGAAATGTTAGTATTTGCTACAAAATAACAATTTTAATATTGAACCGAAACAGTACCCTATTCGAAGTTTACGTTTTACTCAGAGAGCAATATTTTTTTAAACAGTTTGAAGAACCTGCTTTCTTAATATTAAATAAACAAATGAAGCAAATATATCATAAAAATAAATAAATCATAAATATTTTAACTAACTCTTTATTTGCACTTCTAAGAACATTGCTTTAAAATTTCAGCTACCGAGTACCTTTTCTGAAACAAAAATCAAATTATAATATCCTAATCTCTGTAATGGACAACAATACAAACGTTTATTAGCTGACGTTTATGGGATTCAAGCAATAATAACCTTGGCATTAATATTAAATATATTCACCTACATACGTGACTGAATTTTTGCAACCACAGTTAATTACAAAATTTATATAATATATTGTATTATAATTGTTATGAAAATTACCTGGTACCACTTACGTATTATTGAACCTCCAATTTTAGCAATAGAGTTCAAAATACCTCAATCACTTGAAAATACGAAAAAGCCCTCCTTGATCCACAAGTTACAGAATTATTTTTATAAAAATAATTAAAACTTAAATAACAGTACATTATAGCAAAATACATAATAGCAATACAAAACAAATTGAGTACAATAAACCACAACGGCAATATTTATCTTGTGTGTAGAATTTTGTATCATCTGTATACTGCAGTTTCTGGACTGTTGGCCGTCGTTAGTACAGGCTAGGTAAGTAACGTAAAATAAGCAAATTTTGCTCACTCAGGTTGAGTGAGTGTGTTGAGACAGACTAAATAAAAAAACTACTAGCAGTAGTTATTTGATGTATAATGTTCAAACTTGATGGTCTAGATAAGAATTTTTTGTATATTAAATATAAAATGAAACGTCAAGTAGCCTGTCAAGAATTTGTGTTGAGCATAGATATGTTTATGTATTTAATCCTATGAAGATAATTACAATGTCACTTCATTATTTGCTTCATGTTCATAATTATTGTGCATATTTACACGTAAGTACTTCAGCTGGATGTTTATTTAGATAACATTTTAACAAAGTGGTAAATAAATACGTATGACCGTAAACAATTAGCATGGCAAGAAATTTATTGTTATGTTAAGTACAATAATGAATACTGAATATCAATTGTAATTAGATATAATGAATTTTAACCTAATCGACAAATGCAGTATTCTAAATAGGTATCTTAGTACATTTAAAAAGTAACTACTCTAGTGCGACATATAGAAGAAACAAACATTGTATTAGAAATGTGAATAAATCAACACTAAACCCGCAGACGTAATGTTAAGACATCAAATCGAATTCGGCAAAGCAAGGAAAGCAAGAGTCTTAGAAGATTCATTACAGGAAGAGACAAACTCGGAGTGAGATTCTCTAACAAAGAATGATTTACACACCTTTAGGTGGTCCCAGCACGGCACGGGTCTGAAAATATGCGGAAACATCGTCTGCTCGGTTATGCGTCAGTAGTTACTAGCAAATGAAAATGTATCGAAAACAGTTAACGAGGCGTATAAATTCTAATGTCTTTTATGTAAGATTTTTAAATATTTGAACATTTAATCAATCAAAGTTGGTGGAATGTCATCCAGATCTACTAGTCAAACCCTTCTTTCTATAGGAAAGTATACTCACCGTCAAATTTAAAGGAACGGATATCGATTGTCATGTTCTTCTACATAACTTGTTTTTCTTATAACAAAGAAGATCTAGACAACTATGGATTTTAATTTGAATTTCTTGCTACTATTTTTGTTTATTTTGCACATTTTTATCAAGTTAGCCAATTTTAAACTCGATTTCAACGGGTAAGGAACCTTCTTACGTAGTTTTTCTGCATTAAAGTTCGTTGTATTTTCCTAAGTAATCGTTTAAATTGTCCATAGTGGGTGAATTAGTACCAACTGATATCGCTAGGGATGTAGGAATGGTCGAAAATAGAGTCGATCTTAGAGTGGTGCTGCCAACATTTTCTGTAAATAAAAATCGACGATCCATCGTAATGTTGTACATTGGAGACAAATTGAAGGGCATCAGAGATGGCGAGATCAAGACAGAAAACGCTCAAACACAGCTATTGATGACAGATTTATAAGGTTGCAAATACTGAGAAATAGGCGTCGAACAGCAGTTTTTACAAGAAACGAACGGAAAGAAGATTTTGGAACCAGAATAAGTGAGCGTGCAGTTAGAAAAAATTGGTTTGAATTCGTATCAATCAAGAAAGAACCTAAAAAGGCGTGTTGCGCGACTTTGCGACAAGATTTGAATAAAGATGAGTATAACATGAATGCCTAATGTAACATTAGGAAATAAATTTTCTTCGTTCCGAGTCGCAATTAACCATCACATACATCCCTGTCGTTGCGCTTCCTTTACTGCCCATCATAATACTTAGAAGCTGGCAGATCCTGGTTTTGAAGTCATGTATGACGCCCCTGAATGGTCGATTCGCTCCCTGACTGATTATTTCCATTGCTCTCTTATTTTGCTTACATCCTTAGTCTGTTTAAAAAAGAACTATTATTTGTTTGCTTATAATTGTATTAAAACATATTCTTTATTGGATTTTGCAAACAGCAGAAAAAAATAACTATCTATAACTAAAAGAAAAAGTATGTGTAAATTATTAATTAAATATTTGCATTTTTTCGGTAACCTAAATTCTGGTTATGCTAGCAAATTAAAATCCTAAAATGAATTTGCCTAATCTCTTATTTGATAATTTTAGGATTTTAATTTGCTAGCATAACCGGAATTCAGGTTATCGAAAGAATGCAAATATTTAATTAATAATTTACACATACTTTTTCTTTTAGTTATAGATAGTTATTTTTTCTGCTGTTTGCAAAATCCCATAAAGAATATGTTTCAATACAATTCTAAGCAAGCAAATAACAATTCATTTTTAAACATGCATAGAGTATATAGACTCCAATACTAGTTAGCTAATAGATAAATCAAGATCTGTTGTTTTGATCAGTCAATCTCAAATATAATTATTTTACACTTATTCATAAAAATTGTCTTGGTTTTGCATGAAACATCTTTATGGGTGGCTTTATGTCTCTCTGATGAGCTCCAGAATAAGGGCGAAAAGCATTTCAAATGTGAAGCATTTCCAAGAAACAGAATGATAGATTTCATGAAAATGGAATCCATTAGAATGAAAGGTTTTTAAGACAAGGTAGATAAATAAATTCATTTTATGCCTTTGTTCTCAGTTTTAACTGAATCTTCATGATCGTAGGGGGTTATGAAGTTTAATCTGCATCGCCGTAGGGGACTGTGTGGATGCTGTGTGGATGCTAGTGTTAGAATGAGAATTGTCAAATAATAAATTAGACAAATTCGTTTTAGGATTTTAATGTGATAGCATAACCAGAATTCAGGTTATCAAAAGAATGCAAATATTTAATTAATAATTTACACATACTATTTCTTTTAGTTACAGATAGTTATTTTTTTCTGTTGTTTGCAAAATCCTATAAAGAATATGATCCTTAGTCTCACCATTCAAGATTTCATACAACTTTTTAATGACGATGATGATTGTAATAAATGTTTCAATAAATGCATCAGCTTATTTCTCCTTTGGTTGGAATACGAATTTGAGCAAGAAGTTAAAATGTCTAAATATTCGAAGTTAAAATTGTGTTGTGAATTGGAAAACATGATATATCTCATATCGCTTCTTGGTGTGTGTACCAGGTGCAATTTCATTTCTTAAATGCTCACTTGAATGAAAAGGGCTCCTCAGAAAATGCTGGGCTTCTATTTTCAAGGAGTTAACGAGAAAGACCTTTGGTAGGGTTGTGTGCTTAGCAGGCAAACGCGACAGTTGGCGGGATACAATAAGACGTACCATGCAGTGAACGAAGGCAATCTAGGATAATTTATGGACCGCAATACGTCTGAAAAGACGAGGATAGAAAGAAGTTGGGTCCTATAATCGGAGACAGCATATATATTGTTTAATAACAACATAGATCTTTTTCTTCATCAAGATATTAACAAAAAATCTTGATGATCTGAGGAGAAGCCTTGAATCTTAACCCAACGATTTTTCTCTTTATTTGTTAACCACTACTTTTATCCTAATTTTCTTTATTTCAAGACTAGATCAAGACAACATCAAAAATCACTCCTGATTTAATGAAGCACTGCTTTTCGCCATGCCGTCAGTAGTTTGACTACCTTCAGTAGTGATCAGAGGGCCCTGATACCTAAGTATAATTAAATTGTTTAAAGACAAGGAGGACTCATTTGTCAATTGTTATGTCTTACGAGTGCATACATTATTTGTTTTGAATTTCGTACTAGAATTACTTATTACCAACCGGAGAATATTCTCAATTTTTTTGGGAATTGTCCAATGTCCTTTACAGAAAAGAGCATTGTTTTCAAGTGCATCGAAAAGGGCATTGGACAATTCCAAAACAAATTGAGAATATTCCCCGAGTGATTCCAAACTCTTTTTCCCTCCTGCAACTTTTGTCTAAACTTCTTCTTTTTCGTGTAAGAAAATCGCAAAGTTCTAAAATGTTGTATTTTTAGCACTTTTAGGATAACTTTCCTCGAAATTCTGACGTGATGGCGAAAAACCGACTACGGCATCAGAACGTTAAAAACTCTTGGGGTACTGTAATGGAATCTCATTAGTCGGAGAATTTTTTTTTGTTTGCAAACCAGTGTTATTGTTTGAGTAATTCTGTACCCATATTTTATAAATTCCATCAATAGTTTGTATGGAAAAAGGATATCAAGAAACATTACACTCTATTAATTAAATTGTCTTAGAATATTATTTATTACTAAATTGCATGCGACCTGAGCTAACGGCACTACTTGTAGGTACAATATGTTAGTTTTATTAATTTAGATATTTCGATGCGATTATCCTTATCTGTGGTTATGATAACAGTAAAATGCAAATAATAACAGTCATTATTATATCTAGTTTAAGTAATATAAATATGTTTAATATGTTGACCTTTACAAAGAAAAATTATCTATTTTAGCTGATCTACTGTAAAATACATGACGAAAACAACCTTGATCTTCGTTACCTTATTGATTTAGAACTTATTAAAAATACTCGCCGATTTGACTTTTTAAATTTAATGTTAGCACTTACTTCATAGTATGTCCCATTGCTAGAACTCGTTTAAAAATTGCAACAAAACAAACGAGAACAGCTAAAAATTAAAACTAATTCAATTAATTTCTATCATAAAGTTAAATGTATAATGACATGTTTAGGACTAAAAAGTTTCGGATCTCATAGTTAATCTACAAGAACTTTACTCGTGTCATCACAGCTGTTATTTATAGTAGTAGAAAGATAACGCATAATGCTTGCTGCAGCTTCAGTGACGACTTTAATTTAATTTTAATTTTTGAGGACATTTTGTATTGGAGGTATCAATACATCCACATAAAAAAATATATTTAAAACTTAGAATGAAGTTTTATTTTGTAAAGTAACGAATATCGACTTTCGTTTTATAAAATTATTTACCTGGTTACAAAACTTCAAATATCTTATTGAGTAGCCATATGAAGTAGCCAACATTATATAACACTAAGTATCAATACCTATTATTTAATATAAAAATATTTGAACTGTCAACTCTTGATATTAGATTGAGTATCAGCCACTCTAAAAATAACCAACTACTAATATTAAGCCAATTTCTACGAAATATGAAATTAATAAAGTTATTGAGAATATTTGCTTAAATAATACATTTTATATTTTGCTCATGTCTCATAATGCAGGTAGGTACATTAATTTTTGCACTAAAATCTCAATATCATATCTATTACCATGTAGAAGGTCTCTGAGGTAGTCAGCGATGAAAACTTAAATTATTTGAAGGTTAGGACTACTGTTGATATTTGTCACATTCTTCATATACTAAATAATAGAATGAAATATTAAGGAATTCGTCAAATAAACAAAATTCCTGAGTATTTTTTTAGCAGGCTTGTCTGAAAGCACATATGAACATTGTATTTAGTATAAATATGCACAGCCCTCTGTATCCATTAATTTGAATCGATGATAGGTTTGAAAATGGCACGTTAAAGTACCGAAAGTGCAGTAACGTGTATGTTTAAAAGTGAATTATTTATTATTTGTTTGCTTATAGTAATGAAACATATTCTTTATAGGATTTTGCAAACAGCGGAAAAAACTGTTTATGAGAACTGAATGAAAAATTATATGTAAAAATATTAATGAAATCTTTGCATTCTTTCCATAACCTGACTTCTGGTTCTGCTAGCAAGTTAAAATCCAAAAATAAATTTGTTCAATTTCTTATTTGAGATTCTCATTATAAGACTAGCATGCAACATAGTCCCCTATGGCTATGCAGGTTAAACTAGTGTCTAAATGACCCCCTACGGTATGAAGATTCAGTTAGAAATGAGAACAAAGGCCTGAAATGAATTTATTTTCCTATCTTGTCTTAAAAATGTTTGCATTCTAATGGATTACATTTTCATCAAAGGTCTCATTCAGTTTCTTGGAAATGCTTAGCCTTTGAAATGTTTGCTCCCTTATTCTGAGCTCATCAGAAAGGCATAAAGCCACTCATAACGATGTTTCATTCAATATTCATGAATAAGTATGAAATATTTATATTTGACATTGACTGATAAAAAACAACAGATCTTCACTTATCTATTAGCTAACTAGTATTGGAGTCTATATACTCTATGCATGTTTAAAACATGTATGTTATAACAAATCAGTGATGCAAAACAAAGTAGTGTTCTTTCCCATATCTCTTCTAAAAGCCAGTGAAAAATTGTCTGATTTGATTTAGGGATGTAGGAGAAATCGACGAAATACGAGTTTATATTTTTAAGCAAATCTAACCAATATGTTCGTTCAATATAACAAAATAATAATTCGCGAAAATTTGAAATAAGAGTAATGATTGATCACGCCTCGGAACTAATAAAAGTGATTTCTTAGCCCTCTCTTTGCGGACTAAGGCATCACTGCGGACTTTGCGAAGATTAACCTTTTTGTACTTCGTCCAAATACTATATCAAGATTATGGACATCAAGATAAGAAATCGATTATCGAGAGTTGGTCGAGTCAAGAGTATTCTTGTCTTGTAAAATTAAAACTAGTCAAGATAAAACTTACATCAAGATAAGATTTCTTATCTTCTCAAATAGCTTTGTATGATTTCAAATAGGTTTGTACACGTTTAAGCTGGTCTTAAATAGCTTTAAAACGGATCTGCAAACAGATCTGTATGACGTTAAACAAATCTGTACAAGTTTAATTTAGTTTTATTTTAATTTAAAGAAGGTCAATACTTTTAGTTATGTCCAAATAAGCCAACTTGGTAAGCGAAACTGACACCAACTGTTGTGTTTAGTGTTTTTCTTTTGTTAAAGGGTTATCTTCTGCCTCTTTATGCCAGTTCCCGCGAAACGTTTCAATAATTTACTTTAAAAAATAGGACATTTAGTGGAATTAAATATTATTAAATAAATGAATACATGTTATCTAACAGATATTGTTATATATACAATGTGTTCACGGAAAAGCGTTATTATAGGTCTATATAACCATTTCTTTTTTACTATGAATACAGTTTTCTGTATTCTGCTCTTGCTTGATCAAATAGCTTTAAACCCGGTCTATAAATAAGTCTATAGGTACCGGCATATCACTGCAGGCATACAGGTACAGGGATAGGTATACTAGTACAGGTATCTGTATACAGGTACAGGCTTACAGGTACAAGTATACAGGTACGACATGATGTACGTTAGGTTAGGTACAACGGCTGAGGCCAAGGACATCATGTCATACCTAGCCAAACAGACATCATGTCGTACCTAACCTAACGGATATCTATATGCCTGTACTTGTACCTATATACCTGTACCAGTATGCCTACACTTATAGACCTCTTTTAAAGCAGTTCAAGACCTATTTAGACTTGTACAGACCTGTCTTAAAACACCTTCAGCAGCCTCAGTAAGCTTTTTCTGCTTCGCACAACCTCCCTTCGCACAACTCCAAGACTCACGGTCGCTTTGGGTGGATAAATGCCGTTGGGGTCAAAACTCCAATAAGGAAAGTGAGCCAGAATCCCTATAATGTCACTATCCATAGAACGCCTTCCACTAACAAATCATTAAATATAATAAATGAGGAATAATTGTTAACTGTTAAATACAAACTATATTTTTGACGAAGGATATATATCACTATCAAAATGCAATTAATTGTATTCCTGTTACACCTTCCTCGAAAACTTTACTGATGTCAAAAACTCGCTACGAAATATTGTTGTATACGTAAATTTAATAAATTTCACTCCAGAATTAAAAAGAAATAATTCATACAGAAATTATCTCTGTAGCAAAACCGCAAAACTTCGCTGGCCTGAAACAAATTTGTTAGAAAGTCGAGAGATATTACGCTATCAGACGAATAATTTTCCAGCGAAAAAAGCGAACCCCTATGTTTCAAAATAATAAATGATAATGTATATTGTACCTAAGCCTAAAATAATTCGTTTTTAAATTTATTACCAAACTAATACATTTTTCGAAGTCTTACTTTGATGTAGGCATATTGGATTCGATATTGTGTTATTCATCTGATTCATATCCCAGTTGAAACATAGCATATATTTTGGAACATTATACAACAACATGAAGGTAATAGTATAGGCGCTGGAAGACTTTTTCGGAATGCTTTATCAGATATTCTTATTGTTTTATGAATGATAATGACTCACAAATTCGACTTCTGGCTGGACGCAGCCCGTCAGGTCTGTCATGAGTTGTTAAAGCTGTAAATTTGAGTATAGCACGCGAGCGTTACAATGAATTTTTTTTCATTTTGAATATTTATTCTGACATTTTGGCCACAGAAAAACATTTCCAGAAAGAAACTTCTGTGAATCGATTAGCGAGAAAGAAAAAGTTTCCAAAGGGTGTAGAAAGATAAATAGTGTAAAGCGAACCCAGAAGCTTTTGAACCAATTTAAATTCATAAAGATCGTTTAAAATTCATAATGTTTCACAAAGAACCTTCTTCAGTCACACTATCTGGATCAATAAATGGCAAAAAATATGAATACATAAATAAGTTTCAATGGTGTACCCTAGGCAAATGAGCCTGTCGAGCTACCCGAAATCGATTGACAATACCTTTTTCTAGGTGTACAGGAAGTCGAGATAATTACGATTTTGCGAGCGCGCACAATTTTGTACGTTCGAGTTCAGTTTTCCTTACGTCGACTGCAGCAATTGAACTCAGACGTTCAAAAAGTGCGCGCTCGCAAAATAATCATTATCTCATTATCAACTCGATAAGATAGAACGAAATATCGCATTGCACAATAAAAGCATCTCAGTCCGTAAAACATACCTTTTTTAACTTTCCTTTCTTCTGCACGTGTCTTTGCAACAGTTATTGTTATTTGTATTGCTATTGTTGATGTTGGTTTTGATACTTCTGTTGTCAAAATAACAAGTCTTTAGGAAAAAAATAAGCCCAACCATGTTACGCAACGCCTGGCAGACTCGGCCTGGCAATAGGGAGTCGGGAGAATTCCCGGTGGGTCGGTCTAATGATCATACCCTTATTATCATAAAATAATAACTGTATTATATAATAAAATTATATACTATATTTAATACAAAAATAAATCTAAATGGTTTTTCTAAATCTAAACATATTTGTCGGCGCCGAACTTTCTGGCACCCGTTTCGTGTCGGCCGGCCGCCTCGCACTACTATAATTTAATGATGATGCCACATCTCAAATTTTGAAGAATTAAATAATTTTATCTTTAATTGGGAAGATCTAAAACTGTCTATTGTAGATGTTTACGAAATGAAGAAAATGCCTAATGTCTATGAAAACAGTCAGCATATTAAAGAAACTAATAATGAATTAAGAATATGAACAAATACGATCGATACAATGCGTATACTACAACTTATAGATTTGTTCGCCTGGCATATCAGTACCTTCTTACATTTTCCTTTGCATATGAAAGAAGTTTTTCAACTTTGAAATACATCAGAAATCGCCTAAGAAGTCAAATTTCGCAGGAAAACTTGGAAGCACTTATGCTAATGGGTTGCGAAAAGGATATCCTGCAGAATCTGTATGTCAACGAAATTATTGACAACGTTTCCAAAAAGAGCGACTTAAAGAAGAAAATTCTCGTGTTTTATATTTATACACATTTTTTAGTTTATTTATGCTCGTTTTTTATTTATTAGTGTGTAAGGTATAAGGTTTAGCTAACATGATATAGCTGGTAACATTTTGTATTTTTTTGGATTACGTGAACCATTGCCTTCTAATAAATAAAGAGTTATGATTTTGTAAATATCGTTTAATTTTTGCTGCGTTTCCTTGATAAAGACATATACTGCTATGATTTTTTATTTAAATTTTGGGTATAATATTTGTATCGGTGGTTGTTGATTTTGTTGAATTAGATTGATTCTTTATTGCCTTTATGCCTTTTGTAAACACAGGACATATGTGGCTGGTTTATGGTCTATAAAATGTATACTTTCAAGGACTAAAGTGATTTAATTTGATTTGAAAGTCTTATGAGGTGGGGCCTCTCGATTCGTATTTCCCGGTAACTTTTTGGATCCCAGGCCAACCCTACGCAACGGCATCCCTAAGCTATAGAAATTAATTTTCAAAAAAGTGCCTTTTTAATAAACAAATGCTATTTTGCAAAAATTAGGCAGACATTTCCAAAAAAAAAAAAAAAATTACAGCAAATCGTATCACCTACCAAAGTTTGTTACGTCTATGTTCATTATTTTTAAAGTTAAATGTTGTAATAAATCGACAACAATCTACATTTATAGTAGTGTGTTTTTGGTAAAAGTTCCCATCAGGATAATTTTTACACCTCATTAAAAAGTGAGAGAATTTATGGTTTTACGCGAAAAAGATGTATATTTTGAATCATGGCCAAACTGATAGATTGACATAAGCCAGAAGCTTATTTGGTCGTGACGTATGTTCGATAGAGTTAACTCACGAAATGTTCATGTAACGGTGAAATTTCAAAAAAGCCACCCAGCTCCAGGACTATTATATGCGCGTAACAGTACGGCTGAATTGTGGGTTTACTATTTCTGCAAAATATATTAATACAAATAAACCTGCCTTGGATAAGATTGCCATTTATATATTTGCTTAAACTGGTCCTTGACAAACAGGTACAATGACTCAGGGCTGCACACCCACGAATTATTCGGATTTGGTTAAAGTGGGCGATTTCGAGTATACAACTTTTACTGTCTGACGTGTTAATACTCGATAATGAACATAGTTACCAAGCTGTGAAGACAATTGAGTAACAATTGTTCAAATTTCATTATCTGTGTTGCTCTACAAGGTGATCTGGGATAGGATCATAATAGAGACTACTTTAAAGTAGTAGGTATATTGCAAAGTAATTAACTAAAAAAAATAATACATTAAATTATAAAATTATTTAAAAATAAATCAGTAAAAGTTGGTTTGACATTTTTAATATTCTAATCAATCAATACAAGGCTTTATGTGTAGACATAATGCTTTAATTCTATATCTATATACAGTACGTCTACTTATTTATTCAGCAACATTATGCATATAAGAAACAGACATAGTAAGTGACAACATTATACTTTCTATAAATAAAATCCAACACTGAATAGTTTTTGAGACAGCTCTATTTCGTCGTCACATTATATGTTTATTTAAATTTGAATTAGGCGCTTTTGTTTTTGTGAGGTTGATTGTTAACTCCCTGCCGATCTTAAACGCACCACGCACTAGAATTGGACGATTTTTCGAGTTGGCGAAAAAACTGTCACTTGTCACTAGTTCTCAACTTTTTTAGGACACTCAACATTTGTTAAAAAAACATGTTAATTTCTGCATTTTTATTTTAAAAAATTGTGAAAGTGAAATAGAAATCATTTGCGCGTATTATTAACAACCCTACCTGTTTAGCCGCTAGTAATGAAAATATTGGTTTCTCAACTTGGTATTAGCCTTGCGTGAACGTGCGTATTAGAAACAAGATAAGGTTTGGCATACTGTTGTTGAGCTCATTGAAACCAAAGCAGCTTTGGTCCTTTGAATTAGCTGTATATCGATATATATTTATTTTTATCCCAGTTGTCTTAACCACGTTTCAAGCTTATCAAAACTAGAGCAGGTGCACGGCACTCTGCTGGTGTAATCTTCCGAGCTACTTGAACAATCTTTCCTGAAGAGCAGATTCGTCGTTAACGGGCTCCACATAAACCTTGTCCTTCATCGTACCCCATATAGGAAAGCCCATTGGAACCATGTGTTTACTCTATCATTTATAGGTAGGTATGAAAATCATTTTTCAAAAGATGAAGAAATGCTTGACCTAAATGGCTGGCCTCCAGGCGCAGAGGTAGAACAATTGATATTGAAGATGGCTATGTTGTACGGCATGAGTTTTTCCGTCATCGTTATTCTGATTAAAGATACCAGGGTAGGTGAAAGCTGCTTCGTCGGTCCAATTCACCCTCCGAGGGAAAGAAAGCATCATTTGTTTTCTGTAAAATTCTGTTCTACGCGGCAGGTCGTCACATCATTATTTCCGATCTCTATGCAAATGATATGGATGAGACCGTCTGCTTTCAAAGTCCTGTGCACAGCGCTCACCTTATATTCTAATTGCAAAGAAAATCTTTGCGTACTGCTAGAAGGCGTTTCATCGAAGACCTCCTAGATCTGTTCTGTTCTTCTTTCATTCCGAAGAGGTACGAAAATTCTATCTGCTCTGACCCTGTTTCACTTAGACATTGAAAAGTATAGAAAAATATTGATCTATCAAACAACCTCCTGAATGGGAATTCACAGGCCTGCTCAACTATTGCAGCGCACGTACTGCCATCACAGTACCCGTAAATAAACACAATATCCGCGTATTCAGCTTCAGTGTAAATATTTGGCATGATTCTGATTAAAAGTACACACAAACGCACTTAAAATGCATAGCAATAGGTTCGTTCTTCACCTTTTTGAATATGTTCGCGTTTTATAAAAGTAGTTCAAGATTGTAGTTTTGTGTTTGGGTTTTTCCAGGACTAGTTGAAAACAATCCAAGAACAGATCTAACTAGTAATTTCCCTAGAGGAGGTACTGGTTCAGAATGATTTTAGAACTGTTTCTTGCGCATGCGGATCTTATTTGGACTATCTGTCTGTGGTAAGGCTGCTCGTCCCCCACATAACCGCACCCCGCACGTCGGAGTTTATTTATGTTTATTAATCTATTAATAAAGCGATTGTCTTAAAATGACGTACATAAGTTCCTCAAGTTTAAGTTCCATTTCTAGTCAGGAGAAAAAATTTCTAGAAATGGTCATGCAAGACATGTTGAAAACACGTCCTAAAAACGAAGATCTCTTTATCGATTCTGGCATAATTCTAAATTCTTAAATGAACACAGAGTCGTTCACGAACTGTTTATACGCTTGAACTCGAACAAACTTAACTCCAATTAATCTATTCGCTCTAAAAAATGTCAAAGGCTGTCAACAGTATTCAAAGACGAAGCTGCTTGAAAATAGAGGATTATTCAAGCAGCACGGTTGATCACACCAGAGAGTGCTGTGATGCTGCTCAGTCTGTCGTCCATAGGCGTAAGCTTTGTATTGAAAATGATGGCAGTCAATTCGAGCACTTTTATCTATATCTATATATGTTGCCAATTATTGGGACTAGAGGACTGAGATACTCTCTTTTGTTTTCACTGCGAGAGAATCTCCAATTATAATGAAATGAACCTTTTGTAAATAAATAGTGTCGACATCCTCGAAAGTGGAGTACTCATTCTCATGGAGTAGTGGTATATAGACAATGAACTTCTGCAAGGGAAGGAGGACATTAAAATGTAGCTAATTTTTTCCTAAGCTGGGCAACAAAAAATGAACATGGGTTTTGATAGCAATTTTCTAGTAGAACGCGATGATGTATTCGGTTTTACGAAAGAATGGCGAAAAAATGTGGAAAAGTTATGAAAATACATGAGAATTTCCAAAATCCGGCCTGAGATATTCACAAGTTAAACTTTTAAGATCCATTGTATTTTGCTTTAGATAATGGTGGTTTCTTTTAGTATTTTTCTCGTAAAAAATGATTCTCTATTCTAGTAACTACTTCGAAAAATGTAGAAATATTAAGAGAATGCCCAATAATTTACAAATTCTGTCTGTAATATTCAAAATCTAAATTCCAGAGCTTAATATGTGAGATTCGGGTAGTTTCTTGTACTATTTCTCCCGTAGAGTAGAAGGGTCAACTCTTTTTTGCGGGAGAATGTTGTAAGAAAGTGTAGAATCGCAGGAATAATACTACAAAAAACCACCTTGAACTCAAGTTTAATACTTTAGATCTTAATAGGTTTTACTTATGTGTATTGCAAGTTGGTTTTGTGAGTTTTTATGAATTTTCTTGTTTTAACCAGATTTTCCAGGGATTTTTCCGTAACGTAGAGTGAACCTCCTCGTTTTACTGATAATTACTACGAGATAAAACCAGTATAATCTCAAGTTGTTGGCTCCTAATATGTTCCACTTGGAAATGGCGCAGACTAGATTTTGTGAGTTTAAATATTTTCCTAATTTTTACGCATTTTCCTAACATTTTCCAACAAAAGAGAGTAGACCTTCGCATCCGAAGTGAAACATACTACAAGAAACTACCTGAATTTCGCGAAATAAGCTCTGAATCTTAAAAAGTATAGATTTTGAATATTACAGGCTCGAATTTGTGAATTATTAAGCATTTTCTTAATTTTTCCACATTTTCTATAAGAAAAATACTAAAATAAACCACCATAGTCTAGAATAAAATATTATAGATCTTTAATCTTGTGAATATTTCAAATAGGACTTTGTAAATTCTAGCTATATTTCTAAATATATTACATTCCTTTAATAAATAAATTGTAAACTAGGCATATTGTATGCTGTAAATAGGAGTAAGCTGTATATTGGAATTAGTCTTGTCTTGATCTTTCTTGTGTCAACAATAAAAATGGTTTTTAAAAAGCGACTCATTTATTTCAAAAACATCTCCGGCGGAGTCGGCTAGGATTTTGTGAAGTTAGACTAGCGATGCCCATCGGAGGTTGGATCAGATTTATCCTGAGTCCTAGACCAACTTATTTTTCAAACCATCATCACAAAAACGCATCCTGTAGATGAATTTAGTAGCCTGCCCATCAAGTAAGTGAACTGAGTAGCTTACAGAAGCCAACGAAAAAGATGTGACCATCGAGGATTGGAGCAGATTTATCGTGCGAATCTCTTCAACCATTGGAAACCCTGAGATGACAAGCAAGGACTGCCACGCAGCCTAGTGATTGCAGGCACAAATTCCGAAGACCCCCAAAAGAGTAGATTTATGGACTTCCCAAGACCCCGGAAAATTAGAACTAAGAAGTATTTGAAGAAAAATGAGCAGATTCTACACCTTTTTCTTAATAAAATATGAAAATGGAAACATTCATTGACAAAAATGCTGACAACTTTCAAATTTTCTTTTTTAATTTGAGATTATATCATTGGCATCAAGAATTTAAACAAGACAAAGATATCATTATCGAGGAAATGAGTGATGACTTCCATCAAGGTATGGAGGAGTTATATTTCTAAATATATTATAATCATTCAATAAATAAATTGTAAACTCAGTATATTGTATGCTATAAATAGCAGTAAGCTGTACATTACTATTAGTCTTGTCTTGATCTCTCTTATGTCAACATAAAACTGGGTTTTAAAAAGCGACTCATTCATTTCAAAAACATCTCTTTCTAAATCATTTTTTTAACTCCACATTTTCTCGCCATTTTTCCGTAAAAGCGAAAATATCATCGCATTCTACAAAAAAATAAGAAACCGTGTTCAATTTTCGTTGCCCAGCTTAGGTCAAAATTAAACACATTTTATCATCCTCCCTTTTATAATCAATATTTGCTGTCATTCATTAGCATTTTCTAATTATAATTTCCGTGATGTTCTTATGGATGATGTAGTTTGAGGCGATTATCTGTTCTTAATGGAATAAGTAATCAAGGAAGAAGCAGAGTTATTGTCATTAATTTAACGTTTTGTATTCTTTTAAAATGACAAATAAATTACATGGCTGTATAATTTTATGGGAATTATTGTTTACTATCTCTTAATTTTTATGAAAACTTGTTTCTGTATTTACTGACACAATGTTTATCACCTCTGTGGGATTCTGAAAATATATTTGCATTCTTCTCAAGTAACAGTTTAGTAATCACCTAATCAGTCTTGTTAGTGCGAATGTAACAGTAAAACGTCAATATAAGTCAATGAACTAATATTGCTATTTGACATTTCCTGCCACTCGAATGGACTTTCACGTCTTAAAATTTATCATAAGCCTTAAATTAATAGTAAAATATACAGCATTAAGGCACAAACATACTTTAATATTATATCAAGGAAAAGAGATGAATTCTAATTATTAAATTGCTTTTACATTTTGATGATACAGTTGATTCAATGAATAATATAAGAACTGATGAACAAATAAATACAAAAACTGTCGACAAATTGATAAAATGATCATAAAATTACAAATGAAATAAGACATGCGGGATTTTAAATAGTAATCTTAGTAAACTTTTCTGTAGGATTTTTTATTTCTTCAGTGATGTTCTTTGACTTTTAGCAGACACCATATTTGGGAATATAAGGAATATAAAATATTAAAGGGCCATCTGCTTAAATAATAATCGATGACAAGATATATTAAGAAACGTGGTAGCCGTAGAAAATGTATTCATATTTTTATAATTTTTGTTTTATGATTATTTTATACTAAGGTTAATTTAAAAAAATACATAGCAAGACTTGAACCAGGGAAGATATTGCTTCTTTTCCATGATGTTAGACTTTGGTAAGTTGCCAGCAGTATTTCAGATTAATTAGAAAAGCAAATTGACTTCACCCTATTAAAACTTTACATTTTCCATAAAATGTATACTTAGCAATATAACAAGATTTTTTAAAGACAACTAAGAATGTAGTCATTATTCCTCATAAATATTTTATACCCTTGAAACGATTTGTCACAGGCACATGTGTTGCAAACGTAAATGGTTGGCTTGAGGCGTCCTTTGTTTTCGAATACGGAAAAATGACGCCACAAAGCAGAGTCTTGGCGGTCTAGTCTACTGATGTTTAATACATAATATAAATCAGGTTGTTGTAGCTATTTTTAATTGAAGAAAAAGTCGGGTAAAAGTAAATAAACATAAACGTTATACAAAATAAGGGATAGGTATTCCGTGATGGTTAGAAACGTGCTACGTGAATATTTCAGAAATATAAAAAAATATGTGTATAGGTACATAGGTATTTATAATGCAACAATTTAGGAAAGGATAGGAAAACAAACACACAAAGTTTTATAATATAAACACATAAACATATCAGTATCACATATAGTAGCAACCCTCGAATCCAAAGCGCGCAGGATGTCTGGAAGGTGGTTATACATTGGAGAAAATGCAAACAACATCCATTACCCACCAACACTGCCAGTGACGGAGCTGGGAATCGAACTCAGTACACGATATTCAAGCGCGCTTCACACTAAACCGGCTAGAACTACTGTGCCGGTTGGTTGCTTAGGTGTATTCCTCTTACGACCTTCCTTTGTATTAAAGAAGAGCACTTTGGCATAGTATTTATGAAGATGGTGACAGACTTAAATTTTGAAAAAAATGTGTCGGATTTTTTTTACCTTCTATTTTATACAGGGTGTAATCACTTTCATGTCATTAAAAAAAACTGGTAATGGGGACCGACTAGACGAACAAAAAACCTGTATGACTTTTCCCTTTAGGGGCACTTTGAAAAACACTGATCTAGGTTAACATATTTAATATTATGGTAGACAACTATTGAGAACCACTGCTTCTCTTGGACGATGGACTTGTACTTCCCAATTATACAACTTTTAAATTGTCATAAAAAAGTGGATCATCGACCGCCTTTGATGTATCGCCTCAACTGAACTGAGGCAAGTATAAAGAGGTAACTAATTCGTTCTCTCTTCGTGCACAATTGCAAGCAAATAATGGCCATAGAGGTTTAAACAGAGTATTTCTTTACATGTGTGTTTTTTAATTTGGAACAAAATATTGGATTGTTTATAATTTAGAAAATTTAAATGTGGTTTATTAACATTTGTAACATAAATGAGTGTCCTGGGTTAAAAGCTTACTACCTCCCTAAATGATTCAAAATCTCTACATCTGTATCAATACACAGTTCGGTAAGTCGAATTAAGTACATAGGCACTTCGTTCAACACTAAACACTAAACTGTCAACTAACGTTGTCAATAAAGAAAAATAAAATAAAAACTTGGTACAAAAGCCAAAAAAGAATACAAAAAGAACGATCAAGTAAGTTGTATCTGTACGTAATCAAGAATTTGACAACTTGAACGGTAAGTTAATAAAATAAATATTAACTATAAATACACAATGACGCGAAATTCAAAAATAACAAAAACAACGAACGTTGGACGTGTGTACATAACGAAACACCGACATGGCAGTAACTAAAATATTGCACAAGGGAGAGTTAGAGTATAGTTTTCTTCAGATCAGATCTAGATTTAAACCTACCTCAATATTCCAGCAGTTCTCAAAAAAATTTATTGAAAATTTGCGAAATTTTTGTTTATTTTTTTTTTCTCCAAAACAATGAGCTTTAGACCCCATGTTGTATAAGGTTTTTTTGTTTGTCTTGTCGTTCCCTACCACCAGTTTTTTTAATGACATGAAACTAATTACACCCTGTATTTATATCTTAATATATATTTCATTTGCAATGATATCTCCCATCGTCCATATGTTCCCTGTTCGTCTACTCATTCAAAACATTTGACATTAGTATTTTGATCAAATCTCTGTGAATAGTCTAAAAAAAGTGTTTTCACTGGCTAATGAAAATGATTCATAATGGCCCAATGTCAAAATATTTACCAAAATCACAAAACCTCTAATACTTTGATTTCTAAATGTAATTTGTCCTGAGCATTTTTTGCGTTATTGTAATGTGTGGTATATTGATGAACATATTGAAATACTAACATGAATTTACACTCAGAAATCATTACTTACAAGCTGCTAAAGGTAATAAAATGGTAATTTTTGATAAGGGTGACTATCAGCCAAAGGGTAGAAAACCTGTTTAGTAATTAATCCTATGAAAAAATACATATAAGGGTTGTTGATGTAACTTCATTTCGAAATTAAGTAGTCGTTTCGCTTTAATAAAACTTACATTTGAAAAAGAAATCAATAGAAACCAACTCTCATTCTTAAATACATTAGCAAAGAGGAACAGTGAAAATAAGTTATAATTTGACATATACAGAAAAGATATTTTAAAGTATATTCCTCATCATTGTTCCCAGCTCAAAGTGATTAGTGTAAATTTCTTGATTCATCGTCAGTTTTTATTTGAATGAATGAACAGAGATTTACAAAAGCAAAGGCTTTAATTAAGGATTAATTTACGATTAATGGAAACTCTGCAACTTTAGTTGATAAATTGATTAGGAAATATAGATTTAAGACAGCTCTATGGAACTTCTTTATCTCCTATCTGAAATCAAAATTTTTGATAATTTCCTATGAACCCTGCTTTACCTGTGAACTAATCAGTTTTTTTTAAACTTAGATATGACAGTTGCTTATCCGTCGGGAAATAGACCATAGCAACTTTTACACAAACCGAATAAAAGTATACGATGGGAACTTCTGCAATTATTAGTAAGTATTGTAGTTTGAAATATGTTGGATCAACGATACGCCCATAGTGCAGTAAAACAAGACAAAAAACTGGCTTAACTTCGAAATCCTTTGTAACAGGGCGGACTCTTCTCCATTCTCTTCTAAATGGTATCAATAATATATGATAAAAAGTTTCCTTCCTAAGTGCCGTTGTAAATTTTATTAAACAAAATAGGTGTAATATTACGGTTTTTCGCGAATGACTTTTAAAATTTAATTTTATCGAAAAAATCTGCTTAGCCAATCGAAAGTACGGGAAATTTTACATCAAAAACATATATGAAGTATTTTTGTACGATCAAAAATGTAGGCTCCAGATCTTTTTGTTTAACGCACGAAAATGGACTATTGGATTATATTTTCAAATATAAAAATCAATGTATGTAGGAATAGTACATATATGAAGTCGAAACACAAAGAGATTTCCAAAGAAATCGGTAAAGCTCTATCACTTTTACAATTCTGGTATGTTACCCCTAGTTTCACGAATTTTGAAGTAAAGAAAAATGTTTCTTTTATTCTCGTAAAATAAAGGTTAATTTAATTTTCAAGTTAAATCCCCTCAAAGCATCTTAAAGTACACATTTCAAGCTTTAAAAATCGCACCTACAGATATCTAGTAACGCGACACTATTTTCAAACTTTTTCAAATTTTGGAAGTGTATATCTTCAATAATAAATTTTCACTCATTGCATTATTTTATGCATTACTTCAACAGTGATATGTGAAAGTTCCAGGTTTTTATCTTAAAAATTGTAAAAATGTTAGAGCTTTTACCGATTTCATAGGAAATCTCTTTATGTTCGTATTTCGTATATATACCATTTCTACATACATTCATTTTTATTTTTGAAAATATAATAATACAATAGTCACATATTTCTTCTTTCACTTAAGCTTTGTTGAGCTCAATTTCATTAATTAGTTCAAGAGTTATAACAAATTTAGTGTAGCGCGTCCAATATCGCGCACGCTTCGCACGCCGTACTTACGTGTCGTTTCGTGCCATTTTCGCGTTAAAGAAAAAGACTTGGAGCCTACATTTTCGATCATACAAAAAAATTTCATATACGTTTTAGATGTGAAATTTCCCGAGCTTTCGATTGGCGTAAGCAGTTTTTTTCGATAAAATTAAATTTTAAGTCATTCGCGAAAAACCGTAATATTACACCAATTTTATTTAATAACTATTACAGCGGCACTTTTTAGGAAGAAGACTTTTTATCATATATTATGGATATAATTTAGAAGAGAATGGAAAAAAGTTCGCCCTGTTACAAAGGTCCGAAGCTCAATCCTTATTTTACTGCACTGCAGTTATTTCAAGATTCAAGGAACGCATGGCTCATCTCAAAAATTGAACAACTGAAAGGTCTAGTGTTGGACGGCATGCCTTTGATAACCATATAATATATATCAGTAACTTAAGGTTAACTGGAGATGTAGCAAACCATAGACAGCTGACATTGTTTCAGTATAAATATAGAAGCATTTTTAGGGAATTTTAAACACCTTTAAGCCAGATGTCAACATGGTTGTCGAAGTGCGCGTAGAATGATTGTATTCGAGCGCATCATTTTAGTAGACCAATGATGCCTCAGTGTCCCACGTGTAGGTGTACGTATCACTTAAAATCCACTAGTAAGAAGTTTTTGAATCGCAAACTGTCCAACAAAATTTGGGTAATTTTAGTTATTCGTAGTAAAAAGAAACCTTCACCACGATTTCTTGCAATTGTCGATAAGTAGGTTGTTTCAAATTCTCCTTCAAAAGGTTAAGGCCAAAGTATTACTGGATTCAATACTTTGTAGGAATAGTAATAAGTACACTAAAAAATTAGTTTTTATAAATAATTTTACATGCCTAGTCAACAAACTTGTTGTCACTTTGCTTGCTTGTGGAGAATTTATTTAAATTTTTAGGAGAAAAAATCGTTGGTTACGCCACTGAGTAAACACTATTATTTACAAATTATTTAATGTAAAATATGACATTTGAATCAAATTTTCCAACCATACGGTACACTTATAAGCACATTTTATTTATTATTCAGTGCATAGGTGTAAAAAACAAAAAATTAATAGCAAGCATGCGACCATATGTTACCGCGGTTTTAACATGTCTTTTTATAATCTTACATAATCAAAATAAAATTCATATATAAAGTAGCGCAGACGATATTGGTATCTATAGCAAGAGCTATTAAAGATGCCATAACAGTGAAAATGAAAGTTGCTACAACCGGACAAATTGTCGACCTCAATTCAAGTGAGTTAAGGTGAGGTAAGAACACTTTCGATTTCACGTGTAAGTGATACTTGTATTTCGTTATTTAATAGCTGATATAACACTCGCGATAAAATTTCATAGTCGAGTAAACAGTAAATCGGAATATGAGAAGTTTATCCAAATCATATGGGTTAAATCATTTCTGGAATCGAAGAGTTTTCAATTTTCTATATAGAAATTAAAGAAAATTATACAGGTCTGCTAACTTGGTCCACGCGATTCTGAAAATTCAAGTTTTTATTTCTTTTATTTAGCTTCTAGGTAGCGCCATTTGGCGCCCCTGAAATAGTGTGTTCGCTCACAGTGAAAACAAGTTATTTAAATAAATTTAAATTGAACGTGATGGTATTCCTTACATTTTCAAAAATTATGTTTTATTCTGATATATTACTATACTCTTCGCAACTGAAAAACGAAGAATACATTGCATTCGATCGGTACATTTGTAGAACCGGTAATATTGCTCGTAGAGGAAAAATTTTCATAACACTGTGTTGGTGATCGAATTCTGAACAACTTTCAAAATGTCCGTCCGTCTATCCGTCCGTCTGTCTGTCCGTCCGTCTGTTTGTCTGCCTGCCTGCCTGCCTGCCTGCCTGCCTGTCTATCTGTCTGTCCGTCCGTCCATCCGTCCGTCCGTCCGTCCGTCCGTCCGTCCGTCCGTCCGTCCGTCCGGCTGTCTGTCCGTTCGTCACGTTTCTTGTAAGCACGATAACTTAAGAACGAAAAGTCCGATTGTATTGAAATTTGGGCAGTAAGTTAGCGTTAGCTAGAGGAAGAAACTTATTGTTTTTGAACAATATCGATCAATAAATAAAAAGTTTTTAATTTTTTTGTATGTTTTGTAATTAAACAAAAATTGTCTAAAAGTGATATTATTTACAAAGAAACCTATTATTTTTTAACAAAATCGATCAATAAATGAAAGAGTCATTGATTTTTTAAATAAGTAAAAAACACTTTTTTATGTTTTGTAATTAAACATAAAGTGTCTAAAATTGATATTATTTATGAAACGTGATAATTTCTTGAAGGTAAATAAAAGGACTCATTGAATTTAACTTACTTTAATGATTTACACAAAATACACAAACAAAGCAGAGCAATTTGACATCAGAGACGTGAGTAAACTTACAAAAACTTTCGTCAGAATAATCATGTAAACAAATCATTAGTCCATCTGACATAGAACAAAATACAAAGCAAACTGTACACAATAAGAATCCGTATACGGTAAATAATAAAACTAAACTAAATACGATCTGGCCAGAGCGGTAAAACAAAGAATTTTTACGATAACGTAATTAATACACACAAAATGAAAACATTACTAACTGTACGTAAAGTTAATAACAAAAAATGGCTCGACAATTAATATTTTCGACTGGTTCGGTAGTCGTACACTAGGACATGAGTCTAGAGAGACCGAAATGCGAAAGCTTCGAGCATGCGCATTACCTTGTGAATGTGTAGTAAATTCGTGCAAGTGGAGAAATTGAAATATTTCCTGTTATTTTGTGGAAAAAAGGCGGGGGGGGCACCCCCCGCACCCCCCATTTTTTGGCTGTAACGCTAATACTGCCTGCGGCGCTAATAATTATTAACAATTAGATATCAAAATAAAAACCTACTAACTTAACCCAAAGAAATCACACGAAAGAATGAAATTATTATATAAAAAGAAGGAAAACCTAAAGAAATCAGAAAAGAATTTGTAAAAAAATATATTAATCGTTACAAAATTTAAAAAAAGATTGTGCGGACATATGAATTTGAACCCGGGACCCCTCGCGCCATAAGCATACATACATAACAAATTTATTTACTTCTTTTAATACAGTAAATTGCCTCCCCGGATCGAGACCTGGAGTCAACCGTACAACCACGTCGCGCAGCGCCGTGGTGTTAGTGCGGTTGGGCGAATCGCGACCGGTTCGACTCAATAAAACTTATATTTAAAGGTTAAAACTCCTGCCGCCTGTGGCGGCTTAAAATTAACATTAACATTGTTTTTGTCTACAGTAAGCTTAAAATTAAAATATTTCACTGAAAACGTTTGGTCGCGCACTGTTTCACATTTTAAAATTTGGATTGCTGAGCGCCATAAGCTAAAGCGTAACCTATGCGCTAACCATCTCGCTGGACGTAAACGCTAGAGCAAAGAAGAAATAGTCAAACTAATGATATCACGTGTTGAGCGTGTCGAAGCTTTCGCATTTCGGTCTCTCTAGACGCTTGTGTACACTAGGTTTTTTTGCCCAAAACACAATTAATTGCTATAAAAGCAAAAATGTATGAAGATGTCTATGAATTTTTGTGATAATTGAAAACAAGTTTCTTTAATATATTAACTTTACGTTATCACAAGTTTCAAAAAAATGATTAATAAACAATTGACAGTCGTAAACGCAAAATGGTCTATATCTCCGATTCTAGTTAACTGACCGCTGTCTATTTAGGCTCAAAATGTTCTATTTTCTATTATATTTCATTTAGCAACAATTGCATTTCGATACGACGTTCCTGGGCCGAGATATTTCACTTGTTTACTAAGCAATTTTTTTTAAAACGATAGCGGGGGAAAAGAAAAAGGGAAAAGCGCCGAGACGACATAGAAATGGTAGTTTTTATCAAAATTCATCGATTGCCGTAGGGTGCTCTCAAATCCTTAATAAACGAATTAGATTATTTGTTTAAACAATTGCAAAATACACGAGATATCGACGCAAACTTTTTTGTAAATTCTATGAATAAAATACAACATATTGACCACAATAAAATATGCGTATGACCTTTTGTTGAACAGAAAGGAAATTGTTAATTTAGAAGCCTTAATTTGTTTGTAACAATTGAACTGTCAAAGATAGAAGGTCGCTATAAGTCTCAAACGACGCGTATTCGTGAAATCTTCATTTCTGTATCTTGATTTCTTAAAAAGTCAAAAAACATCAAAATATGAGAATTTTCGGTAAAAATCATTGTTTTTAACAATAAAGCCTAATGTCACCATCGTGTTCAGCGAAATTTTTCCTATAAAAATAGTCAATAAAATTGCTGTTTTAAATTTCTGACCAAAAGCGACGATTTTGACTTTATTATAACGACCGGCCTATAAATTTTTAAGCAGAACTGACTAATACAAATTAAAAATTAAATCATCGTCACTTATATTTATTATAAAAAACAATACCGTTATCGGAATATAAGATGAAAAATCCCCTAGACTCAGTCCTCGACCAGATCCATCAGATTTGAGAGAGATAGTGTATAAAACCAAGGTTAAATATTAAAATACCGCAGACGTTTCCTGCAGTTTAGTCAAAGATTAAGGAATTCTCTAATCTTTGGTTTAGTATCGATCGCACTTTAAAATGAAGAAAACATTGTGGATGTTGTTTATAAATGTTTTAGTGATAAATAATATCGAAAATGTTGAGGGCACCTGTGATAACGTAAATAATAAAATAGTGTGTACGTCCGTTACTGAAATTTCGAATAGAACTCTGAGTTCAACAGGAAATATCAGCAGTGTAACAAAAATAGAAGTGAGAAATAATTCCGACTTGCATTTATCCTCTAGTGCATTTAAATCAACTGCTAATTTGGAGTATGTTATACTCCAGTACAACAAAATCGACAAAGTATTTTCTGATACTTTCAAAGACCTGCCCCTAATCTATGTTTATTTACAATATAACGGAATCCAATCCATTTTTCCAGGGGCTTTTTCGAACTTACCAAAGATTACGAGAATAAATCTGACAGGTAATAAGTTAAAATCGGTTCCTAAAGGGATTTTCAATAATTTACCTGTACAAGATTTGACACTTTCGAAGAATTATATATCCTCTATAGAGGATATGGCGTTTGAAAATCTACCAAACTTAAAGAAACTAAGGCTCGACCATAATAAACTAGAATCCATATTTATTAGTAGGATTTTAACTGCACCCCAGCAACTGGAAATACTGTGGCTGCACAACAACTCATTGACTATGGTAACCAACTACATGCTACAAAACTTGGCTAACTTAAAAGTGTTGAATTTAGGTTTTAATCCCATTTCTGTTATAGAACCGAAGTCTTTTGAACAAACGCCAAAGTTAGAGACCCTGGTTCTGACACATAATAATTTGAAAGAAATTGATGGCAGTGTGTTCCCGAGAGAGGGTTTATACTACTTGGAAAAGTTGTACTTGGACAACAATAAGTTAATGTTTGCATCTTCGAATTTCTTCTTCCGTCTAAATAAATTGAAAAAAATCACGCTAGTTGGAAACCCGTGGTTTTGTCCCTGTTTGAATGAAGTACAGAGACTTTTGACGGAAAACAGCATATTAGAAATGTGCGCTGAAGATTACAATAATGGAAAGAGACCAGTATGTGTCAATGAAAAAGGTGGAGAAAATATCTGTAGACACGACTATAATGAAGAATTGAGTGAAAAATATGATATGTATAAAAAAAGTAATCCTTTATATAAATCAGGAATATATTGTGTTTTATAGTAATGGGTAATAAATTAGGAAATTTGAAAGTCAGTGACGTTTTGCCAAAGTATGATTTAAATAGCCAAAAGAATTCGTTAAGAATTGCGACCTGTAGAGTGTTTTGTAGAGACATATGACAATTTTTTATAATAAATTCACTACTTAACAAAAGTTCCAATAAATCTGAAAAGTGTACCATGTATTAAAGTAGTTCTCCCTGTTCAACAAACTATAATTACACTCGTTTCTTGCAGCATTAAGTGCTTAAAAATGAATTCTGTCAGCTAAACTGGGAGCTGGCACGTTAAGCGAGAACAGAATATATACCCAGTAGGGAGTGCAATATTAATTATAGCGATTCTGGACGAATTGTTATACCACTAGAATAATAAACAAAATAGAACTTGATAAGGTATCTTTCATTCTGTTAATATCAAAATATTGTGATTTAATTAAAGAATATTTCTATCGTCAAGAAACATAAACAAAATGATAAGACATAAATATAAACTGCGGATGTCTTACCCATATAAATCGATACCAGTGACTGGACCTTTCTTTGTAGTTAATGATAGAAATGCCATGACTAGCTTTAGGCAGTGATTAAATATACGATAATTACATAAGTATTAGGCCAATTACTCTTTTCTTATCCACGGCTAGAGTACAGTTATCGGTTGTAACTTAATAGCGTAGTAATTGTAGGATATTTAATTGATACAAAAAATATATATGACTTCAAACGGTACAGCTGATGAACAATAATGAATTGACGCAAATATTTTTGCCCGTCAAAATAAGAAGGTGTAAAATAAGTTATGAATGTTAAATTGCTTAAGTTTGTAGCACTATACATTTTTTTTTTCATAAGCCTATATCTTTTGTGTAAGGAGAAGGGAACTAAATTTCAGAGACGACTCGTTTTTTAACGTACGTGGCTATTTTTGATGAATTTTTGAATTCAACTAAAACTTTTGAACCATTTTTGAATTGTCTGACAAATTTTGTTAATTAATTTCTGATAGAACTTTTGTTAAAAATTATTTATTCTATGAAAGTGCACTTCATAACACCTCCTTGATGTTTGTTTTAAAATGAAGTGAACTTGTTAATTAATTTGTCAAGACTTAGTTTTGAATGCGCAGCATCAATGCATTAGGATCAATCACTATCATCTCATCTCTCCTTATAAAAAAAACAACTCAAGTTTAAGACCTACTCTGTGCATAAAAATTTGGCTGTCACCGAAAACATATTTCTCACCATGTCAGACATTAAAGAATGTGGTCGAAGCATTTAAAAAATGAAGTCTGTCGCAGTGAAAAACATTTTTTTCGCTGACAGATCCATTTTTATGCATAAAAGAGAAGAGAATTTTCGCTAAAGAATTCACCAGCTAAATATTTGCGCGTATTTCCCCAAAACCCTGTATATCATGAGAATAAAAAAACGTTTATCAACTTTATCGAATACGAGAGACAGATTACAAGAGCAAGGTTAAAAATTAAGATATCACTGATTTTCTTCAGTCTACTGTCGCACTTAAAAATGAAAGGAACGTCGTGGATGTTTTCTATTTATATATTAGTGATAAGTAATGTTAAAAATACTGATAGTCTGTGTGACAACATAAACAATGAAGTCCTGTGTACATCTATTACTGAAATTTCGAATTCTACTATTGGTTCAATAGAAAATATAAGTAGTGTAACAGAAATAACAATAAGAAATAATTCTATATTGTATTTGAGTCCAACTGCGTTTGACTCAACTATTAATTTAAACCGTGTTGATATTGAAGATAGTAAAATTAAATACATTTTCAATGGCACTTTTAGAGATTTACCACTAACAGTTCTTAGTTTGCAAGGGAATGGTATCAAATATATTTTTCCAGGAGCTTTTTATAACTTACAAAAAGTTGTCTGGATGAGTCTTTCTGGAAACAATTTGAGCGTAATTCCTAAAAAAGCTTTCAATAACTTAACTGTGGAAGACTTATCGCTATCTAAGAACAGTATATCTTCTATAGAAAACAAGGCTTTAGCAAATTTACCGAAATTGAAGAAACTAAAGCTGGATCATAACCAACTAGAAACAATATTTATTCATGAGATCTTAACCTACCCCAGACGTCTTGAAATATTATGGCTGCACAACAATTCATTGACAATAGTAACTAATTATATGTTACAAAAGTTAACAAAACTGAAATTGTTGAATCTGAGTTTTAATTTCATTTCTGTTATAGAACCAAATTCATTTGACCAAACACGAGGATTAGAGAGTTTAGTTTTGTCACACAACCATTTGAAAGAGGTTGTTGGTAAAATGTTCTCAATGACAGGTGTAAACGACCACCTGAAAAACTTGTACTTGGACAATAATAAATTAATGTTCATGTCTTCGAATGTCTTTAGGTCATTAAGAAATTTGAAGAAAATTACCCTTGTGGGAAATCCGTGGCATTGTTCGTGTTTAGACGTAGTGCTGAACCTTCTGGCAGAAAATAGTGTGGAAGAAAAGTGCTCCTCACATTACTATAATGGCGAAAGACCGGTATGTGTCAGTGAAAAAGCTGGAGATACTATTTGTGCACACATTCATAACGACGACTTAAGTAAGAAATATGAAATGTATAAAAGAACTTACCCTTTGTATGAGTCACCATTATCCTGCATTTTGTAATAACTGTTGAGTAATACCAGGTGGATCCAAATATATTAAATTTTAAATTTCCAATAACTCTCACATTTTTAAACCGATCTTAATAATATGACAGTTAATTAAAATGAAAGACGGATTATTGACTTTTAGGTCATATCGATAAATATTATATTATCAAAATAATACAAACAATACTTGTCTTTTTGCTCTCAGTATGCTTTCAAATTATCAGCAGTGAAATATACATAATTTGCTCAATGTTTTTGTAAAAGCTGTCTAGAAAATTCAAAACCTGTTTAAAATTTTGTCTTCATTTAGATGAAACGTTTCGAATAAAGTCAATAAATTAAATTGGCCTAATCTTAGTAGTAGGTTATATGGTTAGTTTATTTCGTTTAGATGAAACGTTTCGAATAAAGTCAATAAAATAAATTGGCCTAATCTTAGTAGGAGGTTATATGGTTTGTTTATTTTGAAAAATAAATAAAACACTATTATATTTTTACCTCTATGTATTCACAAATATTTGTGACTGAAGTTTCAACTTACCAAATTATTGTCAAATAGTGAATCAAAGTAGACCAATTTTCAAGTGCACAGAAATACTGTACACAGGGTGTTCCAATAAAAACTCCCAGGAAGAATATGTTATAAACGAATAGAGATATTTTAATTTTGTTAAAGCCAATTTGTAGAGAATAAAGAGAGCTTCAGTTTTGAATATACTTGTTTTTTTAATATATCAGTATATAGATGGTGCTGTGCTCTAAAGAAATATTTCGAAGGCAGATACTTTGAAATGGTGTTTATGTGAAAGAAAATGCATTTCTAAGCAGATTATGTTCTAAAAAAACATATACCATAAAACTAACCGTTTTCGAGATATTTAAGTGTAAATGTTGGCATTTGCCAATATTGAATAATTGTAATCTCTTCAACATTTCAGTGCTTTAAGTGGGACAATCTGTATTTAATTTACAAATTTTAAAAGAAAATATTTAAAGAATTTTTCATATCTTATGAATTGAATATATTTGAAGCAACCCTTGGAAAAAAAACTAAAAATATTATTTATCAAATAATTCGAACATTTAAGCAATAAGAAAACAATTACGAACATAAAACAGTTTTTACGAACTAATGAAATTGAAATAGCTATTTTAATAGGTGTTCAAAATTATTGCCATTTTCATTAACACACATCGTAAACCTATTAATTAGTTCAGATCTACAAACTTTTAATAATGTATGCCGATTAATGGAGGCAACACTAGCATACATTTTATTATAAAGATTTGCCATGTCTTCTATTGGTTCTTTGTACACTTCACTTTTTAAATATCCCCATAAATAAAAGTCTAATGGAGTAATGTCAGGAAATCGAGCGGGCCATCTAAGCACTCCATTGGTACCAACCTATCTTCCTGGGTAGGTTTGATGTGAATAATTAACGACAATCATGTGTTGTGATTACTCCATTGTTGTGAAATCTACTTTCATCACTCCACATAATTGTATCTAAAAGATTTGGATTTCCTTCTAAGAGAATTGAAAATTGCGCTAAAAATCTCATGGAATCAAATGATGAACTAAATGAACTTGCTGTTGAAGCATTTTTACGACATTCACCATAAATTAAAATCATGTTTAATTTATCTTCATTTGTATAAGAAACCATATTTAATAATAAATATTCTCAAAGAAAACAATAATTACGTACAATGTTCTATTGACACACCAATAAACAAAATGTGATTGAAATTGAGAAATGTCAAAACTATTATTCCAAAGGTAACTTTAATTGTATTTAATTTATAAGGTATAAGGGTTATTATACTCACTAGATATCAAATATTTTTAATTATAATCTAACCTAATAACAAAACAATTATATGAAAAATCCTTTAAATATTTTCTTCTAAAATTTGTAAATTAAATACAGATTGTCACACTTAAAGGACTGAAATGTTGAAGAGATTACAATTATTCAGTATTGGACTCAAATATCTCGAAAACGATTAGTTTCATGGTATTTTATTTTAGAACATTATCTGCTTAGAAAGGCATTTTCTTTCACATAAACCCCATTTCAAAGTTTCACCCATCGAAATATTTCTTTAGAGCTCAGCGCCATCTATATACTGATATATTAGAAAAACAATTATATCAAAAAATGAAGCTCTCTTTATGCTCTACAAATTGGCTTTTACAGAATTAAAATATCTCTATTCGTTTAGAACATATCGGCATGGGAGTTTTTATTGGGACACCCTGTATAGACAATTGAGTGGATTTATATGTAAGGGACTACAATGTTGTAAGTACGTAGATGACAATAAATAATAATAATAATAAAGGTGAATATATAAGACCTAACTAATTATTTAACAAATCATAATCTTTATTATTACTGTATTTGTAAATTTCTAGAGATTATAAATATATTAGTACCTCTAGAAATTTACAAAACAAGAGACTTTAAATTAAATTTAATATATTAATTTAATTTAAAGTCTTTTCTTCAAAAATGTATAATTTCCATGTCGTTTAATTTCGGATAACTGTGATTATTCTCTAATCAGTTGGTTCGCGAATGATAATTAATTTTTATGTCATTAATATGAGATAAAATGTTCTTATCGCCGTCTTTTAAAATTTTTATCGGTATGCCCTATATAGATACGATTACAATATCTATAGTTTAACTCTTAAACTATATATACCAGTTAAATTTATGAGTTGCATTAAATAATAATGTCATATGTATCATTGTCATTATAAAATAATATGATTATATGTTATACTCGAAAAGTCCAATATAAATTTAAGCACAGTTATGTTAATTTATTAGTACTATTGATGAATTTGTTCTTCAACCTGGAAAAGCAAAAATAGAAACAGAAATTTATGCATAAAAAATTATGAATCCCATGAATTAAGTAAAGATCACATTTTATTTTTTACGCAATTATTGGACGTAGTATGATGGGAGAAACGTGCAATGAGACTTAAGAAATGCGACAGATTTAAAATATCAAAATTTTCACCTGAATTAATTTCTAATAATGAAGTTCGAATGCGTTTGGTAATGTACGATGTTTTACACTATGAGAATTGCATTGATATCTTGATACATTATTTTCTACGTAACGCATCAAAGCTGTACTATACCTGTTGGAGTCTGCATGAATTGCGAAGTCTTTAATATGCTAGTTCACTTTTCAATGGTAATTAGAACTTCATTCAAATCTTTGTATTATTTTTGAAGAAATACAAAAGGTACAAAACACATGTTTTTCTTCACCCATTTAATTATATGACAATTATTAGCATTTTTGGTGAAACATCGTACCTATAATTCACCGTAGGGAATTATCGATTCATAATTTACTGCATCCGAACAATCACAAATACAAATACACAATTCACTGTTTCACTGATCCAATTATATTTTAAATCGACTGCGTACAACTTTTGTTGCAGCTGACAATCATCTCGCTGACAGAATCAGACAGTGTGTATCGCCATATTGTTTATTTACGTTTTACACTTGTTATGAGTGAGGTACCGATTAATGCTATCAAATTTAATTCTTATTTATTTATTCATTCAAATGATTTGCGCCACTCGCCTAAGACTCGTGGGCTCAAACATCATCTTCGTGAATAATGGCTATCATAATCGCTCATAATAAAATACTATTTTTTATTGTAATATGAAAGAAAAGTTCAAGAGAACGACTAACAATTGAATAACAGTATTTGGGGTTATTTGATTGTTATTGACCTCACATATCGCCCACTTTTGTTTGGATCACGACTTCTGGGACACCCTGTATATGCAAAGCTGCGCGATAAAAGATATAGAGAACTCTAAAAGAGCAGCACATTTTCATGTCGGAAAGGACAAAGAAAAATATTCTAAAGATTTATATCTCCCTATTAATATCAATGAAGCATGTAATTCGCACGGCGCTATCGCGAATTTCAATCTCTTATACAATATATTTAAGCACTAAATTAATAAAATTAATTTCAACTCATACAGGAGATAAACTGGCTCGGCCGAAAGGGAAAACGTAAACTATTATAAAAGAACAAAGAATCAACGGTGATTTTAATATGATAGCATTACAAAAAACAATCCTTTTATATCTACTCAAGCGATTTCTACGCCCAGGTGCCTTCCACAATTTGTAATCTTGGACAGGCTATAATGGAAGTCTATTAATTTCGACAACTTGCGTAGGTCTATAGGGTGTTGTCTTTAAGTTTGGAATAAATTTTTGCCATACAGTGGATGTAACAGAACATTTTACTACATAATATAATGAGGCGGTACAACTCGATAAAATAAGGGCAAAACAATCTAAGACTAATATTTTATAATCAAAAAATAGAATGGAATAGGCTCTCAATTGGACCCATTTGTTTTTTAGAGGATGAATTAATTGATCGTCATTCGGTAAACAAATGAAATCTGTAAAATAATTTTTTGACTAGCTTGCTATACTACTGTCTTCAATTTAATTATTGTAACATCAATATGTTAGCAAAATACGATGATTTACTCGGCATAATAATGTTTCGAGTGACATATTAATACAGCACCTATCTTTTTAAAATCTGTTTTAAATTATATAGAAAAATATAAAGATAATACCTTGACTAGGTACTCTCTATGTTTTGGTCACTAAAGGTCTGTTTATCAATGCTTAGTTAATTAAAGTATCTATCAGTTGGGGCAACTGGTGATCTAAAAGTGACGGTTAATTTGACTAAGCATTGATGTACTGGTCCTAATATTACATACATTTTGAAATATTACCTTATTATTTGGCTCAGTAATATCATTAAATTGCTACTTTTGGAGTTTCATGTTCATGCTAGACCTGCAACAAAAAGAAATATACGTAAGCATCCTTCAATTCCAGGGCAAATATTGTTTTAAATTTGTGTTGGTGTATTCTACTGCAAAAGTAGTAGAAAATCAGACGGATTATCAACTTGTTCAAATTGAGTAATCTACAGTAATAATATTGTGGGGACTATTGCAGAAAAAATGCAGCTAGGCTGTATACTATTTTCAAAAAGGTCTTTGATAGGATAGACCATAACATTCTGTACGAAAATGTAAATACATAGTGCATTAAGTGTATTCCTCTTACAGTAGTGGCTACCTTGTTACTATAGCCATAGAGCTCTTATAATTAAAATAAAAAATTATAAGTCCTCGTCATTTCCAACATTAAATTTATATTTAGCATTACAACTCAATATTCAGTGACACATCGTTTGTGACAAAGCATCTGTGTCATTTGTCTTAATATATATTTTGAACGTTACCGTGGAACAGCTAAAGAAAATTTTGAAGACATGTCTTAAACCTCCAAATTAGTATTTTTCCCTTACTTTATATTTTTTCCCTTTTTAGTTACTTACTAATAATTTATAGCATACTGGAAAGTATATTTGCTATTGTTCAATTCAATTCAAGTTTCAATGTTAAAATAATATTATATAATTTCTTAGCTGTATTAATTATTCTTTTCGGTTTATAACCTGTTATATACTTGAATAAGAAAGAAATGAATATACGTAAAGATACGTATTGACGTCTTCATTCTAAGGCTTTCGCGAACCTGATGATTTGCGAATTAAAATCGAGTACTCTTCTGCGTTGAATATTTTGAAAGGTTTCTACCATCTTATCGTAGTCTTCTTCTGTTGTAAAGTGAGAGAACCACAACATTGTGAAAACATCAAGTATTCAAAATAATTAAATTCAATTCAATTTAAATTTCAATGTTAAAATATTATATAAGTTCTTAGCTCCATTAATTATTCTCTTTGGTTTATAACCTGTTATATACTTGAATAAGAAAGAAATGAGTATACGTGAAGAAAACGTATTGACGTCTTCATTCTAAGACTTTCGCGAACCTGATGATTTGCGAATTAAAACCGAGTTCTCTTCTGCGTTGAATATCTGGAATGATTTCTACCATCTTATCGTAGTCTTCTTCTGTTATAAAGTGAGTGAACATTGTGAAAATATCAAGTATTCAAAATAATTCAATTCAATTCAATTCAAGTTTCAATGTTAAAATAATATTATATAATTTCTTAGCTCCATTAATCATTCTTTTTGGTTTATAACCTGTCATATACTTCAATAAAAAAGAAATGAATGAATATACGTGAAGGACGCGTATTCCATTCTCATACTAAGTCTTTCGTGGACCTGATGATTTGCAAATTAAGACCGAGTTCTCTTCTGCGTTGAATATCTTAAATGATTTCTACCATCTTATCGTAGTCTTCTTCTGTTGTAAAGTGAGAGAACCACAACAGGCACAACATTGTGAAAACATCAAGTATTCAAAATAATTAAATCGTCAGTCTACAAATCAAGTATTAATACACACTACTAAACTTATTAAAAATGAAGCTAGTTTAAATGAATTAATTATAGATCTAAAGCAATAGAAATTGTTGATAACATATGCCGCTGTGTGGAAAACTGTGCACTTCTGTTTGATTTCGTTTATCAGTTGATCTTTGCTCTCTGCTGATAAGTTTTTAAAAATATGTTTAACACGAACAAAAGTTTTACATATTTATTACCGAATTACGCATTCTGAATTGATGTATAGAAAACTATTTTGTTAATATTTTGGGCTCCATACTTACAAATGGAGGTATATTCTGGTCATTTTTTTAGCCATTACTGAAGAACAAACGTAAAAAACATTTTGAGTCTAGAAAGGATTAGATTCTGTCAACTTTTCATCATCAAAATTTGGTCTTCCGTCGCGTTGTGAACAATGTAAAAAAAAAGTGTTTGTCTACCTGTCCGTTACGTTTCCTATACGCATGACAGCTATAGAATTAACAGTCGGTTGTTCTAAAATTTGTATATTTATTTAGTGTCAGCTAGTGCAAATCCTCATTGTTTTTCAACAAAATCGAACTATATATAATATTTTATTATAATTAATTATATATAATTTTGAAAAATTTTCTTTTTAATTATTATGTTTAATTATTGAATAGAAAGCTTACAAAATGTTGCTTCCTGTCATTGTTTATTTATATGTTTTATCAACATACATTTGATAATATTATAAAATCCAACCAAAATATAATGCTCATCTGCTCCTATTATATTAGAGACATTAAGGTAGTTAAAAGCATGAAAAACACAAGATAGCAACTGAACCATTCCTTTACATTTAAATAGGTACTTCAAATGTGGTAAATATTTTGATTCGATATCCAGAGGTTACAAGTTTGAGTTGCAAGGAGATTGGAAATAGTAGGCGAGTCTGCCTGGGTTCTTCCCAAAAATTTGCTATACCATTTGAGTTAGCCACAGATTCTTATAGAAAAATTTTCCTAAACTGCGAGCTTCGTGGTCAAATCATTGTTAAAACAAGTTTTTCTTCGTTTTTATTTAATAAAATGAAAACGGTTTGACGGATCCGAAAAATCTTGATTACATCGAAAAGTATTTTCAATACGCGTCGTTTGGCACAACTCATTTTGTCAACCTGTTCATTTGTTATGGCCAATATAAATTACTTAATTAACAAATTGATTACTCCGAAATTAATGAGGTCAGGATATTGCGTTTTTATGAAGTACATGCCTTTTATACCAAAGAATATACCATATTTTTTTTGGCCCGATATCTCCAATGCTTTTTGATTGTTTAAACAATTGACATAATTTTTTAATTAGCAAATAACTTTTTTTCGAAATTTTGATCGACTTCAAACCAACCTCAAACGATAAATATTGATGTCGGGCATAACCCCCATAGAAGTCTGCACGAATGCAACTTTTTGCTTTTGTTTACGTAAAGTTTAAATTAATTTTACAAATTAACAAATGGAATATCTCGGCTCGAAGTAAGCGTGTCAAAATGGGGTTTTGTGCATATGAAAGTGATGGAAAAAGGAAAATTTTGAGACCAGAAAGTACTTGATCGGATAACTGGAACCGGAAATAAAAGTGATATTGCGTGAGAGACTCTAATTTGTTTATTGACAACTTCGAGGTTTGGTGCAAATGAAAGCTAACAAGTTTTTCCATCAACCACAAAAAGTTGTACAAAAAATATTCAATCCCTGAAGAGTTATACGCGTTCCTGACCCTTAAAAAAATCTCTTCCGCAGCGTGAACATTGTAAGATTTGACGCACAATGGGGTGGCGGGTGTTCGATCCCCGGTGTGGGCAAATATTTTTTTTTGTCAAATTTACTTTTTTTTCATGAAATCCAAGTATTTTTTATGATAATAAATGATTTTACTTTCTGAGATATTTTTAAAAATGTTGTAAATAATTTTATTTTGCAATTTTCATTAAGTAAATGGATATCTTGCAACAAGCATATCATTGTTCTTGTTCAACGCGAATTTGTCGGAAGTTTTTTTTTTACTACTTTTTGTGAAAGAAAAGGTTTGTTTTGCTTTATTTGAGGGGGGTGCCTGTCAAAAAAAGACGAGAAATAAAAAGGAAACAAATTTTTTTTCACTTTTTTCTCATACTTAATGAAAAAAAGTTCATGCCTCGTGAAAAAGCATACCCTTTGTTATTTGTAAATGAGAAATAATCAAAAGATTTAACTATTTTAATGACAATATTAGTTTATTATTTTAATTACAAATATTTTCAATTAATAACTATCAACGCTAATAACTATTAAATTATTCCACCGTTCCATGATTTCGACTATAAGAAATATAGAGCATACAAAGCAGGTGCACAGCATCAGCTCGAGAGTTACGGATTTAATGAAGTTCTTAAGAATAAATAATTATTTATAGCGTTGTTTACAATTTAAAAATTATTTTATTGTAGGAAATATTTTATTGCACGAAAAAACGTGAATTTGACAACAACAAAAAATTGCCCACACCGAGGATCGAACCCGCCACCCCATGGCGCGTCAAATCTTACTATTCTCACGTTGCGGGAGAGATTTATTTAAGGGTCAAAAACGCGTATAACTCTTCAGGTATTGAATATTTTTTGTAGAAATGTTTGTAATCAAGATTTTTTCTGATCTGAAAGAAAAATTGTTTTAACAATTATTTGATCATGAAGCTAGCGGTTTAGGAAAATTTTTCTTAAGAAAATCTTGTTCAGCGGAATTTTTCCTTTAAGACTCCGCGGCTAACTCAAATGGTATACAAAATTTGTAAAATCACCCCTTTTTTACCTCAGGCAGACTCGCCTATAGTAGCTTCTTTTACCTTATTTTAAATTAACAGGTACTCAATTAAGCTGGCATCATAAAATTAAAAATGCATAAAATTAACATTATTTACAGGCACGGTAACTCGACTATATCGTACTAGTGGCAAGCATACTTCATACTTAGCCAGGTTCGATCCCCAGCTCCCACACTATCAATGTCGGTGGATGCAGGCAACATCCATTATGTTGTCTGCATTTTCCCAAATGTGTAACCCTCTCTCGGATAGCCTAAGCTTTGAATTTGGGGCTTGTCTATTACGAAGAGTATCCTATAGAAGGTGCAACAAATACAAATTTGAATTAGTTACTAAAGAAAATAATATTTATTCTAGGGAGTTCGAGAGTGGCTGGCGTTGAGGGTGAATGTGCCGTGAGACACTCCAGAAGAAAACGCGAAGAAAATCGGTTAAAACTCCATTAAACTGAAGTAATCGATAGATTAAAAAATTCTGCGTAAAGTGAAGTGTAATAATAGAAGAAAAAAGCATACACCGAATTAATAATTAAAAATTACTGATAAAGTGTTTGTTAATAGTACCAATAATAAAGTAAAAACGTATCTAGTGTAGTGCCTAGCTGGGACGTCGTAGACAGAAACAGACGTATCCTTACATTTATACCAATGACCCATTCAAGTGGATGGTTGTTGGTATGAGCATGTTTATAAAGCAATATAGACGTACCAGCTGTGGACAAAAAAGATAAATTCTAATCAGTAGTATTAGTTTATTAGTGTATTAGTTTATTTCTATTAAAATTGCAAAAAAAATAAAGTTAAAATTGAAAATATATTAGACATAGGTAATAAAATAGAAAAATATCCGGAATTGGAAAACGGCAAATGAAACTGATTACTACAAAAACAACCCAATATACATGGCATACAAAATATTCTCTAGGGGCTGCTGTAAAAAGCTTCTTTAACGCGAGACAGATAACAATAATATAAAAAATATTACAAGAAGTTAACATAGGTCTTGAAAAACAAATAAGATGGACACACTAATATAGGACGTTGAAACGAAAACATACCAATTACTGGTGCTTCTTGAAACAGAAGAAACAGGAGACTCAAAATAAGAATTAAAAGTTGCATAGAAACTTAAAAAAAGCATCTCACAAACACCTACACTCCCCATCCGACGATGTTAGATGGAAACTTGAAGGAAACATAGTAACTTGAAACAAGCACCTTGTAAATATCTACACTTCTCATCCTATATTCCTGCCCCATGCATCATGTGGCTCTCGCTGCTGGCAACCAGCATGCCCAATATCCAACCTATTTGCAAACAAACAAAATGGACGCACTGGCGCGGAACGTTGAAGCGAAAACACAAGTTGCTGGGAAGCATGAAACCATATATGGACCCAGCGGGCGGGAGGGAATACACACTGCTAGATGCAGAAACAGAAGACTCAGAAGAAGAATTGAAAGAAGCATTGAAACTTAAAAGAAGAATCTCACAAACATCTACACTTCCCATCCCCAGATAACTGAGGAAGAATGAATAAGGAGATGATGATAGATGGAAACTCAAAAGCATAGAAGCATCTCATAAATACTGCCCATTCTCTATTTCGACCTCATGCGTCATAAGGCTCCCACAGGTGGAAAAAACATGTCCCATATCCAATCCAGCGTATGTAGCGGATCCGGCGGTATAAGAAAACATCCAAATTAAATGTCCGGAAGCGGCAGCAATGCCTACCTTACGCTGGCAAATCAATCAATCAATCAGTCATAGAGTATAATGTTTATTCTAGTCGTACCATACATTTCACATTATGGAGCTTGTCCCTTCAGGTGTTGGTGGTAAAGTCCAGAAAAGTTATTCCTTGGTGTCTTAGTTTGGAGAGAAATATAATTACAATCTAGCATATCAAACAATTTAATGATACAAGTATATTGAGACATGAGGTTATAATAACTATTAAACCTAACATATTTGTTTTGAATTAAAATTATTTATCTCATTAAAACTTTTTGTCGTACAATTAATTTTAGCTCATAATTAAGTAAACTTGTCTCATCCTACAGCTAATTAGTTAGTCACTTCCTGTGGCGAATCACCTTGCTAATTTCCTTGAATCACTTGTTAATAATAAATTTGTATTTAGTAACAACAATAGTGATTGCTTTTAAGAAAAGAAGATAGAGCTTAACTTTTATTACATGTTTGTTTCCTGTTATGCATTCCAGTTATTTAAAAAGTAACACCATTGCTAACTTTGTATATGATGCAAAAAATTACTTTAAAATCAGTCAAGGAAATCGGTAATATGGGTATTTCAAGATTCATAATAAATGACGTGCCAAACTGCCACTAGAAAATCAACGATCGCGGGCTAAGGAGAATTTGGTCTTGACAATAGTTTTTTAGTGCTAAAATATAAACTTTAATTAAATACTTACAACCATAAAAGGACGACCAATTTTTGGTCTATTTACCCTTCCAGTCTATAAATCAAAAGAACTCCCATGCTTTTCTTGTGAAGCCACAAGAAATGATGAGCTGACATGGGGAAAATTTATTTTATATATTATTATTTTCATATGAAACTATTAGTTAAATGTACAACTGAAGGTTATGAAATTACCTTAAATGTGAGAAAATAATAATATAATGTAATAATATTTATTTCAATTAAAAATTTAAATAAATTTTAACACATTCTTACAATATCTATACCTAATTATTTAATATATAATAAATAAACACCACAGGTAATACAACCCCCTTTATCCCTGAAAGCTCTGAAAGAGCCTTGTGCGGGAGAGGGCTACACATTTAGAGACAAGGGACACACATCCAATATCCGAGTATACTAGGATTAATTTTTTCGGAAAAAATCCCAGTGCCACGACCGGGAATCGAACCCAAAACTCCTGGCTGAGAGTCAAGCGCGCTTGCCACTCATCCAAACAGCCATATATTATTATTACTATACAATAATATAAAAAATTCTGCAAAAATAAATGTGTACACAGGGTATGAGATATAAGAGGATATAATTTTACGAATTAAACATAAAATGCATATAAGTAATTAAGTATGTATAAAATCTATATAATACACAAGAATACAAAGTTGATACAATTTCAATAAAATCCATGGATAAGAATGGCTAAGTTTAGTAGTATCTTTTATTAAAAAGGTAAGTGTTTTTTAGGTCCATTACTGATGTACATACTGTACATGCAATCTACCGAGAGATAATATCCATTATTTTATTCTACTTTAAACGCTTTTGGGGTATTTAAGTTTTTCATTTTCAGGAGAAAGTTTGTTACACACCCTTGGTCCTAAGAATATAAAACAGCGTGGTCCGATTGCATTCCTAGCATAAGTCTTGCTAGCAATCCTACTATACCTAGTATTGTAAACGTCATCAACTTTTTGAATATTACTTAGGTGTACTTTTGGATACCTAATTATTGAATGACAAAATAGTAAATTAGTTGGAAAGGTAATTTCTTTTTGATGGATAATTTTTAAGATCCCTTTTTGCATTGTATCTAATTTTGATAGGTGACAGTTGTACACACCACCTCAAATAATTGTACCATAGTGAAGTAGTGATTTCACGAGAGCATGATATGCTGTGGAAAGTAGATAAACGTCTATAATTTTAGATAAATATTTAAATTTCGCCAGAAGACCTCTTAATTTTTGAGTTAATTTATTAATATGAACATCCCATTTTAGATGTGAATCAATTACGATTCCCAAGTATCTAGCATCATACTTTATTGGAATCTGATATATCGAATTACCGCTTTCAATCTCCAGTGGCTTGAAATCATAAGAGATACTATTACTTGTAAGAAATGGAATTTTTTAAATTATGTAGAAAATATGCATTTTAATGCTACATAATTTAAATATTAGAAAATGTTTCACAAGAAACCAACCGCAGATTCAACCCAGTGTATTAAGAAATGGCAAGTACTTGGTATTATTAAAATTAATTGCCAACAATCTAGAATCAAACGACTGTTTTATTATTTTAAAATCTTGTTGTGCAGTTTTTATGACAATTTCCCATGTAGGTCCTTTATAAAAAATAGCAGTATCGTCCGCAAAGCTAATAAGCTGATACTTCGAATGCAGGGAAAACAAGTCATTGGCATAAATATTGAAAAGTATAGGACCCACAACTGTGCCTTGCGGAACGTCATATTCAATTGAATTAAACTCACTATAAGTTCCATTTATACTGACACATTGTTGCCTGTTTGTCAGGTAACTCTTTATTAATTCAGCTTCAATTCCCTCTGACAGCAATTCCTTAGTCTAATAGTTTTTTACGCTCTACCGTGTCGAACGCTTTGACAAGGTCCACAGAAATGCAGATGCTGGGATTCCCATCGTTGATACATTTTTATATATTTTTTGCAAGTAGACTAATCGTATCCTGAGTGGATCTAGCCTCTCTAAATCTGAAGTGAAAATCTGATAGTATGTTATATTTGTTAAAGTATGTAGTAGTTCTTTATTATAGTTTCTACAATTTTTAAGATACTGGACATCAGCGAGATTGGGTGATAACTAATACATTCAATTTTATCACGACCTTTGTAAAAGGGTATTACAACTGCTTGTCTTAGGATTTTTGGAAATCTTCCTGTGTTTAATATTAGATTAATTACATAAACTAATGGCGTAATCAATGAACACGCATGTTGGAGACACACGGAAAGAAGCTTTTATATTTCTTATTTTTGATTACTGATATTATTGGTTTGTCTTGGGAGCAAGGTTTCCAAAAATGTTAGTAATGTCAGTTTTTGTAAGTTATGTCAGTTAAGTCAGTGAGATGAATAAAAATATGTTATCGAATTGTTAATTAAAAGTGTTTTTAGTTACCCGAATCAGTTCGCGTCAAGAGAAGGCGGGTAGCTCTTCAATACTGTGACGCAACAACGCAGCTGACTTTGTAACCTCAGCCATAATACCATCAGAACCAGGGGTCTTGTTATTCTGTAATTGAAAAATTACATATTTGATTTTCTCTTCATTAGTATAGTGAATTTATTATTTGCTTTTCATTTGCTGGTGTTATATTATTGGTATTACTTTTTATTTGACTTGCCATAAATTTTTACTCACATTTGTACACACATTTATGTGAATGTGTCTGCTAACCTCGTCCAATTTGGTCGAATATATGACAATGTATTGGAAATTAATAATTTAGTAGATAGTTTTTTATTTTCATTTCTCATAGACTGCTTTTTAGCTGTTTGCTAAATCCTGTAAAGAATATGTTTTATTAATTACAACTACATGCAAACAAAAACATTATTCGCTTTTAAAGAACCATATGTGTTATACACGTGCAAGTCAATATAAGATCTGGAAGCGGGTGAAAACAGAGTTGCAAATTTTTTTTACAAAGTTACTAGTCAAACTAATAAAAACGTGGTAGGTACATTAATGTTGAAATGCCTCTTGACTATATTTTCATTTGACTCAAAATTATATTCAAAATCTGAACGCGCTTTGAAGCGAGATAACCCACGACTCTAAGCAAAATATGAGAAGAATACAAAAAAATACTGAACTACGTGTTTGAAGTTATGCCACGAGACATCTTCGTACTGGAAAAAATTTGTTTTACTGGTCACCCTGTATTGCTTATTAAAATTGTATATTTTGCAGTTGATTTTTTTGTGCGGTAAGTTATTATTTTACTTTGTAATTTTCAGACACAATGGTACCTACTGATTCTCTCTTCTGGACATAAAATAAATTAATTCATAATAAAAATCCCCCTCAATGAAACAGTTCAATTCATTTTGAATCACATTATACATGCAATGACTAAGTAGTTTTATTTACATTGAACCACTTCCTGGCAAACAAGACACACCTTTTTCACACATACTTCTAGCAAAGCTCTTACCCAATACTACCACTGCACAAGTAAACTATGACTTGTCACGGAAAGCCTATAGAGAAATAAAATGACTTATTGCTAAATTAATATGCCCATCGCGTATTAGTAATTACTTCATTTAAATTAAAGACCAATAATCACCGGCTTGCCTCGCTTGTAAACATTATAAATAGTAAAATATAGAGAGGTATATGAATAACAATAAGTAATGAGTATCTCATGTGTTTGCTCGATAACTTGCCACACACTGGGGTATTGGAATGTTGGAATTTTTACAGACACACTATGAAATATCGTAACTTGACATGGGTATATAAAATATTATTTATAACGTATGCATATTGATCTATGTTCAGAGACAGAAAAATGTGATGTTAAAAATGTGTCTTTCTTGTATGTTTAGTGTTCCAATCAGGAGTTGTGACAATTTTATTTAATGGTAAAATTTAATACGTAAGTGTTCCACAACTATGACATAGAATGACGAAGTATAAAAATTTCAGTTTGGATCAGTTTAAAGGTTACGCTTATTGTCCAGTGGGATTGGTAAAGTCGCACTCTCTGATATTGGTGAATTTTCTTCTGAACAGAAAATAACAATATAACAGAGATCTCCTACTAACTCAAATAGAGTGTGTCTGTGCCGCCTCAAAAAGAAATGTTGAGTGCCAGAAAATTTACTCCTGCCTATATTGGAAATATTTAGCTAATATACCGGGTGATTTTTTGAAAATGAGTCATTATTAACTCGAGAATCGTAAAAGATTTGTTTTGCAGTAAACGGAATTTTCTTGAATGTCAAGGGAAACACATTTTTACTAGATAATTTGTTACATACTTATGATGCACATTCATACCTGCATTCCACCGATTAAGAGTATCGTCCGTATTTCGAGCGGACACCTTTTCAGCACCATAAATTAAAATCATTTGTATTCTCTGAGCGAGAGTATAAACGATTTTGAAAATTATCTTAAACTTTTAAAACAACTACGGAGCGTTACAATGTACAGTGAAAATTTGAAAATTAATTAGTGCGAGTACGATTCAGTGCAACAAAGACAAAACAACCTGCAAGACGTGACATTAGTCTAATCAATGCAAAAAAGGTAGCTAGGAGTGACTGAAGAAACGATTACAGAATTTTTTCAAATAAATATTTGCCCCACTTGCCGTCAATGTTTACTGTCCACCTAGTATTGTCGGTAAATTGCATTATAGAGAGACACCCTTCTTTTGCCACAACAACACAAATAACAAGTGACTGTTTTAACGGTTGTAATAAATCCTACATAGTCTAATAAGTTGGGGGTAGCTTAAGGCAATGATGATGTTTTTAGCATGCCGGCAATTGCCAGTGTGCGCCTTCCAAATGTAATATCACCTAGATTTTTATGCCTATTATCACTTTTTTATATTCACATTTCTCTCAAAAATGTTCGTTTTCAAGATCACACTATTTTTTACGACTGCATTCCAAAAATATTCTGCTATTATAAATCGATTAAAAATATTAGGGCTTCCATTTGAAATTATAAACTTCGGGGTGATTGGGGGTGGCTGGGGGGTGAAGGGGTGAGTTTTGGATCACACCTTCCCTCGTTAAAATAGGTCCCCTTTGACATTCAAAAAAATGCCGTTTACGGAAAAAATAAATCTTTAACGGTTCTCGAGTTACTAAGGGTTGCTCGTTTTAAAAAATCGCCCGGTATAGACTATTATAAAATTTTATTACTATATGTATTTTATCCAGTTTGCGTGGATTGCATATACAAAATATGCAAATCTATTTGCTTCATTTAAAATATCGAATCATTACAATATTTCATTAGAATATGAAATGTTGGTCCTATAAAAAGGGCCAACATGGGACAGAACAGATAACTGATTCACTTATGATAAATATGTTTTGGTTGAATAGCCGATGGATGAGTACATTTTCTACTGCACTAAATTGAAACAAACTGAGTTTTAGGATATTACCTAAAAATCAGTTTGTTGTCTGTGTCTCTAGGGTTTCTGGTAGACGTGATAACAAAGAAATTTCCAGATGATGTAGCTTATAAACGATCTGTCTTCGTAAATAAAAGTGTCCAATAAATAACGCGGTAGAAAGGATGCAACACTAATAAAATTAGATTTTAACAGCACGGGTTATCTTAAATTTAGTGAACATAAATTATATACTATTAATTAAATTGAATCTACGTTATGTTCTTGATGGAACATGTTAAATAAAATCAATAAACTTACACACTTGACTTTCTGTATCACTAATTTTCTTCAGATTTGTCTGATACCTATGTCCTCGTCCCACGATCATTAAGAAAAATGAAAAAATATTATAAAAACTATGTTTTTGGCATATATTTTCGAAAAATCAAAAAGACATAAAGGCTCTACCATGTAGGTCAAATATTTTTAGCAATCGATCGCCTACACGCTGATATTCATAGTAACTGGGTACTTATTTCACTTGGACTTTTCAATAATGGTCGAAAGAAAGGTATCAACGTGTTGGTTATTGATTGCTGGAACATTTAAGTAACACACAAAGGATCTTTAATTTGAAAGAATTGAGTTATGACAGTTTAGAAGCGTAATAATTTGAATCATCGTGTAGAACACTCTGTAGAATTAAGTCGTTCTTTGAGAGGTCTGGAACATAATACATGGCCTTGACTAACACTCAAAGTGAGACAATGGTCCTTATGACAATACGTTTAATGCAGATTTTACTTTGAGCCGCTGCAAATACATTTTTATCGAAAAAAATCGGATGGTCAAATATAAATATACAGGGTGTAATTAGTTTCATGTCATTAAAAAAAACTGGTGATAGGGACAGACTAGACAAACAAAAAAGCTATATGACTCTTTTCTGTAGGGGCACTGAAAAAAACTGACCTGGGTTTACATTTTTAATGTTACGGTAGGAAACATTTGGGAACCACTATTTTTCAGGGTCAATGGATGTTATAGTTCCGAATATTAGAAATAATAAAAGCCTGCAACACTAGACTTGTGTTCCGGCCGGTAGAAGTGCGGCACTTTGATGGGATTACTTGTACCGACATTTTTATACCACTAATTATGAAAATGTAAATATTTCTTTCTCTTTTGGCACAACGCAAGCATAGCATGACCACAGGGGTTTAAATAGTATTTGTTTACATGTCTTTTTAAATTTGGAACAAAGTTATTGTAGCTTTTATTGTCGTTTATAAGAATTTATAAAATTTAGAAGTGGTTTATTTGTAAAATTGCGCTAACGCTTAAAAAATTGGTAATTATTTTATGAAATTGGAAAACGTACAGTTAAACGACCGAGACAGGATAACAAAAAATAGTTGCGTATTTGTAAATCTGATTTTTTTAATGAATTGAGCGCATAATTTTTCCGAATCAGGTATCGAAAACTAAAAATCGAGTCTTTGGTCTCTATGAAAATCAATGTAAATAATAATAAACAGATCAAAACAAGATAGCGAATACCAACAATAATAATAATAATAATCATGTCTTTAATGCCCAATAGGCAACACCCAATAACTGAACATTTATTTTGAATTTTTCACAAAAATTTTTCGAAATGACTTCCATCTCCACGTATACACATTTCGGCACATTGAACTAAGGACATACGCACTCAGTTCAACACATTTGGTAAATTAGGATCGTTTTTTATGGTTTCTATGCACACTAAAATACGTTGTTGCAATTGTCAGACTAAAATGGACTGGCGCGCCATCGTGCAAATACCACATTATTCTGCGCGTAGTCAAGGGTAAATCTTCCAGCACATTTGGCAATGTTTGTTGCAAAAAATTTAAGTATACATCACAATTTAATCTAGCGGGTGATTGTATAGGTCCAATTATTTTATTACCACAAATTCCTGCCCACAAATTATCGCTGAATCGTCGTTGAAATGCGCCCTTCTTATTACAAGTGGATTTTTGTCTGCCTAATAGTGCATATTTTTAAAATTAAACACTTCATTTCTGGTAAAACACGACTCGACGTTTTCTTAAAATCCATCTACAAAGTTGCATGTTGTATAAGATTTTTTTGTTTGTCATGTCGTTCCCTACCACCAGTTTTTTTAATGACATGAAACTAATTACACCCTGTATATACAGAAAAATGCTCTAAGAATTACCTTGGCATCATTTTATGAAACACTCTCTGGACTTAAATGTAAATATAAAATATGCCATACTAGACTTCCTTCAACTGTTTTCTAATACATTATGTGAAATTATAAATGGTTGAGGAGATACAGATCGTCCACAGACTAGTGATTCACCCTGTATATAATGTAATAATAATTACTACTATTTTTCATTTAATCCCTTGAGACTTTTGTAACTATTTGATCCCTTCGACAATAAAAGCGGCACTTTGGTCCTCTAAAAAGAAATTAAAGTACTTTTACACTCGGAAGTGCACAAAAGGTAATTTTATTCTGCTGTTGTTGGGTGTGTATTGTATATGTGTGTATGGTTTTTAAGAATTTTATTTTGTCTTAAATTTAATTTTTTGCAAAATAATTGCTGCTCTTTAACTACTTTGTATTGAATGAAGAATCACATTGCTTTACCTCCTTCATTTTGTGTAATTCTTGAGATATAATTACACCGTATCAGAAAATAACTGCCCACTGTCGGTTTATGGGACTAAGTTCAGCCGAAAGCAATTCCTACTCTGTCATTATAGTCTATTTGATTCCCGGGTAATGGTAAATAAGGCAATATGGTTTATAAAAATACAAATTTATTAATACAGGTAAATAGACGGGTATAAATATACAAGTTGCGAACCGAAACGTCACCACTAGGAATATGAGATACTTGATTATATTGTGTCATAAATAATATGCCAAGCCACTTGCCTGGTATGCAAAAGATAAAATTCTCTCTTGAAACTTATAATATGCAATTAGATGAAACTAGCTATTCATGAATATGGAATGTTAAATTTATTAATTTTGGTAACAAACAATAAACCACTTAATTAGATTTAGTGCAGGTTTAAGCTTAAACTACAGTAAACATAAGTAAATGTATACCGAGCCACTAAATTATAATTAGGTAGGTACTGAACCAAAATTGATTTTCCACTCACAGAGGCGAAGTTCTGTGTATCCAATAGATATAAAGCATTATCACTTAGAAAAATTTGAGAATGTCCATTGAATATGTTGAAGTTCAAACAAAAAAGTACCTTTCCGAATATCAATTGTCTAATCCCATTAGTTGCTAAGATACAGGTGTTTGAAGAATTTCCGTCTCTAGCAAAATTTTTACGGCGTATCATTAACTTAGGATGGCAATTGGGTTAGTTTTACTCAAGCTAGATAGTAGTGATAATCTGGTAAATTCGAGAAGAAATCTTTATTGGCAGTCCCTTTCAATATTCGCTCATTTTATTACTACTGGAAAAAGTTTGTTTACAAAAAAATTAAAACGCCTGCATAAGCCTGCCTTAACAGATATAATTATAACTTTTACCGCATATTTTCAAAATTCCGGGAATCTAAACGGTTGAACTTAAATTAACATTTTGAACTTCACATCACTTGTGTAACAAATTAATTCATTGATTGATTGATATGCCAGCGTAAGGTGGGCACTGCTGCCAATTCTGGGCATCCATGGACTTTCTTTCCAACACGCAGCTTGATCGTGCGTCGAACACGCCCAACGGACGGCCAAACCGCCGGACCGGCTACATACGCCGGGTTGGACATTGGACATGCTTGTTGTCAGCAGCGAGAGTCGCATGACGCTTATTGTGGGAATATAGAATGGGAAGTGTAGGAGTTTGTGAGATGCTTCTTTTAAGTTTCCATGCTTCTATTGAGTTTCTTAAGTTTTCTTAAGTTATGTTTCTTCTTCTAAGTTTTCTGTTCTGTTTCTGAATATGGCAGCTTCAATTTTTTTATTTTTTCCTTGTTTTGTTTTTATTTATTAACCGTTTCACAGATAAATATCCATTTACGGTGGAGTTACTGAGAAGGGCCCTATCTCGCGGTAACGATATTTTTTTTCGCGCTATGAGAAAAGAGGTCCGAAGGGATAGTTTGCTCACCCTGTATGTCATTTCTTTCAGACAACGTGTTTCAATTTCCACCTTCCAAATTAATAAAAAAATATTGTGTTTTAAATCAATAAATCGAGCTGATAAAAATTAAGATGGTAAAGATCAGATAGAAAGATAGAATAGAATAATATCAATTAAATCAGATAAAATAAAATAAATTAATTTATAGCTTATCTGTCTTTCTGCAGCATCTTGTGATTGCTCCTTTATTTTTAGGTGCTTCATTTCACGCAGAATTTCTTAATATACCGGTGGCTGAAATTTTTTCGAGTTTGACGGGGTTTTTACCGCTTTTTTACTGCCTTTTTAGAGAGCATCTTAAAAACACATCTATTTACGACGACACTTAATTCACTCTCCCACATCACTTGTCTAACATATAAGATTAAACTAGAAACACCTGACTGCCTGTTCAAAAATCTGGTTAAGAGAAACTATATTCATAGCTGTTCTACAAGTAATTGTGGTTTGTACAATCTTCCCAAACATAAATATGCACAACTATCATGAGTTCGAGTCTCAGCTGCGGCATATGGCAATATCGCAGGGAACAGTTGTTGTGTTGATAACTTTGTGTACGTGTCCTGGTTGCATGGTGGAATAGCATTAGTTAAACTCCGCCAGGACGTCAATATAAATAAGACAATAAAAAAAAAAGATGATATGTCCGCTATGCAACCTACACCTAAAGTTGCATAACTTCTACGTATGCTCTGATGTACAAGACGTTAATTTTTAAGAGGCGTGTCTAAATATTTATTCTGGTTAAGAAAGCTCAAAGAAATGTTAACTTTCCCTCTTCTTTTATTTTCCATACTATTGCCTATTCCTCCGTGTTGCTGTGTTAGATATATTATTATTATTTAATATTATAAATAAAGTATATACCTTATATTTTTCGTTATATATTCAAACTGTTTCTGTTCTAGGATGTATGTGCGGAAGAACGTCACCATCTTGAGATGATACATTTTGTATTACACAACAATATTAATAATTATAAATATAGGCCAATATAAAATGACAAATATTTAAAGGTACACTGCATGGCAGCGTATTCATCATACCATAATCTAATAAGAATAATGTTTAATCAGAGAGGAAAAAATGTATAATTCAAAGAAAACAATTTCATGTAGATATACATAAACATAATGCACCACAAAACATCTTGAAAGATATTTGTGCGTGGGAACAAAGTACCCTAGGTGTAATAAAATCTGGCATTACACGAATAGGCATTACCTAATGATAAAATAAACTTGTCCTAACAATTATAATAACAATAATGACTACTCTATATTAAAACTATGAACTTGAAGGCTATGTTACATTATGTATACGACAAAATTTCGTATATCCTTAAGGCACTCATGTCTTTGATTTCTCGCCAATTATAAATATCATGTAATTTTCGCTGCTAAATGAAAAAAATGTGCACTGATAATTATATCTTAATGTAAAACATATTTCATCTGATCAACTGTATGTCGCCTTAAACAACTTTATGATAAGTAATAACGTTCACTGTCTATGTATTTCTACCACGAATATTAACTACCTTTTTCTTTCTTTTTTTGCGCAGTGCATTAAGATAAGGTTTTGTGTAATAGTAATGAAATAGTCCTTTATTTGTTAGTTTGCAATACATGTTTACAATGGCAGCAGAGAGAAAATGCAGTGTAATATGTACAGCAGATTCACAAAATATCAAATATAAGTCATTTTAGTCGTAACTATACTAATAAATATAGCCATATTTAACACATGAAACAGAACATTTAATCATAAATATCTCAATTTTTTTTTAAGAAAATATTAAGAGCCTGCTTAATTTCCCTAAGACCACCGCTCGAACAAAATTAACCTTTGCACTGTGTGTATTTGTTTCAATACAACATTAATTTTACCTATGGTATAGGTTTGAAAATGTTTAAAATTTTGTACATTTTCTAGCAGATAAGGAGGCAATTTAATTTTGTATGAAAACTTAATTTGCGAGATACGCAGTAATACTACAATAGATAAAATGTGGTAAGATACATTTATATCTCATAGATTAGTTTTCTGTTGTTTGCTAAATCCTATAAAGAATATGTTTTATTGTCGGAAAATAATGTTCTACTTTCTGTAGACAAATACCAACTAACTCTTTTTAGGACACCGATATTCTTAGACATCTACAGACATAATTGGTATGATTAGTGATATTAAATTTATCATCTATGATTACTTCTCCTAAATATTTAATTTCCTTGATGACTTCAATTGCTTCTCTACAAAATCCTTTCTGTTCTATTTCATATTTAAATTTTCTTCTTTCCTACACAGATACTTTAGCTTTAGACACATTAAACTGCAGTTTATTCATTTTACTTACATTCCTCTGTTATATAAATAACCGCATCATCTGAAATTGTACGATAACAGCAGTTAACACACAGAGCTGCTATGTCATTAATGTAAAATCAACAAAAGCAGCACCCAAATACTACCTTTTGTTATCCCAAAATTTATTATTCTTGTAGTCGATACACATTTCTCATACTTTACATTGTGTAGTCTGTCGCTACTACTACTACTACTTAACCACATATACACAACTCCATTCAGTCTATGTCTTTTCAATTTCATCTATAGTCTATTTCTGTCTACCATTTCTAATGCACGCTTTAAATCTAAAAAAAATATACCTGCTGCTTTCCCTTAATTAATTACATACTGCAACGTGCTTTCAGAACTTTGCCTTTCTCTAAGGCCATACTGAAACTTGCATATCAAATTGTCTGTCATGAATTGTAAGACACAAATCTTACAATTACATATACAACTTTTTCTAACATTTTTTCAAACGTGGCAAACATTTTCAAACACTGCAACCATTGCGTATTGGATATTCTCAATTTGACCCTTATGTATGGTTCCTCTTTACATATATTACTTGATTACTCTGACATATCTTAAGATGTTTATATCATATCTTTTGTAAATTGTAGCATTTAGTGTCAGGTGAGCGAAAGTTGTCAAACTTAAGTGAATAAGATATCGCGGGTGAAGCCCTTATCGGTCATAGATCGCATGTTGCAGAAAATAATTAAATAAATAACAATCAAATCAAATAATTAAATTTGCGAAACCCGCACAACCGCGCGCCCTTGGATCTGCTCACACTCTTTTTTAACCGGCTAAAGCGTATGACGATTTGAACCCTAGCAATCTGAGTCGTTATCGGATTTCTTATTCAGCGATTTTTTCTGAAATTCTGATATATGATGCAATATATAAATATCAAATTACTCAAGAATTTACATCAGCAGTCGGCCTGTTACACACTGCTACTATATCACAGCGTCTAGACATGAACACCCATCCCCTGCGAAGGGCTAAACTATTCTATAATTTATCTTGAAAACTGATGTGGGATCGACAGACCATAAGTTCATACCGCAGGAATGTTTGTTCAAGTGTATTTCTCACTTTGCCTTGGTTTCTATAGTAATGTGCAAGAGAGATAAATATTAATTTAAATAAATGTGTCATTAAGCAGAGAAAAATCGTTTGAAAGGATGTTCAAGGTCCAAGGAATACGTAGGTGTGTTAACTGCTTATTATTTAAAATACTGTGGATGTTAACGGTACATATTGCATATGCATGTAGCATGTTATGTTATGCAGTTATTTAAAGCCACATCTGCCTTATATAAGTTCTTATCTCTGAAGACATGGTATAATAGAATAATGAACAAAATTAGCCATAACTAATATAAGATTCAAATGTATTGACCCCTCAATTTAACCGCGAATATGTCAGAAACGGAGGAGCAGAAAAGATTTAAAAAAATGTGTGTTCATTATGAGTCTATTCTAAATCAATCACTGAAATTTGAAAATGTACATCAAACACTTTTGAAGTTCTGCTAAGTTATAATGAAAAATGTCCTACTTTTTAAGAAAATTTTGACCATGCTACTTTTAAATCCATTATCTCTTGAACAATATGACTACTATCTAAATAATATTTTAGACACCGATAAAGCACGGCATTTTTTGTACGAGGAAACTTTTTCATAATTTTTTATTCTAAAATTTTGCAAATTTATCAATGTATTTAAATTTTTTTATTAAAACAGTTAATTATGTAAAGTGTAAACATTTTCAGAAGAAATAATTGGTATATATCAAACATTAATTTAATTTATCAAACGTAATAGATAATATTAGTGCAAACTTGGAATGATATTATCCTTTACGCTTGATAACTGAATTAATATTTGATATATACCAATTTTTTTTTCTGAAAATGCTTACACTTTATATAATTAACTATTTTAACAAAAAAATTTTAAATACATTGATAAATAACCGAATAAACACGACGTCGCATTTTTGAGAATAACTGCAAAATTTTAGAATAACAAATTATGAAAAAATTTCCTCGTAAAAATTACCGTGCTTTATCGGTGTCCAAAATATTATTTAGATAGTAGACATATTTTTCAAGACATAATGGATTTAAAACTGGTATGGTTAAAATTCCCTTAAAAAGTAGGACATTTTTCAATATAACTTAGCAGAACTTCAAAAGTGTTTAATGCACATTATTCAAATTTTAGTGATTGATTTAGAATAGACTCATAATTTTTTCAATTTCTCCTCCTTCTCCGTTTCTGAGCTATTTGCGGTTAAATTGAGGGGTTAATACATTTGAATCGTATATTAGTAGATATTGGCCTAGACACCCTCGTATCCCGCAGTTGTTTAGATCAATTTGAAATTTTTGTCACATATGTCATCAACAAAATTGATAACTTTGTCAATAAAAAACCCCTTAGAATTACCACACTTCTAGCGCAATTTGTAATTTTTAGTTTTACACACCCCATCCCCAGTCGTTCCAACTTTTTAAAAGTAACCTACCCTTTATTATACCTCAAAAGAAAGTTATTTTAATAGTTATTCAACGGCGTAAAAAAATTGCAACACGTCAATGCAATTTTCTTCCCGAACGCATATAATAACATTTATTTAAGGAAAAGGAAACGTTAATTAACTTTATTATTGAAAAAAAAATAGAAATTATCTCATAAGATGTTCAAACTCAACTCTGTTAACCGCTATGTAAAGTGCAAGTCGCTGTTTAAACCATCGTAAACAGTTATGGAATACCGTTTGGGGTATTCGACTAATCTCCTCCCGTTTTCTATCTTTCAGATCCTCCAAATTATTTGACCTATTGTTATAGTTGAAACCTTTTAAATAATTCCCTAAAAAAATCTAGAGGTGTAAGGTCAGGAGATCTAACTGGCCATTCAATTGACTCTCTTTTGCCTATCCATCGGCCTGGATACACCTCATTCAAGTACTGTCTTACATCCTCCATAGTGTGGAGGAGCACCATCTTGTTGGAACTATATGCCATCGAACTATCTGGATTTGCAATAAGTCAAGATGGCAGTAAATGAGTACAGTACTTGAGGAGTGAGGTGTTTCCAAGCCGAGGCGCGATGGATAGGCAGAAGTGGGTCAAAAGAAAGCTCATCTAGATTTCCTTATCTTTCTCTGGACTAGTTTTTATGGAGTCTTTTAACAACATAACATAACAATAGGCCAAATAATTTGCAGGATCTGAAAGACGGAATATCTTGGAATTATTTCCGAATACTGGCGCATGGCTCATCTCTATTGTTATGATAATTTTTATAAACTTTGTTTCAGTAATTTTCATAAACAAAATTCCAATGGCGTCAGATTTGAAGAGGGGAGTACCCAGGGTACTAACGAGCTATTGCTCCTATCGATTGCTGAGGAAAGTGTTCGTTTAACCAGGTTAACTGTATAATATGTACACATCTTTCAGGTTTTTGTCTTTTATTGAAATTGAGTCGTATCCAAAATATATTTTCTATGTTTTATTATAATTTTAGAGCGAACTGTCACTAAGGTTTTGATTAAGCCCAATAAAATATAAAGGTATATAAGATATCAAAACTACAGTGTGTGTATATAGATGATAATGTGAATATGCGAAGAGTAAGAAAAGATGTTGAGAGGAGGTAAGGGTGAAGGGAGACGGTGAGAAACTGTGGGAGTAAGGTGGGGGAGTGAGGATAGATGGTGACAAGGTAATGGAAGATTATTAGAAATTGGAGGGATGGCGGAATAATGGTATTTGTCGAGTATAACTAGTAGATTACTCTGCCTGTTCCAGAATAGTTTATTTGTATTCAGTAGAATATTTTTAGAAGTATTGCTTCAATTTCTTTCGTACGTTGTTTGTAGGCATCACCTATAAGTTTAAACTTATTTGTGATAAGTATTTTGTAAAAGTTTGAATAAATTACTAGTATTTTCTGGTAATATATTTTCATTTGTTTCTATTGTTATAGAGCTTTTACAGTTCCAGGAAGTTGCATTTGCATATAATTATATTGATAATTATCCCTTTACGGGGAATTTCCTATAATTTAATTTTTAATATCCTGTTCTGGTATTTCTTTGATAGTTATAACACGAGTATTTGCTTACATATTTCAGTTGATTGTGAACTTTAGAAAAAGCCGCACCGAAGAGGCATAGATGCCGAAACACGTGTCTGTGGATGTTCTAAAGTTTTGTGTTACTGCTATATCGGTAAGTGCTTTTGTTTTGATTATCTTTGGGTTTCATTGAGCAGGATAATTTAAATTAAAAATAACATTATGATAACAGTTGTACTGTTCATAATGGGCATATTCTTTGTTATAATTGATATAAGAAAGATATATGTTTTAAACTTATTTGTGATAAGTATTTTGTAAAAGTTTGAATAAATTACTAGTATTTTCTGGTAATATATTTTCATTTCTTTCTATTGTTATAGAGCTTTTACAGTTCCAGGAAGTTGCATTTGCATATAATTATATTGATAATTATCCCTTTACGGGGAATTTCCTATAATTTAATTTTTAATATCCTGTTCTGGTAATCCTTTGATAGTTATAACACGAGTATTTGCTTACATATTTCAGTTGATTGTGAACTTTAGAAAAAGCCGCACCGAAGAGGCATAGATGCCGAAACACGTGTCTGTGGATGTTCTAAAGTTTTGTGTTACTGCTATATCGGTAAGTGCTTTTGTTTTGATTATCTTTGGGTTTCATTGAGCAGGATAATTTAAATTAAAAATAACATTATGATAACAGTTGTACTGTTCATAATGGGCATATTCTTTGTTATAATTGATATAAGAAAGATATATGTTTTAAACTTATTTGTGATAAGTATTTTGTAAAAGTTTGAATAAATTACTAGTATTTTCTGGTAATATATTTTCATTTGTTTCTATTGTTATAGAGCTTTTACAGTTCCAGGAAGTTGCATTTGCATATAATTATATTGATAATTATCCCGTTACGGGGAATTTCCTATAATTTAATTTTTAATATCCTGTTCTGGTAATCCTTTGATAGTTATAACACGAGTATTTGCTTACATATTTCAGTTGATTGTGAACTTTAGAAAAAGCCGCACCGAAGAGGCATAGATGCCGAAACACGTGTCTGTGGATGTTCTAAAGTTTTGTGTTACTGCTATATCGGTAAGTGCTTTTGTTTTGATTATCTTTGGGTTTCATTGAGCAGGATAATTTAAATTAAAAATAACATTATGATAACAGTTGTACTGTTCATAATGGGCATATTCTTTGTTATAATTGATATAAGAAAGATATATGTTTTAAACTTATTTGTGATAAGTATTTTGTAAAAGTTTGAATAAATTACTAGTATTTTCTGGTAATATATTTTCATTTGTTTCTATTGTTATAGAGCTTTTACAGTTCCAGGAAGTTGCATTTGCATATAATTATATTGATAATTATCCCGTTACGGGGAATTTCCTATAATTTAATTTTTAATATCCTGTTCTGGTAATCTTTTGATAGTTATAACACGAGTATTTGCTTACATATTTCAGTTGATTGTGAACTTTAGAAAAAGCCGCACCAAAGAGGCATAGATGACGAAACACGTGTCTGTGGATGTTCTAAAGTTTTGTGTTACTGCTATATCGGTAAGTGCTTTTGTTTTGATTATCTTTAGGTTTCATTGAGCAGGATAATTTAAATTAAAAATAACATTATGATAACAGTTGTACTGTTCATAATGGGCATATTCTTTGTTATAATTGATATAAGAAAGATATATGTTTTAAACTTATTTGTGATAAGTATTTTGTAAAAGTTTGAATAAATTACTAGTATTTTCTGGTAATATATTTTCATTTGTTTCTATTATTATAGAGCTTTTACAGTTCCAGGAAGTTGCATTTGCATATAATTATATTGATAATTATCCCTTTACGGGGAATTTCCTATAATTTAATTTTTAATATCCTGTTCTGGTAATCCTTTGATAGTTATAACACGAGTATTTGCTTACATATTTCAGTTGATTGTGAACTTTAGAAAAAGCCGCACCGAAGAGGCATAGATGCCGAAACACGTGTCTGTGGATGTTCTAAAGTTTTGTGTTACTGCTATATCGGTAAGTGCTTTTGTTTTGATTATCTTTGGGTTTCATTGAGCAGGATAATTTAAATTAAAAATAACATTATGATAACAGTTGTACTGTTCATAATGGGCATATTCTTTGTTATAGTTGATATAAGAAAGATATATGTTTTAATCTTATTTGTGATAAATATTTTGTAAAAGTTTGAATAAATTACTAGTATTTTCTGGTAATATATTTTCATTTGTTTCTATTGATATAGGATTTGCTTGCACAACCCCAGATTTCAACTAGATATGTTCAAATTGGCGTTATAATTTTTTTATATAACAATATTTTATTTTCCAGAGATAGTTTCGACTTTCTTCCTATTAGCCAATTAGTTTCTTTAACCTTGTTCTTTGATAATGTGGTTCCTCCATGGTGTCCATATGGAATCCTAGATATTGTGCAGCCTCCGAGCAAGGTATTGCTATATTATTTAAGTAACTTTCCATTTATTTAGGGAGTTCTGTGGTTCGTTTAAATGATTTTGAACAAGATTAGACGCTGTTTCTGGATTTTCGTGGAGAGCTAAGATGCATCAAACGAAATATATGTTTATAATAATTCTACATGTGAGGACCAATGGGGTGAAAAATAAAGCATATAAGAGAAAATGCATAGAAAAATAATATATAGAGGAATTATTCTAAGTGTCTACCATTCACTATCTGACGATAACTAAGTCAATAGAGGTTAAATTTATGTCCACAATAAATTGCGAGGACGATAGCTAGTGGATTTTCAAGTAGTTACTGCGAAGACTTGAGCGTCGGTTAAGAAAATAAACAAATATCTATACTTTCTTAAATTATTTAAACTAAAACTTCTGTTTATTTTATTGAGAATTACCATTTCCAATCAAAGTCAATTGCCTATAAAATGTGCTGTGATTGCGAAGTACGAAGTATCACCAAGAGAATCATTTAAGTCCACAAAAAGTTTTAATTAAGATATATTATATACTTTCCTTCTACTTAAATTAACTTATTCAAATTAAATTGCGCTTAAATCTGTATTGAATGGATGAAAATAATTTAGCTCCAAGTTACTTAATACCATACCATTTATTCAGTATAGATATAATTCAGTGTATGTAACAGAGGGTAAATGTATGAGTACGCCACACTGTTATATCACAAATCAATAAATAAATGAACTAGCGGATTTTATTTAAAAACTAACACCTGTTTATTATTCATTAAAATTTTAGTAAAATAAAAATTATTTTTTCACTCTGAGAAAATCGCTTTTCGAGATTCTTTCGAATTTTCACATTTCGCACTATGTAATCTTTGAAAATTAAGGTCTCTCGATTCCGTCAAACTTCTCTCGCTCTGCCTGTATATTGATGCTGTAACCGCAAAACTCTTTGACGTAGAGAAACAACATTTGGTAAGTAGTTGACGCTATTGCCAACGAAGGAATCAGGTATACTTCTTGTAAAAAATATACAGAATGGACATCCATAAAAAAATTAATATGTGGCTTGTAGTTAACGTAAGTGCCAAGAAAGAAATTTGATATACTATAGTGAAAATAAAATAAATGTTTTTTTTTTACTTCTTTCTTTGTCTGTCGCTTTTGTTACTATATCACAAAGCTATTTGATGTGATATACTTTCATAAAACATATACATACAATACGGATAGTGAACACCATGAAAAATAATTAAAGAAAAAAATGTGATGGAGGACAATAATATTTGGCACCTAATTAATAAAATTGTCAAGGATGGGACACCGTCAAGAAAATATTTATTAAGAAATGTTGGTGGAAACCAATATTTGGAATATAGTCCTCATTATTGCAAGGAAGAGAACCTGAGACACTTTTAGTTAAATGTGCAGTGTGGTTATTAAACGGAAAAAACAATTAATGCTAAATAGAGAGGGAAATTCTGTATAAGTATACTTACAGATTCTTGTAGCATATTTACTTCTTAATTATATTTTAGACAATTTAAATTGTGAATGTGTACTTCGTAATTAACATAACTTAATTACCAAAATCATAAGAACTGAGAATTGTTAAAATTATAAATTTATTCCATTTCACTTCCCCTCCCACCATCTTCTCCCTTTTTCTCAACTATAATTTACATTCCTACTATCAGGACACCCCGAATGCGTCGAAGTTAGGTATGATTAGTGATAAGCACAGACTAATGCCTTTTTAGACTTCAAAGTGGGATATTCTGGTTTGGTGTTTAGTAGGTAATGAATTCAAAGGAAAAAAAAACAATCCAAGTAAAATTTTTTTTCGATAGTGGTATATTATTAAAATTCCCTGTTATCAATCCTTTCTGTAGTAGGTACAGATGTTGTCCTTTCGTATACTTATTTAATAAAAGAACATCTGTTACAGAATATTCATTTACCTCAGCAAAACATCAGCAGATTAGCAGTGTAAGAACTTGTAATTCTCATTACATCGTGTATCTCGATATGCAGCAATAACTGAAAATGAGTTTCTTAAGATTAGCGATACCTGAAAGCTTCACATATATAATTATAGTCATGCATAAAGATTAGTATCATTCTTTTGGTGTTAAAGTATTATATTACGAATTCCGATAACCATTTATTCTTGGAAAACAACAATGTTGCATATAAGATATTGCCACAACGGTTCACTGGCTAGTTCTTAGATTGTCTAATTTTTTCGAAAATTTCTTCGCCAGGACATATTAGCGAGAAGAGATAAATATGATCGCTGCATGTATGGCAACTGTCTTAACAATAAAGACAAAATGAGCTACAGAGAATATTATTATATGTCTTAGAAGTTTTACTTATGTTAATTTTAGTCGTACACCACATTGAGAGTAAGCTTTGATTAGTAAATAAATATATTTCTATGTACGTAATTAGCTATAAGTAAAGCATAAGAATACTATGTATCCATTACATGCAGGGAATGATACTATTTTTTTTTATATCCGTATTTATTACATTTCTCTGACTAACTATTATAGTCAGTCAGTGAAATGCATAATTGCTGCTGAAATAGTCAATCACTTTTTGAAATATTATATATCTAGTCTACCTCTATCGGAGTCTATTTTTCTGGAAAAGAAGAGAATATTGGAAAATATTGTAAATCGGATGGGTGTTGGTGAGTGGTAGCGTCGAGTAGCTATCCGTGTCTGCTCGAAGTTGCATCCTAACTTACAGTGGCGTGCTATTTAAAAGGATTTATGGTAAAATTAAGTCACCATTTTCGCTCACTTTACACTGGCCTACAAAAACACAAAATTTTCTGCTCCATGGACTAAACCTATCATTCCTTGTGTATTTCTGCGCGCAGAATCAGAATTTTCAATGTAAAAAATTTTCTGCCCGGTAGATTTCATCGCCGTTTTTATGGTAAAAAATCGTGTTTTGGCAATAAAAACTGCGATTTATTCGAAATCTGCACGTTAGAAAAATTTTTTAATCCAAAATTCGGATTCAGCACACAAAAATACATAAGGAACGATAGGTTTAGTCCTTCGAGCCGAACATGATTTTGTAGATCTGTGCACTGACCTGTTATAAAGTTAGACACAATTATTCCACCTCTATATTTTTATTCTCTAATCGAAATAGACAAAAATCTGAGCAATTTCCACACCAACTGGTCCAAAATGTAACAGAATATTCCAATTTGTTAAGGATACCTCGTTTTCGATTTAAAGAACACTTTCAATCTAAAAATGTAAAATGTAATATGATTTAATATGGTTTAAAAAATATTGTAATAATATAAGACATCTTTAGAATTTTTTGGTAATCGATGGGTATCTTCGGAGTATTTCATACTGAATGTGATGTTAAAAATTCAAAATGACGTATCCAATATGACTGTCATAATTGAAGAATGTTTACAAAATTAACTACATATTACTTGATGCTTCAGGATTTCAGGATTTGCTGATGCCGTCTCTAATGTTTATAAGCTTAAACATTTTGAATGACGAATTGAAAACAGCGCGACATGACAGTCAAATTTAATCCATGATTTTTAGTAACCTATTTTTCGAAGGTGGTTCAATTTTCTTTAAAAACTCTTATTTCTATACCTACATGCCTAATTCCATAGATTCATGTATGTAAAAAATAAACATTCTAGGGAACAAAAAAATTAAAGAATTATAGGGGTCAGACAAAAAACAAATACAAGAATCGCGCTATGCTGACGAGGAGCAACTTCGAAAGACGCGATTTTTGCTTTTATTGTTTTCTGTAGAGAATTTGCTCCTTTCTAAAATTAAATAGTCAACGAAGCATGCATTTCTGATGACTGTAAGTGATTAATATCTAGTACAGATTCCACAAACAAATTATGATGCATCCCATTTTCCGCTTATGTTAAAACACGCTATATTTCAGGAGCCTGTTTGCTCAGGTGAATTTTTATATATTTTATGTACGTAATACTCCTGCCGCATTTCATCCCTGCTTACAGTGTTTATTACTCCACTAAATAAAGTTAAACGTATTCAACCATATTGACGCAACAAGTTTTCTCGTAGGGATAAACAACATATATCAGTACAATAAGAACAAATAAATAAATTATGATATAAAAACTTTTCATGAAATTATTCTCCAATGATTTTATAAGCTCAGTTTAAACTAATAGCAACTATTTAAAGCACAAAATCCGGATTCGCCAATGTCTAGTGTTCGATAAAGCGAAACAGTTTAATTAAAAGTTTGGCTAGCAACAGCTGCAGCTGGAGAAAAGCCTCTTTTATTTTGGTTCTATTATATAATAGACATGCACAACAAAATGATTGATTTTAATACTAATACTGCAGTTCCATTATGTATCATAAATCATAATGAAATATTAATAATTTGAGAATTCTACAAAGGTCGAACTGCAAATAAACGTCTACTCAATGCTAGAGTAATACCAAGTAATTATCAGATATCAATAATTTTTAGGTTACTATGGCAAGTAAATAATTTGTAAATTTTGCTCAGACTTGCAAGTTATATTCATTACTCAAAAAATATACTAATGAAAAGGACCAGATTCTAAATTCTTCCTCGGAAATTATAAACAGAGAAAAACAGATTTTTCCCTTTTTTAATATTTTTCTCGTTTTCGTGCATAAATATTTTTCATGCAATTCTGCACTGAAATATCAACATTTTAGGTATTATCTTTAATTTGAATTATACATTGTTTCTCTGCGATTAAAATTCACATAGATAAAGTTATTGGGATAGACGCATGATATTACTAACTTTATTATTTAAACATGAATGCAATTATTTCAAAAAAACGTTGCCTAAGCAATCGCTTCTTCCATATCCAAATTTTCTGTGCAAGTCTCTTTAAAGTAAAACATCATAACGATATTTTCACTCCAGTATGTGGAAATAATTGGTCATAGAATTTTATTCATATTTAGGGCCGATGTCATAAAGAAAATTGAGATGTTGATTTTTAGCATGTACGCCAAGAATGAAGTTTGTAGACTCTTATTAGTTTGCTCTACTTATTATCCCCAATTTACACCCCTTCAACGGAATTGTCTCAATCAGATGTCATTACAATACATAAGTGTACCAAATTTCAAGTGAATATCTCAATTATATTTTACCAACCCGTGTAATAATGGAGTGAAAAATATTATAAAGAAATCTGAGACCTTCGCTTCCAGTATATATAACAAATTCCAAGTTTCTGTACTCTTACCAGCTTGCTTTACTTATGTTCCCTTATTTACCCCTAATTAACCACCAACTCTTCAACGTAATCATCTCGAAATATAATCTAATTGCAGGTGTCGTTAAATACATACCTGTACCAAATTTGAAATAAAAATCTTAATTTCATTTTACATTGGTAGTAGAGAGAATATACTATCACAACCTGAGGTATTTAGGTCAATGGCAGTAATTCCATATATACATGGTTTATCGGATAAATTACGAAAAATTTTGAATAGGTTTTCCGTACGAACGGTTTTTCAAACGGGCTCCACGCTAAGATCGGTTTTATCAAAAAGCAAACCTCTAAATATTGTTCAAAATTCAAAAAATTGTATTTATAGTGTTCCGTGTGAGTGGGAAAAATATTACGTAGGTGAATCATCTAGACCTTTCAACGTAAGACTTGGCGAACATAGAAATTACGCTAGAAGGGGAGAATTTGAAAAATCCAAAATTTGTGAACACGCGTGGGATAATAATCACAGGATTAAATGGGACTCGGCGAAGATTTTGGAAAAAGAGAGCAACGGAACTGAAAGAAAACTTAAAGAATCCGCGATTATTTTATTAAACGAGGATAGATGCGTTTCGAATTATTCAATAGATTTTTGTACTAGTTGTTTGCTCATCCTTAGAGACGAAGTAAGTAAAAATAAGATAAATATAATTTAATGTCTCACGTAACTATGGAAATACATAAACAAAGAACTGTCATGGTTGTCGGCCAAAAAAGTTTTGAGAACGGAAGTAGATTCTCTTCCGAAACGTTCACTACCTATAGCTTTCATTTTCAGTTTTTAGTTTATTACATTGTTCTAGTTTATATATTTTTAGGTGTGAGACTTTTGAAACAGTCAAGTATTCAAGAACCAACCTCTGTCTGATCCGTTTGGCGCAGAGGTTTTTTCATTAAAATTTTTAAATATTGTTCAGTGGCAAAATACCCAATAAAAAGTAAGAAGAAACATCTAATTACAAAAATTAAATTTATAAAAGATATACATATATATTATGGATTGTAAAATCTGAAAATTTTTGACTGATTAATAAAAAATTAGTTTAGTTGTAGGTAAGTAATTATCTCTGTTAACCAATTACTCGCAGTTAAAAAATGCCACCTTTTTACAATATATTACTAACTTTACAACAAATTGTATAAATGCAATGTTCAAACCAATGCATTTTTAAATACTTTTATAGAATTTTAAAGCCAGACGTTAAACTTAAATTGAGGAAAACTTGATCAAATTATGACCACAATAATCAAAATTTACAGTTGAAAATATTTAAAAGTAGATCATCTTGTTCACTATGTATTTAAACTACTGCAAGACTTATTAAGTTCTGGTAAAAGTTTAATGTTTCACATGTAGAGGTAAAGTCCAATTCCAAAAGTATTTACTTAGATAATGCTGATTCCAGCACTCGACACTCGAAATCCCGGGATTTCATCCCCTACCTCGAAGGAATATTGTAAAGAAAGTGAAGTATTTGGTCTCTGCTGTTGCTCCGTGACGTTGTATGTACGATTTTTTAATATACACCCAAGTGCTAAGCTTAAAAATTCGAATTAATCATTTATTATTCTATAGTTTCTTTTGTATATTCTCACTTAGATCAAAACTGAATATAAAATTTTACAGAATTAAAATACATGAACTATTGGTTAAACATCATTATAGGTAGAGAGCCGGCTGTATAGATTTCCTATGAATAAGATGCATGAAAAACTTTATATGAGTGAGTAAGTACTACCACAGACCTACAGAGAGCCATTTTTCATATAAGCAAATTTTGCCCGCGGCATGGAATTTTACCGGAAGTGACATCAAAATGGGAGGATGCGGGAAGAAAAAAACAATTCATGTATTCGATGAATTAAGAAAACAAAAGAAAAAATACTTTAATCGAGAGTATCAGGGTTGCGGGCAAATTAAGCCTGGCACCCCACTACAATCTCATTGTCTAACTCAAAACCTATATTTTGACGTAAGTTTTATTAGTGTGTTCGATGACACAAAAAATCGTGTCCGGAAGTGACGTCAGAATTCCATGACGCGGGCAAAATTTGCACAAATGCAAAGTGGCTCCCTGTATGTCTGTGGCAGTACTTACTCACTCACATAAAGATTCTCATGTATCTTATTTATAGGAAATCTATATAGCCGGCTCTCCACCTATTATGTTTATCATTTAGTTTTCAACGCTAATATGCACTTCAAACATTATATTTCAATTTAAAACCAAGAAGTTTAAAGCACAACATTTTACGGGCACATTTTTAATAGCCTAGTAGCAATTATCATCCTGTCGTTTATAGAAGTTTTGTATATTATGATCAAATAAACTGTGTAATAAACTAACTACAACATAGTGCTTGTGTCTTTGCAGGGGTAATAAACTTGTCACAATTATTTCAGGCTGGTCGGTGTCTTAGCAGAATGCAAATTATATTCACATACAATATAAATAACTCTGACAACTCTTTACAATTACTGTCATACATAAGAATGTTTGTTCGCCTTGTGTAAAGAATATTAATTATTATTTGATTTAATATTTAAATTTACATTCGCATTGAAAAAGTGAGCAGTTAAAAAATATTTACGAACATATAAAGGTTAACAACATGTTATCGCTTACATTTACAATTTAGAATAGCCACCAAAAAGTGCTCTATTCAATTCGAATTTTTCTTATCGCGAAGCTTTAATTTGTCTTTCAAAAAGATAGGAGAAAAGATCTCTGGTGAATTATTTATTGAATAAAAAAATTATCAATTCACACAGTTGAGTCAGTTTACAGGGACAAAATATCCACTTAAAAATTAGCCAATTAAAAGTAAACATATTATTTTATTTTTTGGGTGAGGGTTGGCCTGATTTATATCAGTTGATTTGAATCAAACGATGTTTTATTTTTATCACTAATTTAAATCAATAGATTTTAATCACAATCAGTTTTTTTATTAAAAAAATAAGAAAGGAGAATAGAGGGATTATATTTTTATCAAAAAAAAACTCAGTTATGATAATAAAATATTGGGCTGTTATCACCAAAGAGTTGACTGGAGTGTGATGTGTAATGCTGTCAGACGTGTAGAGCAAAAGGAGGCCTAGAATAAGGAATGGATAACAAGATATTGCCCAGATGTCGACGTGGGCCAGAAGAAAAAGCCTAATAAAATAAAATAAAATGTTGGTAAGAACATAAAAATGTTTTGAAATGTTTGGTTTCGCGCTGCTTAGTGCCCTCTTATGTAGCTTCTACGAAGTAACAGAAGACATCCTCCTTTTCAACATTTTTTGTTTTAACATTAGAGAATTCTTATACATCCTTGTATCAAAATTCATGTAGATTCGCAAACTTTTTAAAATTGGTTTCGTCATTCTCGAATAGAAACAACCTTTTCCGACTTTTGCTCATCTTACACTTAGACATTAGCTTGATGATATTGTCGCGTATTTTCACCATTAAGAAATCACCCTTTAAAATCCGTCGTTTAAAAAACTATAACTAGAGATAAGCAGCAACTATTTATCGAATAACTTACTGAAATTTTTATTAATTAAAATATACGTTTACCGACTAAACTAATCTTTACCACTGTTTACTACTTGATATTTACACTATTCTATTCATTTTGCATCACTTCGGATTTATCCAACCTCAATTCATTTAGAACTTCTTCCCGCCATGAATCTCGCCTATACTACAAAGGCATGTAGAAGCAATCCAAGAATATCACAAACGTTTCTAATAAAGACTTGATCTTCGTGCGATAATCTAGAACAATGTAGAAGTTTCTCGAATAGTCATACTACAGGGGCTCACAGATGGCATACACTACAGGCTTTGATGAGATCAGTTGTGAAAACATGCCGGTAGTGCTGTTGCCTGTTACCATTGCTACTTAATTCCGGCTACTACTCAGACTTATGACAATACTAAAATAAAACCACCACCCTACCGTCGAGCTATGCTTCATAGTTTGCAAAAAATGTAATAGAAATTGTCGTTTCAAAGTAACAATTGAATAAAGGAAAACATATATGCTAGCCGAATTTAAAATCTCTTCCCTTCTACAAATATTTCGGCAAAGAAAAACGAGACCAATCAGAACTCATCGTTATTAACAGGACAGGAGGTGAAGTGGTGAAGTCACAAACAAATGTACCTATGTTTAACATCGGCTAAATACTTTTTGCTATAATAAAACCTATCAACTGTTTAGAACCAAAATCTTATTTTGAACAAGTATTGAAACATGATGATTACTTGCTGTTAAAGCAGTATATTCCTGATAATACGTAGCAGCTACAAGACCCACGCTACTTTGCTCATAACGGTCTATTTTTGATTGATTGATTGATTGATTTGATTGATTTGCCAGCGTAAGGTGGGCATTGCTGCCGATTCCGGTGCAGGGAGATTTGTTCCACCACGCAGCCCGATCGCCCACCGATCATCCCACCGTGTGCCGGAACAAACCCCCAGTGCTTTTATATACCGCCGGACCAGCTGCATACGCTGGATTGGACATTGGACATGCTTGTTGTCAGCAGCGAGAGCCGCATGACGCATGGGGTAGGAGTATAGGATGGAGCGTGTAGGTGTTTGTGAGATGTTTCTTCTTGTTTTCCTTCTGTCTTCATCGGATGGAAAGTGTAGGCGTTTGTGAGATGCTTCTTTTAGGTTTTCGTGCTTCTTTTTACTTTCAGGTTTTTGTGATATGCTTCTTCTTAGTTTCTGTCTGTGATCATCTTCTCTCCTATTCTACTTCTGAGTTTTCTGTTTCTTCTGTTTCTGAGTCTGGCAGTGTGTATATCCTTGATATTTCTTTATTGTATTCCATTTTCTGTTGTGCCAACTTTTCCCAGTGTGTATAATCCTTTCCTAGCTTATTCATAATCCTCTCGATTGTTGTAATCCATGTGTAGCATGGCCTCCCTATTTTCAGTTTGTTGCTGTTCATTCGCAGCGCTTTCTTCAGTAGGTGTGTCGTGTCCCGTCTTTGAACATGTCCCCAGTATTTCATTGCGTATGATTCTATTCTTTTGATTATTGTTCTTCCCTCTAGTAATGTTGACGTTTTCTGTCGTTTTTGTGGTTTTCCTGTTTTTGCTAGCAGTTGGATAATGTCCCTTTCAGCTCTTCTCAGGCTTCTTCTGTTGGCCTTTGTCGTTGCCGCGTTTTTGACTCCATATATCATCGTAGGCATTATGGTGGTCGTGTATACCTTTTTGGTTAGGCACCATGGTGGTTTGTTGTCCTCAATGAAGGGTAGTAGAGCTCTTGTGACTCTGTAGGCTGTTTTGACTTGGTCCAGGACTGTGGTGAATAGTCGGGGGGGATAGGGGACATCCTTGTGTGACTCCTATATTCTTCATTTTTGATTCCGTCGTCTGTCCAAACCATTGTATTGCAGTGTTTTCGTGTAGGCATGCTTTTATTATTCTGTTTATTAAGTAGTGCGATACTCCCCTGTTGAGCAAAGTGTTGACTATAGTCTCATGCCTTATAGTATCAATTGCCTTTTGGAGGTCAATTGAGACTATATATAGTTTTGTTCCTTCTTTCCACTTTTCTTCCAGAATCCGTCTGGTGGTGTACATGTGGTCGTCTGTCGATCTACCCTTGATAAATGCCGTTTGATAATCTGGTAGTTCGCCGATGTATTTTCCATTTCTCTGAGGAGGAATTGTGCGTAGTATTTGTACCCTACACTGCAGAGTGTTATTCTTCTGTAATCGTCCACGTTTTGTGGTGATTTGATTTTAGGGAGCGGTATCTGTATGGTTGTATTCCATTCCTCAGGCAGGGGTGTGGTTTCCGTCCATGCGTTGGTGATGATTTCTAGGATTAGCTGTTTTATGTTGTCCGGTCCATAGTATACTAGTTCGTTATTTATTTTATCTATTCCCGGGGCCGTGTTTCTTTTAGCTCTGGCCATTATTTCTAGTAGTTCGTATTTTGACGGTGGCTTTCCCAGAGGCCAGTGGTCCATTTCTTGTATTGGTTCTATTTGACTTCTCTCTGCGTTTCCTTCTTCTAGTTTCCTGACCCAATGCTGCAGTGGTATGTATGTTCTTGACTGCGTATTGTTGTTTCTCCTGTATGTTTTGAGGTGTCTAAAAGTTTGGTTTAATCTCTGTCCTGCTGGAGTGGATTCTATGTTTTCGAAGAATTCCCTGCATTTTTTTTTCTGTTCGTGCCTCCTCTCTGTGTCTCTTTTTTCTTTCCTCGCTTCTATCATCTTTTTGTCTATGTTTGGTGTATATTGTTTTCCTGTGGCCTTTATTTTCTTTAGTTTTTCGTAATTTCTTTTCGTGTCTTTTCTTGTTGGGCTCATAGGAGATTTGTTCCTTTTCAACGTTTTCCTCGCCGCTATTTTGATTTTTAAACCCATTGTTGACCAATTTAGTTCCTTTCCTGTTAACTGTTTTTCTATCTCCTCCTGGTATTTCTTTTTTATTTCTTCGTCCTGTAGCAGTGAGATGTTCCATTTGTCATTTGCTGTTTTGTTGTATCTTTTTTTTTTTTTATTTATTTTTATTTTATTTTTTTTTATTTATTTATTTATTTTTTTTTATTACTAGTGTTCCATATAATATTTTGTGATCTGCTTTGACGTTTGTTGCTTGTTTTGCCTTAATGTTTTTGACCCGGTCCCTTATTTTTCTATCCACTAGGATATGGTCTATTTGAGAGTTGATGTTTCCTTTACTCCAGGTATTAAGGCAGGTTAGGTTCTTGCTCCATGTGTTTCTAACTGTTAGATCGAACAGATGTGCCAAGTTTTTTAGCAAGCTTCCATTTTCGTTTGTCCATGTGTGAAGTAAGGTTTTTCTTATGATATTCTTGTCTTCATGTGTTTGGCCGTCCTTTCCTATATGCGCGTTGAAGTCTCCTAGTATTATTATGTTCATTTTTCTTTTCCTATTTCTTCTAGTCTCTTGGATAATCTGTCTGAATACTCGTCCTGCCCGTTTGTCGGTACTACTCCTTGTATGCATATGTTTTCCTTTCCAATTTGTAAGTCTGCCATGGTTATGTTTTCGTTTACTTTTCTTATCTTTATCTGGATAGGGGTGTTCCGTCTTATTGCCCATGCGACTCCTCTGCTGGTTTTTTCTTTGTCCCCTCCACTTAGATGCCATTTGTAGTTTTGAGTAACTGCAGTTCCGTCTATCATGTGTGTCTCTTGTATTCATGCAACGTGTATGTGTTCCATCATAAGAACCTCATCGATTGTTTCTCTTTTTTCTCTCGTTATGCAGCCTCTGACATTCCATGTCGCCAGAATGATGTCATCGTGTTGTAATTCTTGACTGTTGGTTCCTCTGTTCTTTGTGATATTTGGTACATGTTTGTGTGCGTTGCTTCCTCTAATTCTGGGCGGGGTGTTATAGCCCCAATTCGAGCGTATGTTTCTTCTGGTTGTTCTGCTTCATGTTTTTCTTGTGCAATAATCACGCTATCGTAGTGATTTCTTTCGTTTCATTGCTTCCTATATACTATCTCTAGTGGTGTTTTCTCTCTTCCCTGTTGGTTAGTAGGATGGAAGATTATATGCTCTCCTTCTTCTTGATGTACTATTATTGTCCTGTTTTTCATATTTGCTGTTACTGCAATTGTTTCCTGCCCCTCCCCCAAAAACCTTCTCTTCTCAGATCTCGAATGAACGCATTTATTTTTCCCGTATTAGAGTTGTATCTATTGTAACGGGGTGCTAGTTCATGGATGGATGCCTGCATGAATGGCATGAAATGGTCTAAGTGATTTTCGATATAGTCAGCTACTTGTTTTCGTAGGGTTTTCGTCGCATTGGTATGTGCCTGTGATGTTATATTTTCTTCCTCCAGTTGGTGGCTTAATGCTCCATATAGGCAGTTTCCGTCGCCGTCGATTTTTTGTACCAGTAATTGACGTGTTCTCGTTTCAACGTCCTGTATTAGTGTGTCCATTTTATTTGCCTTGTTTTTCAAAACCAATATTAGCTTGCTGTAAGAGAGTCTTTTTATTATGTTATCTGTATCGCGGTAAAATAACTTTTTACAGCGAATTGCAAATGAGAAAGCGGCCCGAGAGAAACCTCCGCACACCCTGTATATTGTTTTGATTTTTGTAGTGCCTAATTCAAACTGCCGTTTTCCAAATGGGAATAAAAGTAAGATATTATAAAAGTAAAGTAAAAATAATACTAAAAAATAGAGGGCAAACATAAATAATAAATCGTGAATTAATTAAGTAATTAATCAGTCAGTTAAGTTAATTAAAGGTATATCTTATCTTTCTTTCTTGTAGTAGGCTGGTGATGTTTGTTGAATCTATGAAACTCCATTTCATGCGAATTGTTTATTTACACTTTCCAAGAAAGCATTGGGGTTCCAGTGCCAACGCCTAATTTTATATTACTTGACACTGATATATTTATTACCCTGGCACTTCAAGAGGTCTTTCTTGGTACAGACAGGCTTATCGTAATACACCGCACTTACTATTATATTACAGAAAGCCCTGTACTAGAAATAATCAAATATTTATTCCATATAACTTTGTATATTAACTATTTCACTTCACAACACGCAAAAATTTCTTGACCTATCGATGGCGTAAATTTTATATAAATTAGCGGTGTTTAAACATGTATTTTAGAGCTTATTTCGAGATCGTTCTTCGAAGCGTCTGTTCACTTTGAGAGACTCAACCGAACCTCTGCTCATAACGGTCTATTTTTGTAAAATAATTAAAACTACTGGTAAAAAAATAAACTTCGAACCACCAGTATTGATATTATAGTAAATTGCAAGTGCGCGAAAATTGTTTTCAAATTCTCCGCGGAAAATGATATCTTCAGTAGAGTCTCGTCTCTTTAAGCGGTAGTTTGCCTTACTCAGCCAGAAATACACATGAAGTGCAATATTTGGTGTTTGTAAGAACTATATCGGTGTTACTATTCTACTGTGTACAGACCAAAAACTCAAAAGAGGCTTCATTCACAAAAGCTAGGTGACTGCTTAGAGGGCTCTTGTAACAAATAAATTGCCCTTAAGCTGGTTATGAACTGTCAAAATATTTTGACTAAACTGTGTGAATACAACTTTGACAAGCTCATCAGAAGTCCCGGATTCAGTGGCGTTAGACGCAATTAAGAAGCATATAGTTTGACGGAAGATGAAACGAAGATTCTCAAGAAATCTGGTTCAATCCGAGCTACGAGATTATGGCATTACTGAACAATTACTAAGCTCAATCATCTGAAACGAGGCAGCCAAAGCTTCATGTAAGAAGGTTTTCAACTGACTCAACCGTAAAATGGTTACTGAGGTTCGATAGGGAGAAAATGTGAAGATTGGTAGGCTTGATAGCGGGACACTGTCCTCTTAGTATGCATGTTTATACAATCGGGTTGAGAAGTGATCCTATTTATCGACTGTACGGAACGGAGGAAACCAACACTAATATTCTATGCGATTATGCATCACTAGAAGCGCTAAAGTATTGGTATCTCGAAAGATAGGAGGAACTATTGGACTTACTTTGGAATTTACTTCTATCCTTCCTGGAGAGCACCAGACTTTTCAGGAGATCTTATACGCCGCAAATGTACAATGGGCAAATATGTCTAAGTACCGCAGATAAGAACTGCGTGAGTTTCGAGTACTAATAATTTCAGTGTTAGTCTCACATCAGGGGTTCTAATCTACCTTTCATACGTAGATCCACATAAATGATACCACCCGAGTTTAATTTTACAATAGTATATCCCGCTATGGCCCTAGGGTCTACTTGTAATAACTCGATCTGGTTTGCACTCCTTCATTAAAAATACTAGTTTGTATACAAAGAACGGACCGAATTACTCTAATAGACATCTGAAAATAGTGTGGACATTGATCTTCTTTGTTTTTATGTTATTTCCTGAATAACTTAATGTCTACATAAACATCACTGAAACGTACCTTGTGACGTCTTGAACACCTGATTATTTTAATTCGCCCGTTTGAAGAGCTAGCTTAGACGGAATAAGTAAAGTATGACTAATGCTTTTGCTACAAGTGCTTATAAATAAGTAATTGCAGGCCGGCAATACTTAATTCCATTTAATTTCCATTAAGATTCCAATGCCAGAGTTGTTACGGCGACAAGTAATATGGGTGTTTAATATTCTTTGCATGAATACGATGCCTAATAAATATGTTTACGTTGGAATCGGTGGAAATAGTGTTCAAACCAAAGAAAAATCAAGCTCTGAAATTAATATGTCGGCTAAAAATTGTATTCACAAATATCAGTTTTTCGCGTATTTCCCGTAAACGATGAGTGTTATCGTAAAAATAAGACATACAAAGTGTGTAGTTCAATTACCTACAAAAACTGATTCGATACTTTCTTTCCTACGAATAGTTATTTACGAGATCTCGCGATTTCAGAAGTTGGAAACGTCGTATGCTTAATAAGCACACATTTCCTCGCCACCTATGAGGTATTGTACTTGGCGATTTTTATAACGCGGTTTCCCCAGTAGGCATAATCCGCGATCGATTATGATTAAACAAATCTGATCAGACAGTTTTCTATCGGTTAAAAAAATGGTACTGTTGGTAATTATCAAAGTAGAACGGATTATTGGTGACTTTTAAATATCGTCGTTTGATTAATAATCTTCGAATTCCACTTCAACTGTCATGTCTTCTTCGCTTTCTCCTTTTTCGCCTTCTCCTTTCTCTCCTTGATGGATTTCTGTAAATTGTAGGAAAAAAGATGGATCAATTATGTCCTCATTGATATCATAAGTATTCTCATCCGTTGTATTTGGTTTAACATTCGAGCAAAACTGGCCTTGGCAATTGGTACATACTGGTGAACAAAATAATCCGACTTCTTTACAGCCACAGTTATTACTACATCCCTTTCGGCAATTGCAAAAAATAGTATTAAGTTTTTCTGGAGCAGGCGGGAGAAAAGTTTGAATTGACTCCAAACTATTTATTGTCTATTAATTTTCATCCCCAATCTTCTGGGTCCAGTTCGTTTCATAGCCATACTTGAATTAGATAGTAGACACGATAGAAATGTTGATAAGCAACAGCAGATTCTGGAGGGAGGAAGACAGGATAACTTTACTCTTTTATTGTTCCGTATATTCGTTACAAAACTTAAATATCTATACTTGTCTACAGAATCAATTTTCCTGCAGCTTCAGAGTTAGGGACCAATAGTATTTTCAGAATCGTATAATTTGTATGTATTTTAGTGTGTGAGTCACACACCAACCAATATTTCCATACTTTTACTTATATTGAACATCCGATGACGTATAGAGGTCGCGTATAAGTGCATATTAGAATTTTCAGTGCTTGAAATCGTGTTATCTCATGAATTATGATTCGTGGGAAAAAAATTATTGAAACAGTTATTGTGTAACAATTTTAATAACTACATATTAAAAAGTGTTTCACCTGTACGAGCGGCAGCTACTTTTTTGTTTGAGAGCATAGTGTCGTGAGTAAGGAGTATGGACACTCAGAGGGCGCCACCTGCTGAATAATAAGTGTAGTGATATTAATAATTTTGCCAGCAAGGAACAAAATTAAGTTACTAGCAATCATGCGTTGGGATTCTTGAGATCTATCGATAATATCAAAATTTACACTTTACTATGAAATCTCAAAATCTAGGCAAATATCAGATGCACTAGTGCAAATAACAAGAACATATACACATTGAACATTTATTACAACACAGGTGAGATGTAAAACAACAAAAAACAAATAAATAAAGCTACTTAACTTGATCTATACCCAACGAAGAAAATTCTATATGTTTTCGCTAACAAAACTATTCAAGTGACTTAAAATATGCATGTTTCCTTAAAACATTTCATGTACAATGTGGCCAAAGGCATACTAACCCCACATGGTACCATGCGATGTCTTTGCAATAAGATCTTAAAGCATTTCAATATTCCACACATAAACTTAGCGTTAAACTATGATTGCAAAAATGATAGTAAGATTTACTTTAGTATAAGGACAAAAAATCGCTGAATAAATCTGTAATAATTTATTCAAAAATGTACACCCAAAATGAACCAAAAAACGTGATCAGAGCCTTGGCATTCTCCTTGACGACTGCAGCGTGAACTGTCGCCACTTCTCAGACGCTCTCAACGTTAGCTACGACTACGTGTACGTGCTGCACCAAAATGTCTGCATGAATCTCTTGGAGACTACTGCAAACAACTTTCCAAGCCAAAACTTCTCCAAATGTCAGCGGGGCCCACATATAACCAAATATCTGAGTAATGGACTTCCTCCTATTACTCCTCCAAATACTAGGCCTCCTTACATAACCAAAATTACTGCACCAACCAGCTTGGTCCATACATTAACGACTCTGCTTAGTAGCCTAACCCATATATATGCCTATCCAAACATAGGCCTACCCAAATCTAGGTCTGTCCCAAGCACTCTGTAATAATTACAACAAATAAGAACTAAATAAAACTCCAAACTAAATAAAATAAAAGCTCACCTCAAATAGAGAGTGCTACATAACCTCACAATACACGTGGCGATAAAATTACTGCAACCAACAGAATTCCTTCCTGGAATTTACAAAATGCTTTCGGCAGGACGGTAAAGAAACACTGGGTACATCAAGTAAAATCCACCTATGTGTCAGCGATGTAAAACCCAAATTCTTCAACACAAAATCAGGACCGCCGCCGTTCAGCTATCTCGTGGCTGTCGAAAAACGAGAGCACCAGACCTCAAATCTACAAACTTTCCTCAGTGTTGTCAACTTGTGCACTCTTAGAACATTTTCTCTAACTAATTGTAATGCACCACAAAAGGATTCAATAGTCAAAAGACTGAATTTCACAATTATTATGAAACCCAACTATAAGGACATACCATTCACACCCCTAACTAAAATGATTCTTAAAGAAAACATGTTTACTTCCCGTAATTTCACATCGAAAATAGGCACTATCAAATTCTAGATCGTAAGTTGAGTGGGTTGCATGCCTCTATACTCAAATAAGTGAATTAATTAGCGTCAATTTACTGCATTTAAATACGAAATTATTCATGTAGTTTTTTCAAATGCTACAATTGTAGATAATTGCATGATCTGCAAACTCTGTATGACCCATTTTTACGATAACGCTCATCGAGAAATATGCAAGAAACTGATATTTCTCACCTTGAATAAAAATTTTAGCCGACATGGAGTCAGTGGGGAATTTTGGCATTTCGCTTGTAATAGTGTATTCAAGATCTGTACCAATTTTCAGCTCTATGCAAATTATTACGAAGTTTCAATTTTTTTACGTCTAATTTGACTGGAGTATGAATAGACTGACTGATAATAAATGCAAAAATACACCAGAGGAGTATAAAAAGTTCGCATAGATAAAATCGACAGCAGTAAGGTGACACAAATTTTTTCTAACGTAGGTAACATTAGAATAGGCATTAAAACATAAAATTTTAATTTAAAATTTTATTTTTCTTAAATTTTAAATTACTCTAATAAAAATTTGGTACCTACATACTTGCTGTTGCTACAACTATGCTAAAATTTGTCCGCCAACCTCTAAAGACGTTTTGGCATATCGGATCCAATTTTATCGTACTAATGTTGTGCTTCATTCTTGATTGCGGCATTTATGACACATCTCTAAAGATGTAGATGTGACAGTTTTTCAGGAATTTTAAAGGATAAAATATATGTAAACGAAAGATCCAGGATTTATGAAATTAAATATAATAATTTTATTTTAAATATCTCTGACAACCTAAACAATCAATTAGAACTGGATTCAAGAAGCACTGATCTACATATATAAGAAACTGAAAATACCTTGGTCCAGAAATGTAAACCAACGCACCGGTAAGTTAAAGATTTCAAATTTGTCATATACATAGATAACACCCTCAAAATAAGAGAAAAAAATTCAAAACACTTTTTACTACGGATTGAGGTAGAGAGGTTGAAAAATATTTATTTCACAGGCAACGCCAGGTTATTCAGTATACTCTTAAATATGGCAAATTTCATAAGATTAGTATTGCCAGAATGGCTTTGAGAACAACTAATTATGTCTAGTTTAGGTTTTATTTTCGCCATGACCAGCTACTGACGACTTCATTGACGAAACACGCATTGAATGTTGTGTGCGTCGTTCTGGCGTTTATAAAGAAATCTCTAGTCTAGAAAAAATTTTTAGAGGCGTTATTAGTGCAAATTGCGTTCAACTTTATTGTTCCTTAAAAACATATTAAGCTACACAGTAATCATTATTATTATTATATGCAAATTTGCAATTTTAACTGCGCCGCTAACTCAGAAATATTTCCTCCTCAGCTCAAATACGATTTTACTCCGCAAAAATTAGTTATGACGCTGAAATTTTCAGATTATGTATTTCATAGACATTAGCACCTTGGAATGAAAATACTAAGTTGATAACAGTCATTATACATTTTGTTGCACATTTTAGGGAACGACCCTGTATTCTTTACTCTTCAGTTTTATACGTTTTGCAATATAGAAATATCAAGGAATGATTATTTCCATGACAGCCGTGAGTTAAAAGAAGCTCTCTGTATAAAACATCATAAGCGTGCTGTCAAGAAAATTGAATGGGGAGACATTAGTCGAAGAGGGCTAAGGTTCACGCAACTATCAAATTGTCCATTTCATCCTCTCATGATAGCCAATAATTGGTTATCAAGGTTGTATAGAAAACGTGAACTCCACGGTACTGTGATGTGTCGAATCGTAATATTGACAGCCTTCACGTATCTTATCTTCAGATATAAAAGCAGGGAAATATAATATAATTTTTAGCTAATTTAGAATCACGTTCGCTATGGGCTACATCAACAATATGCTTTTGAAATTACTAACAGAATTGAACGATTGGAAATCAAAGCTCAAAGACCTTAGAAGTTATAGTAAGTAGAAATGTGCTTCTGCTATAAGCAATGACAGAATCATACCAAATAAGTTCAGAATTATAAAATAGACCAGACAAAACTAGGTTAAACCAAATACAAAGATTAAAATTAAATTTGAGTACACAGTTTCTAACATTTTAACAAATAACAAATAACTATTCACAAATACCAATAATCACGTTAACAATGACAAGTTATTAAAATCAGCCTCCATGAACTCATCCCCTGAATCAAATGCATTTCTGAACAAAAATTTCTTAATGGAGATTTTATTTAAACCTATTCAAGTTAAGTTGCTTCACCTGCATTGGCAAAATATTGTGTAACAATATACCATAATAATTTGTACCGTTGTGTGTTTTATTTAACCTTAAAATGTTGATATTTATTTTATCCCGGTTTCGTGTTGAGTAATTATGAATTTGACTATGGGTAGTTAATTTGTCTTCATTCTGTTTTACGTATAAGAGTGACTACAAAATGAAGGCACATGGTAATATAAGGATACCTAACATAATAAATTCAGACTTGCAGTCATATCTATACCTAAGCTCAGCAATTATTCTGATGGCTTTTCTTTGGATACCAAAGACTGCTCTCCTAGCAAAAGAGTGCATCCAAATCAAGATAACGTAAGAAATAGCAGGATGTATCAGGCCATGGTATGCAGTAAATTATGTTCTCTGGGAGACATTGCGCGCGAGATTGCATAAGAAATATATATTTTTGCGTACTTTCATACAGATATAATTTACATGTGTTTCTCAAGTTAACTTTTTATCAAGGTAAATTCCCAAAAATTTTACCTCATTACTAAGCGGTAAATCATAGTTGTCCAAATTTATTAGAGTCAAAACCACTTTTTCAGTTTTGGAATCATTCTCTGTCAACTGATTAGCTGTGAATTAATTTTGTACTGGATTTTGTGTCGAAATCATAAGTCCTTAACATATTTAAATGATTTTGTTGCGGTTGTTTCACTTCAATCGCTTGACTTTTCACGTACGCCCTTCTTTATTGCTATGGTAGTTTAGAATACCAATAAATATATAATTCTAGAATGAAATCAATATTTGACCTATTGCCTTGGCAATGAATATCATTTTTTTAAGTATCCTTATTACTATACCTTGTATAAACGAGATGAAGCCAAGGAGTGTTAATAAAATCATTTGAATAATTTTGGGTGCTACATTATTCATGACAGGAATATCATTTGATAATAAATATTCAATACAAAACTTTACTTGAATTTTTTTAATAAAGTTGTAGCTGAACTTTAATCCTATTGATTTCTATAATGGGATGAACGCCCACAAGGCATAATGTATTTTCATTGTACCATCTAGATTATCGTTTGGAATATTATTTCTCGTTATATTACAGTAATAATAGGATATGAAGGCAGAAAGTTTCTTTGTAAAATAAAGAAAAAAGGGAGATACATCAGGAATCGAAAATGTGGTAACTACGGGTTAGTTTCCTGCATGATTAGTTTGTATATACAGGGTGGTATTAATAGCAATGATCTTCAAAAAAACAAAATTTTCTGTTGCAAGGACTAAACCTATCGTTCATTAAGTATTTTTGTGTGCTGAATCCGAATTTCTAATTTAAAAAATTTTCTATCGTGGAGATTTCGGGTAAATCTCGGTTTTTATCGTCAAAATCCGATTTTTTGCCAAATTTTGACGTAAAACGAGTTTACATGAGGGATACTTACCCCAAAAGTATCATTTCCTATGTATTTTTGAGCGATGATTACGAATTCGTCCTCAAAGAAGGCCGCTCTGCCCTCTAAAGGACAACAAAGGGAAAAAAGGGCAAAACTCAATTTTATTGATAGTCAATTGATCAATAAAATTGAGTTTTGCCCTTTTTTCCCTGTGCCATGTGTATTTTTCTATGTATTTTCTTAGCGTTGAACACAAATCCGATGTTAAGAAACTGCACTCTGCCCTCCAATTGGCAATAAAGGGAAAAAAGGGACAAAAAGGGGCAATGACTCAATTCTATTGAAAAAGGAAGCGCGAGGTGTGTTTTTCTATATACTTTTTAATGTTGAACACGACGTTAAAAAGGGCACTCCGCAACACAATAAAGAGCTAAAAAGGGCCAAGTATTAATCTTTTATTGATCGAAGGTGTAGTGTTTTTTAGGACTAGCCTAATCTGACCTAACCAGTGTCATCCAAGATTTGGGGCTGACCACTGAAAGGGTAAATACTTGATAGGACCCTTACGAACAATTAAATCCAACGGTGTACCGCATGCTTGAGTTTATAATGGTTAAGTCAGGCTAGGCAGGTCTTAAATAATACTACACTCTCGAGCAATAAACTATAACATTTTGCTCTCTTACGCCCTTTTTTTAGCATGTCAAAAAACATTTAAAATGGCATATCAGAAGTTAATTTAATTTATGGAAATTTCTAAGAAAAACTGCTATTTCCTATGTATTTTTAATTACGATCCTAATATTAAAAAAGGGTGCCTGCACTTGCAAGGGCATAGAACGGCTAAAAGGGACCAAATTTTATTGTCTATTGCTCGAGAGTCTTTTTTAAGACTAGCCTAACCTGACCTAACTAGTGTAAGCCAAAGCATGCGAAAAACCTTTGGAAGAGTTTTAATCGTTCGCAAGGGTCCCAGGTTAGGCTAGTCATATAAAACACTACACCTTCTAGCAATAAACGATTAATATTTTAGCTCTCTATTGACCTTTGTAGAGCGGAGTGCATCCTTAACGTCTGAGGCGTATTCAACATTAAAAAATACATAGGAAAACACGCCTCGTACTTCTCTTTCAATACAATTGAGTTTTGGCCCTTTTTGCCTTCATTACCCTTTAGAGGACAGAGCACTCTTTGTGAGGACGGATTTGTAATCATCGCCCAAAAATACATAGGAAACAATAATTTTAATTTTCTTTTGAGGTTGACGCCCCTCATGCAAAAATAACACATTTTACGTGGAAATTTGCAAAAAAAAACATATTTACTCGAAATCTATGAGGTAGAGTTATAGACCTGTACACGCGTCACATGAACTATTTGAAAATTGGTAAAGTTTTCTGAATCACGTAAATTGCATTCAATCGGCACATTTCTAAACCCGGTAATATTGTTGGTAGATAAAAAAAATCATATCACTGTATTGGTAATCGAATTCTGAACAACTTTCAAAATGTCCGTCCGTCCGTCTGCTTGTCCGTCTGTCCGTCCGTTCGTCCGTCCATCCATCACGATAACTTAAGAACTAAAAGTCGATTGTATTCCACAGTAATTTAATGTTAGCTAGAGGAAAAACGCTATTGATTTTGAACAAAATCGATTATTAAATAAAAAAGTCATTAATTTTTTAAATTTGAAAAAAAGCGATTTTTGTTTTATAATTAAACAAATAATGTCGAAGACTAATGTGATCATTACAAATAAAATTGGGAAGAGTATCCTATAGAATGTGCAACAATAATATAAAGAGTGCAGTAAGTTGACGAAGAGTACAATGTTAACTCTAGTTTTTTATACAGATAGAACGGTTGTTTTGAATATTTATAGAATACACTAGAGCCTAGCTTATTTGTTGTTAAGCCCAACCTATTCTTTTTACCTTTTTTTCCATTTTTTTTCTTTCTCTTAACAAACTATGTTATTGGATAGAAATTCTCCACAGTGCAACTTTTTGTAATTTAACTAGTCCTTTCCTTATTATGCATCTAAACTCATAACTTGGGAAAAATGCATATTTGTAATTACAGTGACATAAAGTCCACCATGGAGTAAAAACAAAGAGAATCAATCAGAAAAGATCATCAATATTAGTTTCTTATCGTAGCTACGAGTATAAGGAAAAAACGCTTAATAAATAATAATCTTAGTTCAATACGCTCATACCCTTCAATTGGATTGTTTTCGTATTTAAACAGTTTTTATGGAGTTTTATAATTTGTTTTTTAATGTGTACCTCAAGAGAGCTCAGACATACTATTAAATATGATTCAGATCAACTTACATTTTGTTGACATTGTTGTTGACTTGTTTTATTATAAAAATAAACCAGCTCCTTTCTTACCTGAAATGAAAAAAAACAAAAGTTAATAAAAGTTGAAAATTAAACGTTATTTTGAGATTTTGATGAATTTACACGTTCTGGATTCCATTGAACACAAAAAGTGCTTTTCAAAACATATTTGTCTGTGGTTTGAGATCTGTCTGTGGTCGCCCACACTATTAAATCGAGTATGAGCGAACTAGTTAACAGTTAGATTCGTTGATAAATGTAATTTTTAATTAATCAGTACTGCAAGTAATTGATTTTACAGCTTTTCGAGAAGGGAAAACTCTGCTCTAAATAATGGCACTATGTTTAGATCGACTTGAAATTTTGTAAAGTTCTAATATCGCTATCGAAAATTGTCATATATCTCCATCAGTTAATATTCTACTGGTTGCAACGCTTAACAGATCCACTTGGGGTTTTCAATCGCTTCATAACCTACTGAAGTTAATCATTATAAATAATTATTTAACACCGTCACGGGGTTCCGCGAACCATTTATCTCGTTCTCGGCGTCTATTAGAGAAAGAATAATTGTTTTATCAATTAGTTCAATACAAAACAATGAACTGGTCTCAAATTGTTATTGTGTTGCCTACATATTTGCTAGTAAGTTGTGTTGATATGAAGGTAACATTTTATGAAGTATAGAAAATATGATTTTTTCTCATATTGAGAAGAAATTAATAAGGGATGGAGGCGACTTACTTTGTTTTGTTTTCTAGCAGTCATAGAAAAAATCGGTTGTGAAGGTACGGAACGCCTTCGGAGAATGAAGCGACGTAGAGAACTGTGTAAAGTTAGTACACAATGAACGTAAATTTGCATTCGCTTTGATTTCCTCTTTGGTGGCTGGCAACCCGGAAAACTAAAATCATGCCAGTAACCACCTCGCCACGCGTCAGTCACAACAATTGGCACAGAAAATTTTGAAGTCGTACAAGAGTTTACCTATCTTGGCTCTAGTGTGAATACGAAGAACGACAGCGATGCAAAAATAGGAAGACGGATTATGCTAGGCATCAAATTTCCTACGCAAGCAACCTTCTGACCGCAACATATGTAAAAAAAACAAAATTAACAATCTACAAAATCCTTAATTGCCTATTTTCACGTACAGCGCGGGAACATGGGCAATTAGTAAGAGAGACGCTGACCTTCTACACATCTTCGAAAGAAGAGTTCTTCGCACAATATGTAAAGGAACCTGTGAAAACCGAATATGGCGCCGCAGATATAATTTCGAACCATATCAGTTAATAAGAAATCACGAAGAACCTGACGTCATAACAAAGATTAATACCTCGAGATAACAATGGGCAGGACATGTAAAACGAGCACAGGACACGTAAGTACCAAAAAATAAAAAAATGAATGGAATGCGGAAACAGGGAAGGTCAAAATTCAAATGGGAGACGGTGTATTAGAGGACGCATCTAAAATTGGATTTGGAAACTGGACAGCAGCTACAAGTAATACGGACGAATGGAGGAGGAAACTTTGGGAGGCCAGAACCCGCACAGGGTTGCAGCGCCATAGATGATATTGATGATGATTGGCAACCCGGTATTGTAAGTTAGTTGCTATTAAATTTTCATATTACTTCCACATCCACGTAGTAGCACTAGTAGTAATCCTAAAAAAACTGTCAAAATATTTTTTTCTTGAAATAGATTTAGAATGTCATGAAACACCGAGATTTTAAATTTGAGCGAAAAAAATTTTCTGTCTGTCCGTCTGTCGGTCTGTAACTTTTTTTGTCCGCACGTTTTATACCCGGTTTAAGATATTGACTTGAAATCAAGTCAAGGCCTCAAATTTCTTTATAATATTTTTCAACCCCCCACCACCCCTACTCCATTAGTAAAGGGGTTGATAAAATAAAATTGAGATTTATTTACTTGAAATTTGGTACACGTATGTAGTATAACGACATCTGGAACTAGATTATATTTTGAGATGATTCCGTTGAAGGGTTGGGGTTTAATAGGGGTGAATAGGGGAAAATAAGTAAAGCAAACTGGTAAGTACAGAAATTTGGGATTTGGTGTATATACTAGAAGAGAAGGCCTAAGTTTTTTTACATATTATTTTCCATCCCTCCACCACCCCCACACCCTTACTAAAAGAGTTGATAAAATTAAACTGAGATTTTCACTTGAAATTTGGTACACGTATGTATTATAACGACATCTGAAACTAGATTACATTTTGACAAGATTTTGTTAAAGGAGTGGAGGCTAAGTAGAGGTAAATATGGGAGAATAAGTAAAGCAAGCTGATAAGAGTACAGAAACTTAGGATTTGGTGTATATACTAGAAATCAAGGCTTTCTAATATTTTTCAATCCCCCACCCTCACCACCTCCACTCCATTATTAAAGGGATTGATAACATACAATTGAGATATTCACTTAAAAGTTAGTACATGTATCTATTGTAATTACATCTAATTGAGATGATTCCGTTCAAGGGGTGAGAGGTGGGGAGGGTTGTCAATAGAAGAAAATAAGTAGAGCAAGCTAGAAGCTTCATTTTTGACGTATGTGGTAAAAACCAAAGCCTCAAATTTTTCTATGACATCTGCCCCAAATATCATTAAAATTTTATGATAAATAATTTCCACATACTAGAGTGCAAATATAGTCAAGATGTTTCCTTTAAAGTAACTTGGATGGAAAATATGGATGTGGAAGTAGTGATTCCTTGGGCAGCGGTTTTTTTATTATTAATTAAGTTTTGCATATATTTCTTAGCTTGACTTCTATCCTCAATAGTGTCACTTCTTTACTGTTGGTAAATTGTTTAAAACAAAAAAATTATTACAAATTTAAATAATTCGGTAAAGGTATTTACATAGAACTTCTCTGTTTATTTATACATGGCGGTCACTGTAGAAAATTATTAATTATTATGCGACATATGAGAATAATAATCGGAATGCAGTTATCAGTATTATTACAAAGAAAACCTGATAACTTTTGGTCATCCGACAGCAAGAATTTAATATCAAATAAAATGTGCTAAATGTGGCTTTCGTAAATGCCTATACAAATTTCCACCATGGTTTAATTATTTCTTTGGTGACCACCCTGTATATTATTAAATAAATCTGTAATAGGTGTCTTCGTTGCCAATTGTGTTAACTACGTGCCAAATATTATTGCCATCTGTCACATTTTTAGTTGTACATTCACGTAATGGAATGGAGGTGTAGTAGTGGTTAAGAAATGTTCAATATTTTGTTTTTCAAATAAGTTTAGAATGTCATGGAACGTGGACATTTTAAATTCGAGCGAAAAAACATTTCTTTTCTTTATCTATTCCCGCTAGACAGTCCACTCTGTATATTTTCCAGTGAAAGTCTAACCATTCCCTCGGTGGCAAGTGCGTCCGCTACGTACCAAATTTGACTGTTCTCTGTCAAGTAGTTTTTTAGTTAATGCACCAAGAGACAGTCAGACAAACACTCTGACGTAATTGAAAAACCTATTTTCTTAATCTACATGATCCGAAACGTAAAAATCCGAAAAATTCTCGGAGAGTGATTTTTTTCTCAAATGTAATACTTCCCTTCGGTATGCGAGGGAAGTAAAAATATATACTATTGTACTAATGCACTAGACGCATAGCACTTAATAAAACAATTCATGGGGTGCGTACTTTGTGTATTTCGATTTTGCATTTGTATTCCCAATAAGTTCAAGTTTCAGTATAAATGATTGATAATTCTTAGTTTTATAATACCAAGAGTTTTACAATTGTTACTCTTAATTATATTGCAGTGAGTAATATTTCCTTATAAATTTCGTATCTCCATATTTATTTTAATAGAATACTTTACTGGATCCTTTTTTAATTTAACAGTTAGTTATTTACTAAATTCTTCACAATACATTGGCGCCTAATCAACCCACGGTTTATAAAATCTGTCACTAATTGGTTATTACATAAAAGTTTTATTTAGAATTTAATGTATTGCTAATTGATGACTCGTATCCATCGTGTTCAAATTTATTTTATAACAGGTTTCCGATGACAGTGTGTACAGGAATCCCATTAGACTATTTCACAGATATTTTTTTCATTTTCTTCGCTTCTTTATTTCCATTTTATAATCTCCAGAAATAATCTGTGTTGTTATGTTGTTATAAAATCATAATAATGCTATTAAGAAAGTGAGTAGTTAATAGCTAGTTCATAAAACCCTTAATAACTTTCGCATTATTTAGTCAGAGAGGCATGCAGAATATCTTCAAATATTAGTAATAACACGAAAAATTTAAACCAATAAAAGAAAGATACATTCTCGAACGATTATGCGAGAAAGATTTTTTTTACTTAAATACCGATCGAGGTAATAATGGATATATTATGAGTATAGATAGACAGACAGATAAGGATAAATGTTACGAAAGGGTCGATAACCTTCAATAGTTGTCCCTATAAAAACATTGTAAATACTCAATACCGAAAATGAGCATGCGTTAAAAATATATTAAAAATTATAAAAACCTATCACAGCCGGCATAAAATGTCAGTTGCATATATCTAACCCAGTAATACCTGAAATATACTGTTTGCTAAAGATACATAAACTAGGAAAGTTTCTACCATCTGCCAAAATACTTAACAGCGAAGTTCAAAATTAACCAAATGCGCCATCTAGTAGTCACTAATGAACTCCAATGATTTAATCAATAAAATTAATATACAATTGCAAGAGCCTTGAACGTCACCTTGGCGTGATGTGTGTGTCCCAATTTATTCTCCCTTGTTGTCTCAAGTACTGTCTGGTATTTTGGTCTTGTGTTAGGTTAGGTAAAATAATAAACTGATCGTGGCTGAATGGGCTTAGCCCAAAGCTAAAGAATTGAAAAAAAAACAATTTCATGAAAATGAAATTTTAATGTCTTTCAGTTTGTCTTTTATTTTCAAGCATACCAATCCTACAAACCTTAGAGTATCTTACTCGAATTAAGTAATTTTAATCAAAAAGTAGTTAAGTATATTGATCCTAATGCACTTTACATGGAGCAAAATTGCTTCCAATTGAATAATTTGTGCTTCGGACAACATGAGGGGAGCGCGCAACCCCTTGTCACCTTTCATTGCCAGCAGCATGAGCAACTTGGACACAAAGAGCAAGAAAAATTTCGAGTATTTTCCTAGGGTATAGTCAAAATATGTGGACGATACCTTGCTGTATTCGATATAAAGGTTGCAGATGTAGACAACTTTATTTAGAAATTAAATAGTCGTTTCGTTTCAGTAAAATGTACATGTGAAATGGGAATAAATAATAATCAATTGCCATTTTAGAAATATCAGTAATTGGGAATAGTGAATATAAGTTTAAATTTGATAAGTACAAAAAATACACTAGTCACTAGTGACATCCTAATAACTCGTACTATTATTCCCAGCACAAAATGACGGGTTCCAATTTCTCAATTATTCGTCTATTAATTTTCCCTTCGACTGGTCAAAATATTTACAAATGAGAATGCTTTACTTAAGGATATAGCTAAGACTAACAAATACTGTGTAAGTTTTGTGGATTAAATAATTAGGAAACGTAGATTTAAGGAAACCCTCTGGAACTCCTAGATACTTCAGTCCGAGCGGAATTCAAAATATGAATTAATTTCCTTGGTGTCAGCAAGATTTTCTTAAATTTAGATATGACAGTTGTTCATATATGGGGAAGTAAATTGCAAGAACTTTTAGGTAACTCAATGGATAAAAGATAGTCGAGCCAAACGTCGAAGATTTACGAAATCAGTTGTAAGAGCTATAATTTGCAATATGTTGGACAAACAAAACGTCCTCCTACAAAAAGATTTAAAGAGCATATGGCCCATTTAAAAATGTAATAACCGAAGGTTCAGTGTTGCCTTTTATAACGATCATAAAGTAGATATCACTAACCTAAGTTTAATTAACAGTTTAATAATTACCTACTCTTACAATTTTTACATTCTTCAATGCCTAAGCTTTCAAAAACATCCAGCTGTCTACTGTTTCTTACATTTTTAATTAAACTTAAGTTAGTGATATTTACTCTATAATCGACAAAGGGACTATTCAATTGGTCTGATTATTCAGAGCTTAATTACCGATTACAGAATTGGTTCAATTCATATTTTCCGAATGCGTGGAAGCTTGCTATAGTTATTTCAATCCTAAAGTCGAATACGCCGCCACATAGGCTTTCGAGCTACAGGGCTATCAGCCTCCTAAGTACTCTCTCCAAGTTGGTAGAGAGGGTGATACTTCGCATATTAAATAGTCTTGTAAGTAAGAAAAGGCTAATACTGGTGCAACAATTCGGCTTTATGAATGGACACAGCACCATCCATGCGCTTTGCAGCGTTATGCAGGCTACAATAACTATGACAAGAAGCAATGTACCGTTCTGTGGTTGTGGATATTGAAAAGGCCTACGATACTGTCAGGCACAACGGACTAATATTATAAACGTCCTTAACCTACCCCCATATGTTGTTTGCTAATTGAAAATTATATCTTTGCACGAAACATATCCGTCTCTATCTACTCACAAACGGATGTCAGCGAGCGTCCCTCAAGGGGTCATACACTCACCACTCCTATGTAACCTTTATTCCTCTGACATTCCTTCCCATCCCACCACCAACCTACTCTTATATACTATGCTCTACGAGCAGTCTTTCTGTGTACAGACTGATACCCAAAAAGTATTGTATCATCTGAACAAGCTTCTGGATTATTTTTAGAAATGGAAAATTAAAATTCATAAGGGCAAAACAGAAACCCTTCAACAGAATATTTACAAACATACCGACAATAACCAAACTTAAAATTCACGACAAGTAATTGAGGAGCGATACTCTGTCAAATAACTAGGGGTAACCCTGGATAAAAGAAGAGTTTCGCTCCTCACATTACCAAGACAATAAACAGGACATACGCGATACTTAACAAACTGTACCCTCTATTTAAAATACGAAACAAACTTACAATAGCCAACAAACTGGCTCTGTTTTTCGTCCCCTGTTGACGTACGCCTGCGTGGCGTACGTCTTCTCTGACACGCAATGCCGGCGTCTGCAAGTGACGTAAAATAAATTATTACTTCTAACTAACGCAGACCGGTACATGCCAATAGTTGAATACATAGAAATACGGATATGCCCTACATCAGGGAGGTTATAGACGATACAGATAAAAAATTTCTAGCCACTAAGATTCATTTGTTGGAAATGACTAGTAACTTGATAAACGCGACGTACGAATCAACAACCCTAGACAAACCTACTAACTCTTACATCAGAGAAACGACGGTGACCTAACTGAGACACGTACAACCACAATACAGACAGAAGACACAACCCCAACCAGCCCTACCATCTACCGAAATACACCTTCCCCCCGCTGATTAATTGTGTCTAACCACAGAAATCATTGTCAGCAAGGACAAGAGGTGCGGGAAGGGTTAAAATATTAAAAAAATTATCACTTTCTAACTAGCTGTTGAACTATAAAAATTTTAACGAAGATGTGTGGAAAATAATAAGATTCATTGTTTCTAGCCACTGAAAGTAATGTTAGCCGGGTCAAGGGGTGCGGGGAGGGTTGAGATATTTAAAAAATTTTAACTTTCTTATTAGCTATTGACCTAAAGAAAATTTAATGAAGATGTGTGACAAATAATAAGATTCATTGTTTTTAATCACTGACAGCAATGTCAGCCGGGTCAAGGGATGCGGGGAGGGTTGAAATATTTAAAAAATCATAACTTTTTTATCAGCTATTGAACTAAAAAAAATTTAACACAGATGTGTGAGAAATTCATTGATATTATTTACAGTAAGGTCTTATTTTGATTTCTCTACATACTTGAGATAGAGGAACCAAGTGCTCCGATTGAATTTTTTTTTTGTTGATTTATAAAATAAACCTGGGTTTAGAAAGAAACAACAAACACACTTATACTCTTAATAATGTGTTGTGACTGCTGCAATTAAATAATTTCTCCAGCTTACCATCAGCCCCTCTATTCGTGTTCGTATTTATTTTATGTAACGGATCGATAATTTATAATTGGAAATGAAATAAATGAAATGAAGTAAGCACCTATTTGATAGGTTCACCCATAGCTAAACAAAATAAAGAATATTTTAATGATAAAATGGTTCAATTCATTCAACCATAATAATAATTAATATTAATATAAGCACATGCATAGTTATACTATAGTTTAAGTCATCCCCAGATAACGTCAGCGTGGTTGGCGAACCACGCATCCAGTGCTGGTATTCTGGTTGTATTTAAGTGATTTGATTTTGGTGAAAACTACTTCAAAGACACCGTCACGCGAAAGGTTTCAGGCCCCCCTAGAACTAATCAAAAATGGTGTTTTATTGGAAGTCTTGATACATTAAAATATGTTTAAGTCTTCATATATTCTTTGGCAGTATGGAGACTATTATATTTTTAACTGCGAAAAAGTTGTTACGCACATACCCAGTAGAAAGAGATGACCTCGGAGTAAATAACAGACATAATTAATCGATTATTAGGTAAACTAATCACTATTACGAAAATTATAGCCCACTTTTTAGGTCCATCATATTCTCCTACTAGATAATTATTTTGTTATTTACATATCGGGTTTTCGTATATTAGGTAACGGGATATGTAGTTGTGTGCTTGTTAAAAGGTGCTAAGTTATTCGTGATTCTTCTTTAATTAGCAATATTTCAACGCGGTCTTGCATGAGATTACTTTCATACTCTATATGTGGAAAACGGTAAAACTGCTGCATTTCTATGCTACTGTACTTAAATGATATTGAATAATTGACTGAAATAGCTGTTAAATGACATTACGTGCAACTCTTGTTTCTGTAAATAAGAAACATATTTACTATTTTTTGATGTAGTACAAATTATTTTAAATTACATAAAATTGTTTATTTGAGAAAAAGAAAGAAAAGATTTATACATAGCGTGAGAAAAATTATGGAATACATTCCACATTTCTTGAACCCGCTTCTTTTACAAACAAGTCTCAGACAGGTCAAATTTAATTTTGAATGCATAAATAAATTTCTGTATATCCAGTATCCATCCCTACGCTCTCAGCCATCTGAACTTTACAACCTACCCCTTGCAATAGCTCAGAAGACATATATTTTTATAAGCTTTCCAAACGCCTAAAAAAATTGAATTCATTGAAAGGTATATACGAAGTTATTGATTTGTTGTATTTTTTATAATTCTTTAAAAACTTGTATAAAATACAATATAATTCGCACCTCTTCTAGGATTATTATCTCTTTCTCACTTGTCTTCAGCTAGCCAGCACTTATTTTTAAACGAACAAGTGCAACCCACACTTCAGTGCCACAAGTAGTGTTTGATACGAATCTGAATTGTAAGGAATTATGAAATATATTATACAGAGAAGTATTTCATCCGTATAAAATGAATCTCGTATAAGGACGTAAGGAAGACGACAACAATCGACGTATGCAATTTTATGGAAATTACAAGATTCGTGTAATAATAATGAACAAATTAAAACAAATCCGTACTTTTCAGGAGAATCAAGTGTTTCTCTAAATGACACAATGAATAAACACAATTATAGATATTGAACAATGGAATATTTCCACTGCATGCAGGAGAACCATAGACAATATCAATATACTCAGAAATCTACAAGAAATTTTGATTCTTGAGTTAATAAAAAGTTACCAGAACTATGAAAGACCCAATGCATTTGGTAATGGAATACATTTAAATAGCATAGTCCTCCATCGCATTCTGTAAGTCAATATCTCAAAGAAAGATTTTCTGATTAACGAATTGGCAGGCGAGACCCACTAAATGGCCCACAAAATCTCCAGACCAAGCCTACCTTGGATTTTGTCCTATGGAGGTATATCAAAGGTCGTGTTTTCCAAAACCGACGTCACGATTTGGATGATCATATGTCACCGGAGAATTATATTAATAAAACACCTCCGCTGAAGATTTAGTGAAATTTTAATTAAATTGTCCAACGGTCTTTGGTAATTGTAAAATATACAACATTAATGCAAGCAATACTAAATACTTTCACAACAATCAGTTCAACCAACTTAAAAGCTGTTAAAATATTAGACTAAGATGACTCTTAAAGACATATTTGGTATTTATTATATTTACACAAAGGAACTCTTTGAAAATTATCATCAGGATAATGAGATAACTTCAGAATACTACAGACGACAAAAACAAATTATAAAAGTTATTCTTAGAAATAATGTTATATATTATTGTTGGTTTGCAATGAATGTATTAATATGTGCAAGAATTTTACGACTGATCGCGTCGCCGTAACCTTTTAAGGTGTTTCTACATCTCTAAAGTCATACTTAATTTTTTAATCGTGGGCTGCGACAGTACGAGAATCAAAGCATACTGATTAATTATCATGTTGATTAACATTTAGAAGAAATCGAATGTACGTTTGTCCTATGCAGACGTATGCGTATGTTGAAATTTTAATATATGTTAAGCTATCAGAATAATAATAATAATAAGAATAATAATACACTTTATTCAGAAAAATTACAAATCAAATAATATAAGTACAAAATATATTATAATTCGAAATGGCGAAGTTCAACTGCACAGCACAATGATTGCAGCTGTTTTTACACTTAACTAAGTAAGGAGTAGATGGAATTTAATTTTAACGAAAACGTTAAGTACACATAATATGTGTTTCGATGACTATAACCTTTTCTATTCTGCTTTATAAAGAATACCTATCACAATGAATACCTATTATGCAATAACACATCAACCAAGCAAAAGACGTTCGTAATGTTTTGGGAAGCTAAAAATAGACTGAGATTTCAGAGGCAGAGGAAGGGAGTTGTAAAATTTAGCAATGTTGAAAGAGAATGATCTTTCAAACATTGCAGTTAGGTGACGAGGCGGAGTAAGAGAACCCTTTAAATCTTATGTTTAGATTATGAACGCCAGTTCGGAACTTAATTTTTCTGTAGAGGTATGAGAGTGTGCAAGAATGTATAATTTTATGATACAAGGTGCCACGGTGGAGAAGGCGTCTATTTTTCATATTTAACCACTTGGATTTATTCAATTTATGACTAATTGGGTCTCGCTTTCTGATACCAAAAATAAATCTTAAGAAAAAGTTTTTAATTTTTTGTACTTTTTGAGAAGTGGCAGCTGACAGATATGGCCCATAGACGGTGTCACAATAATTAAATATAGAAAGAACTAAAGAGTCACAGAATGTTTTTTTTAACTTGAAGTTAAGTATATGACGAGAATTATATAAAAGTTTTATTTTAGATATGGCTTTTCCAATGCAGAGACATATACGCTTCTAAAATCTTAATTCGGTGTTACACCCAAAATTTTTACCTCATCTTTTAACGGTATAGCAGTATTATTAATTTTTATTTGCACATTGCGTGTTAGTTTGATTCTATCTATCCGTCTACCAAAAAACATTGCAGCACATTTTCTGGGATTAAGATGTAAAGCGTATTCAAGTGAAATTGTGTACAGCTTCTCTAAATCATTATCTATTATTTGGCAACTGTTAAGTAGGGTTTTTGGGTCATATGAAAAATATACTTGTGTATCGCCTGCATACATTTACAGTAATCTAGAATGGAGGGAAACATGGACGTGTAAATAGTGAAAAGAACTGGTCCCAATGAAGAACCTAACCAACGAAGAATATCAGGTGAATGAGAAAGTACATTGTTAAGAACTACTCTTTGCTTTCTGTTTTGTAAACATTTGTTTATAAAAGTAACAGCAGAGTCCCCTAATCCGATAAATTTTAAAATGACTAGCAAGGTGTCATGGTGTACGGTGTCAAATGCCTTTGAGTAATCTAACAAGACCAACACTGTACACATACCATCGTCAATAGCCCTTAATATATTGTCTAAACCCCGATTGCTCTTCGGTGAGTATTCTATTCATTTCCAAATGGTCAACAATTTGATCTTTGATAATATATTCTAAGAGTTTAGATAAAATGGAAAGGATACTTATTGGTCTAATTATGCTATTTATTCACATTTTATCAGAGCACCTAGTAACTTTCTTGAATAAGTTTCAATATATAGGGTATTTGAACCTCACGCCGTCCAAATATCGTAACTGTCTTATAAAAGACATCGAAAATCTTCAACAACAGAATGATACAGACCACAGCGATGTATATTTTAAAAATATTTTTAAATATACAGGTTTAGAAATATTTGCAAATATATAGGATACTCCATTTTGGCGTGACAACACTTATTTACTCTCATTATTAAATTTTTTTGCAGTTTGCAAAAAATGTGTTACGAGTCTTATGTAGGGGCAATGACAAGACGCATCACCACGATATCCTTGTCTCTTCCTATTTCTGTTTATCAAACTGCAAGATATTAATTGTTTCTTAATTCCAAATATCGGTTTGAGTTAAATAGAATTAATAATAATATCTTACTTTCTTGGGCCGATCTGCTATCATGCAGAATATTTGGACAAGAACTCTTGACACGTTGTATAATACAAATAATTTAATATTAGTTGAATGTCTTATTTAAATACTGTTAGTAATAATAATATGACTATAATCCTCAGAAAAGAATAGAAATCATTATAAATATTGTACTTAGGAATCCAATGTGTATACTGAAAAAGTTATTTTTTCATCTTGTCTGTGTCATCTTAATAATTTATTATTTGCATTACAAGGCTGCGGTTTATAATATTTTACTTGATCTCTAAGAGAAAACGTGAAATATACCGTGTGTCAGTTAATCACTAGAAGTTTTATATCTGCTTATACAAAACTATTTGAGATAAAAACATTCAAATAAATAAAGTATTAAACAAGCAATAATCCGACTAAAATTGCGATGTGTGCATTTTTGTCAAATAACTCCCAATTTACATAAAAATTAATAATAGGGTTGAAAATTTTATTCTTCATAACTTAATAGCTGTTTATGATATGAGTGTGAAAATTGCATGTTTAAAGCACGCGTATTAAAGTTACACAACGAGGCGCAGCCGAGTTATGTAACTCATACAACTGCCTTAAACGCATTTTCACACGAGCATCATACAAATTTTTTTCTCTATGAACGTATATATATTAAAAAAAAGTTATTGAAAAATTTAAATATCTTGACGTTCAAAATGTTATAATATTTTGAATTTGCATGTTGACGTTTCTTTGAATAAACAATTCTATCAAATGTCACAGTAAAATAATTTGAATTCGTAATCACACCATCTAAAGAATGACCGTACTACCGGTAATAAAAGTTTTTTTTATTAATTATTGTTTACAAGTGACGCTCAAACCTCGCAAAGTTTAAACAATCTTTATCCAATCACGTTTGGTGCTATGTCCAAGAAGATAGCTTTATTTCTAGGATTATCTGATTCTTCAGGACACACAGGACACTGTTTCAGAAGATCTTCTGCATCACTGTTGGCAGATTTCGGATCCAATATTTTAACGGTCAAGCATCACGGCTTGGAAATCGTCCAACGTTGCAAAAGGATACATGGACAGCTGTTAAAATATGGGGCGGGGGAAAGAAATAATTGGTCTCCAAGTTCGAGATAATATAGCCGAACAGCCACCAGAGGAAGTTGGAGATGCAATTCTGATGGAAAGCACAATTTCGTCCCATCAGCTGTCGTCGGGGATAACTGTCAACAACTGCACGAACTCCTAAATATATATATAACAAAGAAATTCTTAATGTTAATGTTCTTACTGTAAAATTCCAATAAATTTTTACAAAATTATAATAAATTTTGATTTGATTTTTTATGTTATAAATATCTCTTTGTACCAATGTGAAAAGTGACAGTTCTTTTCGCATTAAGTGTGAAAAGTGAGTTGTTTTCGCACTGGTGCGTTAAAGTGACGTTTTTAACATTAAAATGACAGTTGAAAAGTACGACATTTCGATAGTGAGTTAGAAAAAATATTTTTTTAGCTTAATGGATGGATGAAAGAGTTCCTCAAATTTTAAAGGATCACTCAACCCAATTCCTACTACTAATTAAATTAACTTTAAGTTTGGTATTGTATGAATGGCTTTGCAGCCATAGCCATGTATTACGAATATACATAGAAAGAACTTTAAGCTAGTATCAATCACGGTCTGTAGCGGGCCTAAGTTGTGTACCAAATCGAACCCATATAAGTTAAGCGAATTTCAAAATACATATTTCCCTTTTTTTCTTGCAGAGATCTTGATGGGCCATACCTCCTCAGGAGTGCAAGAGTAGATATATCGCCATATTTTAATTTGATATAAACGTGATTACTTTATAGCATCTTTTTCATAAAACACCCTGTGTGTCAGAGAATAATTTAATAATATACATTACTTCATTAAATACATAATTATCACAAATGAGCATGACTCATGATTAACGTTAATCGGAAAATTTTGGGTAAATAGTTTCCGTGAATAATTAAAGCGTGCATTATCATAGAAATGCCTTCAAAACACTTTGTTTTTAATAGTTATAAATTTTCTCAGTAGCCGTCTACACCACTGTATCAAGTTGCAATTTATATTTGTGGGACTGTGGAGTGTGGAGGTTATGCTCCTAAGCGAGCATTAACATCTCCTCGTCCGACTCGATGCAGATCATCAGGTATAGCGGTTCACGGTGAGATCACAGTTAAATTTAAACCAACTGGAATCGGTGACAACTTCAATTCATGTATTATTTATAATTCTGAATTACGTCAGAAGGTATTTGCGTCTCGAAACTGAGAAAGTATGTAACAGGCTCTGGCAATTAAACTCTTTTAGAAGACGTGATTTGAATTTTACACTAAAACTTATCATATGTAGGTATGTTTTAAATGTGAAATCGTTTGCTCTGTATTTATTACATGTTTGTAGTTTAGAACAATAGTAGAAATGTGGAGCAAATGAAGAAAATGCATTGTTTTTAGTTCAGTGAATGGTGTACCTACAGTACAATCTAGATAGTAAATACCCATTTCTATTATTTTTTAAAAGGGCTTAGTTTTAATTGTTCTTAAAAATTAACCTACTGACATTATGTTAGGCTGTAAAATTAATATATGCGTTGTAAAAAATAAAGAAGATAATTAATACGGGAATTTAGGGGCCTTCTTGTTAATCGTTAGGATAGATTTTTTTTATAGTAGATGTATAGGTACAGTGAAACCAAGCAATCCCTTTCATCTTCTAATGCACACTGCAATATTTTTTGCGATAATTTTTAAAATTTGGTTAATTACTTACATTCAAATAAATACTTTTGTCAAACCAGGAGTATAGGTTACGAACGATGATCTCATGATATAGCTGTAGTTATAGAAATATTTTGTTTTATTATTATAACTGAAGGACTTCGGTCGATGGACTTTTGGTGAAACTAATGAAACACAATAAATAATAATAATAAATATTATAACATACTACAACATCGTTGTTTGACAAAACCTACTACTTCAATTTAAGTAATTAAATTTACAGTGAGAGGTTGAAGATGAAACAATAATTTTGTAGATATGTCTGCATCTAATTCAACAACGATTGCTTGATTTCACTGGACCTATGCACCCACTATAAAAAACAATTTTAGTGAAGTTAATGTTGAAATTTTGGTTATTTAACAATATAACTTTTACCTTTTATTAACAAAGGACGTTATTTATTAGACACTATTTGAGAAGCGTACCAGAAGTACGCTTAAAATACAACTCTAGTATCATAATATACTATATCTTAAAATGTATTGCACACATCAACGAGAGACAACGATATAAAATTAATGGTGCAGCAAAAACCAGAAGGCAAGAGGCAAATAAAATGTCCTCCAAAATATAGGGTGTATGTTACCAAGAAACTGATGAGAAAGGGCATTGTTGGGACCATACGCTTAACAGGTATCAACGATAGGTGATATAATGCTGTTATACAGGTCATACAGCAAAATAAGGCCTTCTAGATTAATGCATAAATAAGAAGTATTTCATTCGGAATACCTTTACTTCTGGGTGTTAATTCTATCATTCCAGTACCAGAATACGATTTTGAAAAATAATCAGTTCATGCATTCAGTTCATGAATTTTTCAAACAAGGATACAGAATGTTCAAATTTCACATACAGTATCTATGGACTGTCAGCTTGGTTGGTCCGTATTTTACATTAAGGCTTTAAAACCATTTTTATTTATGGGTGGAGGAACGAAAGCTAGATAGCTGTTGTTCCTACATTTATTTCTCCCGTACATTTTTACTAGTTCAAAACTTAAATCGACAAATGGTTCTCTAGGAATAAAGTAATAACAATCGCAGGATTATCTCGACATACCTATCTGTTATGACATACTTATATATTTCTGAATCAATCAGTGAAATCAATAAATGTATACACTTTTTTTACAGGGTAATAGCTTTTCTAAGAACTATTTGCAAACAAATATTTATGTGAATTTTCTGAGGTAAATTTCTATTTACGTTCCAACCATTGGAATAATACTTTTTCTTTATTACAATATAAATTAGTTAAAAATTTAGTGAAAGGAGTTGAATATGCAAATACATTTCTTGATAATGGGGTACGTTTACCCCCACATAACACTTTATAGGCACAAAATAATTGAATATCCATCCAATACCTTTCTATTACAATAATTTCCTAATTTCTTTCTCTTACTTTTTCTAGGTTAGTGAAACTTAAAGAGTAAGCGAAGTGCAATCATATATATATATATTCCTTCAAGTACATAAATAATAACAATTAGCCATATGCATGGCCGCAAAGTATTATTAGCAAAAAATGTATTCAATATTTAACGTTTAAGAGTGAATAACATCGAGAAGGAATGCAATGGAAAAAGTAGGTACTTTTAATATTATTTTGACCCAAGCTGTACGCTCCAGAAGTATTGCTCCATAGTACAGGCACACCCTGTATGTTAGTATCTGTTAAAATATATATTTCTATGAACATTACTACTGGGAGATTAATTTATTTTGCATCATACTGTATGTGGTTATTTGACTTAAAATATGAGTGTATTATTAATCCTAAATATTATAGGAGATTGACGTATTAAAATTTATAAGTATTTATGTATATAGTTTTGTCTACGTTGAAAGAAAGTTTATTATTTTAAACCATAGTTCTAATTTACTCATATCTCTTTGCATATTACGTACCACACATATTTAAAGAAATTAAAAAGAAGTTATCTGCGTACAATACATAGGTCGCCCTAAAAGTTAATTTAGCAATATTATTAATATAGATCATGATTAACATGGGTTCAAGAACTGGGCCCTGGGGGACACCATAACTTTTATTAATATCAATTTTGTATTCATCTAATTAAATATGTTGCTTACGATTAATGATGTAAGAGGTAAACAATATCTAACTTTTTTAACGCTGATATATGAAGAGTATCGAAGATATCCTGTAAATCTAGTAATTTGTAGCTGTTATTTTTATACTTTCATGCCATCCAGTATATTATTCAATCTTAGTAATAATGTCTAATACAGCAAATTGAATATTTATCATTTTTTAAAATAGTAATGAAGGTAGCTAAAAAATTTAATGTTTTATACATTTTTTTTACTGGTCTGTTATGTAGTGTTCCTTCAAATATTTTTAAATAACCGATAATATAGATATTGCCCCATAGTTTCGTTCAGTCTTTATCCAGATAATTTGTATAAAGAAGGAACTTTTAGCAGTTGTTAAGGCTGCAATATATGAGGCTGTGCTCTAGCAAATTCTCTATTAAGAAAGTCTCTCAACACGTCAACGAATTCTACACGACATACTTTTAAAAACGTATCTTTAACTTCACCCTAACTTGGTGCATAATCATTTTACAATTATTAATTCATTATTATGGGTTCCTCGTAAAAATATGAAGTAAAGTGGTGAGCAGTTTAATGCTTATATTTATGTTTGTAAACATTGGATTTACTATAGAGATATTAAGTGCCATTTTTCACATTTACTGCGAAATTAAATAGTATTTCTGTAAACCCACGTTCCTGTTAATAAATTGTGTCTTGCATCTAAAACATTTCCTTTAGATGTCTCCAGAAACTCTATTGTTCAGAGGAGAAATGATCATTATTAATATTATGCAATTTTTTCTCAGTCGTTATTTAAAGTCATCACCTGTGCTTATAGAAAATACTGACACATCATATCTAAAATCAAAATAAACTTTCAATCAAGATAGTAACTTTTAAAGTGAACAAATTGCATCGAGTAAATAATATAGCTACCCCTGAATATATGGGCATAAAAGTTACCCAGATATCAAGTATAATTGCCTTCTTTAATTACTTCATGTTGAGCGAATTCCGTACTTGCTAATTATTTTTCTCCGAGATACAAATATTTCAGTATATAATTTTAAACATCCAGTTTATTTTATGATGACTTTATATAGAAAATTCCATTCGAATATAGAACTGATAATGATAATACGTTGATATGACAAATAGTGCCCTGAGAATATTTCCTGACCATCTTGTACATGAGTAGCTGTCGGCATATCTGTCGATCATTCCTTTTAATACGGTAATTTTAAAATCCGAGATATAATGCACTGCAATTGAGGCAGTAATAAATAGTAATTAAGTAATAATTCGTAGTTGCTGAGATGCGACTTCAGTAAAAATGACTATTGCCCTGCGCAAGCATATAATTTTGAAAATAAAAGGACTTGGCGTTTACGAGAAGCAAATCCTTACGTTATAAATTTAACGGATATGCCATTATAATAAATAAGTGATTTCATACCAACTTTACAAAAGGAAAACGTCTAGTATAGATTCCATTTAATTGGTTAGGTTTTATCTGCCATTTATTGTACAAAATTATATGTTTATTTATTAAAAAGAAGCGAAAACATAGTTTTCCACCAACGCCAAAATATGTCATTTATATTATTTACGCCTGCCGCGTCAAACATTTTTTTCGCGTCATTTTCAAAAATGCATCAGATTTATAACTGCACAATGCCGCATTTTACAAGTATGCGTGGTTGTATATTCCAGAACCGTGGGCTCTAAGCAGACGTGGTGACCATAAGAGCCTTGTGTGTTTTATTTGGCGGCATGACAATTTTGAGACTAACATGGCATCATGCTTCTAATATGCCATGGATACCACAGACTATTTTGCACTGATGGCACTCATGTTCAAATTGTTCATATCAATACTTAGTTCATTTTTGCTCCTTCAGATACATCAGTGGATACGCCGAAAAAGCTATGGTAATGGTTCTAGATTAATTACACTTCCCGCTGGCTGTGTGCTGAACTGTCACTCAAAGCACCACTCTCGCGAATAAAATAGTATCATTTTCAGGTGGATTTGAATTTTCATTAAATTCTCTAATACTATTGAAGATTGCCATACATCCCCGTCAGTTGGTCTGTACGTACGGAAACATTGAACAAGTCGCAACCGTCGCATCCACTTGAACTTGCCTTCATTATTTAGTGTATTATCAAAATAGGACCCCATTGAATTTCGTAATGATCCGACGAGATTAATTATTATAGATAATTATGAAATGCCGAGTTTCCGCGGACCATTTTTCTCGTTCTCGGCATATATTGAGCGGATCTATTTTTCATCTTTTTGACTAAATAGGAAGTACACTATACTTCCTATTAACAAAATAAAGATAACATATAGAGGCGACTTTTTTATTTGCAACTTTTTTTCTAGGATTAAGTGCTTTAGAGAAAGTTGCGTTTGAAAAATTTGAAGAATGAACTAATGTTACACGCATTCCTTTTATGGATAAAGCTACTTACCGGGTGTGCACTTTACAGTTTACCAGCTATTTAAATTTGGATTTTACTTTTCGTAAAATCGTGTATTTATGAACATAACTTAATCTTTTAAAAATGATGTGACAGTTAAACCAAATATAAACATTTTACAATGGTGCACCGTTTTCTAATACGTGAGAATTCTTCTGCACTAATAATTAAAACATTTAAACAATAGAAACACATATTTGTAGTATGTTCATACGTTATGCTTTGATCGAATTCACTTTCATATTCTCTTAAGTATAACAATAGTGGATATGAATAAAACAATATTTTGAACCTTGGTATTATTCTCACCTATATAATAACCATGGAGGAGTACAATTAATAGACAATATAAAAAGCAAAAGCTATTATAACTTTCTCATTTATAATATTGACCTTGCACGTATTTTGTGTCTGTAGCCAGCGGTCTTTAATAAATAAAAACAATTCAAGAAGAAATGAATCGCCGAGAGAATTCAGAAAAGTATAAAATAGAATTTCATGTAGTTTTCTAAACACTGACATTTTTTAATGTAAACCATGCTAGACTGGAAAAATATGAAATTTTCTTTGCGCAAATCGATTAAAAAGGATTTGAATGCATTTTCATCGGGGAAATTAGTTTTCAATTATTTGACAATGTTCGTTAAGCCTTTATTTATATAACTAAAAGGATTTTTTCTACGAATTTAACACGCAATTGAGACAAGCTTCATTTGTTAATAACGTTTCTTGCGTTATTTGTATTCCAATTTGAACCAGGAAAGACAACTAATATCTATTTTGTTGGCTATCGTCAATCCCAGTAATCTCTTTTTGTTGAATCTTCTACCTTCGCTTTTACTTTTTTTAGACCGTCTGAACTATTTGTAAAGTTCCCATGACCATTATTTCTGTTCACTTCTTCAATATAAATGTTCTGCTTTGTTATATTTTTCTATTCCTTCCTCTCGGTATTGTTTTTTCCATGAAAACTTCGCCACTGCCAAATTGGGCGAGGAATGAATTTAAGGCTTGATATCCATGGCGCAAAAATATTTGAACAGGCAAAAAATAATGGGATTATAATTTCCTGAATAATATAATAAAATACGGAGGAAATGTGATAAGTTTTTAGAATTAGCAACTTTCCACTTGGATCAAATACCGTTGAATAAGTCTTGACTACACTAGATTTATCAATTACCTATGTATTGATTTCCGTATATTATCATTTCAATAATGTATATTACGTAGTATGTATGTTTGTGGTATATCACAATAATTGGTAGAGGCAAATTTGTATAGAAATGGTATTTAAATCTAACTGATTGACAGCATTATTGTATGAAAACCAGTATATAATTATACACAAAATGAACCTAAATCAAAACGCGTTACATTTGTTAAGCTTGCATTGTATACATATATGAGACAGCAGAGTAATTGATTTCTGTGGAATATATTAGAGTTAGAGGATCTAAAAACGTTTTAATAGAATATTTTTACGGTTTTCTATTATTCGCCTTCTATTTTAATAATAAGCTAATTTTACACATTTCTTTGATGGTTGCTATTTTAATATTCGAAGGAGGAGGAATATTTTCTGCGAGTAAAATTCGAAATAATTTTAAAAAAATCTTAATTTTTTATTTGCACTATTTCCGTTCAAAGACTTTTAATTACTGTAGAAAGTATGAAATCATCATAAACATCAAATCGATTCACATACATACAATTAATGGCGATGAACTATCAAATGGTCGAGTTATGAGTTCTTTAATTAATGACGACAATACACAGATTAAACAAAGGAATAATATACATATTAATAAAGGATAAAAATGGAAAATGGCTATTAATCTCTTTAGATATAGCTAATGCATTTGATATTGTTCCTCATTCTGTTAGTAAAGAAACAATTACTTATTAACACACGAAGTTCTGTCTTAAATGTATTAAAAACTATCTATAAGATAAACATCACGGGTAGACAATATTGTAAGTGATTACTAAACAGTTAATACGGGCGTTATATTAGGTTCAATATTGTTTCTTGTTTATACAAAGCACATAGTTTCTACGAAAACTTGACTGGTCATATAAATTCTCCAAACTATACAAAAGAGCAGAACCTAATTTAATATTAATTGGTGACTGGTTGAATTCACGTCGCTTACATTTAAATACAGACTAGCGGCATCGACCAGTTGCAAACATTGTTGCAACTTTTTTATACCTACTTTATTATACAAAGTGACCTAGTGCTAAACCGCCAAACGTTCAGGTTCGATTTTCAGGTTAAAATAACACTCTATTCATATATACAATTATTTCCAAAAATTCACCTCCTCCTAGCTAGAGCAATAAGCAAAAAGGAAAGAAATTTATCTCGATTTATGACAAAAAGTTTTTAAAATTCACCATTTTCAATAGAAAGTTCACACCGTTTATTATTTATTTTAAATTGTTAATTTACTTTCAATTTCACCACCTCTGACTTCTTTGTGAGACCTTTTAATCTATCTACATAAAGGTATAGCCTCCCGCATTGAAAAAGAAAAACAATTTACCCCATCTCAAAGAAAAGAGTCAACACCAATATAACAAAATAAGCCATAGCATAAACTCTCTAATATTGTTTTGAAAAAGTTCACTAGCTCTTTGAACGTCTAATATATTGCCTCCTCCATAGTATAATTTTAACTGTATCGAACTAATCAGAAAATATATTCTATGCCTTGAAAATATAGACTTCACAAAATGCTTGGTGTAACTTGGCATTGTAATTTAAAATGTTATAAGAGCCGCAGACCTCCTCACGTATTTCCCAAACTTTATTTACACAATGGGTCTTATTAACTGTCGTCAATTCATTGCATTAAGTAATTTTTTGTCGAAATATCTACCTTTTGTGATCCCTAGACCAATTTAATACGTAAATAATTAGAATTGAACAAAAAATGAGAAATGGTTTGCCAACACAATTTTATATTCATCACTACCGATACTGCCAAAATCGATTTATTCGAAATTAAATTAAGTGATGTCCAAGGCTGACCAAGTAATTGGAAATACTGACCAACCGCAACCTATTTCTTTCGCTTCTCAGCAGTACAAATAGTACAGTAAAACTGGTAGTAAATTTGAAAAAAATTATGAAAATATAAACTTTTACCTTATCTTTTGAAAACCGATCAAACTTGAGCAAATTCTTTTAGGGAAGGGCAAAAATTTATTTTTTATTAAATATGTCCATGAATAAAGCTTTTAGCGAAAGTAGTGGGTAAATGCATTCAAAACGCCTGCCAAGTTCTCTCAGCTGCTACTAAAATCGTGGAAATAAAAATTTACTGACTTTTCCTAGAAAGTTTTCCCAACTTTAATGTGGTCTAACTCATTTTTTTTTAATATGATGAAGCATTATTTTCTGTTTGATATAAATTGAATTCTAAGATCGCGAAATTATTGTTAAGTTTGTGAAGCTGTGGGCCTCGTACACCTTTAAAAAAACGAACAAAGTAGACAATTTTACAGACTTTAATTTGTTTTTTGTCTAGCCATGTACTGCACATAACATTACATTATAATAATATAACATAAAAAAATAACAATACATCATGGGAGAAGTTTAACTTACTACATATCGGTAAGATTTTTTTTATAACGCCTTATTTTTTTTACTAATCATTGTAAAAACTAAACTTATCACATGTAGCTTGTTGTTAAAAAAATGGTGTTGAATGGATGAGACAGGCGTATTTTTTAAGGAAATGAACAAATATTATTACTGTACAAATTTTGAACATTTTATTTTTTAAAACATTGTTTTTATCAGATGATTTTAAAAAGGTGTCAATTTTTTTATTTTAAAATATTATTTTTTAAGCGATAAACTACTTGTTTTTAGAAGTATTTAAGTGAAGGAAGAAATTGCTTACACAACATTAGTCTATATCATTTACTTTCTTTCGTTAGAAAACACATTCGTGTTTCTTCATAAACGTTCACAATTTCAGTGACAGATAAAAAAAACAAATTCGAGAGCATTGAATAAGCATTCAACATAATTTTTTAGGCCCCACCATTTTAGAGTAAGGCGTTAAAAACGCACGTGAAAATAGAATGTTTGAAAATTGAAAACAAAATAAGACTTAAAAACACATAGTACGAATGCACGGCTAATGATGACAATTTATAGGGTTGTTACCAACCCCATAGGGAATTGTGAACCCAACGAACTTTTTGAAATTTCGTGAATTTAAAAAAAAATGTATTTATTATGCATTCTTGGAAGTTACAGAGAATATTTTGAAAGAATAAAAAAAACATACCATTGTAATACAGTAGTGATTTCATTTACAACTTGCCAAGATGTTGTCAAAATGTAATAAGGGCTAGAGAAGGTCCAACACATTATTAGAATAAGTTATTATTTATTGATTTTTAATGCCTAGTTTGGTGTTGTTTGTTTACTTGTTTCTTACAAAATAAGAAATATGATTTAATAAAATGTTGTGTGTTGAGACCAACAAAAACAAGTTGCATTATAGAATGGTGTATCTCCTCTAACACCAGAAATAATGAAGTAGACCTGAAACGAAAACATTAAGAATAGGTAATGCTAGTGTTTGACTTTAATTCTAATATGTTTTTCTTGCTGATTTACGCCACCAGAGTGTTACAGAATTTCATAAAAAAGGCGTATTAATTATTACACCCAGTATTCACACAAAAGTGGTTGACAAAAATCAATTATACAGTGAAATCTCAGCGAATCAAACTACAATACGAGAGAAGTATCATCCAAATTGGGTAAATAGTTTAGGAAAAATTAAGATTGGAACATTGCTTAATATTCGGTGTACCCACCAGTTCAAACTTTGAGCAACTTTAACTGGGCTAAAATTATACGCGTATGCGTGTAAACGACTACGCCGTTTTTACTAGAAATCACAGTGGGAAATGATAATTATCTTTATATTATAACTGTAAGTGCTGAGAATGGTATTTTTTGAAACAAGCATGGCTAAGGATATTTCATTTAGGAATTAATTGACAATGTGCGTGTATATTGTGATAATTTGTTTTCTGTTCATTAAACATCGAAGCACCACTCTATTGTAAAAATTATACATGACTGATTTTCGAATACTGCATCAACAATCGATAATAATGGTTCTCTCAGCTCCGGCGGCGTCGACAATTTAATTAAATATTGGTTCGGTAAAATTAGTTCCTCTTTCATTTGCTTCTGCGTATTAGCTTTGTTATGTAATGTGTCGAAAACTGAATGGTTTTCAAAATACAAGGTATTGAAATGGGTGAAGAAAATGTTTTTTATTGTCTCAGAAATAAATTAAGATTCTCAAGTAGCATTTTAAGGAACATTTTAGCAAATGCTTTGAACAAATGTACTTGTCCCTATGATTAAGATGGAAACTGTATGCAACATGTTGCGATACATTTTCAACACATACATTATTTCTTATGGTATTATAGTATGTATTCTTAATGTGATGGCACTACATGTTCCTATCCTAGGTTCGAAACTAAGAGAAAGTTGGTTCTAATTTTTAGTTCGCAGTTTTTCGAAAATGTATGAAAGCGGTTTAGATTGTGTTATTGTTTCAGTATGGAAACTGGTATGAAATAATAAATAACATGTTGAGAAATGATAATTTATGCATCAAATTTTTAGCAAATGTCTAATCGGAAAAATCATAAGCGCCAATAATTTTCTCGATTATTTTCAGCAAAATAGCAAATCCTTTGATATTTTTAGTGCGATTTATAAGTATAAATATTTTTAATTTATAGATTTTATTGAGAAAAAAAACATAGATATTTTTTCGTTATTATTTTCATGATGATAATTAGTAATTTATCCAAAGATCAATGTTTGTTTTTCAAATTGCTATCGATAAGTCTTCATCTAAACAATGTTTTCTTTCAAACGAAGATTGTCCATAATTATCGCCAAATTGAAAACGCCATTACGGTCAACACTTTAAAACTAAACTGACCATAGAAACAGTTATCCATGTCGCGTCGGCGTCATTCAGAAACTTAGAGCATATTTTATGAAAAGAAACTCCTTTGCATAATTGATGCCATATATTGCCTTTAAATAAACTCGTTTCGAAGTTATTTCTTCTATGTTCTAAAATTGTTTCGCAGGATATTTTTAAAAATTTTTTGTTGGATGTTTTTCATTGCAAACATTTTACTTTACTCAATATTTTCTATCGAAATAGGGCAATCTTTTACTTTCATCACATTATCTGATAACGATGTAAGTGCATCAGTTATAAGATTTGTTAAATTACTATTTGTCTTTTCATATGTATATATGTATGTATGTACTTCAATTTTTTAAAGCTATGATTAGTGTCACAAAAACCGATTGTAATACCTGAAAAACTGTTGTTTCTGTCCATATTGTATTACAAAACTATTTCTAAATTGTGCTGTTTTTAGTGTCTCCTGTATTTCCAACTACCAGATATCAAAATAGAATATTGAATTGAGTTGTCTTTCATTATTTACTCTGAATTTATTGATATAATACGACTTTTACTGGTATTCATAGATAGACCATCATTTTAAAACCACTTGAAAATGTTATATCATAAATATACATCTCAAAAAAGTATAAACATCTCATTTGCAATCCTCAATCATTTATAGTTAATCTAATGTTTGAACAAGCAATTTTTCTAGACAATCTTAAAATTGCAATTGTAAACCCATTTCATAAAACGGGTGATGCAAGTATTTTATCCAACTATAGACCTATTAGTCCTCTTTCAAACTTCTCCAAAGTTCTAGAAATTGCAATAAATGACCAGATATCCCTATATATTTTTACACGAAAAATTGTTTCACAAAATCAGCATGATATATGAAAAACAGAAACAACGGTTCAGCTGTAACGAACTTTGTTTTTGAAGTATTTAAAGCAATTGATAGCAAATTACCTGCCTTGGGACTATATAGATTTCAGTAAAGCATTCGATAGTCAATCAGTAACTATTGTTTCCAAATTATGTTGATATGATATTAGAAGTGTAATTTTAAATATGTTTAAATCATATCTTTACGGACGTACACAATAAGTTCAATTGCCAAATGGAAAAATTAGCTCTGCATGTGACACATTAGCTAGTGTACCTCAGAGCTCAACCTTGGGTCCTATATTTTTTGTAATTTTCGCAAATGACCCGAATTTCTATCTAAAGAATATATCTAACACTATAAAATATGCTGATAACACGAACATCTTGATAACAGATGGAAGTGTGTATTCTTATGACAGTCGCTTGTAGAGTGTATGATATGATCACAACGTGGGCTCAAAAAAACTTATTAATCAACAATAAGCTCAATGTGTACTGTTCAAATCACAAAGATACTCATATTCTTTGAGCAATAACTTCCCTTTGCAAACTACAAATAATGTTAAGATGTATATCACTATAGATTGTCCTATTATGTATAACGTTTCCTAAAAATTTTTTTGTAGTATTCACATCCTCAAAACCCTGTACTTTTCCTCATATCACTCTCATGTAAGAAACGGCATTATAAACTGAGGAATCAACTCCCGGACTCAGCTTATTTTCATTTTACAAAAAGTTTCCATAAGAATATTAGCAGATTTAGCAGATTTGGTGACTCTTTCAGAGATATCTTTCGCAATCTTCAGATACTAACAGTTATGGACACTTATATTTATTAAGTTTGTTCCTTTGTTTTTAAAAACAGACATATGTTTTCACAAAATGCAGTCTTACATGACCATAATACTCGCCATAAATCGAATCTTCAACCTGACACCATGCTACCTTCTTATACCAAGAAAGTATTCAATATAATAACGCAAATTCTTTAATTACTTACCGCAAGAAATAAAAGAATTGCTGAACTTACATTTTGAAAAAATATTTAGAAATACCTGTTAGGACTTAATATAAAGCCTTGTGGTATATCTATATGCACTTCCAATTTTTGACAAATGAACACAACTTAATTTAGTTCTTTTACACCTTTGACAAATATAATTTTGAAATCATTGAATTTAAACATCATTAAAGCAGTAAATCTTGGCTGGCATTGTTAATTGCCTTGTTCATATTTTGGGAATTAAAAATTTACAAAGCAATCATTAATCTATATGAAATTTTGAGTCAAAGGTGACAATACATCCGAATATACGCAACATTTAGTGAAATTAGCTATTAGCTAAGCATTATTATTAAAGGTGTATATTAAACATTTCTGAACCATTTAATATTACTTTGTTGTGTAACATGTTTATGTACTGCTTCACCGATTTATAGATATTAATGTTTATGTGCACACAGGTTTAATTTTTTCTATTTTTATTTATTTTATGTAAGAGCAGCTTTTATACCCAAGGTAAGGTAACACAAACACTTATTTCAAACACCGTAAATAGTTCTAAATGGTAATGCAGGAGGTTATAAAATATTTAAAAGCATGAATACAAGTTAAATGTTGAATGTCCTTCACTGGATTTAAGACCGCGGCCTTGTTTTTTCTTGTGTCGCAACTCTTACTTGTTCTGTCGTACAAAAATATAATTGGTTGATATTCACTGCTAGAATGGATCGAATTTAATTCGTTGCATAATATATGTTATTGGAGTCCATCAATATATTTGCAAAGGCTACTCTACTTTTTATTTATTTTACTCTATATTACGTTGTACGTTCTAAAAATTATTTTACAATATTTCATTATGCATACAATATATAATAAATTTACACAAGAGAGAAAATTATTTATTCACATTAAAATACATTATTGAATTCTATTTCAACTTGATTAATTAAAATATACCCACATACAGTTCTATTTAGTTTCGTAATTACACATAAGTTGTTCATATGTGCAATCGAAGATACTTTTAATATTGGCAATGGATTAAATTCCTGAAACTTTCTCTATAGTTCTCGAAATAATTGTCACTGCATGGTCATTTGTCTTTGTGTAATTGTGGTATTATTAAGCTTAATGCTGTCTAAATGATCTCCCCTGTCACCTCCGCAAGGCTCTGCATCGACCTTCCAAGCACCCTGCATAAAAGAATATGTTATGAAACGAATTAACGGACACCACTCATTGAATTTAATTATTATGCACTTCTCAAACAAGAAAACGAAGAGTATATTTTGTAATACAGTGAATCATTTTTGTATTGTGCCTGTCAAATAAAACATTCAAACGCAATACCTCACTGTTTTTCAGACAATTTGTAATAGCTTGTGGACTGTGCTTAAGGTGGCCATTCCCTAGAAAGACACATCCCATAGGGATATATTTACTATTTTTGGCCATGACTTCTTTTTCTTAGTACGTATATTTAAAAAAACTCTAAGACTACCTAAGTAGAACCTTAACAAGAATATTACTATGAATTTTCACTCAATAATTTCAGTGGTTAGCAAAATAGTTAGATTAAAATTCAATAATTATGCTAACCTTCCTAGTTCGTAATTTTAAATTATTATTTTGCAAGCCACTGAAATTATGAAGCCAAAATTCATAGTAATAGCCTAATTATGGTTCTACTTAGGTACTCTTATAGTTATGCGTTAAATATGCGTATTAAGGAAAAAAGTTATGGCCAAAAACAATGAATTTTTCCCTATCAGATGTCTCTTTCTAGGGAATGGCCACCTTAAGATTTCAAATGAGAACGACATAAGTTGCACAATATTTAGGCAGTGGAGTAGATTCAAGACAGCATTTTATTGTGTTAAGGCATGGATGAGTCAAGTTTTACATTTGAATTTTTTTAATAATTCCTAACTTTTAAAGGTACTTGGCGTCAATGTTATACATTTTATTGGCCTTCGTCTCTCTCGTGTTGGATACATACTGAAAATAATATAATCTACAAACCTCAATATTTGTCCCATTGCTGCTTACATAAGATTGTTAATTCTACGTTCTGTCAATGAATAATCTTGGATAATTCTTGATGCTTCATGTGACGTATATTATGCAGTTGTTTATATAGTAATCGTGGGTCTTGAGAACAGCTGAGTTCGGCCGTTTTATTAGGATAGCGCTGTCGATATGCAACAAAAGTTGAATTAGAGGTAGTCAAATACGGCCCTGTCTTATATAAAATAATTGTTATTTTGGCAGTCCGACTTTTGGTAACGATACTTTAGTCCACTGAAGTAAATAACAGTCAATAAATATGTAAATTATGTTGTCTAATTTCGTTCGATTTTGTTAGATCTCCGAAAATATGTCCCGTTGACTTGAGAAGTTTATTGAGGGTCGACAATTTTAAAAAGTCCCATGGAAGGAATAAATAACTATCTAAATTATTTTATGTCTGAATAATTTGTTTTGCTACAAGACCTTCTGGGAACCGAGAATATTCAGACAAATGCTTTCACAGCCCGGTTGATATCATAATATAAGACAGCGCATCGCATCGTAGGACCAAGGTAGATTTTCAGGACTAAGGTGTTTGATTCACAGGGCGTTCCACAAAATATATGTAACAATTTTAGTAATAAAATTAGATAGTGTACTAAGGTATGTCTCTCCCCGTATGAAAGCAAAGTAATTGGCAAAGGTTTTTCTCATCTCCCATACTGGTATAAGTATTAGATAGGGCAAATTAGGATATAATATGAGATTAAAGATTATTTACAGCATCATGTGATGCACCTAATGTCATTTTTCGTAAATCCCATGGTCCGTTAGACAACTTTAAATTTGAGTACAGTTTAACGTAGGGGACGTTTTAATTGGTAGAGGTTTCAGGATGTACCACATACTTTTAAAAAGTCTTATTTTCTAGGAGGTAAACACAGGGTACTTCTGGTTTAATGTCCCAACACGTATTGTGTCGGTTGTAACATAAATTCATTTAGTGGAATTAACTTCCGCGATTCACCTTAAGATTTGAAATTGTTACGTACCACTTCATCTTTTTGAATTAGATTATTATATTGTTTGTGAATTCATTTCAACGTTAAGTGTTTGTTTTTCGTGTTACATTTGTTATCATTATCTATGTAAATATAGCGTTTAAGTGTTTTGAGAAATAAAGTATTTTATTACTCGATACGTAGAGAAGGTCAAACTAAAATTCAGAAAGGTACAATTGTGAAGTATCCTATTTGTGATACAGGGAAAGGGACACAACCACCTAGAAAGAAGAAGGGTAAGCACTATCTCAATTTTGATTACTGTGCTATAATAAGGACAGAGTCTTCAGAGCAATTGAGACACTCAGTATTATACAAATGATAATTTCTAATTTAATTCCTATAATTAAGGGAAAATAACTCGAGTTCTTACAGATTTTTCACAGTTGGCTGTTGTCTCAAATTTTGCCTTCTCCGTCTGGTTAACTAACATAATTATTGTAACAACTGTGAGTTAACTCCAATTCAATGTAAGAGACAAGGTCAATGGCGCCATTACTAAAAGGTCTATGGTTTTTCGCCGGCGATCTTATCCTGTATTTTATTAGAAAATGAGCCTCACTCTAAAGATACATATTTCTCGCACGTATTTTTATAATTTAAGTATTTTGAACAATTTTTTTATATATTTCTATGTATGTACCTGTCAAATTATTAATATCGTGAAACTGTTTTTTAAAAATTTTATTGGAATTTTAAAATGATGTGTTTTTTATTGTCATATACAATATCCTTTTATATGATATCTTAAATAATAAAAATATTATAATTATTACTATTATTATGTTTCCTATTGTGCATTTAAATTGGTTTAATATATGTCACATGATAACAAATAACCCTTTGTAACTAAGACAGCAACGTAAAATCTTGAAAGCGTAACAAAGAACGGTTCTAAAGAAAGTACGCGGTTAATTTACATATTCTGACCACACTTAATGGTACTTTTGTTTTGAACACAACACAAGACTGTGCCTATTGTAGATTTTCTTAGATGTTGCCAAACAATATGCATTCTGTGCTTTGGTGATATAAATCTGACATAGTGTAATGAAGCGAAAAAGTTTTACATATATCTTTTATTAAGTACACGTATGTACAAAATGTTTAAAATATATCTGCGCTTTAACCTGATCTTTTAATTATGCATAAAAATATTTGATTTGCTATCAAAATTCATGACATCTGTCAGGTAGTTTTTATCTTTATTTATTGTTAAATATTTAATTCCCTTGCCTACGTAATTTTTTTAAAAATCCAAACATTGCTCACTGTTCATTGAGTATAACCAGTCCTCCTTATTGCACAACAGTAACTCTTTTATGCAATGTTAAAAGTATATATCTCACACAATAACGTCACCAACAAACCTTACCTCACAAAAATTTTGGAGCAAAACTTTTCAATGGTAGTAGTGAGTAAAAGTGCCCTCTATGACATAACACAATAGAACTATCCTAATCGTATTCATCTATTCCTACCAAGTTTCAATTTTGAATCACATAACTTGAAATTTTGCATACGTATGTAGTACTGATAACGATATAATTATTTATACAATTTCTCAACAATCAATGGTCATACTGTCAATAAAATGGTAATAATAAATTATAAGTAAAAAGACTATTTGAAGACAAGCCTTTATTAAATTAATAAAACGAAGGAAATAAAATATTACGTGATTTTATTGGGACAGGGTCGCAGTTTAATAAGTGAACCCAGGGCGGATAAGTTGCTGTTAACAAAGGTAAGTTAAAGGCAGTCGAATAAAACAAATAAAATCATTTTATCAATGTTGACGACCTGACATAAAAGCTTGTCGCGAAACAAACACTAATAAATAATCGTATTGCCGCCGAAACAAATTTCTACGAACTTTAATAAAAGATAGTTTCTAAAAAGTTTTTCTTAACTTATGTTTTATTAAATTGATGGATTAAACCGTTTGATTTATTAAAACACTTATATTGTTTCTACCACTGTATACAGTGGTAGAAACAAAATAAGTGTTTTAATAAACCATTATATTTTATTATTTCAGTTTGGTTGAAACACCCTGTATGTCAATTTATTAATATATTTTGCAAATATAAATCAAACATACTTATGATATTTAAAAATTATGATATTTAGCTATTAGTAAACAATTTCACAACATGGGTTTGGGTGAATATTAATTTGGTATTTCAAGGTAGTAGTATTTTTTGGCCTGTTCTAATTTCTCAACTGTTGCTTAAAGTTTAATATATTTTTTTGTCAACGAAATTATAATGAAATTTAATCTATTCGTATAGTTATCTTGTAAATTTTTTTAGAATAAGAGACTCGTGTCAGCTTTATTTCGCGATATGGACTTTTAATGTTATACATTTTAAAACAGTTTTAAATTACATAAGCAGAAAAACTAGTTATATTAAAATATTAACCAGTTCTCATTATTTACTTACAATAGTGTACACAGGAAAAAAAAGAACGACACAAAGTCAACCATTTTTAACAAAGGTGAATGTTCCATAGAGTCGCCACCTTAATCAAGAACATTAGAGGATTATAAGGATCCTGAAGCAGACTACCATTAAATTTCTGTCACAAAATATCGAGTACTTAGTCACTGTGCAATATGGCATACAAACAACATGAAGTACTTATAAAATACTTAATAAAATACATATTCTTCATAAATCAGGTTTTTCCTCTGAAGCTTAGCTCCAAGTAAGGAATACTTTCTATTAAATTAATAATCTTGCAGTAAAGAATAAATTTTGTTTTAATTTTGACCTTTGACATAATTCTTTATATCCTTTTACTCACGTACCAATTTCTGTTTATGTTGTTCATTATGAAATGATGTAATCCTTTTTACTGCCTTCTAAGAAAGTTTGTTTAATTTTTAGAATAATATTCTCGAAAGAACACTTCCGCAAAGCAACATTAATATAATATGCGACGTCCAGTGTAAATGGTACATAAAGCTAAGGTAGTTCAAATGTTTTAAGCTATTAGGAAGTGACTGAATAATAAATATTATACAGGAAAATCAAACTCATAAACTCATATTCACCTGCTTCAACTAAAGTAATATCATTTGCAAATTAACATCCTATTCTTGTTACAAACAAATATTTCGTTTTGAAATTTATATATGATATAATAATTTAATACAATGCTTGAAACCAAACAACATATTAATGCCCTTTGAAGTGATGGTCGGACTAGACACGTTTGTTGATCAATTGGTATTAGTTTTTACACATCTGTGTTTCTCCGTGCATCCTGCAAGCGTGAGATTAATGAAATATCTCAAGTTAACCATAAATCATCTGATTTCCAGCTTGCGTCACTTTATAAATGAGTGGTGAATATGAATCAGGATTGTACCTTATATTAAAACATTTTTCATATTTGTTTCACCAAAGATAAATTGTTGTACAGGCCTATTTATCTATACCTGCTTATTATAGTATTTGTTTAGGTGATCGTTTTGAAAATCGTGCATTACTCGGAAATTTGTATACTGGAAAGTAGTTTACAGGACTAGTAAAATTGTTGATTATTTATTAAAATTTAATTGTAAGTGTTAATCACAATTAAACTTTTCTTCTTCATATTCACAATATCTTGTTAGATGCTCGGTCAGATGTTTCTCAAAAATTCAAAAACTTTTGTTTTGTAAGAAACACAATTTTACACAAAAGGATGAATAATGTAACAATTTGATACAAACTTCGCCCTACGTTATTAATTATGTAAGGGGCTAGGGCTACAAAAAACCGATTTAAATACTAAATTATATTAGAGTTATCAATGCCTCCCGGAGCTTTCTGATGAACAATTACTACGCCGTTTAATATTTTGAAGAAAATATTACAGATTGTGTATACCTTTTACGATAAAACCGACAAAGGAAAGAAACCTTCGTTCATTTATTCTTAAAATCTTCATGTCGACTCCTGTATGAAACATGAGTAATTCTAACACAATTATTTTGGTACTTTTGAAAATGAAACCAGCTTTCTTTATTAGAACACGGCCCTAAGGAGCATTGCATAGTTTAGAAGACTCATTATAAGCATGGTTTTAGTTGCTCTATCTAAGCTTTCTCTAAGAGGCGATGTTTTAAAGAAAAATACGCTCTCTTACACACTGCGTTAACATGCTCATTATATGTTAACATTTCGTCTAACCCCAAACCTAAGGTTTTATATCTTTATTGGTATTGATAACATATTTTCAACTAATTACTCTGATCGCCTAAAAATTATTAAATGCATTATATAGACTTTTAGATGAGTTTGACTAAATATATTTACAGTTTGACTAGGACATAATACTGTCAATATCAGTGTTGATTATAGTAGTGGCACCTTTGACTTGTTCAAGATCATAGATCAGATATAATTCCAAATCATCCGCATACATATTCAGTTTCCACAATTGTACTGGACGCTCAATGTGAATATTGTAAACAAAATTGAGTCCAAAACTGAACCCTGCGGAACACCCGAACGAATTTTCCGCCAAGCTGAAGAGTTTAAACCATCTTCACCGGTAACGAGTGTCAACTGAAAACTTTTATGAAGGTACTTATGAACTATGAGAATATTGAACCTGATGTATTATAAAAGTTCAATTTAGCTAAGAGACAATCTACACTTTTCATGAGTACATCCTTCATGAGTACACTCTTGTATCTCTTAAATTAATGTAAAGTTTACTACGGATTTTTCCATAAAAAAAATATTATCAATGCAGGGCATCCTTTAAAATACTTTTGGGACAACTTTTTAATTTTATTTTTTTTTGTTTTTTATTTATTGTAATATTTTTTTACACAAATAATAATGGTCTAGTAAAAAAATTGTTTAAGATTTCAACAGATTAGATTTAAACAAGTGCTGATTAGAGCCTGGTATATGGAATTTCTTTCGAGTACGTCATATTTAATTATTACTACTTTATCACCACTTAACCACCAACCATTCTCCGGAATTAGCTCAAAATATAACATAGTTTCAGATTTCGTCATAGTCGACACGTGTACCAAATTTGAAGTCAATATCTTAAATCGTTCCTGAGAAAATATGTGCAAAAAAATTATAGTCTGACCGACCGACAGACAGATTTTTCTTGCTCAAATTTAAAATTTCGACGTTCTAAGCCTATTTCAGCAAAAAAAATCGGTAAAGGTATTTACACAGAACTTCCCTCTCTATTTGTGCATGGCGGTCACTCTAAAAAATTGTTAATTACGAAATGAAATTGGGAATCATAATCGGAATATAGTTATCACTATTATTACAAAGAAAACCTGATAACTTATAGTGAAAAAAATATACAGAGTGGTCATCTGACAGCAAAAATTCAATACTAAATAACATGTGCCAAATATGGTCTTGCGCAAATACCTTTACAAATGTCCAACATAGTCGAATTATTTCTTGGGATGACCACCCTGTACATTTTTCAATAAAACTATAATAAGTGCATATGCCAAATATTATTACCATTTGTCACATTTTCAGGCCCACATTCGCGTAGTGGTTAAATAATTTCAATTTTTTTGTATGTAGGTTTAGAATGTTATGAAACGTGGAAATTTCATATTTGAGCAATAAATTTTTTTTCATGTATTCTAGTGGTAAAAAAATTTTTCATTATCTATTCTGTAGTAGTGGTAAGAATATTTTCTTGAAATAGGTTTAGAATATCATGAAACGTGGAAACTTTAAATTTGAGTAAAAACACATTTGTCCGTCATCTATTTTGTATTTTGTTGTAAAAATTTGCAAATTTTATTTTTTTTTTTAATTTTCAAAAGTTTTTGGAATAGGTTTAGAATGTCATGAAACATGGAAATTTTAAATTAGAGCGAAAAAATATTTTTCCATTAATTCTATAGTAGTGGTAGAAAAAATTGACTTTAAAAAAATATGTTCAATTTTCTTAATAGGTTTAGAATACCATGAAACTCAATTTAAGCAAAAAAAAATAATTCCATCTATTCTAGTGGTAAAAAAAAAATTCAAAAATGATAAAAAAAAAAATTTTTCTGAAATAGGCTTAGAATGTCATAAAACGTGGAAATTTGAAATTTGAGCAAAACAGTTTTTTCATCTATTCTATAGTAGTGGTAAAAAAAGATTACAAATTTCTTCAAAGAAATTTTCTTTTTTTTTAAATAAATTTCGAATGCCATGAAACGTGGAAACTTTAAATGTAAGCAAAAATATATTTTTCCGTCTATTCTAGTGGTAAAAAATTTTCAAAAATGTTGGTAAAAAAAAAAATTTCAAATTTGTTTTTTCTGAAATAGGTTTAGAATGCCATGAAACGTGGAAATTGTAAATTTGAGCAAAAAAAAAATAGTTTTCATTATTTATTCCCTTTAGATGGTCCACCTTGTATATTTTCCAGTGAAAGTTTAACCATTTCTTCGCTGACAGTAGCGTCAGCTACCTACCAAATTTGACTGTTCTCCGTTAAGTAGTTTTTTTAGTTAATGCACCAACAGACAGACAGACAGACGGAATTAAATACCTTTATTTTCATATTTTCTACGTGATCTGAAACGTGAAAATCCGAAGAAATCTCGGAGGGTGATTTTATCGCGAATACAATACTTACTTCCCTTCGGTATGCGAGGGAAGTAAAAAATTGAAACTTTTTTTACGATTAGTATACTTCCTTTCTACTATGTGCATGTGGAAGTGCTTGTAACTATTTGTGGAGGTCTTCGTAAGCACTATAATAAAGTGATTTTAGTTCACTATAAATGGGAATGGTATACCATGTACATTCTCGGCCATGTCTATAATTATTTTATTTTCAAAGAGAGTATTTAAAATTGTTCTATTCAGATATCAACTGAATCTAAATAAATGTATAAATAAATTGAATGCGGTGTACTCAATTAATTATCTTTTCCCCAGTGAACGGTGTTCATTCTGCACAATAAACTGTAACCAAAGAAACTCCTTATTGGAATATGCCAAAGCCAGTGAACTGTAGTTTAATAGCTAAGCACCAAGCAATAACGAAAGTAAAGGTTAATGTAAAAAGATACTTAAAACCGGTGTTATATTCATTAAAACTTTGCAGATTTTTTTGAATTTATGACATATTTCCTAACGGTTTCCATTACTAGTTATCCTCTGGTAGGTACAGCTGCTGCTAAGTTACGATACAGTTCGCTGAACATTCCCCACTTGGGATATTTTTGTATAGTTAAGCACATATAGTTTGGGTGCTCTCATAGAAAATTACAGAATATTCAGTTCCAAGAAGAGTGTTCATTATTTCGTTGGGTTTTTCGCTAACTAGTTTGTTTTATCTTTTCTAAACTCGGAAAACAGAATATTATAGTTGGTTAAATATTTGATGTGGGAGGCACAACTACTATACAAGGTAAGTCATAAAGAATGGAACAGAGAGTAACTTGAAATTTTTTGAGTCAAAATCACCATGAAAGAATCTTTTGCCCTGAGAATATAAATGTATGTAAGAATTAGGGGTCGAATTCCAAAACGACTTTACGATTATACAACAGGGTAGTAATAGCCATGATAACCTATGAATAAGTAGCATGATGATTCATCACATTGCTGCTGGGAGGGATAAGGCTGCTAAGTGGCATGCAAAGGGTTACTTGCCTGTAATAAATACCAGCTGCCTTGCAAGTCTTCCTAGACTAGTCATCAGTACGCATTGGCCATTGAAAAAATTCACAGATTTAGCAATTCTTGCAACTATCGGGACATTGGAAATGATAACTCCATACATAGAACATAAGCTTTTTCGAGACTCGGCTTTGCTTCGTCCGGAAACAGCTATGCATTTGCATATATCAGCCGTTGCATATACGACAGTCTCACTCGACCGCGACACCGCTTTCTTTTGTCCTTGAACGCAAACTGATAACTCGACCCCCATATACGAACATAAACATTTCCAATGTTAAAATACGTTCGCTGATAGGGGGTCACCGAAAATCATAAAATGTAAACGATCTCTCAACAGAAAATTGGGCTTAAGGAGTGTTCCCCTAATGTTGCAAGATATGTCAGCGGTGTGGGAGGAGTTAAAATGGTCATTTTCTCTAGCCTTCCTCACGTATTTATCTAGAAAGAAGCTTGGTTTGTAGTGCATAGGCTAATACAAGGCCTAACTACGATAAGACAATAGCATGGAACACATCACTAGAAGTTATACACAGAGCTGAAGACTGTTTCCATTCTGGGATTTTATAGTCCCAAAGTATAACTTTAATGAACATTTTCGAATTAAAGTACCAGATGAGACAGACAGGGAAAACGGTCCTACATTATCGGCAAAAATAATACTAGACTGTTTATGCTGAAAAACTTCTAGAGAGGACATAAAGTCACAGGTGGAAGCATCTAGAGTCATGGGTAGGTCTCAAGTCCTTCTGCGGCATCCCATGCATTCAAGCATCCATTAATGGATAGACGCAATTTAAATCTCTAGAATGGTCGAAGAATTTCTCAGGATAGGACAGGTCAAAGATTTCGTTACAATTATCGGCTATATTTATGGAAGAGAGACGACCCACATAATCGGCTTAATGGATACCAGAGTCTAATAGGTTATACTAAGGTTGTACTAAGATAGCTTTATTAATGTTGTGGAGCCTGATACAAAGAACAGCAAAACTAGATAAAACTATAAATAAAATTAGAATATAAATGTCACAGTATATTCACTGGTGTTAATAACTCACAGTTGCTTTCTTTGGTTTTTATGCATCTAAAATCGACGTAATAATAAGATTCACTAGTATTAGATCGACCAAACGGTATGGCCGTAGGCCTCATCAATATGCTTTTCCCATGCATGGGACGCGTTGCATACCAGATAGACGTAAGAGAATTCAGTTGGGCTTCTTCGAAGCTCGAGAGTCAAATGTGGATCGAAGTGAAAGATGAGCGCAACAGCCTGGTGGAACCCGAAAATTCAGCCCAGCAAGTGAATATAAAGTTAGTGATTCTTCTACTAAATCTTCTCTTTGTGTTACGAGGAAGTATCCTGTGAGACTAACTGTTTAAATTATGACTAATAAATCACAAGGTTACACATTAAATATAGTATATTTTCTTAAAGCAATATTCAGCTATGGGTTTTCTAGGATCAAATCATCAATGAAGTTAAAGTGAAGATTTTGAGGGATAACAGGGCATTATACTTCTTCAATAATCAAACAGTTATTTTACGACGCCTATTTTCAAAGTGTTAAGTTATCAAACACATCTTAGCTTTCTGGACTTTGATCTTGCCAGTCGGAGACAGGCTTACATACTAGGTTGAACAGCAATAATAAGCAAGATACAGGCACCACGTAAAAGTAAATTGTACCGTATTTAGGCAAACTTCTACTCTTTTTTTACTATGGTCCAATTTACCTATTATTTTTGGTATGCCACTTTGGTCATCACAAAATAAACTGGATCAACATATTTATTTCTGTTTGTTGGCCCCAGTTTTGGAATGTATTTTGTTTTAATTCTCACTTAGCAATTATTAATATAGAATAAACCGAATTCTTCTAAAAAATATTTAATGAGCTTAACTGATATGGCTGTGAATGTCCATCGTGTCCTAGGATTTATATCGAATGCCAGAACTGTTTGTGCTTTGTATTTGATAAAACAGAAAATGTATAACGCAAGTAAGTTATTACTAAATGTAGTTTCTTTACTGCGATCGCCCATTCACGCTTCAACATTTTTTTACCGCATATTAGCCTGTTGCTTAGAGATGCAAGGTGAGCCAAGAAGAGATCTATAAAGAAAATTTAAAAATAAAAGCGAACATGTGGACTTGAATGATGATACTTCAAATAAGTAAACAAATTGTTATTTATAAATTAAATGTATGTGGCGCATACTGAATATACATCTTCTGTAAAACTACACGCTAAAAACTTATAATATACATCAGATATAGACATAAATTCAAGTTTAATTCAATATATTCAACACAATCTTTATTTTCTTCATGAGGATCAGATAACTTCATATATTTAGATACTTCACACTTTATTTTAGACCATAATATATTACTGTAAACTTGCAACTAAGAAAGTTCGCAATTAGGAAGAGCAGTGTTAAGCACCTAATCTACAGTTTACAGGAATATAAAACGCAAATTCTATATAATAAATCAATCTAATACCCCGGCATTCCTGATTTACAGTTAACTCTGAAATTTTTAATTTTTCTAGCCATTCTGTTGTAATCTCGGTTCTGCGATCTCGCGCAAGCAATTTCTGTATTTTGCTCTCACATCCCGGTCGGTAAGAGTATCGGCATTAGCGTGCCTAAATAGTCTCTTTAAGGCAGTGATTATGTTTAACCGATGAAAATCCCTTCTAGCAGGATTTGTCGCAATATTATTAACATACATAAAAATGAATTATTATTTGTTTGCTTATAATTGTATTGAGACCATATTCTTTATAGGATTTTGCAAACAGCAGAAAAAATAACTATCTACAACTAAAAGAAAAACTATTTGTAAAAATATTAAAGAAATCTTTGCATTCTTTTGATAACCTGAATTCTGATTATGCTAGCAAATTAAAATCCTAAAATGAATTTGTCTAATTTCTTATTTGACAATTCTTATTCTAAAACTAACAACCACACAGTCCCCTACGCCCATGCAGATTAAACTAGTAGCTACATAACCCCCTACGGTCACGAAGATTCAGTTAAAAATGAGAACAAAGGCCTAAAATGAATTTATTTATCTACCTAGGCTAAGCACCAAGAAACAGAATGACAGATTTCATGAAAATGTAATCCATTAGAATGCAAAAATTTTTAAGACAAGGTGGATAAATAAATTCATTTAGGCCTCTGTTCTCATTTTTAACTGAATCTTCGTGACCGTAGGGGTTATGTAGATACTAGCTTATTCTGCATGGCCGTAGGGGACTGTGTGGTTGCTAGTTTTAAAATGAGAGTTGTCAAATAAGAAATTAGACAAATTGAATTTAGGATTGTAATTTGCTAGCATAACCAGAATTCAGGTTATCAAAAGAATGCAAAGATTTCATTAATATTTTTACACATAGTTTTTTTTTTAGTTATAGATAAGTAGTTATTTTTCTGCTGTTTGCAAAATCCTATAAAGAATATGTTTCAATATTATTAACATACATTTTATAACGAGATGTAGAGAAATAACAAGATGATAAGTTGTTTAGAGCTTTTGTCACTTTGTATACCTTCCTCAATTCAGTTCAACCGTTATTAAAGTGATGGCTGCAAGTTGATTAATCAGTATATTATCATACTCTTCTCAAGTACAAAACGAGGAGTATAATAATATTGCATTCGATCGGCACATTTCTAAAACCGGTAATATTGCTCGTAGAGAAGAAATTTTCATATCACTGTGTTGGTGATCGAATTCTTAACAACATTCAAAATGTCCATCCGTGTGTCCGTCCGTCCATCCGTTTGTCTGTATGTCTTCTTGCACGTCTGTCAGTCTCTCTGTTTGCATGTCTGTCAGTCTGTGTGTCTGTCCGTCCGTCACGTTTCATGTAAGCACGATAACTTAAGAACAAAAACTCTGATTTTATTGACATTTGGGCAGTAAGTTACTGTCAGCTAGAGCAAGAACCCTATTGGTTTTGAATAATATCGATCAATAAATAAAAAAGTTATTAATTTAAATAAAAAAAAGAAATTGTATGTTATGTAATTAAACAAATAGTGTATAAAACTAATATTATATACAAAGAAACTGCGAAGAATACCCTATAGAATGTGCAACAATCATATAAAAAGTGCACTAAATCGTCAAGAGTATAATAGTTAGCTTCTTTATCATCTATTTGATTTGCTTTTTGTGAAAACCTGATAGTGATATAAGTAAAATTACGTAAAATAAATGACCATATTATAACAAGAATAAAGACGATGCCATAGCAGAATTCGACGTTTTAAAGTAAATCTTAAATAAGCTGAGTATCTCTAATCTTCATTTACATTCTGTGAATATATCTGAAGTAAAATGACTATATAACTTTAACCAATCATGAATGTGTCTTGAGTTAACTGTAGATTATGTACATTATTGAATGGCCGTCAAATTTATCTTTACATGCTTTTATTTAAATCAGTTTCTCTGTTTGTTTGTTTGTTTGAATCGAGTTTTGTAACAGATGTTTCACTCGCTTTCTGTTCATTTAGAGTCTTGAAATTTGGTATAATGGCGTATGCTTGATGACAGTACAACAATCAATTACCTACTAGTTTCAGTGATAAATTATTATTTTCCATTTTATATCGACTTTGTGTCAAAGTATAGAGTGTGGTATCTAGTGAAACTAAAGGATTCTATTTTTGAGTAGTAAACTACTCGTTAAAAGATGACGCTGCCATTCTATGAGATGTCATAATAATAATTACATGAATATCATTTTGTAGATATGAATTTGAAGAAGATAGATCATTTTAATGGGTATTACTAATGTAATTTATCGTGAATTTAAGACCAAAAAGCATAGAATAAAATGTATATGAAAACTGTTCCCCCTCAAATGACCTCAAAATTTGACCTAAGTGTCTAGTTCAAACGGGAAAAATGGTCCCACATTATCGGCATAAGTAATATCGGACTATTTATGCCGGACAACTTCTAGACAGAACAGGAAGTCAGAGGTGGGAGCGTCTAGAGCCCTAATAGGTCTCAAGTCCTTCTGCGGTGTAGTTAAACCATGCATACGAGCATGCACAATGTAAATCCCTGGAATGATCGAAGAGTTTCTCATGATAGGACAGGTCAAAGATTTTGTTACAACTATCGACAACATTTATTTTATGGAAGACTGAAGACCCACTACGCCAAACTAGATAGGCCATTATAATAACGATGGGTTTGCTAGCTACACACAGTCGGCTTATTGGATACAAGAGAGAACGGGGGTTTTAACGCAACATTGAGATTTGAAGAAGGTGTAAGAGAGAACCTCAATCCGCGTGCTATGAGTGATGATGATGATAATGATGATGAGTATGATTTAGTTAACATGATATTGAAGCAGATAGATCGGTTTAGTGGGTATTACGAATGTAATCTATCGTGAACTTAAGACTAAAAAGTATAGAATAAAATATATAAGAAAATTGTAAAAGGACACCGTCAAGTGAATCTACATTTCTTTTTCAAATCGGCGCTCTCAGAGATACTCATGAGTGCTTGTACTTCATCTACACGTAAGCCTTCTATAGTTGAAAAACAAAACATTTAAATGTACTCTATTTCAATGAAGAAAATCGAATCATAACAATCGAAATGAGTTGAAAAGGGTGCGAATAGTATTTTAATGAAATATATGCTTGCATTCTAAGAAAATTGTTGGAAGTTTTACATCAGCGGTGAATGTCCTATTTTGCATCTCTGTATTTCTTGATGTAATACGATATATTTAGGACCAGACTAATTAGAGGCTCAAAATCTATCAGAAATACATTAATCAATTTTATGATTCAAAAACGACATTTTTTGTTTCGCTTACCTTATTCTACTTCAAAGAGGGAACAATGAATTGATATACAAAAACTAGTTTTTCTAACGCTGTGGTGATGAAATGTGAGAAAATGTAGGGTAAGTATAACAAGCGGGAAACTTTTTTATTTTTCGAAATAGATACTTACCAGGTATACCGAGAAGAGAGAAAAATCGTGGAATACCACGACTTTTCTATTTAAAACTTTTTTTGGGATTGGCAGTTTTCGAGAAAATCGTATACAAATTAATGTACCAAATTTAAATATTTGGTATTACCAACGAATAATATATTTCAAATGTACATAATTAAAGTAGATGAAAATACGTCTCTCGCTACGCCCATGAAGGTATACAACTATTACACAAGTGTTTGTTTGTCTTCCAACTACTTTAATGTTTGTCCAATGAGGCCTTTGTTCAGGTCTAAACAAAGACTTTAACGTTATTTCGCAAGAGATGAGATAAACTTGAACGATTTTTTTGTTAAACTGATTGTTACGGTTTGATAGTTTTTGTTTGGCTAACTTGTTTAAGATATGCGATCAAACCAGAACGATTACTTTTGATTTTAACTACCTAATTATGTTACTGATTTCTTGTAGACACTTTTTACGGAGATGCAAAGGTATTTTACCTCAAATATATACAGTCATGTTCGAAATTAATGCGACAGATTTTAAGTTAGACTTAATACTAGTTTTAAGCTGTTCGGCATGTGGTACAGTTGATATTCAAGCGGCTTAAAAAATTACATTAAAACCGCAAATGGTGGGTATAGTTGAATAGTTGAATACAAGAGTTCGGAAGGTACAACCTGGAACTTATATTTTATATTGTTCTCGGAAGAACTTTCAAATTGAGCGTAAATTGAATATGTCACATGAGTGAGACGAAACTCGCTCCCAGAGTAATTATTATACTCCTCGCGAATACAAAACGAAGGCACAGTTCTAAACCCGGTAATATCGCTCGTAGAGAAAATAATTGCATATGACTATGTGGTGATCGAATTCTGAACAACTTTCAAAATAGCCGTCCATCTGTCTGTCTGTCCGTCCGTCCATCCGTCACGTTTCTTGTAAGCACGATAACTTAAGAACGAAAAGTCCAATTGTATTGTAATTTGGTCAGTAAGTTAGTGTTGACTAGGGGAGGAACTTGTTTTGAACAAAGTCGACCAATAAACAAAAAAGTTATTAATTATTTAATAAAGAATAGCAATAAAATATACATTTTGTAATTAAACAAAAAATGTCTATAACTAATATTATTTACAAAAGAAACTGCGAAGAGTATACTATAGAACGTGCAACAATTATATAAAAAGTGCAGTAAAACAGCGATGAGTATTAGTTAGCTTGTTTCATTCTCATATCTATTATTAAAGACAAAAAAGAACACGCAATTAATACGTGAGATACAGGGTATCCGCTTAAATGCGTACCTTTTCATTTTTTGGTCGATTCATAGTTTCATTTTTAAATTTTTAAATGCAGATTGGTAAAGATTTAAAAAATTTATCAACTACTAATCTTCTATGCAAAAAAACTCATTCTAGGAGGTAAATATTGCAAAGTAAACAAACATGATATGCCCCAATACAGATACAGACAATGCCCCATACAGATATAACTGTTACCACTCTGCATTTAAAAAAAATATATTCAAATCGATAGAAAAAATAAAAACACTACAGACATTTTCCACCTTTATACACGACACCATGTATAATTTTTATTTTATTATATACGGAGTATATGCATTAACCAACATGGCTTTGTCTTCCAACATCAATAACAACAAACCTACTTTGCATAACACAATATTTAGCTGAAGTTGGACAAAGGAAGACAAGTCGATGTCATTTATATGGACTTCTCTAAGGGTTTTGGCAGACTGGACCACGGTGCTTTACTAACGAAATTAGTTTCTTTTGGATCTAACCCTAAATTGATACTTTTTTTAAACCTTTCTTCTTAATAGAAGCCAGTTCGTATAATACCAGGGTCACAGGTCTATCAAGTTTATTTCTCAATCAGGAGTCCCACAAGGGTCGGTATTAGGCCCATTATTGTTTGCTATTTTTATTAACGATATCGCCATCGATCTCAGCTGTACATCCCTCATATATGCTGACGACATGAAGATATGCTATAAGATCAGCGACGAATCAGGCTGCACTAAACCGCAGACGGATTTAAGCTAAATTCACGAGCGGTGTAACAAATTCAGACTGTCGCTGAACGTAAATAAATGCAATATAGTCTCATTTACAAGGAAACTAAATAAAATAAATTATGAGCATGCTATTAATGAGGCTAACACATCGTGATAGTTTTAAAGATCTAGGCGTAACATTTGACCTCACATTTTTCCTCTGGAGAACATTCAAGTAAGATAGTTCCATCATCTTTCAAAATGCTAGGTTTTCTCATACGAAAAGCTCGCCACTTTCGAAATACAAGTACCATAAAGACCTTATACAACACCTTGGTGCGGCCCAGACTAGAATATGTGAACGTGATATGAAATCCCCATTACGATCTACATGTTAACAACATTGAAGGCATTTAAAGACGTTACTTAAAATTCCTGGCTTTTACAATCGATCATCAATATCACCACTTATTACTACTGAATCGTTTTACATACAGCTCTACGGAGCAGCGGAGAGAGATGTAACGCGTAATATTTTTATACAAACTTCAAAACAACATGATCGACTGTCCGCAATTACTTGAACAAATCTACCAGGTCAACCAGATCTACATCACTGTTTTGCTTCCCTAACACTCCCACGAATGTTTTAACTTTTCCCCTATATATTCCAACTGCCGTATCTATGAAGTTATATGTGTATATGTTTATTTACAGTATAAGTAACAACACAATATAATGTAAATAACAATATAGATAATAATAAACAGCGATACTAAATAATATTAAAATTTACAAAATACAGGAATACTGCTCGCAAATAAACAGAGGAATCGTGTCTATGCATGGTATATGTTGAATATATATGTTTATGTATTCACCCAGAATAGTCGCAGAAATTCCTAATAATTACAATAGTAGAAATTCGCTTAGTATTAGTTTATAGCAACCTGTGTTACACACATTTTGCAAAAATTCGACTTCCTTAATGTGCATATGCATTTTTTGCATTTATCTTACATTTCTAAGTAATTGCTATATTTTAAAAGTTATTCTAAAACCCAAGGTTACACTATTAAGAGTATATTCTGTATTTCACTTATAATACGCTGCGTGTTATATTTTGTTCCTTATATAGCTATAGAAGGTTCTTATAGCCGTGGATGGTAGATCATTACGTAATTAATAATTTTACTAAGGCATCAAATTTTGTTACCAAAATAACTTTATAGAATACATCATTAGAACCTGATATATATTCTAGTTTACTTTTCTGTTCTGCCCATTTTTGTAATGAATAAATTCGATGTTTGTTTTAAAAGAATGCATCTTTGTTACATAGTCAACAATGGAAGATCACATTACATTAATTAATAAAAGTGAAAGTGTAAACTTAATTCACTTCGATAGAATTGTTGAAAAAGCATATTTAATTATATATTTTATGAGTACGTTTACTGCGATATTTTATGCACTAGACTTACTAACTGTCAATTGAAGACATGTTTAAAATGAATATATTAAGGGTATTGAAGACTTTAAAGGCAAACACTTTCTCTTTATTATAGTTATTAAATTTTTGTCTTTGTCCACTTAGAGCTCTAAAATTTTGCACAAAGATTTATTTTCTATTAAACATAATATTATAACAGGTTTATGATATTCGAAAGGGGTGTCATAGAGAAGGAGACCCCTAGCTATGGACAACATGTGTTTTAATTTTTTCAAAAAAGCTCAAGAGGTGATATCCGTGTGTTTAGGGAGTGGCTAAGCTTTATTTTAACATCAGATTTGTGATATATACTTCCTCACTCATGGGACGAATTGTACAAATCATGCCTTTTCACGAAATGTATCTAAATGTCTTAAGTGCCTTCCAGGTCACAGTATCTTTATTAGTCATATTTAATTTAGCACTAGAAACTAAAACTATTTCTGGTAATTGGATGAGAGCAAAAACTTGTCATAAAAACGACAAAAAACATATTTAAACAAATACAGTTTGGTATTAAAAACATAGTGCGCCTTCAAAAATAATTTCTTAAGCTGCTCGTATTATTTAAACTCAAATATTTTCTGAAAAGGTTTATATTTATTATTTATACACATAGTGAAAAACATTTCTTCAATGACAAATAAATTTTTATGTCTAGAGATCTTAAACATCAGTTGTTTTTTTTTAAGCAGGTGTTATGAGATGCCTGCCAGTGACTAATCCTGATGAACTGATGCTGTGCATTCAAAATTAGGTCTGATAAATTATTTAACAAAATTGTCAGCCAGACAAGTTGTAATACATAGGAGGGATCTTAAACTTCATTTTAAAACAAAAATCAGGGAGGTGTTATGAAGTGCGCTCCCATAAAAAAAAATATTTATAACAAAAGGTCTGTCGGAAGTTAATTGACAAACATTGTCAGACTGACAATTTGTTTCAAGTAGAATCATTTTCTTAGCTAAGTTCGGAAATTCATAAAAAATAACAATTAACAAATTGTTACTATTCTGGCGAGTGCGACATGATTTTTACATGTTTTGCAACCATTACCACCATTCAAATTTGAGTTGTTTGATGGGGCACCTCTTTTGTCATGGGAGCTTGGTCTATAAGTTGCAGAGGTAAGAATGAAAATCACTCGTTTGAGACATCATTATTTAATACCATTTAGCAAGTTTTCTAGGTTACCGCAGGGCAACGAAACAACTATCCATCGTTACGGTGAGTAAATATTAACAATTATAATTTAAACCGGCAAGGTATGAAAAATTACGGAGAAGAACGCTCGGCGTGTGTGACGTGTGACATAAATATTACGTAAAGCAAGGTTACTTTGCATTTCCAGTAAATTGAATGACTAATGCCTAGGTAGGTACCGATATGTATAATAATTTTCGTTGAAAATAAGCACTCCTATATGTGCCTAACAAATACATACGTACATAGGTTTAAGTATTTCTACCGTGAGCGTAGAATATATAATGAATTATAAATAGTTATGGTTGTGTCGTAGAAATGATCACTTTCTGGAAAAGTTTTTTATTTTATTTATTTCTCTTGTTCTTGCCAGTAACACTTCGATCGCCAAATCTTTAATCAGTCAAGGTAATTATACCGATGAATCAATCGGTTTATACTTCAATACTGGTAAGTTTGTTTCTCGACATTTTGTCACAGGTTTTTTTACAAACTACGTTAATAATGTGTAAACCTATAAAGATACTTTTCTCCGTAAAATTAACACACAAAGGCAGTAAAATGTTCGCACACCATACAATATACGTCATCGATAGATTTTCTGTGTCACTTATTCTCTTTTTGACCGACTCCAAAGAATTTTACAAAGGGGGTTTTCAATTCGTTGACCAGACAAAAGAAAACTATACAAGAGGCTAAAAAGTTGATCCATTTTTTTAAAAAAGAGTCAGTAATTTCGATATTATGTACAAAGGAGGCAGAAGGACCTCGGTCAAAAAACTCATTTATTATTATTTTTAAAGTAATGCAGAATCGCAAAATTTGTTACTCACTGACGGTGATATTGTGTTATTACAAAGCAAATAATTGCAGTGAATTCCGTTAAATAATTGACAAAATCATGTTCAATTCAGAGAGAAAGTAACCAATGGCGAATGACAATTTTTCTGCATTTATTAGAAATTGTTGAAATAGATGTTAGGAAAAATAATAGTTTAAAAAACTAAAAAGAGCAGGCTTTAATAGCAAACCGAACTAAAAAGTAAAAAATAATACAATACAATAATACAATGCAATACAAAAGAGCGTGAAGTGCTTATTACTATGAAATATTTATACCAGTTGATATCAAGCAACCCACGTTTTTTTATATTGTATTGCATTGTATTATTTTTTACTTTTTAGTTCGCTTTGCGATTAGAGCGTGTTTTTTAACTTTTTTTGTTTAATTATTACTCATTTTTTATTTTTTAGTCTTAAAAATTTAGACCAAATAATTCTAATCTAGAACCTCGATACCGATTTTCAGTCGAATCCGACGATAATTGATGAAACCTATCCGCCATGTTGACGCCGCCATTTTGAATTTTTAAGTTTTGATGATATTTTTGTTTTCTACTTATCAAGCCCTTTCCTTTGATATCCATATCAAGGGGGTTGTAAAGAAAATGATTATCCGCCATCTTGGGGCAGCGGCCATTTTGAACTATATTGTATGAATTAAACATTTTAACGTTCCCGGCATTATACATATATCACTGTTTAATCTACATAAAAAAAAATGAACAACAATTTCAGAAACAATGTATCAACCATAAGTATCAGACTAGAAAATCCAACGAATTAGTTCTCCCCCAATATAGACTAGAAAAAACCCATAAAAGTTTTTTATATATGGCTATAAAAATGTACAATCAATTGCCTAACAAAATAAAGGAATTATCATTCTCCAAATTCAAAATAGAGATCAAAGAACTACTCACCACTCTAGTACCATACAGTATAGAAGAATATTTTGATAAAGTATTTGATACACCATAATTAATAGTCTTCAATTATACATATTTATTATTTACTGCGTCTTAACTTCATTCATTAATTTTTCGGTAGTTTACCTTTTTATTTACCTTGTATTTATTATTTTAACTTATAAAACTTAATATTGTCTTATTATAAATTTGTAAAAGTAGTGTATGTGATTGTCATTTTAGCCCTAAGTGTATCTTCTAAAATATTTTATATGTATTTGTTGTGAGTGTTATGTATGTCTGTTCTTTATATACGTTGACAATGCTAAAACTAATGTAAAGTTACTCAGCAAATAAAGCAGTTTATTATTATTATTATTATTATTGTCATCGGAGCTACACACAATAGGCTTGTTCGGCATTTTCTTTATTTCATAAATCGAACGTGCAAGTATAAAATAATGGATCTGCAAAAAATCAGAATCTTATTCGCACGTTTAGTATCTTAAAAACTAAAAAACTATTACAAATCTCCACCTCGCGAAAATGGGGCGTGACCAGGCGCTACGTCACTATACGCATAGATTCGGCGATCTCAATAGACTTGATGCTCCTTAGTTGTTATAATTATAAGTGTTTTCGAAGTATTGTTTGTTTTTCTTACTTCTTGACAGTAGGGGAGTACAATTTGGTGAAATGTCAAAAAATTATAATTTTCTCTCGCTCCTAGCCGAAATACTACTGAATTTTTTTTTTCACTCCAAAAGAAGGCAAAACATAACAACTGTTCTTCATAATCTAAATCTAAGAAAACCTTTTACCGACATAGGATTAATAACTATAGATGATGTCTAAGACCGTCTACCGTGTCATATTTCAGCCAGATTAAGCTATGGACGGCTTGCGAAATATATTCAACACAAAGAAGAAATTTCTTGGGCGTTGCTTATATTCAAAACAAAATATTAATATAAGAAAGCTAACTATCCATGATGACTGTTAACACACGAGCGCTCTTGAGCCATTCCATATATTTCAAGATGGCCAGCATTATAAGAAATAAATATGAATCATCACTACATATGTAGTATAAACGAAAGAGTGACTATGTCTATCTATCTGTGCGTCTATGAGAGCGCTAATATCGAGAACCATTAAATTGATGTAGATGAGGATTTCGTTATTCTGTAGATTGTTTTTAAAGAAAATTTAGGCGTATAAACATTTACGCTGCATCTGTAGGTGATTGAGAGGTAAACATAAATGTGCGGTAAATGGGAAAAAAATACTATGGATACTGATCTCGTTAGATGCAAACAGAATCTCTGTGTTGACTCTTGACAGGCAGACATCAAATATTGTCTACAAGAAAGTTCTTACGAGAGTTCAAAATAATATGGAGCGAAGACCAGCAAGGAATCATTAGAGCATTATAAGAGTAGACTGTCTACAGCTAGATATTATTGAATAAATAGCCGCCATGTGCCGCCTTAGCATTAGCCATATTATATCAACACTTCTAAGAGCGTTCACCGGAATCAAACGTGTATCTATGAAGAAGTAATCGATACTTGACACTCGATTTTGAATTTCCCCAAACAATTTATGTAGTGTTGGTAGGTAGCTAATAGCAATATTTATAAAAAGTTGCACTTTCAGTACTGTATCCTACTTCAACCTACAAAATGAACTGTTCTAAGCCTTTGGAAATTTTATCTCTATATCCCCTGTTGTTATTCGAATGGCACAGCATGGGACAAATGTTTAAAACTAGTTGGTAAATTGCTGACCATGAGTTGTATGCATATGAAAGTCCGGGTGAAACCAGTACAATTTAAAATTAGAATTGTCATATGTTCTAAGCTGAAATAGATATGTTTCTGCCAAAAAGATAAAAAATAGAGTTTTTATTAGCAACAAAATTCACAATATAGCATCATAAGAATATATGAAATAGCAATTTAACTATTTGGATGAACAGAAGTTGAATTTGCTAAACTGGCTCGACATTTTCGAAAATTCGAAAATTTTTATTTTGCTCAAACAATGATTTTCATTCATATCATACCAGATCTGCCTTAAACTTTTATGTTTCACCAACTCTAAAAAACTGTACAATGAATAGTTTGTTTCATAAAGGCATTAGTCAATACAATCTTCTTCCTCAAACCGTTAAAGATCTTAATAGTATCTATTTAAAACACATATAAGAAAACTTGTTAGCCAGATCTAGGATATTCATGAATGTACATGTCGAGGTATACTAATATAAGTTATATGTCATATCATTTTATATATTTCAAGTTCAGGTTTAATTTTAAGGATTTAGTCGCTAAATATGCATGTATATCGTATTACCTGTTTCCTGGATAAATAAAGATTACTTTACTTTACTAAATGCACCACGTCTCCCAAGATACGTTTATTATCATTAGGAAATATATGTGAAACATAAGCTATTTGAAGTATATGGTGGAGTTCACTCACCTTTGGATGTCTCAGAGTATTTTGGATACAGCTTTCATTGTTAAATTGCTATAATGAATAAGATATTGTCCAGAACATTGGAATCTATCGTATATTAACTACCAAATTACCAAGTCGTATCGCTCTGCATTTGGAATGAGCAGTGACAAGTTGATCAGAAAGTACCGAAGCTAAGTATGCACAAACAGCACTAAATCAATGCCGATGCCTGCAAACTGTAGAGTAAAATTTGTATCCTAGTATTTGTGTAATTTCAGCAGGATTCAGCGAGACCATGTACATCAAATCAAACTATTAATGCTCTACGCAAAGCTTGGTCGTTTAATTTCACAAAGAGGGGATCAGACTTAGTCCGCCTATTGTCTTGATTTATCTTTAGCAGTATATTCTGTTTGCAATTATCTAAAGTCAAAAGTTTGTATAAACGACCTAAACATTGTGAGAAATATAAAACCGAGTATTATGAAAATATTTGTGGAAAATTGTCGTTGTGAATTGGGAAGCATTTTGAAAGGTGTACTTCAAAGTGAAGATTACCTGAACATAATTGTTTTCATGGTCTAATGTAAAATTTGTAAGAGCTTCATTTAAGCCTTAATAGTATGATAGGCAAAACGGTTTCTTATTTTATATTAGTTTAAAGTGAAGCTCATTTAAGTTAACCTTATATTAAATAATAACCACAAAAAACACTAAGTAGGTACCTACACGCAAATTAGAAAAAAAATAATTTTAATATACTACAGGAATGGACTGTCTACAACTATATATAATTACAGAGATAATCACTCAATAATGTAGGTAATTATGAATGTGTTTCCTTAGCATTACCCATACGATATGAACATTTCTAAGAACGTTTAACGGAAACATTTTTTAAATACATAAGAGGACAGGAAATAATTAATGTCCTACTTACACTCGTATTTTCAATTTCCTTATACTGTTTTTGTATACTTATAACTCTATGGAAATGTTTTTGATCTCTTACTAAAGATGAAAGAAAATTATTTGTTTTTTTGCGTAAATACTCTAATATATCTTATGTTGCATCCACACCAAACGGACAAAATGAAAATATGGTAGAAACTCAATGTTTCTCTTACGACGAAAAGCAAACCTTGATTTTTGTTTTGGTTTTGTTCCTGTTTTAAGAAACATGTCTTTTTGCCGACGCAAGTTGGAAAATGTTAAATAGGTTCTAGTTTGGTTTTATTTCAAGCGACAGCGTTGCTTCTTGACTGTTGTATCATATTTTCAAAATCATCGGGGAACGTTTTAAAAAAATTCTTAAAATTGGATTCCAAGTCTGCACTTGATCAAACATCATATTTTTATAAATCTCCCAGTACTTCTTCTACGCCATGTTGAGATAATTTTCTTAAAGTTGGCTTTGCTTAAAACATATTTTTTTCTGTTTCGGCAATAACATCGGATGAAAAACCTACTGCTGATAACAAGTTACAATTGTGGGGCATGAGTGCACCACACAATGCACCGCGCAGTATTTGTTATAATAACATAGAACCATTAAGTTAATGTGGAGAGCTCCAAACAAAAATTGAAATGAACATTTTTGTTTTAATTTGTCTTGCCAGTGTCTCGCACGTTCCGATATTGTTTTGTGTTCAGAAAGTCCAATTTTTGTCGTGTTTTTGTTTTGTTTAGCGTTTCTGTTTTCTAAGTTTTGTGTGAATTCAGCATCATATTTTATTGTCCAAGAATCCGAGTGTTCATATACATATTTACGAAATATATACCTAAACTTTGAATACTTAACTAAAGAATTATATTTGGAGTTACCGGATTTATTATTATAAATAACTACCATCATAATACTACCTAAATATATACTGACTGAAAAAAAACATTTTTTTTTGTGTATATTAAAATATAAGCAAACAGAACGCTCTTCAAAACGTTGGCATGATGTTACAAGGAAGCTTGTAAGATGAGCTTAACAAGCAATCGTGACTAATGGCGTAATAGTGTTAGACGTACCGTACAGCAAATGGTGGCCGACAAAATTAATGCATCACAAAACATCTACCAAGACGTGATTATGAAGAAGAAGAAAATTTATAATTTGCCCTAGAGCAACAATTATATGAGGGATTATATAAAATTATATATTTTATGAGTGCATAAGGAGAGATTCTTCGATTAATGTTTTTTATTCTCTTTTACACACAACTGTAAGCTTAAAATATCAGTTAGGTTTAACATTGGTAATTTTAAGTTTCTCCATTATATGTTTTCAATCCTTATACTACTGATTTGCATCTATTTCTAGTTAAATATTAAATGATCCATCACAGTCAAATAAAAAACTGACATCACCACTTAAATTCACCAATAATATTATTAAATTAACTACTTAATACGTTATGTTCTAATAAGATACCTTGTAGAACACCACATCATATAATTTACTCCATGTTTATTAAACTAAATGTTATTATCTCTATTTCGTAAATATTTTGATGGTTTCTGTTTCTTTCAATAAATTGCTTGAAAAGGTAAAAAGAATGTCAACAAATAATTTTAATTAATTCAATGAATTTTATGTTGCGTTCTTAAGAAATGACTAATTCCAAAATATTGTATTCTAGTTAAAAAAATTATTAAGCAAGCCTATAATTATTTGTGACTAACATTTTTAAATATTAGTCATGTGCTAAGCTTCCAGGTTTAATTACTGTTTTATATTCTTCTTACTGCTCCTTGTTAAAAAACTCTAGTATTTTGACAGAAGAATCTGTGTTTTTATTTGATGATTTCTTCCTCCTACTCACAACATGTTCACATATTTTTTATGTCCCATGCCCATCACAACGGTATGGCATGTCTACAAGCATCATACCATCTGTCTCGATGTATTGTAGAGGCGTGTCTCCATTATGGTCGGCTTTGCCGATCGGCATTGCCCCACTAGTATATTCGGCTTGGATTCTCTTGAAGTTTCCGACCGGCATAAGCCGAATTGTACGTACCCACTTGCCAACAAATACCGATCGGCCATGCCGATCGGCAAAGCCGACGATAATGGAGACGCGCCTTTAAGCGTACAGCGTCAACAAGTTATTAAAGATGAAATCAAAATATTGTCTAAATATTAATTATATCAACAGTTCTGTGTAAGTAGTAAGTATTTATGGATATTGAATAGAACAAATGTATTCTTAGAGCTGTGTATTGAATACACATAGTACAACAGATTTTCAAAAAATCATGTCGAGAGAGGAAACAGGATAGGTTTGCAACACGATGGCAAACATTTTTTATTTTTATGTGTTTATTTTATTTTTTTAAAAACACTATACATTTAACACATTATTTCACGTAAAAGTCGTAAATTTTCCAATAATATACAGCAGATATTTATATTATTCTGTAGATTCCTAGAACATTAGTGAAGATATTGTCACGCAGTATTTTTTCGAAACACCCGGTACAACATTTTTTAGTAAAGGATCAGTTATTACATCAGATTATTTAAATTATTTTATTGTTGATATGAATTGTGTTCCACGCAGGAATACAGAAAATTACTAGTCGGCAGAAACTGAGTATATTCACGTAGGCTAAGATGTAACTATGACGGAAATGCTGAATTGCAAAAAGAGTCAGTATGCAGGGAAAGAATGTCAGTTGGGTTTTGAGTTTTGAAAGATGAAGTACAGGTAGAGTGCTGCGTGGCCCAACTCCTCTCCTGAGGTGTCGCTCCCCAATAGTGATTAAAGTGTAAGTACGACCTTTATTTATATCTGTGTCGTTGTTAATAAACTTATGCCTTGTTTTCTATCACTATGTTTTATTTTACAAAGTCTTCATTCAATAACTAATTAAACTTTCTCGTATGCCAAGCAAGTTGAAGTGACTTTAGCCTTAGGTATCGCCGGTCTTGCTCTGGGCAACAGAGAGATATGGTGGGTACCTGTGGACGTCGCGCATTTTGTCCTCTTACAGTTTTCATTTAAAACCCCTTTTTCCAACGTGAGCCACCCCCAGAAGAGGCGTTGGGCTACGCGGCACGCTACCTGAATTTCCTCTTTCAAAACTCAAAACCCAACTGACATTTTCACTCTTTCCCTGCACCGTGGCTCTTTTTGCAATTCAGCATTTCCACCCTAGTTACAACGTAACCCAGGTGAATATACTCAGTTTCTGATGACTAGAAATTCTCACTATTCCTGCGTGGAACACGCTTCATTTCAACAATAAAATTATTTAAATAATCTAATGTAATAAATGATATCCTTTACTAAAAATGCTGTACTGGGTTTTTAAAATAAATCTCAATATATGAAGCAGGAAGATCCAATGAGACACGTAGAAGAACGAAATAATAATATCAAGAATTTTCTATAGGCCCTCTGAATTAAAACGTGAGGGATATTCTTTTTTTATTTTTGCAATTTATGTTAAAACAAAACTACTAATTATATAAGTATCACATGTGGTGTGACCAATATGATACTTCCGTACAACTTCCTCGTCAAGAGGAAAATATTTGATGAAATTATGATTTTGAAATTAGAGAAATACCTTCCTACTTCTAGCTTTATTGCAGGATTACATTACTTGATCATTAACGACTTATCATATGAAACTAATTTTTCAGTTTAAATTTATTTTACAATTTTACAATAATAACTGTGCTATTGGTCACATTTACCATACAAGCAGACGCACTTTTTATATAATTGTTGCACATCTTATAGCATAGAATGTGATCTCAGTTTTATTGAAATAAATAACGTTAGTTTATATTAGTGAGTGACCTTGGCCTTGTCTACTGCGAGATAAATTAAATTGCCAAAGTTTGGTCTATATCGCACTTGTGACAAATTTATTACTTTTAAGTTTATAAACATTAGGGATTATTGTGCAACTTAGGCGCAGCCGGTTTTGCCATGTAGCAGTATAATATAATATAAATATGTAAATTTAATTAGTTAATAACATTCTTATTGACTGATCGATTTTGACAATAAAAAACAATAGGGTTCTTCTTCTAACTTATCGTGCTTACAAAAATACCTGACGACAAACGGGCAGATAGGTGAACAGACGGATAGACAGACGGGCGAACATTTTGAAAGTTGTTAAGAATTCGATCACCAACACAATGATATGAATATTTTTTCTCTTCGAACAATATTATCGGTTTTAAAAATGTGCCAGTCAAGTTTAATGTACTCTTCGGTCTGCTTTGAGAAGAGTATAACAAGTAATACATGAGTTTACAAATAAGAGACACATAAGAGTCCACTCAATAAATTAATAAATACGTTCATTTTCAGGGGCGATATCGAAAATATGATGAAATGATTGGGGGGAAGAAGAGGTTTATTAAAATTGAATATTCTTATTAAAAATATTTTGTTTGAAAATAGCTATGTTCAACATTTTGTTTGCATTATTTCAAGGCAAATTGATCAACGCAATATTCTTCTAAAAAGTATAACTTTTATCTTTAAATGTGGAGAGGGGGAGAGTTTGCACATAAACATTTGAGTAAGGGGGGTCACAAAAATATTATAAAAAGGGGGAGGGGGTTGCCAATAGCCCATTTTTGTGAACGTATTTGGCAAAAGCAAAAGTTATATTGATCTTACGGTCTTATTGTTTTATAAATAAACACTGAAACTGGAGCCATTGTGTATACAGAAAGGCTCCAGTTCAGGCTCATACACAATGAAGTAGAACAATCTGCATATCTATAATATTGCTATGTGTATTAGGTTGTTACACATTCATTTATTCTTAGAAAAACATTTTATCTCATCTCCAATCGTTGCAGAAATAGGTATGTTTTTTTTTATAATAAATAGAGACTGTCAATTGGTGTATCAGAAAGTGGTACTAGATCGTAACATTTTGGACCATATATTGTGGTGGAAGTTATCTGAGGGACATTTACGGTTTAACTACTTACATTAAAAATTTGACAAATACAGGTTTGCCTGCGATTAATGTCAAATAATGTTTTGTATTTATTAGTAAACTAGTTAATACCAAACACACGAAATTCCTCAAAAAGTAGTGAAGGAGATAATATATAATACCATTGATGTTAATATGATTTTTATTAGATACATTTAGTTGTTTCATTTGGTAGAATATTCATCTATCTAAACTCAAGAAGTTGGTAGAAGAAGAAATGCTCCAATTCCATAAGTATATTACTATACAGGATTTTTGGAGGTTAAAGAATTTCCAGATCAGAGTTAAAAAATATGTATTTTTGCTTGAAACTACTTACAGTCCACGTAGAATTATAATTAACAAGCGATAATAGGATATAATTTTTGGATTCCCTCGTGAATTGTTATTTCATATTAATGTTTGCCTCTTGAAAGAATCATAGCTACATTTCCCCTCTTCACTATTGCTAGAATATCAAACAATCTGTGCATTACTGTGCAAGTGTTACGGACTGAGATTTTATATGTTACGTAAAGTTATTCTCTCTTAATTGCCTATGCACTTGCGCCCACTTAACCGTACATGCGCCAACTTTAGGCGCCGGGCAGTCAACCACCTGTTGGAGATGTATTCAAATCGAACCCTGCCGTCCATAAAACCAGAGATTACCCGCAACCAGGTGCACTTACCTAATGAAATGGGTATCCAAATGAGAATTTAAAGGCCAACAAAAACACTCACTGCACAAGCACAACTCTCACAGGTAAACCCAACCGCGACAGCCTCACACTAACATCTACTTTTATTTCTTGCACGAACGCGAATACCGCGCTGCACGTCACGATGCCCAGGTGGGGTCAGTTCAGTACCAACAGAACCATGGGTGACCATGCGTGGGTGAATGTCGATTTGCCATCAACACCTATTGTTGGCTGCGTGACCTTTGCTGAGTTTTAGGTTTTGTGGAAATGTTGGCTACGATATGGGGAGATATGTTAATACTGAAGTGTTTCGTTTTGTACTAAAAGTGTAGTTACATACTAGATTCAGAAGTATTAATAATTCTATGAGAGCACGAAATAATATGGGAGAAAACACATAATACCTCTATAGTATGTGTCACGTCTCTCAATTTCCTCGCATCAGTTTCTAATTTTTTGTCAGTTCTGCGATCAACAAAATTGATTGTTTATCTAAAGGAAAAAAAAATACTTCATCGATTACGACCTACGTTAAAAAAATACGAAAATGTAAAAACATAGTAGGCTATGGTTTAGTAATATTGTATTAAGCAAGAATGTTCAGAATTGCAAACTTAGCCTATATACAAATTTTTGTGAACAACATTATTTTGATTTCCAAAAAAATTATCTTCTTAAATTTTTTATTTACGATATAGATATAGATAATAATAATAATAATAAAATTCTTTATTTACTTGGCTATACATTTGCATAGATGTGACAGGTCAGTTTTGAACACACATTAATAATGTAAAATAATATTTAAAAATTGTTACAACAGTAAATGTTATTAAAAATTACAACTTATTATAAATAATAAGAGAATATATAACACACATCAAAATTAACAAATACTTAGACACTACAAAATAGTGAAAAGTGAACGGTACTGAATATGATGCTATATTTTTAATACAACCATTAGTTGCGTACATTACTAAAAACCTCTTGAATGGAATAATAACATTTATTTGTTAGGTGTTTTTTTAGTTTATTTTTAAAAACTGAAAAACTCTGTTGGTTTTTTATTTCAACAGGAAGTGAATTAAAAATGTTAGCACAACAGATATATAGACTTTTTCTAAAAACTGACAGGTTATCATTATTAAAAGAAATCTGATTAGCTACACTGGTATTACATGTGTGCTTATTTGAATTAAACGTTTTTTTTTTTGTAGACAAAAACGGCTGTCTCGAGTGCAAAAATGGAGGGTAAAGTTAGGATGTTATTTTCTATGAACACAGGTCGACGCGAATCTGGTGGCATGAGTGAAAACATAAGGCGAATAATTTTATTTGTAAAATAACTCTTTGCATTTCTGTACCTACACCCCAGCGAATAACTGAGTACTTGAGATGTTCCTAATGGTCATCTCGATAAGATTGGTTTTAGATTTCGTAATGCAAAAAATGAAGAGAGTAGTTTTTTGCATACTGATTCTATATGATTCGTCCAAGTAAAATTTTCGTCAGCTACTGGACCTAAGATATAGATAGATATACATATGTTTATTTGTAAATTATAATTTGTAATGTATGTAATATTCAAAAATAAAAATAAATACTCACATAAATATATTTTTTAAATACTTAAGCATAATATACTTAGGATGTAAACATAGGATAATCTTGAGAATAATATGTAAATAACTAAGATAAATAAAATAATATAAATAAATATAAATAAATAATAATTACACATAATTACACATCAGCTGCTGTAAGAAGAGAGAAAACTGCATATTTAAATCATTTACAAGGTTTACAAAATCAGAAATACTTGTGGAATGCTTTTAAATCACTAAATATCCAACAGAATTCGAAAATTGACTTAGCGAGCAATATGAAGAACCCGGATGATATTAAGAACTAAATTATTTCTGGTTTTGAAAATAATAACTCATGTGAGGAAACAATAAATGTCTATCGTTCAAGGAAATAAAAAAAATAATGTGAGTTTTGATTTTAATATGACTTCAAATGAAATAATTAATAAAGTACTTTTTAATCTAAAATCTAATGCTTGTAGTTCTAACAAAATTTCCCTAGTAATGTTAAAATATAGATTTCCAGTAATTGGTGACTATCTCACTCACATTATGAATTGTTGCCTGGAACAAGGGTACTTCCCTGAACAATGTAAAGAGGCACCAGTTAGTCTTTTGGCAAAGGTCAATAATCCTCAAAATATATCTTGCGTTCTGTAAGCATTTTAACTGTTCTATCAAGAATTCTGGAGAAAATTGTACACCAGCAATTAAGTGATTATGTCAAAGAACACAAAATTATTGCTTTATTTCAGTCAGATTTACGAAAGGATCATAGTGCATAGTGCATAGTAAATGTGACCGACAATATATTTAGCGCCCTAGATAACAAACAAGCTACAGTTTTAGTTCCACTCTATTTCACAAAAGCTTTCGATAAATTAAATCATCAATTTCTATGTGTAAAGTTGCACTATTTTGGTTTTTCCGACATAACCATAAATTTTATCATAACTTATCTGACTGGTCGTAGTTAGAGAGTATTTATTGAAAATAATTATTTTCGTAGACTAGCAGGAGATTTATAATTTTGCTACAAAACATAATTTAAAAATTAACCCGAACAAATAGACAGTAATGATTTTTAGTCAAAATATGTATCACCAAATGCTATGTGAAAATACAAATATTTTATTAGATAATAATAGACTCCCAACAGCAGAAAACTCAAAAAATTTAGGTATCGTCTTTGAATCAAAACTCATATTTATAACACATGTTAACAAATTGGTTCAAGAAACATACGTTGTGCTGAAACTTCTTTATGCCAATATACATATAATTCATTATAAACTAAGGAAAAAACTGTGAATCTTTAGTTTTATCTATTCTTAATTATGGTATTATTGTGTATTTTTCATGTCTCGACAAGAGCACAATAAATAGGTTACAAAAAATTCAAAATAACTGCATTCGCTATATTTTTGGATTAAAGAAATTTCAACATGTTTCACAGAAACGTTTGCTTAACTTGGATAGGTTAATTTGAAAATACCTACAAATATCACCTGCCGATGTTCATAGAGTCCTTACTACGTCAGTGCCGGAGTATCTTAGGCGAAAACTTGTATGTCGAAGAAATATCCATATCAATATAAAATCTACTGATATTTTGACTATGCCACAACACAGTACTGCCATTTTTCTGCGCTCTTTTTCCTATAACGCTATAAAATTATTTGAAAAATTTTTCCATAAATACATTTAAGAATAATTTTTTTTTTTTATTTAATCAACAGTGTACGTAATATGTGTAAAACTGTGTAAAGTATATGTATTTCTTTCAATTGCTTATTTGACAATTTGTTTTGTGTATGTAATTGTGCGTCAATTAATTATTCTTAGTCACAGTTTATAATTATTATTTTGTTCGTTACTTGAACGAATTCTACTAGTTTTATATAAGTATCTACTTAGTGCAAGTATCTTGTTCTTATGTTTTTAAAGATATAAGTGGTGGAATAGCTGTTGAGCTAAACTTCACCCTTTAGATTAAAAAATCGGTAAAGGTATTTACACAGAACTTCTCTCTTTATTTGTGCATGGCGGTCACTCTAAAAAATGTACAATTACGAAATGACATTGAAAATAATAATGGGAATATAGTTATCACTAGTATTACAAAGAAAACCTGATAAGTTTTGGTAAAAAAAATATACAGAGTGCTCATCCAACAGCAAAAGTTCAGTACTAAATAACAGGTGACAAATATGGAACGCTTGCGCAAATACCTTTAGAAATGTCCACCATGACTGAATTATTTCTTGGGATGACCACTCTGTACATTTTTCAATAAAAGTATAATAGGTGCATATGCCAAGTATTATTGCCATCTGTCAAATTTTCAATTCCACATTCACATAGTGGAGTGGAAGTATAGTGGTGGTAAAAAATTTCAATTTTTTTTAAATTTTCAAAAATGTTGGTAAAAAAATTATAAAATTTTTTTTCTTCTGAAATATGTTTAAAATGTCATGAAACATGGAAATTTTAACTTTGAGCAAAAAGGAAAGTTAGAAGGAAACTTTCCTTTTTGCTCAACAGTAGTGGTAAAAAATGTATTTTAAAAAAAAAATAAATAAATTCCATCTATTTTAGTGGTAAAATTTTTTTCAAAAATTTTGGTGAAAAAAATTTCCAAAATTTTTTTTCCTGAAATAGGTTTAGAATGTCATGAAAAGTGAAAATTTTAAATTTGAGCAAACAAATTTTTTTCCGTCTATTCTAGTGATAATTTTTTTTTCCAAAATGGTAAAAAAATGTTGCAATTTTTTTTCCAAAATAGGTTTGAAATATCATGAAACGTGGAAATTTTAAATTTGAGCAAAAAAAAAAATTTTCCTCTATTCTATAGTAAGTAGTGATTAATTAAAAAATTTTTCAAAATTTCTAATTTATTTGGATAGGCTTAGGATGCCATGGAAACGTGGAAATTTTAAATTTGGACAAAGAAAATAAAATTTTCCATCTTTTAGTGGTAAAATTTTTTCAAAAATGGTAATAATAATTTCTAATTTTTTTTTTAAAATAGGTTTAGAGCGCTATGAAACATTGAAAGTTTAAATTTGAACAAAGAAAAAATGTTTCCATCTATTTTAGTGGTAAAATTTTTTTCAAAAATGGTATTAAAAAAAATTTTTAAAAAAGATTTTTTTGAAATAGGTTTAGAATGCCATGAAACGTGAAAATTTTAAATTTGAACAAAAATGTATCATTTTAGTGGTAAAAAATTTTTCAAAAATGTGGGTGAAAAAAATTAATTTTTTTTTTTTTTCTGAAATAGGTTTAGCGTGTCATGAAACGTGGAAATTTCAACTTTAAAGTCGGTTATCAAAATATTGCATTTTTTAATTTCAAAATTTCAAAATTTCAAAGGCAGGGTAGACATTATACATATCTATTCTTTTGCAATTTAAAGGCCTAATTTTATAAGCTAACCATTATACTCTTCGCCGATTTACTGCACTTTTTATATAATTGTTGCACATTCTATAGGATACTCTTCGCAGTTTTTTTTTTGTAAATAATACTAGTTTTAGACATTTTTTGTTTAATTACAAAACATAAAAAAAAAATTTTTTTCTAAATTTAGAAAATTAATAACTTTTGTCTTTATCGATCTATATTGTTAAAAGACGATAGGGTTCTTAGCTTATGGTGCTTGCAAGAAATGTGACGGACGGACCGACAGACAGACGAATATTTTGAAACTTATTCAAAATTCGTTCACCAATACAGCGATATGATTTTTTTTTCTCTACGAGCAATATTACCGGTTTTAGAAATGTGCCGATCGAATGCAATATACTTTTCGTTGTATAATAACAGGTTGTCCCAAAGCAGTTTCATTAAAAAAAAACTTTGATTGAAATACTAATATCTTTGAACGTAAGTACCTAGCAAGGATTAATTTGCGGGACACGAAATGTGTAAAGACGCCCCTATTAAACCGAAATTTCTGACTTAAGTGATTCGCATTAAGCCATCTGAAATTAGTAATATTTGTATATCAATACATAAAAACCTTATCACTTGTACTAATGACGTACATTTCCGAAACAAATCTGCTGATACCATGAGATGAAATGTCTAAAGCTGGAAATAAACTTACCAATCATTCATTAACTAGAAACATCTTGGGGAATAAAGTGATTATTTTAAGTGGTACTAAAATTCCTGAGATGAATAATTTATTTGAAGGGAAAGCAAAGTCGAAGACTACGCTCATTTGTCTATTAGTATGCACTCGCTGGAGATAAAATCAATTCCATAAATCTGGAGGAACTAAAGGAGAGTTGGTAATATAATAAATAGCTTTATATAAAAAAAACTAGACAGGGAGAGACGGGGAGGGGGGGGGGTGGGTAGGAGCAACAAACTTCGAGAGTGTAGACTATACATAAAAGTATTAACAAGAAATAAATTAAATATTTTTTCATAAACAATGGTTTTCTTTTAAAACTGAAAAAGAAAACCAATTAGCGCTCATAAAGTATTGCGGGTGCTGTTATATTATAACATACTATTCATAACGTTTTGTGAGAATATCACAATGTAATACAGGGTGTAATCAGTTTCATGTCATTAAAAAACTGGTAATGGGGACCGACTAGACAAACAAAAAAGCTTTATGACTTTTCCCTCTAGGGGCACTTTGAAAAACACTGATCTAGGTTAACATATTTAATATTATGGTAGACAACTATTGAGAACCACTGCTTTTCTTCGTCGATTGACTTGTACTTCCCAATTATACAACTTTTAAATTGTCATAAAAGAAGTGCTGGCCGGCACACGCGGTGTCAAAGGATCATCGACCGCCTTTGATGTACCGCCTCAACTGAACTGAGGCAAGTATAAAGAGGTAAATAATTCGTTCTCTCTTCGTGCACAATTGCAAGCAAATAATGGCCATATAGGTTTAAACAGAGCATTTCTTTACATGTGTGTTTTTTAATTTGGAACAAAATATTGGATTGTTTATAATTTAGAAAATTTAAATGTGGTTTATTAACATTTGTAATATAAATGAGTGTCCTGGGTTAAAATCTTACTACCTACCTAAATGATACAAAATCTCTGCATCTGTATCAATACACAGTTCGGTACGTCGAATTAAGTACATACGCACTTCGTTCAACACTAAACACTAAACTATCAAATAACGTTGCCAATAAAGAAAAATAAAATAAAAACTTGGTACAAAAGCCAAAGAGGAATACAAAAAGAACGAACAAGTAAGTTGTGTCTGTACGTAATCCAGAATTTGACAACTTGAATGGTAAGTCAATGAAATAAATCTTAACTATAAATACACAATGACGCGAAATTCAAAAATAACAAAAACAACGAACGTGAAAATTCTTATTTGCCATTCTCATCAAATAAGAATTTTTACTTGTTAGCATAACCAGAAGTCAGGTTATCGAAAGAATGCAAAGATTTCATTAATATTTTTATATATAGTTTTTCCTTTAGTTCTCATGATAGCTTTTCTTTCCACTGTTTGCAAAATCCTATATAGAATATGTTTCATTACTATAAGCAAACAAATAATAAATAATTCACTTTTAATCTATTTAATAAGTTATCTAATAGCATAAAATGTATTGAAAATATATATTCTGTTAAGAAAAGACTTCGAATGTTACAGATGGAAAAAGTGTTTTATAGTGTAGCAGAATAGTGATAGTGATATGCAATGATTTATTATAGTGTTTATTATTAGTGTAAGATGTGCTGTTTATACCCTTTTAATTCTTATATTGTATGTTTTTATTGTGTCTTTGTTGTGTGTGCATGATGTGCATCTCTGACTATATACTGTACCTATATCTTGTAAGGTAAAATCAATAAACATTCATTCAGTAAAGAAACAAAAGAAGTAATCAAAAAATAAACTACTTGTAATTTCATATTATTATGTGTTATACCATACCACTTTCCGTAAATGTAAGATTTTTAAATTATTTACGAAAAACAGTCTCAAGATAATTTTTTTAAACTAAATTGGTAATTTTCAAGTTGTTATAACTTGGAAAATATAAATTTACATGCAAAATTGTATACCATCTTTTCCTCTTACAATTTGATTCTATACCAGATTAGGTGGTTACTATTTTACTTTTTTGCTTACCCCTCCAGAAGGGGTGGGAACCATATCCAAGTAAAAAACGGCGGTTTTTAAAGGGTAACCTTTTCTGTCTTAGAAACTCAATGTAAAAAGTTTAATACACTGAACTGAACTTGTGGTAGGTACCTTGTGAAACATGTTGAAAATAATTGTTAATTATAAATTAAACACTGCTTTTAGATGAATCAATCAATATATTATAAATACTCTACATATGTTTCGGCTTATTAGGCTTTTATCAAGAGTATTACATAGTGAATACTAAAGTTTCCGACGTGTTTATTCAATTTATACCTAAAAGTATTTATGTCTTAATCTATTTATGACTCAAGCTATTTAAGACTTAATTTAACATCCTTAATTATTTGAATGTTTGGAGTGGACCTAAGCTGATTATATAAATCAAAGGATATTCTTAACAATTGGTTTATTATAGGGGTATTTAAGAAATTTTGCTGGTCATTTGTGGTACAAGGGTTGTACTTGAAAGATTTTTTGATTTCTAGTTGTTCTAGCAGATCTAAAAGTTTGCCTTTTATTTCTGAATGAAGTAAATTTATGTTATCAGTATCTATGAAATGGTTGTTTTCAATACAGTGTGTTGACATTCCTGTATTTTTATTGTTATTTAAGATTGATTTTTTGTGTTCTTTTACCCGATTGACAACGCTTCTACCACTCTGACCGATATAGACAGCATCGCAATCCTTACAATTAATTTTATATACACCAGATTTATCAATTTTATTTAGTTTTTCTTTGTTATTAACCAAAATGTTTCCTATATTTGTTTTGTTCACACTTATTGTAGAGATACCCAAATTATTTAATTTTTTAGAAATTTTGTTACTATAATTCGGAACATAATTAATAAAACTATATTTTGTAAGTTTCGTTAGGAAGAGTGAAAAATTCTTTTTGAAGCATTTTGCGTTGTTTGTTTTTGACCATGTTATCTATTAGTGACTCGCTGTATCTTATTTCTTGCAATTTGTTTAATTATATTTAATTCTCTATCAAAATCACTTTGATCTAAAGGAAAATTCGTCAGTCTATGTATTAGACTATGAAAGGGTGGAATCTTAATTTGCCATGATTGCTGCGAATTATAATGTATTACTGTATCTGTAGTAGTAGGTTTGCAGTAGATGCTAAATTTCAACTGATTATGTTTTTTGATATTCATATCTAGAAAGTTTGTAGCTTCAACGCGCGACTGCTACAATTTTGAAACAAATAAAACGTAACAAAAAAAAATCAAAAATAATACTAGACAATTTTTATAAGAAAAAATGCATCTAGATCAAATGAATCTATTATCGCAAAAAATGTTATGAAAGGGAACCTCAAGGTAGAAAACATAGAAAAGTACTTTTGCGAATATCATACATTCGCATATGTGTTACATAACAATTAATCTATATCAAATGAGCCTATTATAGCAAAAAATGTTCTAGAATGGAACAATGGACATGCGAATTGGGCAAATTTCTCGGACGATAAAAATTAGGAAAAATGTCCCAATTTCTAGAATATGGGCTTAAAAGAGCAAATTTCCGTCATCTGTGTTCGACAATTGATCAAATTGGCCAGTTTGGCCATTTTCCTAAACTGCAAACAAGCGAATTTTCTAGAAATCGGGACGATTTCATCGTTCGGGTGGGAAAATTTGCCCAATTTACATGTCCATTATTCTGCTCGTTCATGGTTTGAGCCATTAGCTTATATTAGGTTTAGAAATTGTTGGGCATAACTTTCTGCTTGTTTATAGTTCGATCCATTAGATTTTGAGTTTGTCGTGTATACCTTTCTGCTCGTCCATAGTCCGATCTATTAAGTTTTCTTATGTTTAGAGCTTATCGTGTATACGATTCTGCTCGTTCCTGAATTGATCCATTAAGTTATGTTAGGTTTAGGACTTGCTCATTCGTTAATTGATCCATTAGGATATGATAGGTTTTTACAGCTTATGCATGCTCGTTTATATTTCTATCTATTTTTCAGGTCTAAGACAAATTTGTATATATTTTGTTACGATATGTATTTTTCTTCATTTGCTATCTTGTAATTCCATTGTAAAACATAATTTTGCTATAATAGACTCATTTGATATAGATAAAAAAAAATTGCAGCAATATTCCGCTATTATTTTAGATTTTTTAGGTTACGATTTACTGTTATCAAATTTGTAGCAGATATCCATTGAAAATGTATTGATCCTGAACATTTAAAAAGAAATTTGGTTAAATATAAAGCTGACAGGCGATGTTAGTCAATAAAATTGATTCATTAATTTTTTTTAGGTTATAGATATTCGAATGTATGTTCGCGAAAGTATTTTTCTCCATTTTCTAATTTCAGATTCCCTTGCATAACATTTTTTGCGATAATAGATTCATTTGATCGAGAAAAATATATTGTACAAAAATTGTCTAGTATTATTTTTGATTTTTTAGGTTGTGTTTTATTTATTTTATCCCTCACGAGGATTTAAAAAAAAGATTATTAAATTTGGTCAAAATTTGAGCTGGCAGGCGATTTTTGTCCACAAATGTAGATTTTGCCCCATTGTGTTACGGTATATATTGCGATTTCCTTTCACCTTCCAAACGCCATGTATATCATCAGTTGTATTGTATTGAGTTCTTTCAAATATCTCCATTATCCATGCATTTTTCATGACAATGTAAATACACAATCAGATTATTTTTGAAACACTTACATTGTATTTTGCGATTAGCGAAGGATATCGACTTATTCCCTTATTATGCAAGTTTGTTGCAGACCTTAGAGGCACGGCCATACTCATGCATATCTCTGCTAAGCGTTTTGTCGTTTAGAGGAATGTAAAATACACGATTTCATGTACGTCTGTGTGTGTCTAGAATAACCCGAGGAAACATGTGTTTGAATGACATGTACTAGTACGTGAGCACTGCGCATTATACCCACAGGCTCACTCAATTTCGTTGCCTACCATTTACATAAAAATTAACCAATAACAAGTTTCTAGAATTTGTAGCAGTCTGCTGTTTGATGCAGTCTTTGTTTTTCGTCGGCAAACAGTTCTTTCTTTTGTAAGGTTTAATTAAAATGTGGGGAAACCTAAACATTACATGTAAAATATTTAACCAAGAGTTAATTGTTATTATTTTTTTTAAATGGGCCTTAAGAACGGAGCTGTGTAAATATGGCTGGTAATTTAAAATAAGCAAATATCACGAATGGCATTTTTAGCTTCAACAGTAGTCAAGCGGGAATATTAACTTGAATGCGTAATTTAAATTACATTTTAAGGATTTTAATCTCAATATTTATTTTAGGACCATATTACCGCATACTAGGCGTATTTAATTCGATAGTATAACAAAGAATTAATAGGTTTTGTCATCTTTTATACGCTTTAAGAAAAAAATGCATTTTATTCCGCGCACAAAAAAATTCACAGTTGTAATTATAAATTATTAGTGTAAGGAGCAAGTATCCAAAGTTTTGAATTAAATTTTTGAAGTTTTAATATTGAAAATTTTAACCCTTAGGTACAATTTTATTTTACAAAATAAACATTCGTGTTCTTTTTCACTAAACCGGGGTCTGTTTATGTTCCAAATCTCATTTTGATTTCAAATTAAGTAATCACTCTTGATAAATACTAAAGATTGTCTAAATGTTATTTCTGACATTATTTTAATTTTTTCTAATTCCTTGGGACTTCCTGCCACATGTATTTTTTGTTTTTGGTGCTCGGGGAATCCACAAAATATCACAATTAACCAGTATGGTAAATAACCTCTACACCTGTGACTTTTACGTCAAAGGATTAGTTAGAGGTTGCTTTTATTAAACAAATAACGCAAATAAGTATAAAAACGCCGACGTTTCGAAAATCTAATCCCTTTCCCATAGATACTTACTATCTACATAGAACTGTTGATATGGTTAAGTAACAGTTTTTAAAATTTTTGTACAATGTTAAGTTTGTGAAGTTCTTCTTTTAACATTGGCAATCAGGTTGTACAGACGTCTAAGGATCTATTCGACACCCATCTATCCTCATTCAATAATATTATCGCTCATTCTTTAATTTTTATTTTTTTGCTATCCGCCACTTTTGTTAAAATTTTTGCCGAGTCCCAGTTTATTCTATGTCCATTCTCCCAAGCGTCTTTGCAGATCTTGGACCTTTGAATTTCATTTCTCCTGAAATAATTTTTGTGTTCGCCCAATCTTACACTAAACGGCCTGGATTACTCACCCACGTAATGTTTGTTGCACTCACATGGAATACTATAAATGCAGTTTTTTTAATTTTGCAGACAAAACCCTTTCATTTGATACCCATGTTAAGAGAATAATCAATCAGAAGAAAAAGGTAAATCGCCACCTTGGGACGTCCACCATATTGGATTTAGAATGACATTAAATATGCTATATTACGTAGTCAGCAGAATTATACATGTACATTTCAAAGCTCTAGCTTAATAAGAACTAGTCCAAAATTTGATTGCAAAATGTGTAGTAGACAGACAGGCAACAAAGCAAGTTAAGTAAAAGCTTTTAATAAAAAGCTTTTAAAATGCAAGATTGACACAAAAAATAATAAGCTAACCATTATACTTTTAGCCGATTTACTGCTCTTCTTACATAATTGTTGAACAGTCTATTGGATACTCTTCGTCGCTTTTTTTTTGTAAATAATGCTAATTTTATACATTTTTAGTTTAATTGCAAAACATAAAAGATAATTTTTTCAACTTAAAAAATTAATAACTTTTTTATTTATTGATCGATTTTGTTCAAAAACGATAGCTTCTTCTTCCTCTAGCTAACACTAACTTACCCTCTAAATTTAAATCTTATCGGACTTCTCGTTCTTAAGTTATCGTGCTTACAAGAAACGTGACGGACGGACGGACAGACGGACGGACAGACGGACGGACAGACGGATAGATAGACGGCCAGACGGATGGACGGACATTTTAAAAGTTGTTCAGAATTCGATCATGAACACAGTGATATGAATTTTTTTTTTCTAGGAGCAATATTATCGATTTTAGAAATGAGCCGATAGAATGCAGTATACTCTTCGTTTTGTATTTGCGAAGAGTATAATAAGTGTTGTGTAAATACTTTTACAGATTTTTTAATGAGTTGTTAAATAAGCATTTTGCACTTCAGGTTTTCTTACCAATATAATTTCCTTTGAACAGTCACAGTGATTAATACTATTAATGATACATTCAGCATCAAGTATTTTTACATATTCTTGTTTATTTTGAAAAGTTTGTGTTAATTACGTAAGGATAAATAGACAGAATACACAAAAAAACCCACCTCTAAAAATTCTGAAAGTATAGTGTAATTTTAACTCAGCTTTCTAAGTGTAAAGCAGGAAAGTATGTATGTACTATACTACTTTCTACCAAATTTTCGACGCCTGACAGAAAATTTTTCGCTCTATTCTGAAGAGGTTTTAGAAGACTATAGAATTAAATTTTTTCTCTTCATCTCTTCTAATGTATGAAAATTACGTAAGTTTACTACAGAGTTTTCTTAAAAACTATTGAATAGGGTGTTTGCCATATATAACAACAATTCACTGCAAATGATGCATTGATATGAAGAAATAGATAAAAATAACAGCCTAAATGCATTCATATTGATTATTTAGTCAAATAAAATTAAATATTTAATAAACAAATCGACCTAAACTTAAAATATATGAATGATTTCGAAAACGCAACCTTATTGAATAATGATCGTCGTCTCGTAAATCTGACAGAATATTTACCAGATTTGTGAGTATAATTAGTCGTGTTTATATAAAAATAGCTATAGTAGCCTAATATAATTATTAAATTTATGATTTAGTTTTCGTGTTATTGGGGTTATTACACATATTATATCTAATAATTTGGTTTATTTACGAATATTTGTGTTAACAACATAGCCTTAAGAGAAAGCAGAATTAATATTATAGTGCAAGTGATTGCACTGAATTTCAAAAACTCATTTCCTACCGACCGAAAACAACTGAAAACATTAGTAATCATTATTCTAAAGAAGAGGGTGAAACTCAGCTGGCCCACTAGTGGGCCTATCTAAGGGAAGGTAATGATGAAATCACAAAAAGAAATTTTTACAAGTCATTTTCTACAGGCTACAGAAAAGAGTTTCAGCTGCGTCGACAAAGGTCCGAAATGCTTCAGCTGTAGTACCCTCGAAGTGTACAGTCAAGAAATGTTTTTCAAGAGATTTCCTACCGCACCAACTTGAAATATATGATAGTTGATATCATTAAAAAGTGTGAAAAAATTATTCTGCTGCATGCCTAATGCACTAAAGAGCTTCAGCTGGTACTATGAAGAGTCCGCTCGCGGTATTGAGTCGAGTTCTTCGCAGAAAAACAATTAGATCAGCTGAAGGTTACAATAAGCTGAAGTTTTTTTTTCGTGAAATATATAACACAGGCACACAATAAAGAATGATCTGTTACCGGGATCCGACATAGTAATTCCGACCAAGTCGAAATATACATGCTGAACAGGAATCCGATGTTCGCTTAGCTCCATCACCCACCAATTTTTTGAAAATAGTGAAAATAACCTAAACACATTAGGTTTCTTATGGATATTTTCGCGATTTACAAAAAATTGGTGAGTGGTGGAGCTAAACGGGCATCGGATTTGCATTCAGCACGTCGATATACATAGGGATTACTATGTCGGGTACCGGATGCAGAGCTTTTTATTGTCTGTGTACCGGGGTACAGGACCACAAAAATAAGTAATCTATTACGGGGACCAGACAAAGTAATAGTTAGAGAAACGGCGACCATAATGACTGCAGTAATATTTATTTATTTATTTGTTTATTTAGCATACACTGCTCAACAGGTATAACCCATTTACAGAGCAGGGCGGATACATAAAAACAAAATATTAAGTATATACAATATACATTAAAGAAATATAAAGTACAAAGAAAAACAAATATCAAAGACAAGAAATATAAAAATACACATTATGAGATAAGCATAATAATAAAACTATATAGTTATGTGAGCATCCTTATCTACATTATGCTGACGTTACCTAATGGCCACATCATGCATGCTGCTTACTAGACAATAAATACCTAGCTTATAAATAGGAGTTTTGCTATAGAGCTCATTAGATTTATATCCATTCTCAAACTTGCCACATGTGTTTAATTGTAACACTATAAAATAAATAAGTTAATTTCTTTGAGTTGTGAACTTTTGACTTTTTAAAATCTTTTTAAAAACGTCTTTTCCAAAGCGAAAGACTTAGCTGGCGCAGTCGGTGTAGATTTAAGTCCGTCGGTCCGTGCATCGTGCAGAAATCGACGTGAAATTTTGATTTCTTTAGACTTAAATAAAAGAACCTCGTGTTGTAAGTGCATAGTGCAACTTTTCCATCAAGGAAATTGACAACAGCCACTGCAAGTTGAATTGAGTAGATTTGCAAGAAGAACCAAGTGCAGTTCCAGGTGGATAACTTCTCCAAAGGCAGCAGACACCTCTTCCAATCAAGGTAAGTCGAGTTTGTTTTCCTTTGTTCACTTCCTGGGTATTATATCGTATAAACCCAAGAAAAGTTTAGTTAGGTGAGAACATTTCTGTTCAACAATTTAATTAGGTGAGAACATTTCTGTTCAAAAATTTAGTTAGGTGAGAACATTTCTGTTCAAAAATTTAATTAGGTGAGAACATTTCTGTTCAAATTCACAATCACGTGAAACGTAGAATTAAGAAGAAAAAGTAATTTTAAGAAACTTGAAAACTTTGTCATTTTTCACACATCGTAAAATAAGTGAACCGTTTCCAAATTTCAAAAAACCATCATAAATAAAACAAGTAACAATTTTTGGCATTATTTTATATTTCAAAAATTAACAATTCTTGATCAGATCTTGTCAAAATTTTATCATTTACTATCATATCTAATTTTTATAAGAAAACATTGTAAAATCATATTTTTCATCTCATGAACGATAATAATCAATTAGACTCAATACTTTGTTCACTCAGTTCTTTATCATTAGATAAACCTGAACCAGAAAAAACAGAAAGCCCAGAAATGGCTACTGAAAATGTCATAAATATTAATGTTCTGAAATTGTATGCAGACTCAATAGCACCTTATGATGGTACGGAACTCGAATTAGAACCATTTATAAACGCGGTTGACGAATTTTATGAACTATACGGCAATACCACAGATCGCGGATTAAATAAATGTGTCGAACGCATAATAGCGGGTAAACTAAGACACAGGGCCCGTATGTTAATAGGCGCTCGTCCAGAATTAAATTCATGGGCACTAATTAAAGAAAATCTCAGAAGTACTTTCGGAGACAACCGATCTTTAGACATTTTAGAACAAACATTATTTACCATGACGATAAAACATAACGAAAATCCTATTGAATTTGCTAGACGGATTCAAACGAACCGCAGTAAATTATGTTTTAAATTAAACTCAAAACCTGTCACAGAAATTACCAAACAACAAAAATTAATTTATATAGATCAATATGAGTCCCAAAGTCTAAAAGTCTTTTTACGGAATTTAAACATGCGAACTTGTGATTTTATTAGATCTAGAAATCCTAAAGCATTAGAAGAAGCCATAAATTTGTATATTGAAAATGAAAACTTTATACAAACTCAAATTCAGACCCAAAATTCAATTAACAAACAACCTGTTAAAACACAAATAACGCAACAAAATTCTAACAAATTCCAGACTCAAATGCCATATAAATATAATTATCAAAACCAATTTTTACAATTTCCACCACAGCAAAATTTTCCTAGTCAACCTATACCAATTCAGCCTAGACCAAATATGAATATTAGATTTCCCACAAATAACCAAGTTTTTGGAAATCAACAAAAACAAAATGTGTTCAGACCAAATCAGAATAGAACCCCGCAACATGCACCTGAACCCATGTCGATACAATCGCGGCAAAGTTTCCCCACAAACAGAAACTATCAAAATCACCCACAGCCGAGACTTACCTCTGGCCAGGTGAGACAACAGTTTCCTTGGGTACAACGCACCCAAAATCCAAAATACACTGTTCAGGAGCTACACGCAATAAATGACGAACCATCCGACGTCACATACGATACCGAAAATGCAAATTACCTTTATTCTGAAGAACAAAATAATGAAAATTTCGATAATCAATATTCAATTGCTGAAAATGAAATATATCAAATACCCGATCAATACCACAACCCATATAACCAAGAATATAGAGAAGACACTATAGATAATGCAAATTATGATCCAAATCTCGAGAATCCAAATTTTCTCAAACTTCCTCAAACAGACAGACAGACATAACATTTAATGCATATATAAACGCTTTACCATACATACAAACGACAAATCCCGATTTAAAATTATTAATCGACACCGGTTGTAACGTTTCCATGTTGAGACCAATTGTAGCCGAATTATATTTTCCAAATTGTATGTATAAAGCACCTTCATTATTACAATCGATAGGCCAAGCTCGCGAAGCTGTGTACAAAGCAAAAATACCAGCTTTTAAAGAATTACAGTCAGATAAAGAAATAGAATTTACGTTATATCCTTTTTCAGACTACTTCGACGGAATTATAGGCCTAGATGAATTACGAAAATTAGATTTACAAATGCATTTTACAGAACAAGTTTTATATAATGATAAAGTTCAAATACCATTCAAATATCGAGAAGAACATACGCAAATGCATATAAAAATTGAAATACCACCCCATCAAACTATTAATAAATTATTTTATGTAAATAAACGTGAAGGAAATATTTTAGTTCCCGAACAAAATCTTTTCGGACTATACATTCCTGAAACTTTAACTTATGCAGAAAATTTTCGTGCTAGATTTGAAATTCAAAATAATACTGATCAGGCTTCATGTGTAGAAATTAGAACACCTTTTGATGTCACACTTTATGATCCTGAACAATTTGAAATTTATAATATTGAAGATGCATTACCCGATTATTCTAGTCAAACAAGCCAATATAAAAATTTAAATGACTTAATTCGAACCAGTCATATGAACGAGGAAGAACGCGAAGAAATATTAAAACTTATAAATAAATTTCCCGATATTTTTCATCACGCTGATCAAAAACTATCATTTACCAATAAAGTAAAACACGAAATAAAAACTAATGACGAAATCCCCATTCATGTAAAAACTTATCGGTTTCCACACTATCACAAAACCGAAGTAAACACACAAATTAACAAGATGTTAAAAGACGGCATTATTAGACCAAGTCAATCACCCTGGTCCAGTCCGATTTGGATAGTCCCAAAAAAGGCTGACGCATCCGGAGTAAAGAAATGGCGTATTGTAGTTGACTATAGGCGACTAAACGAAAAAACTATAGACGACAGATACCCGATACCAAACATCGACGATATACTTGACAAATTAGGCAAGTGTAATTATTTTACAACTTTAGATTTAGCTAGCGGATTCCACCAAATCGAGATGCAACAAAATAGTATTGAAAAAACGGCATTCAACGTCGAAAATGGCCATTACGAATATTTGCGTATGCCATTTGGCCTTAAGAATGCTCCAGCCACGTTTCAACGTGTGATGGACCATGTTTTACGAGAACTTCAAAATAAAATATGTTTAGTCTACATGGACGACATAATTATTTTCAGTACTTCCCTTCAGGAACATATTCAAAATCTAAAACAAGTATTTTCAAAATTAAGAGAGGCTAAATTAAAAATACAATTAGACAAGTCGGAATTTTTAAAACAGAACGTCGAATTTTTAGGGCATGTTATTACACCACAAGGGATAAAACCTAACCCCAACAAAATTCGAGCCATCAAAAACTTTCCTATTCCTAAGACGGCACGTGAAATAAAATCATTTTTAGGACTTCTTGGATTTTATAGGAAATTCATAAAGGATTTTGCAAAGATCACAAAACCCTTTACGAAGTGTTTGAAAAAAGGCGAAAAAGTTATTCATTCACCTGAATTTTTGTCAGCATTCGAGACCTGTAAAAACATACTTACTAACGAACCACTGTTACAATACCCCGACTTCACCAAGCCTTTTATACTCACCACCGATGCTAGTAACTACGCAATCGGGGCGGTTTTATCACAAGGAACTATAGGTAATGATAAACCAGTAGCGTACGCTAGTCGCACCCTTAACCCTGCGGAAATAAACTATAGTACTATAGAAAAAGAGTTATTATCCATCGTAAATTTTACAAAATACTGGCGTCCAATCCTATTTGGCCGAAAATTTACCATAGTCACAGACCACAAACCTCTACAGTGGGTTAATAACTTGAAAGAGCCAAACAGTCGCCTTATGCGATGGCGTCTAAAATTAATGGAATATGACTATGACATAATATACAAAAAAGGAAAAGAAAATAAAGTAGCAGACGCTCTCTCGCGTATTGAAATTCAGCCTGAAATACATCCAATAGAAAACAAATCTATTGACGGCAATATAGACGATTCCGATCAAAACAAATTAGAAACCGATTTCCCTGAATTAACATTAGATGATTTAATTGATCTAGAATTTCGATCAGACGAGGATGTTTCCCCCGCCGACTTAACAGTGCAGAACACTCCGAAAATTAATGTAATCTCGGATACGCAAATTTGCCCCCCTAGATCACAGGCGTCAAATGAAACAATACATTCAGCAACCGAAAACCCAATATTAAATATTCCCATTTCAGAAAATGCAATAAATACATTTAAAAATCAACTAATGATTACAGCTAGTAAGGATGTTACCAGTACCCACGTAAAACTCGCAAAACCATTCGGGACAAAAACTAGATATCAGATAGTTTTTCCTAGTAGAAATAAAGACATGTTTGAAAACGAAGTAGTGAAAACTTTTAAAGAATATGTAAAACCTAAAACACTATACGGAATACTAATTGACGAACGGATTATGCAAGAAATAATTCCCATTTTGCAGCGACATTTTCAACATACTGCTTACAAATTAGTACAGACAAATAACTACGTTGACGATATCAAAAAACCAGAATCGCAACAAGAAAAAATCAAATACCACCACGAACAAAAAACTGTACATCGCGGTATTAACGAAACCACCCTCGCCCTGCGAAATCTGTATTATTGGCCTAATTTAAACAATGACGTAATAAATTATATAAATACTTGTGTCACCTGTCAGAAAACCAAATATGAACGACACCCACATAAAATTGTATTTCAGTCGACCCCTATTGGACATCGTCCTTTTGAACATTTGTACTTAGATACATTTGTTGTGAGCAAACAGAAATTTTTAACTGTAATAGATAGTTTTAGCCGTTTCGGACAAGCTTACCCTATTTGCCTTACAGCTACTCATGTTTGCGAAGGTTTACTAAAATACATGTCACACTACGGTATCCCCAGAAAAATCACTTGCGACCTAGGAACCGAATTTAAAAATCATTTATTTGAAGAATTTTGTGCTAAACATAGTATCGAATTACATTTTACAACTGTAAGAAATCCTGGTAGTAAATCCCCTATAGAGCGATTTCACTCTACTATACTAGAAGAACTACGTATATTAAATACGGGACTAAACAAGACACAAACGATCGAAACGTTAATGAGTTACGCGATTTTAGGATATAATAACTCCATGCATTCAGCAACAAAATTTACACCTTTTCAAATTATAAAAGGAGATTTCGATAATAAAACGGCATTCGAAATGTCCGAACACGACATTATTAATGATTACGTTAACAAACATAGTACAAACTTACAAATAATAGAAAGAATGGTTAACGAGAATAACGAAAAGAGTAAAGACCTTTCGAAAGTCAACAAAAATAGAAATGAACCAGAACCGATTACCACGCACAAAACCGCGTATGCAAAATTAACTCTTAGAAATAAAATCGCTACTCCCTACGAATCAGTTATGGTCGTTCAAGACCAACAAAATAAAATATTAACAACAAAAGGCACACGCCATAAATCTACGCTTAAACCAGCCAGAAATCTAAAAGGAAAATTACCTGTTTCAGATGCTGGGACTACTAGCCATATTGTACCTGACGTCGCTAGTACAAGCACAAATCAAGATAGATAAAATTTCTAACCCAATCCTTCCTTTTTCGTTAGGCAAAGCCCGAACCACTTCACAAAAACATTCATTTATAAAATACATTGATTTAACAAATTTTGATGCCCCCATATTAAGCATAAAAATAAATATGAAAACAATAAAACCCATTATAAACGTAAACGACGAACTATATCCGCAATTAAACAATATATATGAACATCTAGAATACTTACTAAATCAAGCGGAAAATAAACTGAAAAACGTGAAACCGTTAGGAAATACACGAACAAAAAGAGGCCTTTTTAATATAATCGGAAAAGCTTCCAAATGGGCCTTTGGCACCTTAGATTCGGACGACGCAAAACGATATGACAACGCTATATCCATCCTAGAGTCAAACCAGAAAGAGATGCATACAGATTTAGAAAATTATTTAACAATTACAAATAATTTTATGAACGAAACAATATCAACATTCGAAAAAATCACTATTAATCAAAATCAAATAAATACTAGAATAAGAACTATTGAACAAAGCTTGAATAAATTTACACTATTTTTAAGATTGCAAAATTTTCTAGACAATATGATTATAGATTGTTTATCGTTAATTACCATACTAGACAACATACAAGATGCAATATTATTCGCACACCTAGAATCAATACATAGTGCTATTCTACCTATCAATGATTTAATTGATCTGACAAGAATAATGAACACCCTGTATATCGAGGGAACACCAGAATTTAAAAATATTCAGAGTTATTACGAACTAATAAAAACAGAGATTTATTATGTAAAGCAAACCATATGCTTCATATTTCACTTCCCTATTTTGAGCGAAGGTTTATACGATTATTACCACTTATTCCCTATACCCGCTCTAAATAAAACCATAATCCCCCTAAAACCATTTATCCTTGTAAACTCGACTTATCACCACTACGAAGAACTACCATGCCCACGTATCGAGGACCTGTGTTTGTATCATGTGACACAAACCGTATCACAAGGAGATTGCCTACCCCAAATACTTAGCGGCGCTGGATCAGCACCCTGCCAAACTACAGACGTCGTCATAAAAAATGACATTGTGGAACGAATAAACAACGCCTATGTATTAGCCATACCAGCCACTAAGATGACAATAGAAAAGCAATGCGGAGAACATGGTTACAATATCATTGACCAACCCCATCTGATATATATACCCCAAAAATGTAGTATATCTATCCATGGACATGAATTCTACAACATTGCCGGTTTCATCCCTGGAACACCCTTAGAAATCCTCCCAGTGAGAACATTGTCCACCAAGGAGAACAACAAAGAAGTCACCCCCTACAAACAAATAGAGGTGAATCGACTCGCAGACATCAAACGCATGGCTGACGAAACCCATTTACACGAACTAAAGACACTTAGTGATATTAACAGAAGTGACCATACTGACTTATATATATGTTTATCTATAATTATTGTTATTTTATTAATTTGCTTTCTCAAATTTATCTACCCTAAGAAACAAAAAATGTTTCACACATTGTTCAGCTTTAAGAAAGATGCCGAACGAGAGAACCAGGACACACCCCCTGAGAATTCATCGAAAAATACTGAAAAAACAAAATCCTTTATTTTTTCAGCTTAGGGATGGAGGAGTTATGTGAGCATCCTTATCTACATTATGCTGACGTTACCTAATGGCCACATCATGCATGCTGCTTACTAGACAATAAATACCTAGCTTATAAATAGGAGTTTTGCTATAGAGCTCATTAGATTTATATCCATTCTCGAACTTGCCACATGTGTTTAATTGTAACACTATAAAATAAATAAGTTAATTTCTTTGAGTTGTGAACTTTTGACTTTTTAAAATCTTTTTAAAAACGTCTTTTCCAAAGCGAAAGACTTAGCTATATTGAAACAGAATCCAAAGAAAAACAATGAATCAATGGCTATAAAAATCTTTTATGAAATTAACAGTGCAGCTGAAAATATCAAATTTGTCACAATGTTTGTTGTAATCATGACACATTGAGAATAGAGGAGAAAATTTAAGTCTATTAGAGCACGGAGTGGGAAGATAAAAAGTTGGCATTATCCCAGTATTTAATGGGACATAAAATTGTAATTTATTTGAAAATTCTGAGCAATCGATTTTGTTATGTATTAGATTATGTAAAAATATTTGAGAGTAGCAAACCCACCTGTTCTCAAGAGCGTCCATAGAGAATCTACTCAAGAGTTCTAGATGTGGAAAACCAATTTATGGATATACTCCATCACACTTGAACCACAATAATTTTACAAATCGCCTTTGTACTCTTTCTAGGCTATTAACATGAGTTTAGTAATGAGGGTTCCAGATGAGTGAGACGCATTCAAGTTTGTACGGGACAAAAGCAAAGTAAAGTAATTTTAGAGTATCAGTATTGGTAAACTCTCTTGATCTGAATAGAAATCCCAAAATCTTAAAAGATTCTGAACTTATATTATTTATGTGTGGTACAAAGGAAAGTTCTTTATCAAAAATTACTCCATTGTCCTTGAATGTCACGGGCCTTTGGAGTTCCACATTGTCTATGCTATAATTAAACGTGGTGGGCATCAGTTTTGTTGTGTAGGACATAACGTTGCATTTGGACACGTTCAACTTTAACTTATTTCGAACACACCAATTAGATACGTTGGAGAGGCTGTTTTGTAATAGATTGCAGTCCGCTATGGAACTAATAGTCCTAAAAAGTTTGAGATCATCCGCATAGAGCAAACAGTCGGTTTGAGTAACTTCCACAATATCATTTATAAATATATTAAAAAGTAACGGTCCCAGAATTGATCCTTGCGGAACACCTGATGTTGCCACGTACTCGACAGGCCGAAACCCACTATAAGCGACATATTGTTTTCTACCTAAGAGATAGGATTGAAAAAATACAAGCAAGGATTGGAAGAAACCGAAGGAGGACATTTTTTGAAGTAATATAGCGTGATCAAATGCCTCAGAAAAATCTGTGTATATTACATCCATTTGCAAGCGTTGATCAATGGCCTCAGAGATAGATTGAGTTATGCATATTAGATTAGAGGTGGTAGAGCGCCCATTAACAAAACCATGCAGGTAAACTGATAGCTGTCTTTTAATGCTGGGATATATGGTGTTATGCAATAAAATTTCAAAACCCTTGCAAAAATTACATATTATCGATATAGGCCTGAAATTGGCAATATTGTTTTTATCGTCTATCTTAAAAACTGGGCATACTTTTGAATATTTCCAAATATGTGGAAGCTGGCCATTGCGAATACATAAGTTAAAAAGTACGGAAAGTGGATATGAAAAAATAGCGGCACAATCTTTAATCAGAAAGGATGGGATATTATCCGGCCCAGCTGTTAATTTAGGTTTTAATTTTTTTAGAGCGTTAAATACTTCATTTTTACTGAAGCAATTGATAGCGATAGTTGAGGTGTTTGCTACTTGGTCGTTTATCTACTAAAAATTGTCCGTGGGTGGCAGGAACGACTTACTAAAAAAAATCTGCGAATGAGTTTATAATGTCAAAAGGATTATTAAAATGTTGATCGGTTAAAAACATATCAGTGGAAATATCAGTAGGTTTCTTTTTATTATTAATATGAGACCAAAATTTCTGTGGTTTCTGTACAATATTATTTTCAATGTTACGAACGTAATTTGTGTAGGCTATATCGATATCAACCTTAATTTTAGCCCTTAAACACTTGAATTCTGCATATGCTACAAGGTCATTATGTTGCTTATAGTTATGCCACAATTTTGCTTTATATTTTACATTTTTTATTACATTCTCATTAAACCATGGAGGATAGTTCCTTTTATATGAAATTTGGAACACACGTGTCGAATATTGCGTAAAGCCTATCATAGAAGGCCTTACAAGCAGGATAAATATGAGTAAAGAAATTTACAAAAGTCCATTCTTCATGTTGGAGTGTGTCGTACGGTATTAGCAACGTATGAATTTTTTTTCTTGTTTAGGTCCCCCTCTACAACTTTGGTCTGTAAAGTAATGCTCCAGCGCATTCCTGGTGGGTCTGAACGTGATTCCACGGCATCGTAGGACCTCAAAGTCACGCTAAACCCATTTTTGGACAAGTCACCCTTTACGAAAAAAATTCCCAGCGTGTCAAAAAATTTGAGAAAAAGAGGCAAATTTGGAATAAAACAAAAAGCGAATTTCAAGTTGAAACTTGGCAGGATGGCACATTATGTATCAAAGATTACGTTAAAAGAAATTCGTCGCTCCAGGCCTCGCCATTTTATTATTGCAATTTTTTAAATATTTGTTGGGCCCAAATTCGCAAAATGTTTGTGCCATGTCTGAAAATGTCACCCTGCTTTCTTAACGTGCATCAAAAATTCTATTGCTGTTGCCACTATATCTTTTACAACAATCTATCAGCATGATGTATAATTTCGCTTATTCCGAGAAATTAGGGCGGAGAATAAGGTGTAGCTAGCAAGATATACGTGTGTAAAAAATAGTTATAAGAGTTATCAGTATATTCCCGTCCACCTTGTTTGCATAACTACATATTTTTAATTAGAAAGAAAACGGATCAAGAATACAAAGAAAACATCAGAATGTGTTGGTGTTTGTAACCAAGCAAAAGTGTATTGGACCCTCATGTCGCCAAATACGGTAGTGCGTGGTTGACGAATAAACAGCAAAAGAATCCCACATATGCAAAGCAAGCAAAAAAACGTTAATATTTCAGATTATAAGGCCTACGCGATGTTGCTTAAAACTTTTGGAAACGACGCTAAATGAAACTTCTTCGGTGTTAAGAACTGTTAGTTATATTAGCTAGATGATAAGCAAATAATTGGCGTCGGTTCTATTAATATTAAATAGAATTGCAAGACGTTGTGGTGAATTTGAGCGGGTTCTGCTTTCATAATAAAAGAATCGTGTAAAACCAGTTTTAATTCAAATTATTGAAATAAGTATATTAGCATTTTAAGTGAAACATTTTTGTTTGCTTTATAATCGAAAACAGTTTTATATTATTCAAGGAAGAGTCAAAACAAAATGACTTATACCTACTGTTTCATAAACAGTAAAGTTCACATTTTTGAAAAACATTTTATATTTCTGAGAACGTAAAATATACCATATTTTTAATTTAATCAGAACAATGTTCTTGTCTTTTTATTAATTGAAATTCATTAACTCAATTGGGAAATATTTCAAAATAATGAAGGAAAATTATATAGTTAGCATATTAGTAGAGCTTAATACCCTTTCTCTTTGGTGCAACAGAAATTTTCTTAGTTTCTAGAAGTTTGTTATATCGTACAGTTTTCTAGGGAATTACAACTTTCAAGTTCATTACGTTTCGTAATAAATAATAAAAACTTTTAATATAGTTCTTTCCAAAATGTAATCTAAAGTGTTCTAGCAGTGTCGAAATTATGTTAGAAGATTCCTTGTTTACAGGGCGTCCCAATAAAAACTCCCAGACCGGATATATTCTAAATGAATAGAGATATTTTAATTCTGTAAAAGCCAATTTGTAGAGCATAAAGAGAGCTTCATTTTTGGATATAATTGTTTTTTTTTAATGTATCAGTATATAGATAGCGCTGTGCTCTAAAGAAATATTTCGATGGGAGAAATTTAGTAATGCGGTTTATGTGAAAGAAAATGTATTTCTAAGCAGATTATGTTCTAAAAGAAAATACCATAAAACTAAACGATTTCGAGATATCTGAGTCCAAATGTTGGCATTTGCCAATATTGGACAATTGTAATATTTTCAACATTTCAGTCCTTTAAGTGGGACAATCTGTATTTAATTTACAAATTTTAGTAGAAAATATTTAAAGAATTTTTCATATCTTTGTCATTAGGCTAGATTATAATTAAACATATTTGATATCTAGTATAATAAATTATAAATTAAATACAATTAAAGTTACCTTTGGAATAATAGTATTGACATTTCAATCACATTTTGTTTATTGGTGTGTCAAGAGAACTGTATTATTGTACCTAAGTATTGTTTTCTTTGTGAATATTTATTATTAAATATGGTTTCTCATACAAATAAAGATAAATTAAACATGATTTTAATTTACGGGGAATGTCGTAAAAATGCTTCAAGTTTATATGAAATACATTTTCTTGACAGACCTTTATCAGATCGGAAAACTTTTGTTTGTGTTCTAATTTAAAAAATTATGGAGATTTTAAGAAACCAACAACAACAAGAAGAAAATTAACTGCAACTGATGAAAATATTGCATTGGTATTACATCGAGTAGAAAATAACCCAAACATGCCAGTACGCAAGTTGACGGAAGAAACAAATATTGCACGCCCACCTGACACAGAATTAGATTAGATTAGATCTTTGGCGCAATTTTCAATTCTCTTAGAAGAAAATCCAAATCTTTTAGATACAATTATGTTGAGTGATAAAAGTCGATTCCACAACAATGGAGTAATCACAACACATAATTGTCGTTACTGGTCTCAAGAGAATCCTAGGTGGATGAGACACCAGATCCCAGAATCGTTTCGCAGTAAATGTTTGGTGCGGTATCGTTAATGGTTACTTTGTTGGCCCATACCTCTACCATGAGAATTTAACAGATATTTACAATTTTTACAAAATGATTTACAAGTACTATTGAGTTGGATAATATGTGGTTTTATCAGGATGGAGCAGGCCCACATAATCATCACAACGTTGTTAATTATTTAAATCAAACATACCCAGGAAGATGGATTGGTACCAATGGAGTACTTAGATGGCCTGATCGTTCTCCTGACATTACTCAATTAGACTTTTATTTATGGGGATATTTAAAAAGTGAAGTGTACAAAGAACCAATAGAAGACATGGCAGATCTTTATAATAAAATTTATGCTAGTGTTGCCGCTATTAATCAGCATACATTATTAAAAGTTTGTAGGTCTGAACTAATTAATAGGTTTATGATGTCTGTTAGTGAAAACGGCAATATCTACTGCATCTATTAAAACAGTTATTTTAATTTCATTAGTTCGTAAAAATTGTTTTATGTTCGTAATTGTTTTTCTATTGCTTAAATGTTTGGATTATATGATAAATAATATTTTTAGTTTTTTTTCGAAGAGTTACTTCAAATATGTTTAATTTATAAGATATGAAAAATTCTTTAAATATTTCCTTCTAAAATTTGTAAATTAAATACAGATTGTCCCACTTAAAGGACTAAAATGTTGAAGAGATTACAATTATTCAATTTTGGCAAATCCCAACATTTGGACTCAAATATCTCGAAAACGGCTAGTTTTGTTATTTTTTTTTAGAACATAATCTGCTTAGAAATGCATTTTCTTTCACATAAACCCCATTTCAAAGTTTCTCCCTTCGAAATATTTCTTTAGAGCACAGCGCCATCTATATACTGATATATTAAAAAAACAATTATATTCAAAAATGAAGCTCTCTTTATGCTCTACAAATTGGCTTTTACAGAATGGGAGTTTTTATTGGGACAGCCTGTATTCTAGTAAAAATTGTGCAATGTTTATCTTTTGCACTGCACATTAGTCTTTAAACGAACACAATGTACATATATGAAGTTTGGCTTAAACTTCTTTTCGTGTTAACATAATACCATATTTGAGTTTTTCTAAATAACGTACATTTTATTACGTTTATACCTAATATAATTTAACTAGCTCTTAAAATGTTCAACGAACATATCCTATAATACAGCACTTTCAATACCAGTTCGGTTCCTCACAGTATTCTGCTAAACTTGTTACATAAAGTAAATTGAATTAGATAGTTTATGGAAGACGTAAAGTTGGAAGGGAGTCCTACGTAATGAATATGGGCCAGTTTTAATAAATAAATCAAACAAACAAACTTTTAAAATGCCTCCAAATAGTTTTAACGAAAATTCGAAGGATAAACACAGTACCTCTCTCTTTACATTAAAAACACATCAAATACAGAGCTCTGGATCATCAGAATCTTCAAGGATCCTATAGTATGCACCTAAAAAGACGTACAGGGTGTATTCTCTTGAACAAAGTACGGCAAAATAACAAATTATTACTAAATTATAGGACTAAAGAGTAGTAAATTAAATTAAATGTTCAAAATGGGCGCCAAAAAATTGTTTTCAAGCAAGAACACTGGCAAAATGCCGATGAGATAATCACATAAAATTCACAATAAAGAATTTGGAGGAGTAGTAAGTTCCCCCTTTCTAGTTTTGTGCACTCCTGATTGAATGTACCCACGGTGGATTACATCAGATAATGACCTTTATTAATATCGAATCACGTGCAACAACTAGTGATTGTAGCTCAAAGAGTTTCTGAGATATTAAATAAAATGTCAATTTTGGGTGCCTTCAGAGGCCCGTAGCGCCCTCAGGAGGGATGTAACGAAGTGATTTTCCGATGCCAAAAATGCAATTTAAGTAAATATTATCCTTCGTTACTTGTTCCATTTACGGTCGAAAACTAGTTGTTGTAAATCATTATTATGGTTTCCTCCTAATTTACCTAGTTTAAACCGTGAAGCAGATTTCTACTTTATATAGAGAATGTACTAAACCCGGCTGTGAAAAGATTACCTGTAATATTGGCCAAATTGCGATAATTGACACTGAGGGCGTTGGCTAAGCCAGCGCAAATCATTCTCATTGAAACATATTTGAGATCAATTCCGTTCCATCTGTCTAATAGTTAAGAGTTAAGTTGACTATTATACACCGACCGTTGCATTCAGTAAGTACCGATTTGAGATAGCTACCGTTTCTTGTCAGAGTTTTTTATATTTACAATTTACATTACTTCACTGAAATACGTGTATAAAAGTGTAAATTTAAAGTAATTCCGATTCCATGTATGAAAGTATAATTACCGTTTTCCGAACTATCGAAGTAAACAAATTAAATATAAATTATTATTAAAGTAGTTGTGCTCTATTGAGGGCCTGTTAGATTCTCAAGATTTTATCTAAATAACTATGTTCCAGGAATTTTCCTTAGGCCCGTACCGTGGAAAAAAGGAAATAGATGATATTTCGAGAGAATGCCAGGAAAACTGATTTCCGTTATTTTAACTTTGACCATTTTTCCTATTTAATGAGTTGAAATAATGTCTGTCGTTCTACCGAGTGGGTAGAAACTAGCTCGCCGTTCATTTTATTTAACGATTTCGTACTTTTGCGAATTAAAATATAATCCGTCAGTTTAAAATAAATTTTAATAAGTTGTAGTCCAGGAATATAGTACAAAGTCTAGGCGTACCGTAAATAAGTTAACTAGCTTGATATTTTGATACATAGAAATTTTCCGTATTAACTATTAAAAATTCTAAAGGTGGCGCTCAAGAAAACTGAATATAACCGAAATATAACTCAGCGCTAAACTGACGCTTTCACTTGTCTAGGTGCTAGGCAACTGGAAGAAAGTACCTCCCAGGGATTCCCGGACTCATGTTTATATGAACTTTTTTTCAATTTTTTTATAGAAATTAATGATCGCATATCTGAAACACCCTGTATAAATTACACATTAACTGTATTAAGTGCATGTATAGATAGTTTCTAATTAAATAACACTGATGTTACTATAATTGTCACTGAAATAAAGCAACAAGTTAAAATGTTTTTAGAATTGTGTCCCAATATATAGAGTGATGCAACACGTCCAGGTGGAGTAGCAAGGTGAAGAAGCTATAGGTGAAACCCAGATTTAAAATTTGAATTATGCAAATTAATACCACTTTCATTGCAGCAAACGAGGATGAGCTCACACACCTGCTTAATTGGTTAGCTTCAGACAATAAGCTCTGATTATGGTTTAAGTGCAAATTAAAACAAATAATAAGAAAATTATTTCCTTTTAGTAACAAACTCTACTACCATTATTATACTCTTCGCAAGTACAAAACGAAGAGTATATTGAATTCGATCGGCATATTTCCAAAACCGGTTATATCGCTTGTACAGAAAAAAAATTCACATTACTGTGTTGGCGATCGAAATCCGACCGACCGTCCGTCTGTCTGTCTGATAGTCTTTCTGTCTGTCTGTACGTCCGTCACGTTTCTTGTAAGCACGATAGCTTAAAAACGAAAATTCCGATTGTATTTAAATTGGAGAGTAAGTCATTGTTAGCTAGAGGAAGAACCCTATTGACTTTTGAACAAAATCGATCAAAAAAATAAAAAAGTTATTAATTAAGCTAAAAAAATCTATTACTTCCACATCCACATATTGGATTGGAAGTATAGTAATCGTAAAAAAATGTCAAAATTTTCTTTTCTTGAAATAGGTTTAATCTGTCATGAAACGTCGAGATATTAAACTTGAATTTTAAAAGAACTTTCTATCTCTGTCGGTCTGTTTGTCTGTCGGTCTGTCTGTCTGTCGGTCTGTCTGTAACTTTTTTTTTTTGCCCGCACGTTTTCTCCAGAACGGTTAAAGATATTGGCTTGATTGATTTTGTACACGTATATATTATAACGAGATCTGCAACTGGATAATTTTTTTTAACATTCCTGGTGAAGGGTTGGGGGGGGTAAATAGGGAGAAACGAGTAAAGTAAGCTGGTAAGAGTTCAGAAACTTGAAATTTGATGTATGTACTAGGCCAATCCAAGGCCTCAACATTTTTTATAATATTTTCCATACCCTCCCCCCCTCCTCCCACTACCACCCCAATCCACTATTAAAATTATTGATAAAATTAAAGATTACACTCTTCGCCAACTTACGGCACTTTTTATATAATTGTTGCACATTCTATAGGCTACTTTTCGAAGTTTCCTTTTTGTAAATAATATCAGATTTTTACATTTTTTGTTTAATTACAAAACAATAAAAAAACTTCCTCTAGCTAACACGAACTTACTGCCGAAGTTTCAATTCAGTCGGACTTTTCGTTCTTAAGTTATCGCGGACATTTTGACAGAATTCGATCACCAACACAGTAAGATGAACATTTTTCGCTACGAGCAATATTACCGATTTTAGAAATGTGCCGATCCAATGCAATATACTCCTCGCTTTGTATTTGCGAAGCCTATAATAATGAGTTATTTCAAAATAAATTTGAAAACTCGCATTAAGTGAATAATCTGGTGGAAGTAAAATATTTTTTTCATTTGTGTTTCATCTTTTTCATTTACTTGATTTATTCCGATGTTGGTATTAACTGTACAATCACATCCTTATAAAACAGATCTGCAAACCGCATTTCTTCAAGAGTCGTCTAACAAGGCGTTTAAATTTTCGGAGTGCTGCTTAAAGTGCAATCTGAATGTCTAGACACATTGGCATGATCAATTTAAATTCTCGGAATACTTTCTCTGCAAAGAAAATTTTATTGAAAGATATTTTACCTCTTTTAAATAAAGAAACTGGTTAGCATCAGTTTGTTCATCAGTCAGGCATGCAATTCGATTGGTATTTTTTTAAGTGATAATTTTGTTGTATTATTTCTAATAGGTAAACAATGGTCTAATAAATTTTGAAAACATGTAGAAGTTGTAAATAATGTTTCTAGTTTTCTTTTTCGAACTACGTGTCACTTGTATTTTCATTTTTAAATAACGTCAGTTAGAGGTGTTTTTTTTTTGACAAATGGCACGAATAATAGTCCAGTAATTTTAGGTGAACAAAAGGTTAAACATCAAACTAATTGTAAAAGAAATAAGCTAAGGTTTTATAGACTTGGAATAATATCCCTAACAACATATCAAAAGTTTAGAAAGATCTAGGTATGGGAAATGCACCATATTAGCCACCTTCTTTGATTTACTGGCGAAATCTGTAAAATGCATATACTGCCCCGATTAACTTCAAATATATACCAAGTAGAAAATGTTTTGAACTAGGAATCATATGAAGACTTTATCTAATTTTGTTTCTATCATGTTGCATTTATTACAAAATGTTGACAATAAAGGAAGGTAATTTATGAACATTTTAATAATACGGTATAAGTTTTTTAAATAAACTTTATTAAGCTTATACAAAATCGTTTAATTTACTGGACACCCTTTGAAAAAACTACTAACACAATTAAAACACTACTGTCATTTCCAACATGTATCAGACTCCATCAGAAACACCATCGTTGTATACATCTTCTGTATTTGAGTTACTGCGCAGTATACCTTGACTTACACTGCAAGCTGATGAACATTCCAAACTGTGTTCTCTGCTTGAGCACATTGAAGTACTACAATCTGTCTTGCATTTACACCTTATGATATCGAACAGAACTGGTGGTGCTGGTTGAAGGTCAGTGAGTACTGGTAGGAGTTGACCACCCTGTAATTGCTAACCCCAATCCTCAGATAGAGGATTTATATTTCCTTTCCAATCCTGAACTTGGTAGGAGACCCGTGAATTATGGAATTTAGCAACAGCTGAAGTCGGTGAAAGTTACTGGGCTTGAACCATATTTTTGTTAGCCACCTTTGTACTGAAACATCTAGATCGTAGTTCATCCAAAGTACCAGACGTCTTTTCTCCATACATGGCAACAATAGCATTTTCCCCGGTAGTAATTATGTTTTCTTTCAGACTGTTTAAATTGCTAAATGCTTCAGCATAGTCCATAAATGATGCATTTTTCATGATCCTCGTTAAACATTTGCCTCTGCCAATCCCAAACAACTGTGGCGTGGTGTTATATCCCAAAATGGCGTGAACAAATAGTAAGCTGACGATTTTGTAGTTTGAATGTTCCATTGTCGGATGTCGGTTGTACCACGCTTTGGTTCTAATTTGAATATTACTTTTTTATTTTTCATTTTAATATAGAAACAGGGAAGGATCAGGACATCAGTGTCGTCTGCAATGGCAACAACAACTCTTTTTTCAGACGCATCAACTGCCGTCTGGATGATCGGAAGGTATGCAACTCCACGGGCATGCATGGTCTTTCATCCAACAATTCCAAAGCTTTCACTAAGCATCATCAAAAAACGCTGCTTATTCGTTTTGTTTGACAGAAAAATATCCTTGTCATTGTCAGATTCATGTCCATAGAAAATAAAACGTTAGAGGAGCTGTTACCTTCACTTCTTCGAATGTGAAGGTATCTTTAATGGAAAGGCCATCCAAATATCCATCAGAGTCACGGCGAGCCCCCGAAAATGCCAGAGCCCGAGAAATGCCTTTCTCAACCGTATTACTGGTAAAACTGTAGGATTGAAAATACTACTGGGCGCATGATATAGGACCCATGTTATAAAAAACGTATCGAGACCGACAGATCTGTCTAGGCCGCTGCGCCGACCTTGTAGTAGAGTAACAAGCTGCCTCTACTGTGTCATTCCGTTTGCAATGTGTTGTTAAAAACTACGACCTATTTTGAACGATGCCCCAACAAAAGAGAAGAAGATTTCACTCGGTCGTAGAAAAATCGCCCTGGGGGTTGCAGGGGGCGATTTTCCGAAAAAGTCAAAAAAAAAATTGTTGTATATTTGAAATTTACAGCACGTCAGCTTTGTTTTCACGTAATATTACGTACATATCTTAATACTTCATATTTTTTTGTAATTATTCAATATTATCTGCGCTATGCTTTCTTATGGAGCGCCTTAATGAATTAACGCTTGCCCTGAAACGGATCAATTCACAAATCCTTTAACTCATCATAATTCGAAGCGTGTTCATTTTTCGAAAAATACCCCTGAAGTAAACGTTGTACGCTTGTTATCGAGAATTTTTCAAATTTTTCAAATTTATAGTAGAATTTACCGTTTGAATTGTGGGAATTTTTTTGTGGACCGTTGTCGAATCTCACCGACCCGACCACGGACATGCGACGAACGTTCATAATTATCGAACGCCCCTGCTATACTCGTCCTCATGCTATTGAGCACGCATACAGTCGATTTTCGACCGATAACTGACCGCTTTCTTTCTAATTCTCTCTCTCAACGGTTGTACCTATATTATAGAGATATATTATCGAAGGTATTTAATATATAATTATTCAGATTTTCCTAGTATGATTAATACAAATAATATTTATAAAAAATTAAATACAGAAAATAATTTGGTGTAATTTAGCAGGTATATCAATAGGACGATCCTATTCGACCTAGAGCAGTATAGTTGCATGTGGTATTTTCAATACGCTTAAGATACTTGCTGAAGATGCAAGATCTGCAAATTTTTAAATTGTTTAAATAACATTCCTGGTTCGAAAGACTTTCTATTCGATATATATTTGAAGGTAATCGGAGCAATGTATGCATGTTATAGATTTCGAGAGTAAATCCAGGAAGGTGGCCAATAGGGCACCTGTCCCATATTTGGGGAGGTCTGGAAGTCTGAAAAATCTTAGCTTATTTCTTTTACAATTAGTTTGATGTTTTCAACTAAAATGACTGCCCTACAAGCATAATATTATAAAAATAAAATATTCTGAGTTTTGGAGATCTATTTTTTTTTCTCTTTCACGACGTTTCTACTGTGTGTGTTAAATGTACATCTATGTATAAGAATATGTTTGTTTGCTATATTCAGTACTCATAGATGTTAAAAAAACTCCTTTATAAAGATAACAGAAACGTTCGAAACGCCCGCGAAATATTTTATTTTTGTGATTCGATGTGGTAATAATTAATAAGTTATTATTTAGTATAAGGGAGATGATCTAAATATATACGATCCATGATTTTAATGAAAAATGTGGTTACTTCTGGCAGTAAACTTGGGAATATGAAAACTAAGCAGAACTAAAATTATCTCGCAGTGGTCTTTATTGTGAACAATTTTCTATAAAAAATTACAGAATAGATTGTCCATCGTTTGATCAAATTACTCATTTTACACCGCTCGTAAAACAAATCTTGTGAAGTTCTTATAGATGGATAAGTTGTTTAGAGCAAGGCCACGTCAGCGCACCGCACATCGCACGGCGCCTAGCCTGGTCTGCATAGATCTTTGGTGTCACGTCAATTGCTTGAATCCAAATGAAAGTTGACAACATATTCTAGAGGAGCATTACTATTAGTATTTTTCCTATTTCCAATAGCTTTTTGGATATTCGCCAGCAGTCACTTTACGAAAAACACTTTTCTACACGCTGTTCGATAAACTTCGCATTGTAGCACCTCAGCCCCTAGTTTTGTAACAAGAAAGCAAGAAGTTGTAAAGCATTAAATTTTCTTTCAAATAGTATTATCATTTTATGTACAAATACAAATTAATTATATGTAAATTTTTGTAATTGAAATAGTAATTTTAAATTATTTCAATTAATGTATTCCTTACAAATGAGAAGTTTTAAATTATAGTTTATGTTATATGCCCAAATGAACGCAGAAATAAAAAATTTGTTTTTAAAATATTTTATTAAATGCTTTGTTAATTATTTAAAATACAACGCAGGAACACAGGAAATATCGTGTCCAAAGTGGTCAAATTTTTTACACGTTTACACGTGTTAGTGTCCGATCATACATCGTTTCGATCATAGAAATAGTGCTATCATCCATTTATATTTTATTAATTATCTCAAATATAAAATTAATAATGTAAAATAATAAATACTTTTATCAGAATAATTGAATAATAACTGAAATAAAATGAAAGATGCACTCGAGAAATTGCATTTTAAATAAAGCAGTAGTAGGAAAAAATTGTTTCAAATAATTAGTTCATATAATTGTAATTAATGCAAGTCTCAAGTGTTGATATATTTTATATAATGTACATGCGAGAACCTTTTGGTTTATTTATCGTGAAGTTCAGTTTATTATATCACGATATTTATGAATTTTAATACAACAGAAATTGTACTAATTGTTCATATACTGTTCGGCTATTTCCTTCCATAATTTTATTAAAATCAGACTACTGTAGTTATTTTTATCTCTTTTATTGCAAATAGGGATTCACAAATACGATATCGCCCGTGCTAAGGCTGTGAGATGTGCGAGGCTCAAGTTGTTGATTTGGTCACTTTCGTTTAAAATCATAGCTTTGTTTAATCTTCCTGTGCGATGTGCGATGGGCGATGTGCAGTTCGCCGATATGGCCAGTCTCGTTTAAAACAGTGGTTTTATTTCATTTCAGTGTGCGATGTGCGATGTGCGGTGCGATATGCGCTGTGCGGTGGGCCGATGTGGAGATGGACAAGGTGAGGGTAGCTGATTTAACTTTGAATTCTCTCAAGAGATAAAATATGTATGTTTTCCACCAAGGCTCGATAAATAACAAATAGGATAGTTAGATTCATCCTTAAACACAATAATACTTTCAAATGATACATATACCAGGTGATTTTTTTAGTTAGTACAGCACCTTTTTCTAGCTCATTATTAAAGACAGAGTTTTGAAATTTTGCAGGCATACGTAGTGGCATTCTTTGTATCTAATGCACTTTTTAAAATTTTTCTGCTATTTCCCGTCTAACCCGAAGTGACGGCAACTTTCGATTTTCAAATGAAACATTATAGTGTTTCTTTTGGATTTCAAAACTAAATTTTTCCTGAGTTAGAATGTGTAAAAAAATTATTACGTTAGAGAGGAAAGTTTTTGAGGCGCATGTCAAGGCAATAGAAGTTTGGGTTGTCATCTTTGAATTCAGCACATCAAAGTTTTCTGGCGTCTGTTCACAAAAAACTAGTGAAAAAATGGAAAACGATTACACAAACGAAGATTTCTTTACAATCCTTTGATTTTTAACGATAATGGTCAAAGATATTTACCAACTTATCCTAGTTTCAATACAGAATATCCCGAGAAAAGAAGACTTGATCGTCGATTAAAAAAAAAATTATAAATTTAAGAACTCTAGGACAATTTAAAGTGAAACGAAACAGAACTTGCTTTGTGACTAGGCAAGGGGATAATAAATTAAATATTCTATTGGCCGTTGCAGAAAATTCAGGTATTTCAATTCGTCAACTAGAACTGCAATTTGACATATCATATTCCTTCATCCAGAAAATATTGAAACGATACGAGCAGATTCCTTTCAAATACTCGATACATCAAAAGATACTTCCCGAAGATTTTTTCAAACGAACTGCGTTCTGCAAATGGTTCATAATAAAAAATCAAGAAGGTCCGGGGTTTTGGCGCAAAGTAATTTGCAGTGACGTGGTTAGTTTTACAAATAACGGTAACTACTGGTCCACGCTTAACTTAGCCTTAACAAATTCCAGCAACTTTCAGATAGTTTGGAAGTTCAATGTTTGATTTGAGCTTATTAACAACCAACTGATTGGACCTGTTGTTTATGATCAAAATCTCAATGCAGCGCTTTAGTCCCAAAACATATTACCTTTCTTAGAAGAAAGTTACCTAGTTAAATTACCTTTGGCAGCACTTCAAGAAATTTATTTTATTCAAGATGGAGCCCCACCTCACAATGCAGGGGTGGTGGATGGTCTTCTAACAGTTATTTTTGAGGACAGGTGGATCCAAACCTGCGGGCCGATTAGATGGCCAGCGAAGTCCCCGGATCTCAATCCATTGGATTTATTTATGGGGTCACATTAAAGATAATGTTTATAAATTCGAACGCGAAGCAAGTGCGGCTTTGGAAGCACGTGTTCGTGAAATCTGCCAAGACATGAACCTCAGTTTATTGAAAACACAACAGAAAGTGTCAAGAGAAAAGTTAAAAAGTGTTTAGAGCAAAATGGTGGTTTATTTGAAAATTGTTTATGATAATTTCCTTGTTATTGCAGCTTCATGTTTAAATTTTAATCACTGTTTGAAATAAAATGATTGTTGCTCTGTTTGTTTTTTATTGTTTGGGATGCTAAATTCAAAGACGACAACGCAAACTTCTATTGAATTAACATGCGCCTACCACCCGTTTTGACGGCAATTTTAATCTGCCACAAAAATCATTCAATAGGTAACTCGAGTTTTAGTGCTTCTCAACACCTGAAACGCTCTTTATTCTAATAGTTTTTTACATATTATAAAAAAATCTCGTTTTGAAATCCAAAAGAAAAACTATGTTTCATTTGAAAATCAAAAGTTGACGTCACTTCCAGCTAGACCGGAAACATCAGAAAAATTTAAAAAAAGTGCATTAGTTGCAAAAAATGTCACTACGTATGCCTGCAAAATTTCAAAACACTATTTTTGTAACAGGCGAGGAAAAGGTGCTGTATCAACTAAAAAAATCACCCGGAATACATTATAGCAAAATTTGAATAAGCGATTTAGAAAATCTGAATTAATAGTGGTATTAGGATGACTAACAATTCTTAAAGTATTTAACTAAAGTTCAAGAATTATAAATTATGCAAGCAGAAATATGATTTCAAAACCTATGTAAATTCATTTAACTATTTAAAGTACAATAAAATACAAAAAGATAATCGATAGTTTCCGTATTGCAAAACTGTCCTTTCTTCTTAATAAAACAGCTCTGGTACAAAACTAATATTTAGCTTAACAAGTCATTTCGCGAGATAACACTGAGCTATGGTATCTCGGATTAATTCAAGTAAAAGGTCTTTAAATAATACAACTTGTGTTTTTATAGGACGTCATTACGTTAGCAGCTTTTATTTATACCATTTTACTATCTGAAAGTGAAATAGGTACCAATTCTCCTTTATTGAAAACCGCAAGTGTAAAATGAATGGTTTATAAGGTTTATATTTCAAAAAGTTTTGATAGACTTTGTTCTTACCTCGTTAATATTCAATGCGTATATCTTGTTTATTATTCCGTAAATGTCGCATCTGCAGTTTGAACTTGGACTTCGTGGCGTCTTATAAATATTTTAAATATTCCTCTGATAGGACTATTCCTTTCTGTTTTTAATTTTGTTTATGGTTAGCCATCACAGTAGATATGAATAGTAAGAGAATACATAAAAATATGTTGTAAAATAAAAATTATGATAAGGTTCAACTAACCCGTCAACGGTGAAAGTTTACTTCATAAATAATAGAGACCTTTTTTAAACTTCGCGCCGTTCATTTTTTTCGAAATGTTCTTCTTAGTGAGTACTTGTTTAGCTTCTATCATAAGTGAAAATATTCGTCGTTTTGAATTTTTAATTTGACATTAGACTCGTTTTCAGAGAATCCTGATATCCCCATATACCAAATTTTATGCATATAAATTTGCAGAAATTTTACAATTTCGACAGTCATACTGAAACGGCCATTTGGATTTTAAAATTCTTAACTTTGAAGTTAAGTAGCTGATGCTGAATTTGAATTCGGCATCAGATACCCGTAAAATATATAACTACCAATTTTAAGGTAGTTCCGACGAAATTTGTTCACTGCACTATTTGTAACTTGCAGTGAAATCACCATCAAGTAATATTATCGCATAGTTTGTAAAAGTTATTATTTTCAATCGTTTTCCATTACTAGACATATCTTGATAAAACTATAACGGGACCATCACCGAGTCAAACTCTATATACGTACATGCGTTGTAAAATCAAATATGATTCAAAGTGGTACCCAAAAATTATGTTTCCTCTGATTAGGTAATATCATTTAGGTAAAAGGTCTGATATGGCGTTTATTACGACAACTTTGAAAGATGTGTATTTAACGAATGTAAAGGAAACTAAAGAATCTGTACCCCTTACTCTCTCTAGCCTGGGATGATTGCAATAGGGAAATTCTAGCGGAATGCCGAGAATGTAGGAAAATCGTTTTCACCAATTGTCAGTTTTGGTTCACTCATGTCAAGTTGCATTCTTGATTTCGCCTGTGCAATTTACGATGCTGACAAAATGCCAATCTCCGTTTTTCAACAGAGACATCATGCAGCCTTCCAATCGATGTATTCAATTAGTTATAAACGTTTAAATATTTGATGTCTTGGCTTCTCCGACGAAATTATTTGAAAGGACCCCACACGGAACATATGGAAATTCGCCCCCGGTTAAAGTGTTTGATACTCGGGGATATTATCCAAATATCGATGTTGATCAAAAGTCTCTATGGGCTCAAGGTCGGAAATTGGACGGTTTTCCAGATATCGGGGGTGTAAAGGGGGATGCTCATTTGTTGTGGGAAGTGGCCCCCGCTCCAGTAAAATTGGCTGGAATCGACAAGTGTTATTCCTCTTGACCTGATAAAAATTCTCAGGGGCACAAGTTTGAAAAATGGACATTTTTCTAGATATGGGGGGTGCAAAGCGGGGCGCTCATTTCCTTATAGGAAGTGACCCCCAGGTATCGACATATGTTGTTCCTCTCGACCTCCTGATCAAAATTTCTCATGGGTACAAGGCCGGTACATGCACAGTTTTCCAGATATCTGGGGTTGCAAAGTCGACTTTGAACCCCCGATATCGAAAAAATTGTGCATTTACCGACCTTGTGTCTATGAGAACTTTTGATCAGGAGGTCGAGAGGAACAACATATGTCGATTCCAGTGAAATTCACTGGCGGTCACTTCCTATAGAAAATGAGCACCCCCCTTTGCACCTCCCATATCTAGAAAACTGTTTATTTTCCATACTTGTGCCCCTGAGAATTTTTTATCAGGAGGTCGAGAGGAATGACATATATCGATTCCAGCGAATTTTACTGGAGCGGGGGCCACTTCCCACAAGAAATGAGCATCCCCCTTTACACCCCCGATATCTGGAAAACCGTCCAATTTCCGACCTTGAGGAGCCCATAGAGACTTTTGATCAACATCGATATTTGGATAATATCCCCGAGTATCAAACACTTTAACCGGGGGCGAATTTCCATATGTTCCGTGCGGGGTCCTTTAAATCGATTATTCGCGGTAGGCCATTCTGTTAAACGGCGGCTTCCATTTCAGATTCCAAGCCAACTTCTTACTTCGAAAAGTACTCGGATATACTTTTTCTTTTGACAAATATTTCTGTTTCTAAAATTACCTCGCATTTATTTCTACGTGACTAACGTTTAAAAATTATAAAATGTTGCCTCTTTTCTTGGCGATAATTACGGGAACACTTTTTCTAATTTCTTTTCAACTTTCTGCTAAATGTTTCCTTATTCTAAAATTATTTATCTCTACTCGACTAGCGTTTAAGAATTGCAAAATTCGATTATTTAGCTTCCTTTCTCGATGATATAAGCAAATCGCCCAAATTGTCCATTTTATGCTTGTTGCAAAATTTTTGGTTAATAATAAAGTAACAAAACTGAATAATAATTAAGAATAAAGGGCATTGTATCATCTGCATATTCACCATGGTCCTTGATATATTGTGACGAAGTTCTTGCACTTTCCAGGAATTTAATATGATAGAAATGAGAATGTATCATGACCAATTTTGATAAAAAAGCATAGGTTGTTACTTAAGTAGGTTGGGGTGCTAGATAAAAACGCAAAAGTACATGATATAATCTCATGTTAGAATATACATCGTAACGAGGCTCTCTAGTTTTTTCAATTTTCTAACCATATGGTTTTCGAGTAAATGAATAAAAAAAATAATTTTAACATGGGTTCTTATGGAAATAATACTATACACATCCTTGAAGTAAAAAAGCACAAGGATAAGAGCAAAGAACTTATCAGCATAATATATTAATAAAATATTATGGTATAACTATACACTGTGGCATATGCAGAATTTAAGCGGCTAAGGGCTAAATTAAGGTTGATATCAATATAGCCTACAAAAATTACGTTCATAATATTAAAAATAATATTGTACAGGAACGACAGATATGTTGGTCTCATATTAATAGTAAAAAGCAATCTAAAATATTTCCACTCATATGTTCTTAGACAATCAAGATTTTGATCATCTTTTTTACTTTATAAATTAATTCGCAGATTTTTTTCTGCCACCTACGGACAATTTTGAGGCAAACTCCTCAACTATCGCTATCAAATGCTTCAGTGAAAATGAAGTATTTAAAGTTCTAAAAAAACTAAAACCTAAATTAACAGCTGGGCCGGATGATATCCCATCCTTTCTGACTAAAGATTGTGCCGCTGTTTTTTTGATATCCACTTTCCATACTTTTTAACTTATGAATTCGCAATTGCTAGCTTTCACCTTTCTTAAAAGAAAGCTGTCAACTTAGCAGCACGGTTTTGTTAAAGGGCGCTCTACCACCTCTAATCTAATATGCATAACTCAATCTATCTCTGAGGCCATTTTGACCAACGCTTGCAAATGGGTCATATACACATATTTTTCTAAGGCATTCGACACCCTTGACGACGCTAGAAGGCGTCATTGGCGACACATTATTAGCCACTTGCTCTAATAAACTTAGCATAAAACGCAACTCTGAATAAGTATTATCCTGCGAATTGTTTTAACTACATAAATAATGTTATATCCGTACAGAAAATTAGATTATTTTGATAAAAATGGCATGACTTATGTCATGTTCATTTGGTATTGTGATAAAATCTTTTAATCTTATTTGTTAGCCCAAAATAAAGAAATTGCGATTATAATACAACATAATAAAAAACGAGGTGAATTACCTTTATGCAAATTTTTCTTGAAACTAGCTTATAACGGTATGTCTGAAAATTTTAATACGTGACGTATACTATTGCCTCATCTGGAATTACCGGTATAAGGTAAGACAAAGAAAGGAAAAGTTTAAAAAGTCAACTACTATCTAAACATAGACATGGCCATTGCAAAGCTAAAAAGTAAAAGCGTTCATATATACTCGAAGGTGGGCCGGATGTGGACATGTGCATATAATTTACATTTACTTCAGTAAGTATATTTCATCTATTTATTTATTACCGAAAAATGGAAGACAAGAGAGCCAAATTACCCGCCCATACACTGAAGTTAAATCAATAAATTTATAAGTCGAAAAGTTGTAATTGTAGATTTAGGCAAAGTTAACAAATATGGAGTGAATTAGATCTAACCACCGACACAGGAGCAGAAACTACCCTTAAAGGCGGTCTATGCTGAAATGATACATATAGGCGTCAAATATTTGTAGCTAATTATGCCAAATGTATAAAACTGGTACGGCATCCACCAAATATTCTTAATAAAATCACCCCTATTGGGGAGGACATAAAAACTACCCCCACAGACGAAGGCAGGGTAGACAAGTATGAAGTAAGTTCGTTCATTAAGCATTAACCAGTTGTGTTTTATTTATCATGTCATACTGAGAAAGATATCCCTATATCCACGAATAAAAAGGGAAAAGAAATCCACAGTGAAGATATTTCGAAGACAAGTGAGAAGGATGTCATAACAAAAGGAAGTATTTGGATCGATAGTAGAAAGTATTATATAAATAACAAAATGAATAACCTTATACAGATTAAAATACAGATAAGTTGATAAATGTAGAGATAAACAGTTAAATAACTGGGTATGGCATAATAAATAAAACACAACTGGTTAATGCTAAATTAGTGAACTTAGTCCATATTTGTCTACCCTACCTAAAACTACAAATGCCTACATTTTTGGTCCAGGATATTAGAACTAATGAGATCCGTCCGTCTGTGGGGGTAATTTTGAATCCCCCAATAGGGGTGATTCTCAACCTTATTAAGAAGATTGGATGGTTTTCATACCAGATTTATATATTTGGCATAATGACCTACGAGTATTTGACCCCTTTTCGAATTTAAATAGTACCTATATGTATCATTTGAGCATGGGAGTAGCTCTTACCACCTTTAAGGGTATCTCTAGTCTTATGCCTAAATCTACATATGACTGATTTTTTTCCTCGTTTTGAAACTTATCATATTCCTTCATTGGTTGACCCTTCGAGAGTAATGGTTGGTGGTGCATTTTGTGTACTAACTGATAAAAAAATTTGACCTTTTTACATGGTATTCATATTCACCAGCTTCTTTTGAGTCTTAACAGTTTTCACCAACAATACATCTACAATTTTTCACACTTCGTCAAGATCTACTACATTATTTCTATGATTTCTCACCATTTTAAGGGATGTTTTTGACTAAAAAAAAATGCACCAGATAAATTCTTTTTTGGACTACGGATTTTCATTTAGAGTCGAAAAAGCACCATACCCATATATTTTGGTTGCAGCAAAGAGCATTTTCTTCTAATCTAAAAACCATAAACCGGTTTTAAAGAACCCGATATAAATTGCCATTTTTCTCCATAATTTTCTTTTCTCAGATCAGATTCCTTCATTGGTTGACCCTTCGAGAGTAATGGTTGGTGGTCGCATATTCTGTACTAACTGATAAAAAAATTTGACCTTTTTACATGTTATTCATATTCACCTGCTTCTTTTGAGTCTTAACAATTTTCACCAACAATATATCTACTATTTTTCACACTTCGTCAAGATCTGCTACATTATTTCTATGATTTCTCACCATTTTAAGGGATGTTTTTGACTAAAAAAAAATGCACCAGATAAATCCTTTTTGGGACTACGGATTTGCACTTAGAGTCGAAAAATGCACCATATCCATATATTTTGGTTGCAGCAAAGATCATTTTTTTGTGTGGCTGTAAATTTGAGATTACTTCTAATCTAAAAACCATAAACCGGTTTTAAAGAACCCGATATAAATTGGCATTTTTCTCCATAATTTTCTTTTCTCCTTACAAATTTGAAGATCAAGGCAGTCATGAATTTCTTACTACAATTTTTGTTTATTTTGCATATATTTTATTAAATTAGTCAAACTCTATATCAACATGTAACAATTCATTAATTGTTGCATTATATTTCAAAAACGTATTTTATTTAGAGTAAAGTTCATCATGTTTTCACAAGTAACTGGTTAGTTTTGATTTTGTTTACTGTCGTCACCTTGATTGTGAAATAGTTCATAGTGGGTGATTTAGCACCAGTTGGTGTCACTAGGGCTGCAGCAATGATCAAAAACGGTTGCTGTTATAGAGATGTTGCCGATATGTTTGGTAAATCAAATTCGACAATTCATCGCAATGTGGTATGTTGGAAGTAACCTGGAGTGTGTGAGACGACGAGGTTAAGGCAGAAGTCGCTCAACCACGGCTGTTGATGGTCGATTTATAAGGATATACACTCCGAAATATGCATAGAACGGCAGTTCAAATAAGAAATGAACTGGAAGAAGTTCGTGGCACTAGAATAGTTGAGTGTACAGTTAGAGGAAGACCCGAAGAAGTTGGTGCGAAGTAGTATAGATCAAGAAAATACTCTATGGTGTGAGGTGGCATATGTTTAGGAGAACGGTCAGAGTTGGTGGTCATTGATGGCGGCACTTGGTAGATACATAAGTGATGTTAAGCAAGGTCGCCTCACATATCGGAAAAATTCGCTCGTTGCATAACTGACTTTTTAAACCGAGTGGAAATAGCGACAATGATTTATTTGGCCTACATCTGATCACAAGTTTCATGCAACTAATAATGTCGATTTAGGTCAGAGATTCCTACTGTTCAAAACACAGAAGAAGCGAAAGCCACTCTAATTGAAATAATTGAGAATTAACCTCGTAATCTATAATCTAATTTGATCTATAACATCATGATAAATATACGAAGATGAATGACTGTAGCCATAAGGATTCACGGGTCACACACACGGTATTGAAAAAACTAATTCTTTTTATTTTGATTTTGAATGTGCTACAGAAAGCTGAGCAGCTATAACACTTGTCTAGTTAATACAGATTCGCATATGGTTTAATAGCCCAGTCGTCAGGAGTTTTAAGGCGTTACTAAATGTTATATGGCTGAATTTTCCAGAATAAGTATTTTTTATTGCAGAATACTATAAATACAATATACAGCTGTAAGGTGCCGGTGACTCCTAGAAAAATCGAAAATATTGGCCAAAATTCAGTTTTTGGCCAATAACTTGAAAAATAAAAAATATATATAAAAAAACTAACAGCACTATGTGATAGAGGGAGTAATATCACATCAAAAACGTATATGAAGTTTTTTTGTAACATCAAAAATGTGGGCTCCAGATTTTTTTGTTTAATGCAGGAGAATGGAACGTGGCGACACATAAGTACGAAGCGAGAGGCGTGCGATTTCGAACGCGCTACACTAAATTTGTTGTAACTTTTAATCTTATTAATGAAATTGAACTCAACAAAGCTTAAATGAAAGAAGGAATATGTAACTATTGGATTATTATATTTTCAAATATAAAAATAAATGTATTTAGAAATAGCATATATATGAAGTCGGAACATGAAGAGATTTCCGATGAAATCGATAAAAGCTCTACACCATCTCTACAATTTTTAAGATATAAACCTGGAGCTGTCATATATTACTCTTGAAGTAATGTATAAAAAGATCCGATGAGTGAAAAATATCTCAAAAATATATCTTTGAAGATGTACACTTCCAAAATTTCAAAATCTTGAGAAACTGATAAAATTTGATATGTATAACTTTAACCATCTATTACTCTGGTTTAAATTGTATTATTAGATTTCTGTAGGCGCGATTATTAAAGTTTTAAATGTGTATTTTAAGATGCTTCAAGGGGATTTACCTTAAGAAGTAAATTGGCCCTCTTTATTTTACGAAAATAAAAGCCTTTTTTTTTGCTTTGAGTTTCGTGAAACTAGGGGTAAAATAACGTTAACAACTTTTATTAAATCAATTATTTGGCATACCTGTCCAACGGATCTTTTTATACATTACCTTAAGAGTAAATACGTGGAAGTTTCAGATTTCTAAATTGTAGAAATGGTAGAGATTTTACCGATTTCATCGGAAATTCCTTTATGTTCCGACATCATATATCTACTATTCCTACACATAATCATTTTATATTTGAAATATGATAATCCAATAGCCACATATTTCTGGTTTCATTTAAGCTTTGTTGAGTTTAATTTCATTAATTAGTTCAAAAGTTACAACGAATTTAGTGTAGCGCATCCGAGACCGTTCAAGAAACCGTGCGAGTCGTACTTATGTGTCGTCATGTTCCATTTTCGTGCGTTAAACAAAAAAATTCTGGAGCCAACATTGATAGTACATAAACACTTCATTTACATTTTTGGTGTGATATTTCCCCCTCTATCGCCTAGTGCTATTAGCTTTTGATACATATTTTTTATTTTTCGAGTTATTGGCCAAAAGCCGAATTTCGGACAATGTTTTCGATTTTTCTAAGGGTTACAGCTGTAAAGTTTTTTCTACCGTATTCTACACTATCAGAAATACTTATTCTGAAAAATTCAGCCATATAAAAATTAGTGATCAGTTTTCATCAATTTCTGTTTTTGGCAACAGAGTTAATCAGACCAGATTTTTTCATCATTTTTTTTTTATTTTACTAAAAAGTCACGTTTGTTAAAAAACACATTTTACAAAATTTAGGTAGTTAAGGTAACTGGTTTGTAAGTAATAAAACCAATTGAGTATGATAATTTTTATTACATTATAAATGCTACGAGAAATATTAAAAATTTCTACTATGGGCCTTAACACATAATCGACATTGCTGAATAAAATTAGTTCTAATTCATCCTAATGCCCGTTCATTATTACCAATCAAACTGGTCGCTTCTATTATCTTTTGCTGTAACTTCTGTTCGTTTTGATTTTCCTCTGAATTGACTTATCCTTCCTTTACTATTGAAAATACAAACTGACATTTTGAATTTTCCAAGATAATGATTTTTTCAGTCGCAACTCTTTTCTTTCTCAATTCTTTGCTTTTTGGAGGCATCGAACTTTTCGAAGAAAACTAACTTTCTAACTGGGACACCCTATACAAAAGTAGTTGACAGTCGTATTGATAGTTTTTATAAAATATTAAATGGTGTTTTTGAAGAATGTTTTCCTAAACAAATTCTTTGTCACAAATAGATTTCCTGACTGGATAACAAGTAATTTATTTTTAAAATAAAATAAAAATAGTGCTACTTTGGAGTAAATAAAAATAAACCAAAATCTATTTAATATGTATTTTGCTTAATACCTATTAAATTATTTTAATTCATAAAAACAAATTGTGTTCAAATATAAATATCAATCGATAAGAATTAAACATTCATAAACATATAGATGTCTTTAATAATACTATCAAGAAGACTTCCTATCACTATGAAACTGTTACAAATAGATTCCAACCTAAGTACCTACTGGTGTAATAGTCTCGGGTCTGCCATTAAACTAGAGACCACCAGCACAAAATCCTAATTAAAAAGGACAACAGTAGGTCTTAAATAATACTGCCGCCTCTTCAAACTCAAACAATCGGAAAGGTCGTAAAAGATCCAGGTTCAACCCACATTATATAGGTCTTCGTGTCCCTCACTATATTTTAAGTTTTTGTTCGAGGTAATTAATGGTATTCGTTTTTGCCTGCAAATGTTTTTGTAACCATGTTAATAAAATATGATTATTTCTTGACATAGTGGATTTGAAGATACATATAAACTAACTAAAATAAAGCTTCAGATGTATAAAATTGTATTATACAGATGTTCAAGAAAATGTGTTGTTGCAGACGTAGAACTGAAATAAATCAGTGATTAATGTTTGAAATTCTTATGAAATTTTTTGTTCATTTTTTATGCAGTATTAGCATAATCGATTTGTTAGGGTTATAACGAAATATTGATTTCATTCTAGCTTTCAAATGTCGACAAAACTCACAGTTCGATGAGAAGATACAGATACTGGGATGATTCTTGCGGAATGCACCCAAGACATCTGATAAAACGTTATGAATAATAAGGAGAGGAACTTGATTTAGTCGTCTGCAACCACTAACCTAGCTACCACTAAAGATGTGGTACTAATATCTTCACGGACGCGATTTAAATACATGTACGTCATAAAACTGCTCACGGACTTGAATGACCAACGATTATCTTTAGAATTCATCTCAAAAGAGTTCCTTTGAATGTGGAGCCTAAATGAGTAGGTACAACTACTCTACTAATGAGTGAGATTTACAGCCGGTTTTACAATCGCTAGTTAACTTCCAGTCAGAGTTAACTTTCAGGTTATTATAGAAATTGGGTTTTACAATATCTGGTCATCTTCGATGTGGTAGTTATCTAGTAGTTAACTTTACTAGCAGATGAGGTGTGGGTAAACTTGAAGTTGGCAGTTTACTGGCAATTTATAACCTATTAAATAACTGTCACAAAATAATTTTTTGATATTTTGCCTAAAAATGGATATGTGCGAAGTAAATGCATATAGCAGTGATGAGTAGCCAAGGTAATCCTGTATAGACCTAACTTTTTCGAAGAATATGATGGAAGATATTTTTTAAATAGATCGAAACTAAATGCTACCTACTTACTTAGTAATAGACCATTAACTCATAAATTGCTTCTGACATTTATATTTGATAGCAGGTGACGTGACTTTACAAAATTCATACATTTTATGTATATTACCCATTTTTCCAGTACCAACATTATAAATTTTATTCACAACCTCTCGTTTACAAATCATCACTTAACTTTATATTGAAAAACGCATGTGTCGGTAAAGTTATAGTTAACCTGCAAGTAAAAGTCAACTAACATGAAAGTTAACTTGCGATTGTAAAACCGGCTGTTAGTGTTCTGCGTTGGACAGAATACTATTTATTTGTACATAGAAATTCAATTGCTGAATTTTTGGAAAATAAGGTTTTACTTAAACCTTAAATAGTAGAGATCGCTGCGAGAGGAGATATAGGAGAACTATCAATTTTTTTTGTGGTATTAATCTTGCGTCCGCTATGTCTCTCACAAATGGAAGAGGTTCAACAGCACGAAGTCAGTTGAGCATGCATGCTCTTGGATAAAAGATATATAAGAAGCAGCACCATACGAGCGTCAGTTCAGTTCGAGAACCACCACTAGATAGCTTTTAGTGAGAACCTGACGATGGCACATGTGATTCTTCCGAAACGTCATTTAGAAACTATTACAGTTCCAAGGGTCTACCGGTGAAGTGGAAATGCTTAGCTTTTGAAACATTTTTCGCCCTTATTCTGAGATCATCAGAAAAGTACCAAGCCACTCATAACGATGTTTCATGCAAAACCAAGGCAATATCCATGAATAAGTATGAAATATTTATATTTGACATGAGCTCAGAATAAGGGCGAAAAATGTTTCAAAGGGTAAGCATTTCCAAGAAACTGAATGAGAGATTTTATAAAAATGTAATCCATTAGAATGAAAAAATTTGTAAGTCAATGTAGGTAAATAAATTAATTTGAGACCTTTACTCTCATTTTTAACTGAATCTTCATACCGTAGGGGTCATGTAGATATTAGTTTAATCTGAATAGTCGTAGAGGACTATGTTGGATGCTAGTGTTATAATGAGAATGTCAGATGAGAAATTGAACAAATCTATTTCAGGATTCTAATTTGCTAGCATAACCAGAAGTCAGGTTACCGAAAGAATGCAAAGAATTCATTAATATTTTTACATATGGTTTTTCTTTTTATTCTCATAGATGCTTTTGTTTCCGCTGTTTGCAAAATCCCATAAAGAATATATTTCATTACTATAAGCAAACAAATAATAATTAATTCACTTTTAAACATGGACGGTATATTAAAAAATCTTCCATTGGTATAGAATAATGATCAACTTCAATTTTAACTTTAAGAATTTCATCCCCTTTGCATTATTTTTTCAAATAACGGCACCCTTGGATCGCACTAATGTAAAAAAATCAAAATCTAAATAAACGTAAAATGCTCTTTTTTAGAACAATATATTGTCCTTCTTCCTTATTTTTCTTCCTTCTAGAGTCCTTATGGTTCCGTAGAATCATATATAGTTCGTCCATTCGTCTGTATGTCACACAATTTGGTATACAGACGTAAATTGATGACCCAAGAACAGAAATGAAGAAATTTAAAAAATATATATATTTGGACCCCCTCCCCCTCCCATACAATAAAAATCGCGGTACAAAGTGAACAACAACAAAAGATACACTTACGCTTTTACGAATATTTAAAACGACACGAAACTATACTTGAAAACTTGCTAATTAATTACAAGCGAGAATCTACATTAAAATATTTTTAGGTAGTTACAAGGGCGGGATTTTTTCCATCTTCACACTAAAGAGCATGGAATAGACAGATATCGACTACCGATAAAAAATACTTGTTTCTAAATCAATTTAAACATCTTCCAAAATAAAAACACTAAGTTTAGTAAATTTTCAGAAATAATTTTAATAATCGCTTTCTTACCCTTGTCCACCAGACCGCTAGAACCGGCGCTGGGTTCTATATAAGTAAAACTAAATAAAAAATAATCGTATTATTTCATAAATTGTATATCATTTTCTGAATTTTTCTCTAAACTAAAAAGTCATTAAATACTAAACAAATAACTATCATAACTAGGGCTATTAATAATTAAAATTATCTTGGTGGGTAATTATGTACCTACGTGCTAGAAAAACTAGTACATTTCCACTATATTATATAGAAGGGTCATTATATGATAATGAACAACAAACTGTACTTCGTGTAATAATTACTGTTCCGTATTACATAACATAAACATTTTAAGCTAACTGTACCGTGGCTGTTATTGAATAATATTAACAGAAGTGAAACATTATTTTAATAATAACAGTGCAAACAACAGGCAACTAGCTTTGTAAGTATAGTGTAAAACAAGTTGCCTATATTATCAAAAACTCCATAATAAAACGTGTATCTTCAATTTACTTTTTAAAGGAATGTTTTTAGCAAATAAAACAGAATACAATATTCTGGAAATATTTATTATGTTTTTAATTTAGTTCATTACTCACTTTTGCATTTTTTATAACTTTTAACAAAAAATGCAGAAAAGTAAATTGTAGTTTTCGAAAAACTTAAAGCTAAAAGAGTTGAACAAGAATGTTTATTAGAAAACTGCATTTACTTTACTTTTAAACATACATATACACTACAGGGTGTCTGGGAGTTTATATTATTGATTCAGGGCGTGTAGATGGGGTCAAAACAGTACTTGTACCTACTCCGTATACATTTTTTTCAAGTAGCATGCCTTTACCGAAATAAGATCGAAAATCGTTTATGACCTATTTAAAAAATCTTTAAAAACGAGGAGGTCCTGAATTCAAACTTATGAATCTATTGCAAATTGTAGAGTATGACTCTACCCATTGCATGCATAGTTGCAGGTACATCTAATATAAGGTAGACATAGATCGGAGATAAGTTTTTTGTAATTGCAAATGTCCACAAAAACAGATTCATTGTAAAAAAAAATAGCGCTAAGTACACTCTGCCTAAAAAAATACCATTTCTCTCTACAAAAACATAAAATGAGAAAATGTGATATCTCCAACAATATTTGATATCAATTAAAATCGCCAGATATTTACAAAAAAAATATTATGAAAAAAGCTTGGCGCGTTTCACTCTCCATATTTCCACGGATCCTTACCTGTATATGTTGACAATTGGAAGTATTATATAATACTGCGGTCAGAAATTTTGTCAACTTAACGGGGAAGGTATAAGATTCACTGGGTGGCACTCGTAAATCCAAACAGCCTTTTGCCTCTTAGTGAAACGAGCCAAGTTTTTTTTATTTGAAAACAAATTTTTTTTTCATAACATTTTTTTATAAATAGATATACCGGACTTGGCGATTTTAATTGATTTATTTGTTTTTATTTTTTATTTTTACATACGATATCCAACATGTCGAGAGATCCAATTACTGGATAGAACAAAAAAATTAGAAAAAATTAAAAGAGTAATATACATTTAGAAACAAAGATGTGAATCCATGCATCGATTATGGAAAATATTAAAATGATTATAAGAACAATTTGAGGAACACAAAGTACAATTGTTACAATAATGAACAATAATGTTTGGTGTGAAGCAATTCTGTGAGTATGAAAAGGAAGCATATTAAGTATATAAGTGCTGTCGGTGATATTATGTGTCAACCTGTAAAGAAATGTTATATAAGAGACTTTACGGGGATCTTCTAACGATATTAACGAGAACCTCGATAATAGTTCAGACTGGGGAGTGGTGGAGGGGGAGGTCATATACATTTTGCATAGTATGTCCCAACAACGTTTTCAGGACGTCCTTTCTAGACCTACATTCCTCCCACATAAGTCCTGGGTTGGACATCCTCGGGACACCCCGTTTTGCTGACACGGAACGTCCCTCAAACGACCTCGGTACGTTTTAGGTCGGTAAAGTACGTTCTCGAGACGTTTTCAAGTCCTCTGGGTACGTTCTTGGGACGTTTTTGGAACGGTCATGTGCAATTAGGGGATGTGAGAGCCAGAAGGTTCTAAACGCCAAATAGGAAATTTTTCGAGAGAGCAAATATAAAGTTTGGACCACCATAAAATGTTGTAATAGAAATATAGTTTAAGTAAATATGCTAAAATATATTTGATATATATGACTTTAACCACAGTAATATGCAGTTGAATTAATTATTTTTTTAATTAAAAAATACTATTGTTTAACAAAAAAATACTATTTTTTAATTAAAAAACACTATTTTTTAAATAAAAATTACTATTTTTAAGAAACGCAGCAATGTACTTAGAACCTTGAGGGAGTATACTTGGAACCTTGCGGAACTTTAAGGTTAAATATTGGTTTTAAATTGATCTAGTATTGCATTTGGGGCTATTCGACAAACACATTTGCTTTTTAGTGGCCAGAGGTTACTGAAAATGGGACAAAAATGAACGAGGGTGAAGTGGGTGCACAAAAAGTAATCATTATCAAATAATGAGCAGCATTTTTTTCTTAAACTGTAATTTTAAGGTTTCATAGAACCCTAATACTTTTGTCATGTCCATCTGCATGTCAGGCGTTTTTCTAAAAAAAAAAATTTTTCTTCGATTAGGTACTTCCAATTTATGTGTATCGGGGGTTGAATTTTTTTCCACGCAACCCATCGAGTGGTACTTCATTGAACAAGTCCTTGAAAATTAAGACATTTCTTAGAGAGGTCTTCATTTCAAAGTTAAATAAACAAAAAGTACAATATACGGTTTCCTTGCAGAATCTCGAAATTTGTCAGAAAATTTCAAATTGCTATAACTTTTGATCATTTGGAGATAAAATAATAAACAATAATCCATTTTGAAATATCTTCTACGATGAAGATATTGCTATAAAATTCTTACAGCTTTTTTATTATTGTTATTTTTAACATACAGGCAAAATATATCAAACTTGTCTGGTTTTAATCAAACAATAATACAAAATGTCAAACAGTAACAATGTTTCCATAGTATCATCTTCATCACTCACAGCCTACTGCGTAAGAGTTGCACTTCCTTCGGTAACCATGAAATGCCTGCATATTTGGAGTATATTTAATGTCCGATATGTCACGAAATATTACAGCTAGACCCATCAACCCTGATATAATATTTGAAATCCTTTTAAAAAACAATGTTAATTGTTAGATCAGGTGACTTAAGCAAGCAATTGTTTTTTTAATTCCATTTAAAAAAATATGTATATATGTATTCAACCCTACAACTTTTATACGAAACTTTTTTATCTCCAATAATAACAGAAATAAATGGGAGGGTCAAAATTTTACGAATAACCCTGTACATAAAATCAGTTCATTTATCCCCTCCAGTATCGTCCTATTATTAACACGTTGCACATCTGGTGTATCTTGTCTACGACGATACACACGTGTTCATTAGTCATCTCCAGGTAAATCCGTAATCTTTTAAACACAGTTTATTTACAGAGCAATGTTTTTGTTTAGTGTCAGGAAAAGTAAAAACTAACAAACCATATACTTCTGAGGTTTTAATAATTTATATGTAGGTGTAAAGTATGCTGTACAAATCCTGAAAAAATAGTTCAAGTAGTTGTACCGGGTGGTGCTTAATTGCGAACACTGTTTTGATAGAATATAATAGAATATGTTTCTGCACATTTTATGAAAAACGTCATACAACTTGTATGATATTTTAAATATGTATATGACAAATCTGTTATGATTTTGTTGGAACGTGTTTTGAGATACTAGGAAAACTGACAAACTTGAGTCTTGACTTGCAAAGTAATGAAATATTCTGTTTTATTTATGTTTCTCACTTAATTTGTCTAATTTGTTTTATTTGTGACAAAATGATTAGTCCGATATACTAAATCTATAGGTTCTCTACTAAATAATGGTTTCTGTAACTATTATATTTTATGTCTACTAAAAGCACTGAAATGTATTTGTTCAGACAACTTCGAAAGAACTTTCTTCTTTTGTTTCTAAAGGTGGTACCTTCGTATTTAGGGAAGGACAGCAGCTATTTTACAGTTTTCCAAGGACAGCCAAATGTCTAGAGATAGCCCTAATTGTCTCCTATACTTCTTTTGTACTCGTGTACCTATTACATTTGTTCAGTATTTTTATTGTTGCATGGGAACCTAATTTTCTGCACAAAGGCCCTACGGTTCCTGACTTCATCACTGTAAAACTAATAATATCTTAACCACCAAAATCAAAAAAGAACAAACTAAATCGCTATGGACCTAATAAGGGCCAGTTATTATTACCAATATAGAACAGCCTACGGCAAGTGTTAGGCCAAATGGAAGACCATAAACATCCAGAAGGAGCACATTAGCCATATTTGGTCAGTATATTCCATGTGCGCGGTAGTCAAGCAGCTTTGGACTAGTTCGTGAATTAGTGATCATACTTGTAATTTAATTTAATATAACGAGTTCAAAGTGTGTCGAATTCGGTGACAGGCGCGTGATTTGTGGCTCCTACGGAATCTCGAGATAAATCCGGATAAAGAGGCAACAAGACATCGAAATTTTATTCAATTAAAGTGTGAACGATTTTGCATTGATCGATATAGGTATATTAGCGCGGGCCTGGCTATTTCATATAGTTGACATATGATTGAATTATGTTGGTTGAATAAAGTAACAGAAAATAGTGCATATAAACAACCCGAGAAAGTGTACTGCTTGACCGTGGAATCTATACCTGGATCCGTCCCTTCTTGAAGTGGGTGATATAAAATAAGTGACAGCCAGTCAGATGTGTGGATGAAACAGGTAAGTTTTTGTTTATGTAGCATTAGCATTGGTTTATTTATTTGTCTTTATTAAATTTGGAAATGGAGATCAAAATTGAAAAGGTATTAAACATAATACATAGGCGATGAAATGGAAAAACTGCCTGAAATTGAAACCGATTGTTTAAGGAAACGACATATAGGGTGAGCAAACTATCCCTTCGGACCTCTTTTCTCATAACGCGAAAAAAAATTGTTACCGCGAGATAGGGTCCTTCTCACCAACTCTACTGTAAATGGATATTTACTTGTGGAGCGATTAATAAATAAAACAAAAGAAAAAAACAAAAATGAAATAAAAAATAAAAGCTGCCAGACTCAGAAACAGAAGAAACAGAAAACTTAGTAGAAGAAAAATAAGGAGATGGCGATAGATGGAAACTTAAAAGAAGCATAGAAACTGAAAAGAAGCATCTCGCAAACACCTGCACACCCCAGCCGATGATGACAAATGGAAACTTAATAGAAGCATGGAAACTTAAAAGAAGCATCTCACAAACACCTACACTTCCCATCCTATATTCCCACCCCATGCGTCATGCGGCTCTCGCTACTGACAACAAGCATATCCAATGTCCAACCCGACGTATACAGCCGGTCTGGCGGTATATGAAACATCCGAGATTTGGTTCCGGCACGCGGTTTCTTCGTCCGTTGGGCGTGTTCTGCGGATGACCAAGCTGCGTGTTGCAACGAACCTCCATGGATGCCCGGAATTGGCAGCAATGCCCAGCTTACTCTGGCAAATCAATCAATCAATCAATACTTGTAATTTAATATAACGAAATTCACTGTAGATATTTTACAAGTATCTCCTGTTTAAAAGTGAATTATCATTTGTTTGCTTAATTGTATTTAAACATATTCTTTATAGGATTTCGCAAACAACAGAAAAAATAACTGTCTATGAAAACTAAAAAAGCTATGTGTAAAAACATTAGTGAGGTCTTTGCATTCTTTCGATAACTGAATTCTGGTTATGCTAGAAAATTAAAATCCTAAAATAAATTTGTATAATTTTTAATTTGAAAATTCTCATTCAACAACTAGCATCCACACAATCCCCTACGGCGATGCAGATTAAACTAGCATCTACATAGCCCCCTACGGTAATGAAGACTCAGTTAAAAATGAAAACAAAGGCCTAAAATAAATTTATTTACCTACCTTGTATCAGTCAATGTCAAATATAATTTTTCACACTTATTCATAGAAATTGTCTTGGTTTTGCATGGACCATCTTTATAAGTGGCTTTGTGCCTTTCTGTTGAGCACACAATAAGGGCGAAAAACGTTTCAAAGGCTAAGCATTCCAAAAAACAGAATGATAGATTTCATGAAAATGTAATCCATTACAGTTAATAATTTTTAATACAAGGTAGGTAGACTTTTATTCGCATTTCTAACTTAGTCTTCATTGCCGTAGGGGGTTATGTAGATGATAGTTTAATCTGCGTGGTCGCAGGGGACTGTGAAGATGCTAGTTGTTGAACGAGAATTTTCAAATAAGAAATTGTACAAATTTATTTTAGGATTTTAATTTGCCAGCATAATCAGAATTTAGGTTATTGAAAGGATGCGAAGACTTCATTATTATTTTTACACATCGCGTTTCTTTTAGTTTGTACAGATAGTTATTTTTTCTGCTGTTTGCAAAATCCTACAAAGAATATGTTTCAATACAAGTATCTCCTGTAATTATTTGAAATATTCTAAGCCATACATGAGAGATTCGCAACGAAAATTGATATTCGAGAATTACGTGTCTACATGTGCAGAATTTATTTCAAAATATCACACAAATTGTGGAAACTAAATGAATTTGTCCACATATTGAACTACAGTAAGTTACAGTACTACAGTAACTGTATTTTTATGAAACCGTCTTCTACATTTGTAAATAATTTATTTTATATGGTTTTAACATTGTGCAAACATTTCAAATAATGTTCATACATAGACTATACATTACTTCAAAACATATTATTTATTTGCACAAGTTGTTCAGTGACTTTTTAAGGCCAATTTAGAGCGCGATATTTTACAATTGAGATAAAATGTTGGAAATATTTTTCTCTGTGCCAAAGCCCGCAGCCGCTATTACTCTCCGATAAAGGGCTTCATGGATATTGGATACCATAATTTTATCAACAACGCTATGGTGGCTTAACATTTATTTTAGTACTTCGTAATAATTGCGCTTCAGCTCTCAGGCAAGGCATTTTAGCGTTTATCATTTCGGTAAACTACGTTTATATTGAATACGAACGATAGTATTTTTCCTCTTCGCGAACAATACGGCGTCGTTTTATGGTTTGTAATATTTATAAACATAAGTTAATTTTGCAAATTCAATCTCTATAACTTTAAGTTCATACATTTCCATTGCGTTCTACTACTAAATTTTTAACTCACTGTTTATATCCAAAAAATACGACTTTATGGTTTATGAGAACGTTGATTTTCAGTTTAAATTCAGACGAAAGTAGATGAATTTATAGGTTTATATGACCATCGACCTGGAAAAAATACACGTTTCTCCGATAAATCAAGAGGAAAATATAGGTCTTTCCAACTTAAATATATTCTCGATTTTTAATACTTCAAATTCTAATGTTAAATATATCAACAAGTCAAGCTGATTTCATCTAAGCCTATTGCCGTAACAATTTGATTAAAATTATTAATCAGACATATATTTTTAATAACTACCACAGAAAACAATCTTCACCTTAAATAACTTGTAGGTCAGTGGAGAGAAACAAGAAAAAGTATCTGAACAAGAAAACATTAGATCATTTTTTTTATAGAATAGTATAAAAAAATATTGGTACGTTTAAAAGTTAACTACAAACACCACATTCCAGCCAATACTGGAAACCTTATGATACCTAATTCTTCTAATGTAACTTAACCAAAAATATATCACCTTCTATGGTCTTAAACTTGATAACTCGCTTCCTCTTAGAATTGAAAAAAATGATAACTCTATCAACTTGCACAGGTAACCTATGTATTTTCATTATCTCACTTCAAATGTTCTTTATTTTATATTTCTTCATTATGGTAAAATGTATCAGCATGTATTATATAACATACCGGGTGAATCACGAATTGCGCTCGCCCCGATATTTCCTAAAATATTTGGAATAGAAAATTGAAATTTGGAGGCCTTATTACACGACTAAAATGCCATATTTTCAATAAAAAATCAAGTTTGGTGCACATCCGGTTTGACCGGAAATGCCCACAACTTTCGATTTTTAAAAAAATGTAAAAATATATAGGGTATTCCACCCTATATATTTTTACATTTTTGGAATCTAGAGGAAATTTTGAATATAATACATCCATTTTGGTCACTTTTTGATAAACATTAAAAATTTTATTAAAAAATCTATTTCTGAATCCAGAGTGCTGTGGTGCCCAAAATATATTTTAGTTTGTGTGCTACGTTACTATAAAAATAAAAAGAGCAATATGATTGCATTACTTAATTCTCTAGAGGCGTTTAAAATTTTTAAATGTGATTTTTACCCACTAACTCGGTTTTTTTAATGGGAATTTAATCGTTCACCAACATTTTTAAATACCTCATTTTCATACGAATCTAACGATACCAAAATTTTGAAAATCCGCTGAGAAATATTTGAGATTTCAGCCAAAATACAATGCAACCAAGGTTTTAGAAACATGCGGCTAATAGATAATAGATTAGTGGGCTTTGGAAACTAAAATGGCACATTTCTGTGTAAATCTGGTAACCTAATAACATTGGAAAAATCATAGTAGCCATTGAATGTAATAAAACAATATCAGCTGTCAGACAGACTCGTGTAGTTATAGGCAATCTTGAGCTATCACACATTTAATAATTGTGAGCGCAAAGAACGTTACAATTAAGTTTAGCATAGGTATGTGGAGGTAAACACAATTACATCCACAAGGACATTTGCAATAGAATGCGACATCAGTTCGGTTTTCAGAGTTTTATTTAAATCAACATAAATATCGGGCCTATAAATAAATAAAAATCAATTCCGTTTTAACAATTAAACTTAAACTAGGTAACAGTAGGTATCTTTAAAATAATTAATATAATTAAACCATAAATTGACATTTATAGATATTGTTCAAAATGTCCACTATTTTTTTCTATACACAATTCGGCTCTGCGTACAGTTGCTTGAATGGCTCTACGCAATTCAGCCGGCGTTATTTCATTAAGAGCCCGTACAACTTTATTTTGCAGCTCTTTGCGGGTATTTGAAGAAGTTTTTTAAACTTTATTTTTGAGAGTGCCCCATACATAATAGTCGAGGGGTGTTAAGTCAGGTGACCTAGGAGGCCACCTGATATGACCTTGATTTGCGATAAGGCGTTCACCATGCAAGTTGTTTAAATATTCCATCACTCTTCTGGAATTATGTGGGGGAGCACCATCTTGTTGGAAAAACAGATTTTGTAAATAGGCAAGAGGAAGCAAGTCAAGAAATTCTGCTGTCTGGTTTTGTAAAAAGAATAAATATCGTTCGCCAGTAAGTGTTCCATCAAAAAATATGGGTTCACTTATTCGATCTCCAAGTACTCCAAGCCAACAGTTAAACCCAAATCTTTCCTGAATATTCCTCCGCCCTACCAACCTCGGATTTTCTTGAGCCCAGTACCTAGTATTATTTCTGTTAAACATACCTTGGTTCGTAAATCTACTTTCATCTGAATATAAAATATGAAAAGGAAAACCTGGGTTTTGTTGTACTGCATTTAAGAACCAGTTGCAATATACTAGCCTCCTGTCGTTATCATCTCCATAAAGATGTTGGTGTATTTGGTATTTATAAGACCGAAACTTATGTTTCTTTAAAATTCTGCAAACCGAAGACTGACTAATGTCGCATTCCATTGACAATTCCCTTGTTGATGTTGTTGGGTGTACCATCACAAATCCTAATACATCAATTTCTTTATCCTCACTTACAATAAATGTTTGATGGTCATCTTGTTGATTGGGTTCGTTTCTTAATTCTTGTTCCACTCTGGCAAACAAGTGTCTGCTTGGATGACGTCTGTTGGGATATCGTTGCTGCGATACAGTTCTGCAGCTGCAGTTGAATTTTTGAGACGCTCTCCATATATCAGTAACATATCGACCTTTTCATTTCTACTAAAATTATTCATTTTCTTTAATTTTTACTCAAAGAGATTTCCGCAACGCTTTATTTTGTATCTGTCTGACAGCTGATATTGTTTTATTACATTCAATGGCTACTATGATTTTTCCAATGTTATTAGGTTACCAGATTTACACAGAAATGTGCCATTTTAGTTTCCAAAGCCCACTAATCTATTATCTATTAGCCGCATGTTTCTAAAACCTTGGTTGCATTGTATTTTGGCTGAAATCTCAAATATTTCTGAGCGGATTTTCAAAATTTTGGTATCATTAGATTCGTATGAAAATAAGGTATTTAAAAATGTTGGTGAACGATTAAATTCCCATTTAAAAAAACCGAGTTAGTGGGTAAAAATCACATTTAAAAATTTTAAACGCCTCTAGAGAATTAAGTGATGCAATCATATTGGTCTTTTTATTTTTATAGTAACGTAGCACACAAACTAAAATATATTTTGGGCACCACAGCACTCTGGATTCAGAAATAGATTTCTTAATAAAATTTTTAATGTTTATCAAAAAGTGACTAAAATGGATGTATTGTATTCAAAATTTCCTCTAGATTCCAAAAATGTAAAAATATATACGGTGTTCCATTTAAAAATCGAAAGTTGTGGGCATTTCCGATCAAACCGAAAGTGCACCAAACATGATTTTTTATTGAAAAGATGGCATTTTAGTCGTGTAATAAGGCCTCCAAATTTCAATTTTCTATTCCAAATATTTTAGGAAATATCTGGGCGAGCGCAATTCGTGACTCACTCGGTATACCCGTATTTTGGTTTTATTTATTAAAATTTTGTAAATCATTCGTTGCTCTTACATATTGTACTAAATTTGCAAGATTTGTATATATCGACAAACACGAGTTTTTCATCAACTTCATAATTTCAAGTTAGTTTAAGAAAGTTTTTTTTAGGTCCCATTTTTCTACATTTGGCACTAGTTAGTCAGTTGTCGAAAGTTGCTAATCCTTAAAATACGTCTGATTTGCCTTGAGTACGTTTATTACTTTTTCTTCAAAGATTTTTGACATAACGTAAAATTATTACTTCATTTTTAGGCAAAATTCCGAAAAGGTCACAGCGCTACGCTTTAGTAAATGTGATCGACTATATATTTAGAGCCTTGAATAACCAACAAGCTATAACATCAGTTCTACTTCATTTCAAAAATTAATTCATCAAATTTTACATGCAAAATCACCGTATTTCGGTTTTTCAGACATAATAGTAAATCTTGTCAAACCTTATTTTGAAGGTCACAGTCAGAGAATGCGTATTTAAAGTAATTATTCTCGAACATAGTTAATATCATCAAGTGTACCTCAAGGTTTCGTGATGGGGACCCTTTTGTCTTATCTACATAGCAGATATTTTTGTAAACATATAGCACTGTTCTGTGCTAGCATACGGCGATAAAATACTTTTTCTCCTTACAATTATCGTACACAACCACTTTAATAAATATTTGATTTAATAAACATTGGTGACATATAAGATATTTATACTTCTGCTACGATATAACTTGTAAAAGTAAACCCAAGTAAACCAGCAGTAATGATTTTTAGTCAAAATAGTATATCATCAAATTCTGTGAGAAATAGACATCGTAAGATCGCAATAATAAATAATTCAGCAAAAATAAGCGTTACTTTTGAACACAACTTAGATTTACGACACATGTTAACAAAGCCGTGGCAATCTTTGATTTTATATTAGAATTGTTGTGTATATTTCATATCTGAATAAATATACATTTTATTTTTTTCAATAAATTCAGAGTTCCTACCTATCTTTGATATATTGTACTAAAAAAATTTCAACACGTGTCACAACAACATGCAAAATTTAGTTATCTTCACCTTCAAAATACCTTGTTTGAAAATGAAGAAAAGTAACAAGAGCCAAGAGCTCATTATACATGCAAATCCGCAAAAACGTGGTCAGTAATTAGTAGTTTCTTTCTATTATATGTATATTACATTTTATTGACGAGCTGTACTTTATGACTCTATTTTTGCGGATGTACATTTATAATCAGACGACTTGGTAGCTCAACCGACTATAGCTCATTAGTAACCAGCGCGCTTGGCCAGATGTATAGTGGGTTCGATACCCAGATCTGACACTTGCAATGTCGGTGGGTAGTGGATGTTGTCTGTTTTTTATCAAATGTGTAACTAACTTCCGTAAAGTACACGCTTTGGATTTGAAGGTTGTCTACTATGTATGGTGTGTTTATGCTTAGGTTTTATTACTTTTTTTCTTTTCCAAATAGACTATACAAATATCATCTACTAGTGTTTGTTCAATGTTTAGAGCGTACTTGTTATCTGAGCATCAAATTTTCTTAAGCAAAAACTTTTACAATTTTGATGTTTTCAAGGTTCAATTCTGTTAAGAATTAGGAATTGATTTAAAATTATATAATCCTCAAAATACTGATATTGTGGTCACAAATTTTCTGTTTTCTTATCCTTTAGCGAAATATTTTGAAATTTCTTGTTGCGTATTGTAATTGGCTTCAGTTTACTTCTCAAGAGCTTAAAGGGCAGTTACGATTATCATCCCTTGTCACAAACGATGTCATAACCTACGTTTTCGTCTTTCTCACGACGTTTTGACTCTGGTTTAGCGATCACAACATCACCATGTCATATGTTATGTCTGTTAGGCGCGCGGCCTCCAAGTTCTCTCCCATTGACTCATTGGTGACATCAGAGGACGTTTTCTCAGTTTCCACAATTTACTAAGAAACAAGAATTACATCTCTCATTATTAACAAATAACAGAATAACGAAAATATGAACTATTAATACACGTAAAGAAGACGACGTAAATAAAAAATTCTTAATCATCTCTAGTTTTTATTTTTGTATGTGTGATTGGAACAACAAATGGCGACCAGTTGGATATATTAACGAATTCATATTATTAATTTTTACAGAGAATCGAAAATGATTAACAATGTACTGGTTGGTTTGCCTTTATTCACTTTATTTTTTCAGATTTGAATTATACAAAATGTTTACGTTGCATGCGGCGGTATGTAGTTCTACTCATTATACAGAGTGTAATTAGTTTCATGTCATTAAAAAAAATGGTGGTAGGGAACGACAAGACAAACAAAAAAACCTTATATAACATGGGGTCTAAAGCTCATAGTTTTGGAGAAAAGAAATAAACAAAAATTTCCAAAATACTTAATAACCTAGTTTGAGAACTGCTGGCATATTGGGGTAGCTCTTATTGCCTCGCGTCTTGTCGCACGAGATACTCCTGCAAATAACTTAGCCGACAAGGCAGTTAAAAGCGACCGACAGAGGACATCGTCATGTTTTTTGCTTCTTCGCGGCCAATTATCCTATCTCCTATCCCTGTCCGTGCTATTTCTCCCTTGTAATATTCTCAAGTAATAATTTCAGTTTTGTCCTTACTTGGTAAAGAACGCACCCATGACGCGACGTACCCGTTCCTTGGTTTTGTCCGTTTTCTTTTTGAATTTTGTGCCACTTATGTTAAGATTTATTTCATTGACTTATCGTTCAAGTCGTTAGTGCTTGGTTACGTAAGACAATACTTCTCGTTCGTGCTTTTTGTTTTCTTTATTGATAACGTTAATTCACAGTTTAGTGCGGTGTGTTAAAGCGCAGATTTTGGACATTATGGGAAATTACACTTATCCAGAGCTCGCGGATATGGACTTGGTACATGGAGAAAGAGGTGGAAATGCAGCTGTTGCGGAAGAGCTTTAGAACAATTGCAACGACGTATTTCAATGTGCATAGAAACCATAAAAAATTATCCTAATTTACCAAATGTGTTGAACGGAGTAAGCATGTTATTAGTTCGACGTACCGAAATGTGTATACGTGGAGATGGAGGTCATTTCGAACAATTTTTGTAAAAAATTCAAAAGAATTGTTCAGTTATTGGGTGTTACCTATTGGGCATTAAAGGTATGATTATTATTATTAGTATTCGTTGTCTTGTTTTTATCTGTTTATTATTGTTTACATTGATTTTCATAGAGACCAAAGACTTGATTTTTAGTGTTCGATACCTGATTGGGAAAAATTATGCGCTCAATTCGTTAAAAAAATCAGATTTTTTCCTAACTTAAAATACACAACTATTTCTGTTATCGTATCTCGGACGTCTAACTGTTCGTTTTCCAATTTCATAAAACAATTACTAATTTTTTAAGCTTTTAACACAATGTTACAAATGTTAATAAACAACTTTCAAATTTTATAAATTCTTATAAACGACAATAAAAGCTACAATAGGTTTGTTCCAATTTAAAAAACACAAGTAAACAAATCCTATTTAAACCCCTGCGGCCATGCTATGCTTGCGCTGTACCGAAAGGGAAGGAATTATTTACATTTTCATAATTAGTGGTATAAAAAGTTCAATACAGTCCCAAGTGCCGCGCCTCTACCGACGGGAACACAAGTCGGGTATTACAGTTTTTTATTATTTCTAATATTTGGAACTATAACATCCATTGACCCTGAAAAACAGTGGTTCTCAAATCTTTCTTACCATAACATTAAAAATGTAAACCCAGGTCAGTTTTTTCAAAGTGCCCCTAGAGAAAAGGGTCATATAGGTTTTCTGTTTGTCTAGTCGGTCCCTATTGCCAGTTTTTTTTAATGACATGAAACTAATTAGACCCTGTATTACCCAGTTGTTTATATTTTCTTTTATTAATTTTACTTCCACATCCACATAGTGGAGTGAAAGCATAGTAATCGTAAAAAAAATCGGTATTTTTTTTTGATGAAATTGGTTTAGAATACCATGAAATGACGAGATTTTAAATTTGAGCAAAAGAAAATGTTCTGTCTGTCGGTCTGTAACTTTCTTTTGTGCCCACGATATCTCTGGAAGGGATTAAGATATTGACTTGAAATTTTATGCGCGTATGTACTATAACGAGAACTGGATTGTTTTTTTAACTTATCTGGTGAAGTGTTGGGGGTAAATAGGGGTAGATAGGATAAAATAAGTAAGCAAACTAGTAAGACCACAGAAATTTGGGATTTGGTGTATATACTAGAAGCCAAGGCATCAGATTTTTTAATATTTCCATCCCGCACTCCACTCCCCCACTCCACTTCGTTACAAAAGAGGTTGATAAAATAATATTGAGATATTCACTTGAAATTTGATACACGTATATATTATAACGTTACCTACAACTAGATTATATTTTGTGATGATTTCGTTGGGGGCCGTCCATAAAATACGTCACTCAGAATTTCACCTTTTTGGACCCCTACCTCCCCCTTCGTTACACTTTCGGCGACCCCCCTAACAAATATTACGTCACAAAAACTAGCAGAGCGTCCCCATAAACCACTTCTTGCGATTAAAAATAACATACAGATGAACAATTTTAAGTAAATTAATAAGTGTATACAATCTGAAACATTCATTTTTGACTATTCATTTGTTTATTTACAGGCACAGCCGTCGAGAGAAAATCGGAGCCCGGGGGTAGTAACATACTCCCAGCATTTTCAATACAAATTTCGAAGATCAGAGGGTGACATTCCTGATAATAACTAATTTATCTCTAATTTATCTCAATAAAAATTTCGAATAGCGGGGGGAGATGATATTACCTAAGATTGAATATTTATCTCAATCAAAATTTTGAAGAGCGGGGGGGAGATAATACTCCAGACTTTTAGGTACTTGAAAATGACTAATTTTTTGCCAAGTTAAGAGGAAAATTAAAATAAAATAGATGACATTTTCTTAAACCCCCCATTTTCTTGTCACATATCGTCACGTTAAGCAATACCTATCCCTCCCCCTCATTTGCGAACGTATTTTATGAACAGTCTCTTGGAGGGTTGGGGGTTAAATAGGAGAAAATGAGTAAAGCAGGCTGGTAAGGATACAGAAACTTGAAATTAGGTGTGTATACTAGAAGCCAAGGCTTCAGATTTTTCTTATAGTATTTTTAAACTCTCCCGCCACCCCCGCTCCATTATTAATGGGGTTGACAGTATAAAATTGAGATATTCACTTCAAATTTAGCACAAGTATGTATTATAATGACACCTGGAACTAGATTATGTGTTGAGATGATATCGTTGAAAAGTTGGGGGTTAAATAGGGATGAATATGGCAAAATAAGTAAAACAAGCTGATAAGAGTACAGAAACTTGGGATTTGGTGTATATACTAGAAGCCAAGGCCCCCGATTTTTTTATAATATTATCAGTTCTTTCCACCGCCCCCACTCCACTATTAAAAGGGTTGATAAAATAAAAATGAGATTTTCACTTAAAATTTGGTACATGTATGTATTATTACGATATCTATAATTAAATTATATTATGAGATGACTCCGTTGAAAGGTTGGGTATTAAATAGCGGTAAATAGGATAAAATAAGTAAAGCATGGTGGTAAGAGTACAGAAACTTGGAATTTGGTGTATATACTAGAAGTCAAGGCCTCTAATTTTTGTATAATACTTTTCAACTCTCCCACGGTCCACTCCATTATTAAAGGGGTTGATAAAATAAAATTGAGATACTCACTTGAAACTTGGTACTACACATATATATTATAACGACATTTAGAACTTGATTATATTTTGAGATTATTCAGTAGAAAGGTTGGAGTTTAAAGAGGAGTGAATATTGGGAAATAAGTAAAACAAGCTGGTAAGAGTACAGAAATTTGGGATTTGATGTATATACCAGAAGCCAAGGCCTTAGATTTTTTAAATCATTTTTCAACCCCTTCACTACCCTCACACCATTACTAAAGGAGTTGATAAAATATAATTAACATGTTCACTTGGATTGGGTACGCGTATATATTATAACGGCATCTTGAGATGATTCCGTTAAATTTTTGGCGTATATGCTAGAAACCAATATTTCAAATTTTTTCATGTCAACTGGCTCGAACATTATTAAAACTTTATGACCAGTTATTTCCACATACCAGAGTGCAAATATAGTCAAAATATTTGCCATTAAAGAAACTTGGATGGAAAAATTTGGTTGTATAAATAGTGATTCCTTAGGCAGCGGCTTTTTAGTAATATGAACAGTCTTCACTAAAGATTATAGTAATTTTGTAAATACACAGAAATAAATAAAAATCACATTAAACAGGTTACATAATAAGAATTATTTTTTTATTATTTTTAGAAAATACAAAAGATACAATAACTTATAACAATAAATAATAACAATAATGGCACTACATTTATTGTCTATAGTTTCAAATTTTCAAATTACATATATTTCACTAAGAGGATGTACGAAGGGGTTATAATAACAAAATAAATAAAATAAATAATGCTTTTCACCACTCGTATTATCGTTGACTAGGAATGTTTATATCTGTTGTTAAAATATAACTAACAGTTAATTTTTACAACATAAATACTGAAAAGTTTAAAAAAGGCTTAAATAAACATATACACATTAGTAATAAATATAACAGAAAATAATAATTTTGTCAACCGTCTTTGGCTACATTTCTAATCACACATAAAAGATATTCTTTGGTAACTATTATTAATTAATTTACTATTATTACTTTGACTAGATATTTCTCATAGCATTAAAGCCTGTGGTATTTTTTCGTACATCCTCTAAAAAGGCAGTGTAATTTTAAAACTACGACACATTTTTTCATTAAGAAAATATGAGAGGTTTCAGTAGATTTAAAATTATGTCTAATAGTTTCTTTTCTGACGACAGTCTTTTTAATTTGGAATCGACACAGTTACATATTTTTACTAAGGGAAAACTTGTAGTCGTCGAATTAGTTTATTGAGTAACATGAGCATTTAGAAAATAAAATATTTTGAAGTCACTTGGTTTATTGAATGTATTATAATGAAGTTATATTGAATTTTCATGAATATGCACTTTTTGGAAACTGTTCATGATATCTTGGCTAATTTCCAACGTAACAGGATGTAGGTTTCAAATTAGAGGTAACTAAAGAAGAGTTTTTGATACAGGAATCCATTTTTGTAGTATATTATGAGAATAGAGCGTAAACATTTTATTCCTTCAAGAGGTAGAAATCTCCTTGTCTCGACCATTTTTTATTGAAAATGAACGTATCAGTCCGAATTCAAACCACTTGATATTTTTTCTTAGGATACTTATTTTTCGAGATATTTACGAAAAGTTCATTTCGCATTTTTCCAACCAACTGCAGAAAAATGGTGTCCACCATAAAATATTTAAATGTCGAATAATTATATCAAAATCATTCACATGTTTTCTATTAGGGAAAATTACACAGTCACACAAATAGTTCTGTACCAGAGACATAGGTACATAGAATTTGTGAATAGATTGATGTTGAATCCGAATCTGCAGCCTAAGAACTGATTTACAGGTAATTTGTAGCAAAACGCAAAAAAATCGTCTAGAATATACTGGATGCAATAATTGGTAAGTACTTTGAGAAAACATTTTAAAATAAAATTTTGAACATTAGAAAGAAGCAGCTGCAAATTAAATCCACACCCATCCCTACGAGGGGGTTAATTCAAATAACGAATGCTAATGCAAAACAATGAGAAAAACCATGGCCTTGTATTCTGTACTACCAAATATATAAATGTAGGTTGATAGACAACATAACAAAAAAATATAATACAACTTATTCATCAAAGGGTTGGAAACCACATCTAACGACCAGGGTTCCCCTTACCCCTTTAAGTTACACACTCTCCTATTCAATTCTTGTGCCTGAATTTGTTTACCGCGGGTTTTTGGGGTCGCTGATTATGAATTCGAAAATTCCTGAATAAATGATGGCGGTTCCAATATCGCGAATGCAAATATCGGAAAAGCATTCAAAATTTCAAAATTATGGTTGAAAGATACTACTCGGGGGTTTCGAAAATCGCTAAGCTCGAATATAAGGTTTTAATTTGGAAATTCGTATATCCAAATTGGCGGACCCATTATGAAGAATTGGTATTTACCACCCAAGGAAATGTGTTATGAATGTTTAAAATATTGAGTCATTTGAGTAACAATACGTAAATGTCGAAAAATGAGAAACACGTAATATACTCAATTGCACAAAAATAACTCGATTAAAAATATTATTGCTTATATTAGAAGATTACTTTTCCTTTCCCATTCTCTTAAGAGATATCAATTTTTAAGTAATTATTCAATTTCTTTTTATTCAATCCGTTTATTAAACCTCTTTACCCATAGAAAACTATGAGGTTATTACAATTGACCCTAAATCGAAAATGTATCTTTTGATGTCTCAGAAATACAAAAATTGACTTTGAGACAAGCCTGTATGTATGAGGGCAGAATGGTGTCGATATTAGTGAACGGATTTTGATTATATTTGAAGCTGGGATAATATTAAAATGGTAAATGAGCTAAGTCTTTAGGTGTAGATCGGATGATGTTTAGTGCCATAATAAAAAAAGGGGGAAGAGGATTTGGCTACTTTTGAAATGTGAACACTAATTATGTCAATAATCCCAGGACAATATATTACTGTATATTACTGTTTAATCATTGGAAAGAGAAAGCTAACAAACAATATTTTCAAATACTTGACAAACCGCCGTATAAGTTTATTTATGTGCTTTATAACCTGGACTCAAAGCTACATTAACGCATTCAAGCTTAAAGATTGTCAAAGCACTAAACAGAAATATTTGTATACTTGAAATAAGGCAATATTTGTAATGTTGTATACTGAAGGCTAAGTTTCCGATTAAAATCATTGCAATATTACTACCTGATTACAGATAATAAAGAATTGTCGAATTGATATATCGAGTTTTGTTTACAAAATTCGTCAAAATATCACAGTTGCTGATGTTTAAACTTAACCTATTTGTATGGTGCCGTTTATCCAATTACATAAGATCTTCTTGTAATATATTACTCATACGATCATCGACATTTACATATTAACTTAATATTGTCAACTGAGTAAGTGATCATATCTCTCTTTAACCTATCGAACTTTCATCGAACTTTTATATTTTATGCTTTATTTAACTCTAGTTACAGAGATATCAAGACATTTCTAGTCACTAAAATTAATTTCTCCTTTAATACACTTCGAAAAAGAGGTTCTCATTTTCGTTGTGTGATTGTCTATACACCTTCGTGCCTGTGTGACTGTAAGTACGTCGCTTCATAACCATTAATCCGATTTAAATGTGGTTATCACCAATATGACCGATATCAGCTGGGCAAGGCAGTGAGATGTAATATTATCGCATCCAAGTAGAGAGCTAGTCAGAAGAGAAAAATACACATTTACATGGTGTTTCTATATGGCAATTTTGCTATTGAAAAAATTTCAGAGCTAATACTATAGAAAAAAAATAAGTAAGAAAATTCATACAAATGCCTATCTGCCTGGATATCGTTCCTATGGCAGAGCCCATTGAAAAAAGTTGTGAAACTAGCTGTTATTCATTATCTTACAAAACATTTATAACTGTATAGAGTCACTTATAGAATCCGGTGTACCATTTAGTATTAACGTGTAAGTACTATTATTTCATCATTACAAGCTAGGGACGTAGCAAAAGGGATGAACTAAATTTTTATTCTTTTTTGACAACTGGATTATGATGATTTAATGAAAATTACCTAAAAAGACTTTCCTCGAATCTCATCGTAGAGTTACTACAGTGTTGAAATGACAGATATGCATTTGTGTTATCGAGAAATCGACGGGAAAGCTGTTAAAGTACAGGAGTTGTAGAAGAAAACATTCTCAAACGATCATAAAGCTATAGTTTTGTCCGGCTTGTTTGACATTTACTCGAAACTAATACTTCTAAACTCAACTGAAGTGACTGTGGAAGAAATCGCTATATCAGAACTTCTCGAACGGAAGACAGGATCAAGTCGATAGTTGCTGACAATTCCAGCACGAGGAGCAGCTGCTCAATACTAACTTTCTTCTTTCACTTTGTGAAGAGTATTACAAGTATTACAGTTCTTATCATTACCAGTACAAAAAGAACAGGGACTAAATGCTGAAGGTTTAAAACCTCCCAACCTAATGTTTACGAACATTAATTAATTTTATTAATAGCCAGGCTCATTACAACTAAGTTATGCAGTGGAGAGGCCTCTCTTCCGTGGATTATAGAACTTAACGACCCACCATCGTGGGACTCAGGAAATTGTTTTTATAAGAAGATGGAACAAGAAGAGAGAGTAGTGATATATCGTTGAACAAAATCGTTTCTCTAATTTTGGTGCTGTCATATTCAAATTCAAACATACACACGGGGTTATTTTCTAAAACCACTTGTTCGTATTTCTGAGATCTCAAAACATAAGGATCTGACCTTACATCAATTTGCAACTTTGAACCAATTCCAGTAATCTACCTATTTTTTACGAGTAGGAGCTTAAAAACTATAGCAACAAGCAGCCATTTCTTACATAATATGCCTTTTTCCTGCTTAATTCTCTCGACTACCTAGATACAATAATCATGGGTAACGTCAACCCATGAAAAAAAATTCAGCCCATATATCTCATCCATTAAAATTCTATGGGTTTTGCATATTTTTCTTAATTTACAAACCATTATTCATGTGTGTGACTTTGACTGGGCCCACGAAAGAAACATTTCATAGGTTTTTTTATTATTTTGAAAGTGTTATCTGTGTTAAATTTAAAGCCTGTAATTTATATAGGTTTCTTTAAATTTTTAATTTTCCTTAACATTTCGGATTTTTTCAAAATTTTTGGTACAATGCTTTTGGAAGGGAAAGAGCGGAGGGTAGTAAAAATTGGAATTTTAAAAGATATGTTTTAAACATTTTTTTTACAATCCTTACATTTAGAAATTTCCTCATATACAACAATAAATTATTTTTAACACATGATATAATTTCGCCAAAAGGAATTTCTGGAGTGAGTGTTTAATACACTGGCTACCTGTAAATTAATCCCTTTTATTCAGTTTTGAATAAAGCCGTGTAGAAAGTCTTTAAGCATCGAAGAAATTAATATAATTACATGTTTATATAATTAGCAAGTGTTGTGTCAATTTACAATTCAAAACATTATACAAATCACAGAAATATCGACATATTTATATTTTCCAGTTGGATCCTTAATTTTTTGGTACTTAGTAGATTTGCATTAATTGACCATAATTTTCAGAGGTACCACGTCTTTCCATCTAATGAATATAATATTACTCATAGAAATTATATTGGAATTTACTTATATCCCTCTTAATATACTAAAGTACGAATTATATTACCTTCAAAATAAGACAAATACATTTTTTCCGTTGTTATATCTTTCTCCCATATTTCAAAGCATATTAACGCGATTTGGATACATGTACCTGCATCGATTCCAACTTAAAAAAAACTTGTATCAGGAATATATTTTCCGCAGATGAAAAACCTATTTCTCTTGTGCTTTCATTCCACTTATTATGCCTCCTGTATTTCACCTTTAAATCCAGGCGAATGGTGGAAATCATGTCGGTTCAGCTTGTGAGCCAAATCTTGTAGAACATCACGAAAAATTAACGAGTCGACATTCTCTCCTAACATATAAAATAAAAACCAATCACCCATTTTGCTTCGTCGCACTATAGTGTCGATGACGTCCTTTCTTACCAACCTGTACCGCATTCTCAATAAATACACTCTCATCCTAGGAGAAAATATTATAATTATTCTATAGATCACTGTTAGACACGTCAATATCGACAAGATTATAAACCAAAACCACAGAAAAACGTAAATTTTTTCGTTCACTACATTTAAAGGTAAAATACACAGAGCGTCGTGTTTTTCCTCGTCACCAGATACACCGTATTTTCGAAATGTGCACTTGGTCATTCTCGGGAAGATTTGAATCATCGGATCGACTCTGTCTTCTTGATCGCTGTTCACAAATGCTATCACTTCGAAACCAAACATCAGAAAAGCTCCATCGAAGAATCTGTTCATTAAAAACATTTGCCCTGGAAAACAAAGAAAATTATCAGTTTAAATAGTAACAATGTAGTTTTTCTAACAAGTTATCGAAGAAATATGGTATCTAGATCCAGACATATTTTCCTGCGTCTACGTGGGTTGACAAATAGAAGCCAGATTCATAATTTTGAAAAAAAACAACAATATTTTTACCTTTTTTGGTCCAGAATCAGATGTTTTTACTCTTGTGAATTTTTTCGAAAAAAACATATTTTTCGAGATATGGCAATTTGAAAATTCCTAAAAGTAGGGGCGGGGAGTTTTTCCAGAAAGACATGAAAAACTACCCCTTCCCTGGAAATTGTAGCGATTTAAACACATTTAATTTAAAAATTTCAAATAATTCAGATGTATGTATTGAGGCCCTTTAAACATTTTTTGTCTTTTGGAATTTTCTTGTAACTTACTAATTTTCCGAGTTACAGGCAGTTTTTCATGATAAATAATGTACTACATTTTTTGCACATTTTCAATTAAAATATGCATGAAAATCCGAAAAATGAGCGTGATTTATACATATTATTATAAAAGAATATGAAACCTATATAGTTATACCATTTTTAAAGGATCAATATAATTTTTAAATTAAAAATGTGCAAAAAATGTAGTACATTGTTTATCGTTAAGAACTGCCTGCCTGTAACCCGGAAATTTAACAAGTTACAAGAAAATTACAAAAGAGAAAAAAGGTTTAGAAGACCTTAGTACATACGTCCGAATTATTTCAAATTTTTAAATTACATGTTTTTAAAGCGCTACAATCCGTGACAAATAAGGTGTTTCTACCCCTTCCGATCATGTCCTACTCCAATAATTTTTTCAGTTTTTTTTATCAACGTCATTACAAACACATTGTACAAGGTTTCACCAAAATCCATTCATTAGCACTCAAATTAGACGTGAAACCCCCCGTTGACTGCAGTAGTAGGTATATGGTATATGTTAATTTCTTCATTCATTACTGTGACAAGATTATGATGACATACATATAAGATAAAACAAGAGATGGTGAGTATTATAAATGTAATCGTATTGACAAAATTCGGCGGCAAATGTTTTAATAAAATTATATTAACTAGGTCTTCAATTGCCTCTATGTATAACAAAATCTCCAAAACTATGAGGTGAGGTAAATTTCATCATATTGAGAAACTGACCATTAAGTTAGTCAGGCTTCTAGCAAGAAGTAAATTATAGAGGGTGCTCATCGAATTTCAGGAAAGGCCAAATCTGACCTATGTAATTTTCAAAAATATACAAAATAGTTCCACACAGGAATTGTTGAAATTTCTGCTAGGGATGCTCAACGTTACAAAAGGGTACTGGGCACCCCCAGTAAGAGACCTGATTAATGTCACAAATTCTACGTATTCTACATTTCTGATACTGAACGTTAGCTAATTAGAATTTTGAATATGTTCAAATACCTAATAAGGTCAAAGCAGAGGTGAAAAAATTACTACCTTTTTATAAAAGACTCATTTAGTTGACTGAAAATTTAAATAAAAAACAAGAGAGCAAAATAGACTAAGTTTTTCGGTCTAATTTTAATTATTTATTTGTTATTCTAAGGTGTAAAAATTAGAATAAAATATTTATTTCCTGCAAATTCAAGGTGTTGCAATTTTCTGGTAACTCGTGTATTAATTTTAGCATTTTCCAATAATTTTGTCGATATTCTGTTTAGATCCTATTTTTACTATAAACATTTACAAAATTAAATATTTAGAATATAAAATAAAGTAGGTAAGAAAAGTTTATACAACCGAATGAAAAATGAAAATGTAAAAAGGTATTTATTTAGAGAAGTCTGTGTTCATTCTTAATTTAGTATTTTGTTTCCACTCTTTTAATTCTGAAGAGTGTTGTACATTGCATGTGGATTTTCAAAGAATTACAAAGATTAGTTGATATTTTAATTAGATTTTAATTTTTAATTAAATAGATAGGTGCTTGGTAAATAAACTTACTTTAGAGTTTCTAATTTCTAGTAAAACTAGAGGGTGGGTAATCAAAAAAGTACAAAGTATTAAAATTATTAAATTCATAGATATTTTTTTAATTTTTCACGGATTACTTCCTTGTTATTTGAGAATTCCTGTAAAAAAATTTGTATCTTATCAAAACTGTAAGAGTTTGCAGTGGATAAATTTTATATTTACTAGTCGATTTTGTTTAAAAACAATAGGATGACACAGCTGACACTATAACTCTGTTTGGAACAGACAGAGAGTAATATATCACTTAGAGAAAGAGAAACCATAGGCGTGCTTGGGATTCTTTTGTCTTGAATTTGCTAGCGCACAATGCTTACGAATAGAACAGACTAGCACAACCACTTTCAAAGCTAGCACACCTACAGGGGCGACAATATACAGGGTGTAAACATTTTCCTCAGCCCCCCAATTATTTGTTTTGTCTTGAATTTGCTAGCACACAATGCTTACACCTAGCACAGGCTAGCACAACCACTTTCAAAGCCAGAACACTTACAGGGGCGGTAATATACAGGGTGTAAAATTTTTCTTCAGCCCCCCCACTTATTTGTTTTGTCTTGAATTTGCTAGCACACAATGCTTACACCTAGCACAGGCTAGCACAACCACTTTCAAAGCCAGAACACTTACAGGGGCGGTAATATACAGGGTGTAAAATTTTTCTTCAGCCCCCCCAATTATTTTTTTGTCTTGAATTTGCTAGCACACAATGCTTACACCTAGCACAGGCTAGCACAACCACTTTCAAAGCTGGCACACCTATAGGGGCGGTAATATACAGGGTGTAAAAATTTTCCTCAGCCCCCCCCCCCACCCCTTAGTTATTTCTTTGTCTTGGATTTGCTAATACGCAATGCTTATACCCAGCACACCCTAGCATAATCACTTTCCAAGCTAACGCTCCTACAAGGTCGATAATATACAGGGTAGAAATTTTGTCCCGCCCACAGATATATATATATATATATATATTTTCTATTATTACTCAGATTACCGAACCAAAAATGATCACATATATAATAGAGGGTTAAAATAGAGAGGTTAATATATAGAATTGAAACTTTTCTCTTTGCCCCTATGTACTTTTTTCTCAAATTTGATAGCACACAATGTTAACACCTAGACAACTAAACAACTAATTAATAATTTAATAAATAAATTGAATTTTATTTAATGAACAATTATTTTTACAGTCGTTTTAGTAATATAATAACACACCACAACAATAATAGTGACATACTCAAAATCTAGTGGTTTCCAAAAAATTCTCATGTTGGGCAAATTTTTATTATTGTGTCCATGGAAAATTGAATTCTGCCAATTACTTATGCAAAAAAATCGTTGAAAGTCGCCTTGTATTTCGTGTTCTCTCGTACTTCAGTTTAAGAGACGACCGCCATTTTACAATATGGCGGCTATAGCATAATATACACGAATGTTATTAACCTTTCAGTGGTCGCGCACGGTGTAGGAGACCGGCGCAACGGTTAATTTGTGATATTTTAAATAATCGGATAAACCCATCCGTTTCCGTTGGTGTACCTTTCATAAAGTTTTTCGTCTATACATTGCTGTAGTTATTATTATGCCATGTGTCCATATAACTGCTGTAATCGCACACACGGTGTCTTAGACCGGGTGAGATAAAATTTCTGTCATTTGTTTTGGGTTATTCATCGAAAAATATATATTTCGGTAAGGATTTACCTTCTATTTCCCTAACTTTATATAAATATTGACTCTAACAAAGAGCAAAAAAGGATATTGAGGCTGTTCAAAGAAGTACCCAGTGGAGAAGAATGATGACGAAGAAGAATCGGGGAGGAAGACAACATTTATGAAAGATCAGAAGATAGCGATACAGAACAGAAATTTGATGAAAATGAAGGTGGGGAAATGAATGGAAGTGCACCATATTTTATGGGAAGAGATAAAAAACGAAATGGAGCAAACATTGTCCACCCAAAAATGTAACAACAAGGAAAGAAAATTATAAATATTTTTATGATTTTTATAAAGTGCATGCTTTTTTTTGGAAGGAACCCAAAAACTTTTATGTACAAAAATAGATTCCCTTATGTTTCTAGAAGACAAGTTTACTTTAACAGGGTTTCATAAGAATTTTTATTTCCGTTATTCAAGTAAATATCGGGTGAGCCAGTATTTTGTTAATTTTTTTTGTACATTGAAAAATTAAGGTTTACTTAAATAAATATTTCCAAAATACTTAACATTTATTAATTACATATATATAGCTTCGAGGTCTCTTCAAAATTATTTCTGAATTTTTACTTTTAAACGTATTTTTTTAAGCCGGTCTCTGAGACCGTGTGCGACCACTAAAGTAAAAAAAAATCGCGCGACCACTGAAAGGTTAATGATATGCCATTGCTGGTCACTAGTAGGTAATGCATATGCAATGTTTCGAATTATTTCCAGGGACAGATTTTTTCCTAATATAATTGTGCTAAAAGTTTACCAAGTAAATTAAGTGAACAATATAATACGCCAGTAGAGTTAGGAAGAAATGTGCATGCTATCAAGAAAATCTAAATTAAAAAAATCCAAATTCAATTTTCCACAAATTGTGTGTGAAAAAAATTTTCAATTTGCCCAACAGGTTTCGAGATGTCCCCGGTTTTAGGCCAAAATTATATACTCATGCATATAAGACATACTTCCCCCACCGTTTCATAACATGTTAGGAGGTCGAAACCTACATTTTTCTGTAAAAAAGTGCTCTCTCGTTTTTTCTCAAAAACCCTGTTTTTTTCCTAATGCTACTGTCCTATATATTGTTCACTTAATTTACTTGGTCAATTTTTACCACAATCACATAAGGTAAAAAATCCTTCCCTGGAAATAATTCGAAACATTGCATATGCAGTCTAGCAATAGCATATTATTAATAGCATTCATTCATATTATGCTACAGACACCATCTTGGAAAATGGCGGCCATCTCTTAAACTGAAGTACGAAAAAACACGAAATACAAGGCGACTGTTAATGATTGTTTCGCATAAATGTAAAATTTGACAGGTGACGACTGTCACATAACCATTTGTTTTCACACCTTTTTTGTTCCAAGATAGCCAAATTTGATTGGAATAATTCAATTTTCCATGAAAACTGTAATAAAATTTTTTTCAACATGAGAACTTTTTGAAGACCACTATAATATATTATATTTTACTTATGTCATTATTATTACTGTGGTGTGTTATTATATTACTAGTACGATTGCAAAAATTATTCATGAAATAAAGTTTTATTTATTTATTTAATTATTTAGTTGTTTAGCAGTTAACATTGTGTACTATCAAATTTGAGAAAAAGTAGATAGGGGCAAAGAGGAAAGTTTCAACTCTCTATATTAACCCTCTATTATATATGTGATCATTTTTGGTTCGGTAATCTGAGTAATAATAGAAAATATAATATATTTGTTGGCGGGACAAAATTTCTACCCTGTATATTATCGACCTTGTAGGAGCGTTAGCTTTAAAAGTGGTTGTGCTAAGGTGTGCTAGGTATACGCATTGCGTGTTAGCAAACTCAAAACAAAGACATAACTGGGGGGGCTGAGGAAAATGTGTGCACCCTGTATATTACCGCCCGTGTAAGTGTGCTAGCTTTGAAAGTGGTTGTGCAACCTATGCTAGGTGTAAGCATTGTGTGCTAGCAAATTTAAGAAAAAAAGTTAATGGGAGACGGGGGAGCTGAGGAAAATTTTTACACCCTGTACATTACCGCCTTTGTAGGTGTGCTAGCTTTGACAATCGGAGAAAACGGAGATCGGATTCATGTTCAGCAGGTCAAAATGCATTAGAATACATAGGTCTGCTATCTCGCATTTGACTTTTTATTTGTGTGTAGAGGTATTTTAAAATCTCATGAGCTGTGACCTTCATATGCGCAGAGACATAATTCCTCCTGTTGACTCAGTTACACTTCTTAAAAATATTATATTTATTGTTTACAATTTATCCCGAGCTCTTGTTTATGTATACAGCAAGGCAGCTTCCAGTGTCTTCAAACAATACTTATAACGCATAATGAACTTCGTCTTTTGCGCACTTCGCGGCTCATGCGATTCTGAAACACCTCTATGCCTATGTATTGGCAGGTTTTTGTTCTATGTAGTTCAACGATCGGAGTGTGCCTGTCAGCATCCCTTAGAATCTGACTAATTTGCTCTGTGTAGTCTGTATCCTCTCGCATTACGTGTCAGAAACTAAATTCCACGCTGGGCACGCGTAAGTTATCAGTGGCCTGAAAATTATTTTGTACACAGTTTGTTATTTATTGATAATTTGCTTCTTCTGTTAACATGTGGATAAAGTATATTGAGGGTCGCGTATGTTCGGTTTAAAGTTTGTATTATATGAGGTCAGTCTCTTATCCTGGGGATATTTGAATGAGATTTTCTCCTGAATTGTCTGTCCGTCTATTTTTTAATGGCCTTATTTATATTAACGTCCTGGCGGAGTTCAGCTATTGCTGTTCTACCACAACCAGGACACGTACATATAGACATCAACACAATAATTATTTCCTGCGATATTGTCATCTACCGCAGCTGAGACTCGAACTCAGGCGAGATACCAGCGACTAAACATGTTGTGCTACTCAACAGCGGTCTAGCTCACTGCTACCATCTCGGTAACACATGAAAACCGCCACTAAACATCCATACTCTGGCCAAGATTCGAACCCGGGACTCCGTGGTCGCAAAGCAAACACCTTAGCCACTGCTCCACTGTACTTTTGTTATTGTTTTAGTGTTGTAGGAAATTTTCTGTTGAATGTAATCGTCTGTGTCTAGTTACTGTTCATTTTAACTTTCTATTTTAAATTGTGTGAGTTTATGCAGATGCTGTCGTACTTCTTGGGTAACGGTTTGGGCGTAAGATGATTGGCAGTATACGACGGTATCATCTGAGTAAAGAAGAAAGTTGGAGGTGGGCGTATCGAAATACGAGTATAGGCAGACGTATCTATCGCTCCTTAGCTCACAGCTATAATAGAAATTACTAATAAGCAACCTGACTAAGTTTTATAGAAGTTGCATTTATAACCAGCCTCTTTTTCAGTTCCAAATAGACTTTATGTCACACTTCAACACTTAAGCTATGATGGCTACAAAAAACATAATGAATGAACACACAAACGGACATTTCTTTAAGTTATTCAGAATTCGATGAATAACACAACACAGTGATTTAAAAATTTTACTCTATGAGCGATTCTTACGATTTAGCGTTATGCTTGGCAAGAGCAATATACTATTAGATTCTGAGAATAGTATAACAATCATGTTTATGTTTAACAGTTCTGTAACACTTAATGAACAGTTAATATACTATGTGTTATTATTTTCTATAAAGATATTCTCACGTGCCTTTTCATTATATAATAATAAATTTTGTGAAATATTTCTAAATTGGCATCATTAAGTTGTTTATTGGATACTAAACATAAGACCTTAATTTATAATATTAAAATAAACCATGTATCTATAAAATTTATTACAGATTTCAGTCAGTAAGGAAATGAAACGTGTATTATTAGACTCCTACCTATACTAAATGTTGCTTAACAATAATAAACCGGATCGCATAGAGTACCTAAAATTCTATATATAGTTTAGAGAAAAATGATTTATCTCGTTTTATTTTTAGATATGGCCCCTTCTTTGTTTTATACCGCGGGCGATGATCGATCAATTTAAATACATCTAATTTAGATACTACTGATCATTTCGTGTTAAAATAACGGTAATGGACCACTCTCACCAACCACTTATGTACAATAAGACAAATACAAGAAAAATGTTATTAATATTACATAGATGTCCAACAACTGTTAGAGTGTAACAGTGGCAGAGGTACATTCTCGAGTAAGGTGAGGCAATGTTCCTCGGCAGTTCGTTTTAACCTAATATTAGAAAAAGCTATCAGAAAACTGAGTAGGCCAAACAGCAATGTTAACAAATCTACACAAATTCTTGGATACGCAGATGATGTTATAACAATTGTACGTGACTTTACCTCACTGAGTCAATCTGTCATAGATCTTGAATGTTCTGCAAATAGAGGTGGACTGCAAGTAAATTGCTAAGAGAAAGCATGTTTTGTTGCAGAAACCTCCAATAGAACCATCCATTGTTAATATGAACGGCATCAAAATTGAAATCGTCACGATGCGACGTGTGATTACTTGGGGTCAAATTGATCAACAATATTATTGTCAGAGATAAAATTAACGCGAAAATTCACAGAGGAAATAAGTGCTATTATGTCTATCTAAAACTAATAAGAAGCAGTATTCTAAATAGAAAGTATAAGCTACAATGACCACAAGTTTTATAAGACCTGTAGTAACTTAAAGCAAAGACATTAACAAACTACGATGACCAATTCAGAATATTTGAAATAAAAGTACTTAGAAGACTATTTGACCAAAAGGACGATGCGAAAGAATGTCGATAAACTTTAAGGATAGGAATTGGAGAAGAATTGGAGATATGCGGTGTACAGTATTGTCATGGGTACACACACAGGCTACATATGTAGTCTAGGTGTACACTAAATGGAGGAATAATAGCATATGCATATACATATAAGATTAGGTAAAACTTATTTTTATATTGAAATCATTTTTATAATTTAGCGATTAATGATAAGAAGCAAATTATATTACAAATTTTGTATTTTACATTGTATGTGTATTCTATATTGTATTATTAATTATGAATAAATTACTTACTTACTTACTTACATAATTGTTTATAAATATGAAAATAATAAAAGTTGTGTACCAGTTACAGTAAGGTTTTACATAATATGCCAATTTTCTTTATTTTTATTTAGTTTAAACCTAGTTTAGTTTAAGACCTTTCATCGCTATTAAATTAAATTCTATTTGAAAGTTACAATCAAAAGTTATTGCGTATTATTTATAAGTAAGAAATTTACAGTCTCGCTAAAATCTTTATAAACAATGCAAAGGACCCCGCATAAATCTAATGGGAATTGGGTTTAGGTAGAATAGTCTGAATTTTTGGTATATTATAGCTTTTATCATCTTGAACAAAAGTCTCCATGGCGACGATACTCCATATTCAGTATTTTGGCTCATATGGGGCACCAAAGCTCATTAGCTCCATCATAAGTCACTATTTCGAGTAGTTTTATAACATTTTTATAACGCTCATCTTGATATATTATTAAAAAACCTAACTTTATGTTTTTGAGGTTGCTGAATTGAAATCTAATGTCAAATAGACGATGTTGACAGTTGGCAGCTGTCAATTAGCTGTTAATCAGCTGTCAATCACCAAGGAACTACTAAAGTCTGTTTTTAAACCAGGAGGAGCGTTTTAAATTTAACGCGCTAAATCATACATCTGTGATTGAATACGCCTTCGCCAGTTTTACAGAAGGCAATAATCGTAAATTTTGACACATTGTAAAAATTTTAATTTCATGTTATAAATTATTTGGTTATAATTTCTATTTTATCATTTGCACATTATATATCAGTTTTTAATCCCTTTTGTATAAATCTGAAGGTAAAAGTGGCTAATTGCTCGGTGCCTTTATATTATGCAAATGGTATGATGCTGTATAAAATACCTAGAGGTCAAATAGAGGTCGATGCATTATATAATGTAATAAAATACACACAAAAACACTGTGGTCGTGTATTGTTGGTTGCCAAAAGGGTTTTAGTGCATTTTCTAGTTACTTTTATGGTGTGAATGGAACTTTCATGTTTACTCCTCCTGGTTTAAAAATACACTATAAGTGATTTTTTTAACCTGAAACTTTCAAATATCTCGAGTAATAAGCATTCTACAAAAAAATGGTTCAAACAAAAGCTGTAGAATTGGATGGGGGCAGTTCGGTGATATATGTCACTTTGACTTTGGTTGAAAGGGTTAAGGTCACTCAAGGTCAAACTTCTTTCTCGAGTAAAAAAATCGCAAGGTTCTAAAATTTTGATTTTTCCTCGCCGCATAACTAAAAACAAATCGGTAAAGGTATTTACACAGAACTTCCCTCTTTATTCATACAAGGTGGTCACTCTAATAAATTATTAATTAAGAGAGAATTATAATCGCCATGTAGTTAGCCCTATTAATACAGAGAAAATCGGATAACTTCTTCTACTGTATAGTGGTGGGGTACATTTTTTTTATTTTTTTGTTGAAATAGGTTTAAAATATAATGAAACGTGGAAATTTTAAAATTGAAGAAAAATTTAATTTTTCCATCATATATTCTATTGTAATGGTTAAAAAATAAAAAATAGTTTTCGTTGATTTTCAAAATAATTTTTTTTTTTTTTTGAAATATGTTTATAATGTCATTAAACGTGAATATTTTAAATTTGAACAAAAAGAGTGTTTTTTCCATCACCCATTTTATAAATATTTTTTTAAAATATGGTTAGAATGTGGAAAACGTGGAAATTTTAAATTTGAAAAAAAATTTTTCCATCATCCAATTTAAACACAATTTTCAAAATTTCAAAATTTAAAATTTTCTTCAATTTTAAATTGTCAAAAACACTTTTTTAAATGGGTTCAGAGTGTCACAAAACGTGGAAATTTTAAATATGAGCAAAATATTTTTTTCCATCATCCATTTTATTGGAAATCTTAAAAATTTTCAAAAATTTCAAATTTTTATTCTATTTAAAATTTTCAATAATTTTTTTTGTAGATTTAGAATGTCACGAAACGTGGAAATTTTACATTTGAGCGATTTTTTTTTTCATTCTCTATTCCCTTTAGACGATCCTGTATATTTTCCAGTGAGAGTCTAACCATTTTTTCGGTGGTAGTGGCGTCAGCTACCTACCAAATATGACTGTTCTGCGTCAAGCAGTTTTTTTAGTTAATGCACCAACAGACCGACAGACAGACAGACAGACTGACGGAATTGCAAAACCTATATTTTCGTAATCTACATGATCCGAAACGTGAAAAACCGAAAAAATCTCGGAGGGTAATTTTTTTCTCGAATACAATACTTCCCTTTCGTATGCGAGGAAAGTAAAAAATGACAATTTCAGAAGAAATGTTGTAATGAAGCAAAATTTGCTAGGGAAATTGCACTCCTAATTCATGATTTATTTTAGTAGTTAAAATATAGGATATTAATATTATAGTTTATACTTTATATGAAAGGCACAAATTGGTATTTTATTTTATTACTTTGGGAATCAGCATTAATTCTAGGTAGAAACATCCGTTAAGCGAAGCAAGTGACCCACCGCCGCATGGCTTGGTTCCTTGTAATCGGTCACTTGGCCAAGCCAGCGGAATACTCATTGCGAAACCGCTAGATGGAGCTAGTGCCCCACTACCGACCAGATTTGACTCCCTATATCCGATCTCTCAGCCAAGCCAGTGAATTATTGAATTCCGTTGGGTCCATTTACTTGGATCCGTTCAAGGAATTCAGGAGGATCGCCAAACCGCCGTCACCGCCCAACAAGGAGGAGTAAGTCAAAATTAGTAAATTGATAAGCAACTTGGCCGGAGTTAAGTACCATTTGTGTACTAACACCACTAACCGTAATAATCATACCTTTCTTTCAGCTTTTTAGGCAACTCACCGGGTGAGTACAGGAATATTGCGGGCAAAAACGGGTCTCGTGACAGTGGGCTAGGTAGTCCCCTGCGACTAGCTCCCCACGTGGACCCGTGGACGCCTGGAAGATAGAGATGGGCGATTCGACTCTTTTTAATGACTCGTACCAAACGAATCGGTATCAGGAAAAGATTCGTACCGTGAGATTCGTATATTTCGTATCACTACCGCTGGCCACTGGTTGCAGGCTTTTCATACTATTCGTACCCACACCACAGTATTCAGTCAATATCCAGTATTGGGTCTGGTCTCTGTATCAGCCCGGTTCATGCAATCTAGTTAACTATATATATAATTTAGTATTCTATTTTTGTTATTTTATTTTGTTTGTTAGTATTATTATTGTTATATTGCTACCTATAATTATTTTATTTTGTAACGCGAATATATCAGATTTAGTTTAATTTTATTTCCTAGTACACAATCATATATTATAGTCATTGCATTTGTTTCGTTTTATCTTTAAATGCCTATTTCATTTATAATGTTTAAAATTCTAATAATAATAATATATTAATATGTATGTTATTGTTGTGTACAGTATAAAGCATAATAATGTATTTAAATGAGTTGGAATTAGTTGAAAAAATGTTTCTATAAGTGTCTCACAAAATACCAGTACCAAAGTTTAGTATTCGTATGTACGCCCGGATTGGTATTGATAATTCTGTCAGTAACAATTATCATCCCATCGCATCGAATCGCAATATAATACCGGTACCGGAATTCCGTATTTGTATCAATCGTATCGGTGCGGCGGTTACATTCGTATTTCGTTTCAAGAATCAGAGTTGAGCTGACTCGATTGTACAAGCGGATACGGTTACAACGACGCGCGACGATACGAAATATACGAATCTTTTTCTTTTGTAGGATTCGTACCATTCGAATCACTCCAAGGATTCGTACTAATGATACGAATCATACGAGTACTACCCATCTCTACTGGAAGATTCCAGGTACTGACCGACCGGAAAGGAGGGTACTACCGAATATCCGAGGTGAAAAATAGGACTCGTGACAGTGGGCTAGGTAGTCCCCTGCGACTAGCTCCCCACGTGGACCTTTTGGACACCTCAGATATCTCTGTAGCAAACGGGTGATTGCGTAACCATAGCGCCCGGACAATACTCCGGCTAATCGGGTCACGTAACAGTGTTCTAGGTAGTCCCCTGCGACTAGTTCCCTACGTGAACCCGTGACACCAGAGGGATTGTCGGTGCTGGTATACACCAACCCTGGAGGGACAGTCATCTCAAGGGGTGACTTTACCAAAAGGGAACCGGACCCAGGAATAGGTTAATATATTTATTATTTAATATATATGTGTATATATGCATAGATTCTGGTACTGCACCCTAGCCAAGTTGCGTTAGTAGTTTGTTGCATGTAGCTTATTCTCGTATTGCTTCCTCCCGCCTGGTAGTTGTACTGTACTGACCGTAGTTTTGCTTTCTGCACCGACTCATACCCCGCCGCATTACCGTTGTTGCCTATCGTATTTTTACCGTTCATGAGCCGCCCCTCTTGCACCGCCTAACCCCGCCTTCTTGCCTATTTTTTGTTTATATTTTCTGTAATAGCGTAACTTTAAGTAGTTTAATTTAAATAGAATTGTACTTGTTAGGAATAGCAAAAATAAATATTTTATATATTCTCTAAAGGTGACTTTTACTGTGTGTGTGTGAAGTCTACTATCCCTAGACCCCTGGACGTACCGTGTCTCCACTGACGCTATCCCAGCCCTACTGTAACAGGCTGCGTTAGGAGGCTAGTGTGGGACCTTTATGCCACGTAAAAAAAATGGTAAAGGTGGCGCCCGAGCATACCGTCAACCACTGACTAAAGCTCGAGTGCCAAAGTGACGTCCTTTCACTCACCTGACGAGTGAACAAAACGTCACAATGTTTCGAGCAAAAGTAATCTATTTTTAGTCAGACAATCCGTATTTGCAATAAAAAAGTAGAAATTTTATTTCATTTCCGACATTTTGCAATAGTTAAACTTTTTTAAATTTTTTTGGACAAGATCCATTTTATGTAAAAGTTACTAACAAACAAAATTCTTTCTCTCAGAAGTCAAGGAAAGAAGATATTTCACTTTTATGGCTCAGAGTCAAATTTTTTTGTCACTAATTTTTTGTCACTAATAAACACTAATAAACTTATCACAACTTTTTGACCAATACTATAAAGGTTTCTTTATTCTACACGCAATTACCAAGCCATTGCGAAAAAACGTCATCTGTCTCGATGGTCCATTATTTGATGCTATTTCGGATATCTCGCCTGCATTAAAAACTTTAATCAAAGCATTGTTGGTAAGATGATATTTTCTTCCAATTTAAATGAGGCGGATGTATTTTGAGTGAATCGTTTAAGGTATTATCAGTTTATAATGCATATTACAATCCACGCTCGATTATTTTGTAAAAAATATATCAACATCACAGCTATATTTGAGGTATTACCAAAAACTTTGTATCGCACTGGTGGGCTTCGGCCTATATTTCTTTATGTTGACGGGTTGAGCTCACTTAGTGTTTATAAGAAAATTTAGAACATTATTTAGGAGATCGCGTTCTAGAAAAAACTACCTGAATAATCAATTTCAGCTAAATTTCCAATGTAATTGATCTTAACAGGAAAAATAGCGAATAGATAAAATAAACATTGAACTTGGCACCTGTGTTGAATTTAAATGATGTCTATTAGCTGGAACTACTTAATTTTGTGTCAGTCTGAGCGTGAAAACAATAATGTTTTATGATTGGACGAAATCATTGAGGCGTTAAGTATAAGTTAAAATCAATATCACATGTGACGACTTTTTTTAATATGGAGTGTTAAATTAACATACGATCCAATGTATTGAGCCCTAACTTTAACAGTGAATATCTCTAAAATGGAGACGCGGAAAAAAATTAAAAAATCGTATATTCATTTTTTTGTCTATTCTAAACTACTCACTGAAAGTTTAATAATTTATGTTAAAACATTATGAAAATTATTTCATTTACACCTAAAAATATATCCATTTTCAAGGGTTCAAGTGATCATTATTCGAAAATAACGATTTTTTTCTATGTGACGTTTTGCAGAGGTATGAAGGAATACCGTCTTTATATTTGGTAATTTTTTTGTAGAAACCCGTCATTATTATCTGCAGAAATGTAGCACCATGTCTGTTCAGTTATTTTTGAAGAAAAGACCAAAGCTCTTTTCGGACACTAACTTGTAACCAAATAAACAATTATTCAGTAAGAAAAAAATAATAACAGCGTTTGGAATAAATAAACAAGCTAACCATTATATTCTTTGCCGATTTAATGCACTATATAATTGTTGAATATTCCTTAGGATACTTCCTCACACCTTTTACTGTAAACATATTCATGTTTTAATTTAATTACTAAACATACAAAACATATCTTTTTTTAAATTAGAATAATAAATAATAACTCCCTTATTCACAGAGTAATATTGCTCAAAGACAATAGGGTTTTTTCTTTGGCTAACACTGACTTATAGTCCTAATTTCAATGCAATCAAACTATTCATTCTTAAGTTATCGTGCTTACAAGAAAGTGGCAGACGAACAGACACACAGACCGATGAACAGGCAGATGGAATATCACGAATATTTTTTGGGAGAGCATTGTATAGGGTGATACAGTTATATATGGATGATCGTTTAAATAAGCTTTTATGGTGATTCGGTACACATAAGAGATCGCCATCTCTCGTTGGATAGTTGGAAACCTTTTTTTAAAGAGATCTAAGTTATTTTTTGTAAAGGTTAGGCATTATACGATGTAGATGGAGTCTATTGTAAGAATACGTTTTTATATAAATATTTTTCTACAGCTTTCGTTTATTTTTAAGTCAAAGATAAGCCTAATAAGTCTTTTTTGACAGATAAACACTCTTTCACACTCAGAAGCTTTGCTCCATGCAATGATATTAAATGAAAAATGGCTATACGCCGTAGTATAATATATGCTGATTAAGCCTTCCTTGCCTGACCATGAGGTTTTCTGGTACGGTCTATTGAAGGTGAAAGTTTAGGCAAACTGTCTTTTTCTTATTTATTATTTATTTCGATTTTTCTGCTTATTCGACCAATTTTGGTCAACTATAACGATGTATGTAAGTTCGATTTCGATTAAAAAATCTGCCTCGACAGTATTGTACCCAAAAGTCTGATTTTCATTGCGCATTAATCACCTATTCTTTACTTTCCTCAACGACCGAAAGTTTGTCCAGTATTTTATGAGAACTGATTTCCCCCTCTTATTGTAGATAAAAGACGATGATGCAAATGAATTTTTTTGTCTCACGAGATGAGAAGCCTGTCCTATTACTTCTCCCAAAGCCGTTCTGCAAAAACATTGCGGCTACTAATTTACCGAAAAATTCTGTGTTTTCTCTTCATTTGCCTGGCTTATCATATAAGATGCACATTTTTCAATATGTAATGGTTTTAAAGTTGGTTGGTCAAGATCTCCTTAAGAAGTAGGCCATTTTTCAACATAACTCAAATTGTCAAAACTATTCAACGTAAGTCCGCTGTTAAAGTGAAGGCTCAATACATTTGAATTTCATATTATAGTAATAATAATAATAATAATAAATCGTCTTTGTTTCTGTAAGTGAAATGTATTTACAATATATAAGAGATGTTGGGGGGCATTAGTTCAAATTCTTTACAGTTAGTCAATTAAATGAATCTACTGACTTCATATTTGTAAATGTATAAATAAGAAATAGGTAGAATGTTTCCTACTTAACCTACATATTTCGCAATATAAGTTGTGACACTCATTCTCGACAGCTTTTTTATTATTTGTTAGCGTCAGCCTAACATATAATGGAACAAAATACCGACTACTTTACATCTCCTTTGATGAATGAAATATCCGGTACGCAAACTTCGCCTAATATTGCATGGCTCCTTAACAAAGTATCACCATCTACCACGGTGCCGTTTATAAATTATTTTTAAGGTATATTTAAAGCCATTGATAAACTTGATGACGTATTTATTTAGTGATTGATTTCTATACTGATAGAAGACATATATTGCACCAACAGGTAAAAGACGAGATTATTCATTTTTGTTCTTTAAGTCAACAAGTAAGATGTTTTTTAAAATACTCGATATCGCAGCTTCTGTAATATCGTAATTATTCTGTTTATACTACAATATTTAAATGCAAAAGTAGAAGTTCAGGTCCACTTGCTTAGAAAATATAATTTGTAAAACATTTAAAATAGATTCGAATAAATAAACACTTGTAAAATATCCATTTTCTTAGTACGAATTAAAATTAATAATAAGAAAACTTAATTGTGTACTAAAATTTTGATGATCGGTTACATATAAATAGGATATCATTTCGTTTTATTACATGAGAGCAAAAATGCAAAAATAAGTATATGACTACAAGAAATTATTTTTTGCGTTGACCTATAAAAAATCTCACATGTGTATTTATTGATTAGCCATTATTTAAAATAAACTTTGATTAGTATCTATTTCAGATTTATGTAAAATAAGTCATTTTACTTGAGTGTAGGTATATCACATTTTTATTGATTCTTTATGTAAATTTTAAAATTATTTTTATGAAATATAAAAAAGCAAAATTCTGGTGTTCTTAAAATAAATTTTATGGCAGATATAAAAGATTATTTCCTCTTATTTGAAATCACATACAGAAAGTGATTCACATTTACCAGTTTGGCAATTATGATAACCTTGTTGCATTCGTCATTTTAATCTTTAATTACTTAAATAATTGACTATTTACCTATACCACCCCTTCGCCATCATTTCGAATGATCTCTAATCTGCACCTTCGCCACAACTTCGAATGTTCTTTAATATTCATACTTTCCGATTTTTGTTCACCTTATATGACTTACTATTCTAAAAGATGCAATTATCTGTTATTGGAGAACTACCACTTGCCATTCTTGAGTCATATTTATCAAACCCCCAGCAGTGTGCGTCTGTAATTAATAAACATTCTGCTTTTCTATACGTCATACATGGAGTACCTCAAGGATCCGTTTTGGGTCCTCAATTGGTTATAATTTATGTAAACGACTTTTCTCAATGTACCAAACCTAATAAGTCCGTCATGTTCATTGATGACACCACTCTTCTTTGCTCAGATAAAAACTTCAATAACTTTATTGAAGTCTCCTCTAATAACGTAAAATTGGCTCATAATTGGTTTACAATAAATAAACTAGAACTTAACCAAGAAAAAATCTAAAAGCTTATTATATCTTCCAATAAATGTGTAACTAAGGATGAGTATGTGAAACTCTTAGGGATTTATCTGGGCGATAACCTTAGCTGGTGAAATACATATTGAACATTTAAATTTGAAACTAGCCAACTCTATTTGTCTTCTCAGGAAACTAAAAGTTTTTATTGATTTTAATATATTAAGAAATATTTATTTTTCTCTGTTCCACTCGAAGCTGTGTTACGGAGTTGTTCTGTGGGGAAATTCGCGCCATTCATTAAAAGCTTTTCATCTACAAAGGAAAATTGTAAAAATTCTAGTAAACGTCAACTTTGGAGAACATTGTCAACCTATATTTATCGAGCAAGATATTATGCCTCTTCCCCCGATCTGACTACCACGAACATAACACTCGCTCTGCAGGACTTCTAAAGAACCCTTGATATAGGTTAATAACAAGTGTTAAAACTCTCTGAATTTAAACCTATATAACCATCTACCTCTGCAAATCAAAGAATTAAATCAAATTTGGACATAATTTAATGAAAAATATATGGGACTACGACTGAGTCATACTCTATAGTATGTAAAATCCTTCGTAGACATCCCTTAAGCCTTTCCCAGAAAAAGTCCTCGCTGAACGGACATAAAGAAAAAACATACATACATACGGATCGGAATGAGAACCTCCTCCCGTTTAAGACTGTTTAAAGTCGGTTAAAAAATTTAAATAAGTGTCGTTGTATCTTTTGCCATGTCTAGCAGGTTGGGGCCTAAATTTTCCGAGATGATAGAAATCTGTGTTTTGCTTTACTCAATGTAGAAAATATCTCGTCCTATTTTAAAAATGAAATTAATGAATACACGCTTCACTTAACTCTCAGTCAATCAATACTGACTATTTACAAAGTCTTAAATTTCGCTACAACTCAACTTGGTAAAAGATGAATTTACTTACCAAGAAGTATTTTAAGTAACATGCTCGCTAACGTTTGCCTGTTTCTTTGTATAATATGAAAACTGCGATATAGGATACATTTTGGGTAATGCAAAATTTCTTATGGTTATGTATTATATTTTTGTTTAGAAAACACCACGCGTTTCTTTCCTAGGTTCGAAGATAAAAGGAAACATGTTTCATATTTCGATTCTGCGACTTTGTAGGCGCGAATGTATCAATGTATTATTAAATTTTATATTTACTAATTATGTTTCCAGAATGCTGTTGGGACCAAAATGTGTGAAATCAGTTTCAGAGAGCATTATTTTTTTCATAAAGAATATGTGTAGTTTCAATATTGTAATTTTTATTAACTTTCAGTATGCAAACATTACATTAAGATATAAGAAAATAAATAACATGATCAAAACACGAAAACTTGTGCATCTAATTTATAGCAGATGTATGCTAAGAATTTCATCGATTATTTTTCGGAAATACTTCGATATTTTAAAGGTGCCTTACAAATACAACCATTTCTAATTTATATATTTCGTGAAAACATATATGACATATTTCTGTGATTATTTTAATGATAATAATGAATAACTTATCACAACGTCAAATTATGTTTCTGTTTCTTTTTTGCCTAAAAAAGTTCTCCTTTCAAAAAGTTTTCTAATTGCAAACGCTTTTAACGCCAACACATTAGGACTGAAACGGCAACAGTAACAGTTGTTTTTTTAATTATTTAACGTCGGCCTAAATCCAGTACTAAGACCAAGGGCCTAATTACGGATGCCAGGGGACGGGCTACTACAAATCTGGAAATAATGTCAAACCTCTTCTCGTAAGAAGAGTACAGAACATAATTCGAATGTTTATAATCTACTGTTTTGACTAAGAAATATTTACTGGTCCCCGGTACATATCCCGGCGATGGCCGCCATAGGTGTCGCGTGATTCTAACTTTTACTTCTGATATTAGCGTTTAGAGAGTTCCTACCCCATATTAGACTAAAAACCACAATTTACTACGAATTTACAGATTTCTACTTGCCTAACATTTAATAGACAGGGAACCGACTGGTGTACATTCTCTCTAAAAGATAGGGTATTCATTACACAACCCCGCCTAAAATTGCGTAGCTTCTAGGTATTCGCTGATATGCGAGCCAACAGAAGGTCAGGAGGTCATTATAATAGAAAGAGTATTGTAATGTACAATTTTCGTTACCCCCTCCTAATAGCCCTTTGTGTCCTAATATAAAATGACAAGGGGTAGAATTATAACCCTTATAAGCCTGGTTATAATTATGAAGAGTATTCGTAACTATATCATATCCTTGGTGATTTTGAAATTTCTTATTCATCGGCAGTTGGAACCAGTATTTATGGTGAAGGCTTCTGCTACTAGTTCTACCAGTCTAACAAATAATTTCTCTTTCCAATGGATAGTTTGCTTGTGGATATCGAGTGATGCATACCCCCTACATGTGAAACACTGGATCATCATTGATTTACCAAATACCTACATGAAATAAAACAGCAGCAAACGATTCTTAACATTCTTGCAGATAGTGAAAAAGGAAAAATGAGATTTTAGGACACAAGGGGATAAGCAGATAGACATTTGTGAAACTGAGTGAAATGTTTAAAAGTGAATTATTTATTATTTGTTTGCTCATAGTAATGAAACATATTCTTTATAGGATTTTGCAAACAGCGGAAAGAAAAACTATCTATGAGAACTAAAAGAAAAACTATATATAAAAATATTAATGAAATCTTTAGATTCTTTCGATAATCTGACTTCTGGTTATGCAAGGGGGGGACTATGTTGGATGCTAGTGTTATAATAAGAGTGTCAAATAAGAAATTGAACAAATTTATTTCAGAACTTTAACGTGCTAGCATAACCAGAAGTCAGGTTATCGAAAGAATGCAAAGATTTCATTAATATTTTTACATATAGTTTTTCTCTTAGTTCTCATAGATAGTTTTTCTTTCCGCAAAATCCTATAAAGAATATGTTTCATGAGTGAAATGTATTTCATACATTTTAGAAATCTTGTTTACTCTTTTTGGATGCGGTTTCACTTTAAAAAAAAAGTTGTTCATTATTAGATAGAGGAAAACTTAACTTACCAATCACATTTATCAGGGCCAAAACTTCACAGAAGTAATATTTGTAGGCCCACCAGTTGTGATACCTTAAATTCTCCCACAAATAATCGATCATGAGCTTTTTCTTTTGTTTTTTCTCAATTTCAGAACAAACTGCTACGTCGAGATCCATCATCAGGGCGTGGATTTTACCTCCCTCCCATGATTTCCACAGCCATCTGGGTGTGTAGAATAAAATTGCCTGAAAATAAATTAGCATTAATACGTCACTCATATATGGGGTCTAAATAATAAGTCTTTGAATAAAATGAAGTTATGATAAACATAAAAAAAAAGGAAAACAATCAAGAAATATTTAAACTTCTACGATGACTTAAGAAATGCTTGAAGACATATCAAATCAATGTACCACAAATAATCTAGTTGATCATTGAATATACGACCGAGATACATCACACACATAATACACATAATAGATTGATTCTCTTGTTCTTGTGTATGCAAAACGGAAGATGAACTAATTATAATCATATACTTATAAATAATTAAAATCCAAGTCATTTACTAGAGAACAACTAGGTTAAGTATTTCCAACTTATCCAGTGAGATTGAACATTTAGGAATAATCCTGTACCAATAATTTTCTGAAACTCATTTCTAGACAGAAAACTTACAAGAGCAGTCGCCATTATTTGAATTTGATAGAGGCTGTTTGATAACACATGGGGGTTCTAAACCAAAAATGACATACTGTTCATATTTTTCTTTGATTATCAGATCCATGGTGACATATACATCAAAAGTTTGGCGGACGGAAACTAAAGAAAAATTCTCATAAGTAAACTTTCAAAAATTGTAACGATTTGTATGTTTAGAAATTACAGGAGCTATGTGTACTTATTCCACAGCTACTATACAGACAATGCTAGACTTGCTACTTCCATATTTGTGTATAAAGGAGACAATAGTTGTCTTTAGACTGCAACTTATATTTAAATATGAATCAGGTGATCTGGTTGGTCACTTAAGTATTTTCAAGTATTAGACCAAACCTACTGACTCGATGTCAACCAAGTAAGCCTCTATTTCTTTCTTTCAATATTCTGGCTGCCAACCGTCAGATAAGCAAGATTGAGGTATTACGATTTGAGAACGGATTACTCATTTTAACTTAAGAGCCAGTGTGCAAAATCGACTTATTTTGAATACCTGCTAACAATTGTGGTATACTGAGAAAAATATGATATTAATCTGCCCCCCACTCGTCTCCAGGGGGTCCATAAATACGAGTCCAAAATAGTCATTTTTGAACCCGTATGGGGGGGGGGGGCAGAAAGCTCTAACTTTTATATATGATATTTCTTATGAGAACCCGAAGGCCTATGCCAAGTTTAAGCTTTTTCCGTCGAGAACTTTCCATTTTATTGGTGTTTTGTGAAATTTTCAATGTTTCTGAATTCTGTGACTAAAATGGCCTGGTATCTTTTATGGACCATGGGAAAATTGCTTTTTGTATATGGTCTCAAATACTTATAACAAATATTTTGTCGGAAAGTAGAAGTGGCATTCATTATATAATAAACACCACAGGTAATACAACCCCCTTTATCCCTGAAAGCTCTGAAAGAGCCTTTCGACTATATCATGACCAATTTTTAAATTGGCCGAGCTTTTTTATGTACCAGCAAAAAATTGTAACATTTTTTTTATCAGACAGACTATCGTATACCGCAGTTTTTAGCAGGTATTCATTCGGTTCCAAAATATTTATTATTCCATGACCCCTGGCCCAAATCAAACCACTCTAGGGAATTGTGACCCGGCCTACGGTGATTAGTATAATATTTTCCTTAGTACACCACAATAGTCGACTTTGCACACTGGCTCTTAAGCTATTTGCTTCACAGATGGATCTAAAATGGGGTATGGTGAGCCTACTCACATTCGCATTCGACTGCGTTTCACATGATATTTTGATAAAAAAGTTAGACTTTTATAAATGTTCTATTACCAGCCAGAAATTATTGTCTTCATACCTCCAAGATAGATCTCAGTGTGTCAACTATAAAAACAAAAATTCCCAGCGGATAAATGTAAAATATGGTGTACCTCAAGGCTCGGTATTGGGCCCAATTCTTTTTCTCATCTTTATAAATGACTTGCCATACAACACCGCCGCAGCAAAATCTGTTCTTTTTGCGGACGACACCACACTAATACACAACAACAAGGACATCGCTAGATTGCTATCAATGGTAAACGAAACACAATCCACTATCCACGACTGGTTCCTGTCCAACAATTTGAAATTAAATGAAAATAAAACTAAAACAATGATTTTTACCTTAAGACAACATGCACCAGATAACATGATATCCACGAATTGCGTTAAATTCTTAGGTGTTCATCTGGATAGTAAATTAACTTGGGAAAAACATGTACATGCCATATGTGGCAAAATGTCCAAAAATATTTACTTATTGCGTAATCTTGTGAATTGTGTCTCACAGACGACTTTAATAACTGCATATTTCGGTTTAATACACTCGGTACTAATCTACGCGATTTTGGTGTGGGGTCATTCCCCACATGCCGCAACTGCTTTCGCGGTCCAAAGAAACGCAGTAAGGGTGATTGCGGAGTTGAGTTGGAGGGAGGAGTGCAAGGAATATTTTAAAAAACTCAAAATTCCAACATTATATAGCATCTACATTTTGCAATGCCTTCTACATGTAAAAGAAAGTGAATCAAAATACCTATCACGTGCCCAGCTACATTCTCATTCCACCCGAAGCAACAGGAACTTACACCACGAATTTTTTCGCTTATCGAAAACACGCAATGGCACAGCGTTCTATGCAATAAAGTTTTTCAACGCATTACCATGCAATATCAGGGAACTAGATTGTAAACGTTTTAAAACGGTCGTTAAGTCATTTTTAATCGAAAATGCATTTTTTTCACTGAACGAATATTTTTCAGCTGATTTCTCCAATTTATGTAAGTAACTTGAATATATGTATGTTTGTAAAATTTACCTGTTCGTTGTTTACATTCTCTTACTGTATAATTTTTTTTACTACTCTTCGTACATTTACTCTCCTTAACACCCTGCACTTTTGATTTGTGTAAATACTTTTTGTATAATGCATCAATAAATACTTACTTACTTACTCTCCTTGGATGGCATCCCAATCATCTTCCAAGCCAATATCTATGCTATAGACATATATGCTATGGAATACATGAACAAGGCTATTTGGAAGACAAAAATGTGTATACCTTCAGGTAGCCAGGCATCATTAGAGCCTCTCAGGTCGTATATCTTTGAAACGAAATTGCCTGGCACTATAGACAATCCCTGAAGCAACCGGGGAAAATCAACAAGGTGGGTAACAAAGTAGAGGAAGCAACTCGTATCTTAAAAAATAAGGTGCTAGAATACCATTTGTCAGATCTCAACAATTTTATGGATGATCCAAAAGACGCATAGTGTGAGAGCAATGAAAATGGAACAGAGAGCAGGAAGGTCCTACTGGAAAAATGTTCTAAGCCAATGACAAGCGAAAAAACTTATATTCTTTCTGCAAAGAATACGACAGGATCTCTCGATTTTCAAAAGTCGATTGACATGCCTTTTAATGGGTTATTGCCCTTGAGGGCCAACAAATTGAAAAAAATTGAAGCACCTTTCAAAATTTCCAACAAATATTATTAAATAAATTGTTATCGTCGTTCTGTTAAACTTTAATATCCAATAACGATATTGAAGTCGGCAAAAAATATATTCGATTCTGTTATTTGGTCACTTTTACGCCATATTTCATGCAAGTCAGATTCAGTATCAGCTACTTAAAAAATATCAAACTACTTATTTTAACACAATTTTATCCACTGCGAAGTGGTTATTTTCTCTTATATTCTCAAGTAGAAAGAAAACTTATTCCAATTTTTGTTCACCTTATACTAGACATAGTTTGATGAAATTACAACGAATCCACCACTGTGCCATATTCAAATTTTCAAATGATTTTCACAGAAATGGCTTAAGCCGTCCCAGAAAAAAGATTGAAGAAACCATGTAACATGCATACGTGTCGAATTGAGAGTCTCCTTAAAATAAACTTAAAGTAGATTAAAAAATATAGGCAAGGCTGAAACTGATAAATCGAATTACTGCAATTTAAAGAGAATATATGCGAATGCAAGAATACGCATTAGGCCAAAGCACCTAGAAAAGGTAGAATTAACGCCAGAACACAGGGAAATTACCTCCTACGAGAATCACAAGCTTTATCAGAAGAGTAGGAATCTTAGGCATAAAGGAGTTGAAAGGTAATTCACAAAAGATCGTTTAAGTAGCGGTGAAGTAATGATAAAAAGCCAAGCCAACTGTTGAACAATCTACAATCTACAGACATTAAAAATGAAACGTAAGAATTTTTAAATATACGGAAACATATATCAAACATGAAAAGGATTTGCTCTGAATTTTAATTTAACTGCTACACAGACAATTATATCGCATACATTTCTTAGTTCTTAAAGTAATATATTATTTAGAAAATTAATAATAATAGTAATAATAATAATAATAATAAAAATAATTTATTCATCCAAACGACCATACACATGGTATAGGATAAGTCAACAAAACACAATTGATAATAAAATAAATAAATAAATAAATACAATAAGTAACATAAATAACTTCATTTCATTTACTCTTATATGCTTTAAAAGCATGTATCTATTAAGTAATTCCTTAAAGTAATTTTAAAGCCATTTAAATTATCAATGGACTTAATACTCTGAGGCAACTTATTATAAAATAACATACCCATATTCATAAATAAATAATGCATGTATTGGTAAGCACAAATGGTTACCCTTCCGTGTATTATAACGATGATGATAATTATTTTTAGTAAACTTATATAAATTTCCCTTAATAAATAGCAACGTTTCAAAGATATAAATTGGCGGCAAAGTTAACAGTCATAATTTTCTGAAAAATTCTTTACATGATATTGTTCTGGAAACTCCTACAATAGTTCTAACCGATTTCTTCTGCAAACGAAAAGCTCTTAGTGCGTGATGAGAGCATCCCCTAAATACAATGCCATACCTTATTCTGGAATAAGTTATTGCATAATAATAAGGCAACATAACTTTTTCTGAAGTAATTTGACGTAGTCTGTACAAAGCGAAGCAAGTAGATCACATTTTTTTGCAAATCAAATTATTTCGATATGTGTTTCCCAGCTTAAGCTGCTATCTATATTTATACCTATAGATATTGTATTTGTAACTGGTTCTATTATTTTGCCGTTGGTTCTTACAAGGTGACTTTCAAATACTGTTTTATATCTTGGTGTAAAATTCATAAATACCGTTTTACTTGCATCTAGAAATAACTTTTTTCGTTAAACCACATAATAAATTTATCCAACATAATTTGAGTATCCGATATTGAGTCCAAAATTGAATTCTCAGCAGAAATATAACTGTTATCGTCTGCAAACATAACTAATTGCTTACTACTGTCAATACTTGAAATATCATTAACAAATAGAAGAAAAAGCAGTGGGCCCAAGAACGATCCCTGTGATAAACCGCAATCTATTACTATTTCTTACTCCATCAATATCTAGTAAATGTGTCCTGTTTGAAATATATGTCCTTATTAGATTGTTAACTAATCCCCTTAACCCATAAGCTTCCAACGTTGTCAAAAATAAGGCAATCCACCAGATCAAACGCTTTACTTAGATCCAAAATAAGCCGACACATTTCTTATTACTATCCATATCTTTCATATTTAGAGAGTTGTAAATTGTTGAACTTGTAGACCTACCTTTTCTAAGTCCATGTTGAGTGGCGTTTAAAATATATTTTATATAAAGGTAGTGATATTCCCAAAATTATTTTTTTCTAATATTTTAGAAATAGTGAATAACAACGACACAGGCCTATAAATAATTTTCCACATTTACGGTCTCGCCTTTTTTATGTAATGGAACAACTGTGGCAATTTTTAAAATATCAGAAAAAAATCCATATGTAAAGGATCGGTTTACTGAATATGTTAAAGGGGACAAGATATAATCAATACACGACTTTAAAATATTTGCACTAATTCCATCTAGACCAGAAGAGTATGTATTATAACGTACAAAATTTCAAGTCAATATGTTAAATCTTTCCGGAGAAAACGTGCAGACAAAAAAAAGTTACAGACAGACAGAACAGACAGAACAGACCGACAGACCGACAGATAATTTTGTTTTGCTCAAATTTAAAATCTCAGGATCCGTGACATTCTAAACCTATTTCAAGAAAACAAATTTTTGAAATTTTTTTACGATACTATACTACCAATCCACTACGTGGATGTGGAAGTAAAGTAAAGTTTATGATTAATCGAAATCGTTCTAAATAGCTACTTTTTCACGATGCTTGATTCTTCTATAAAGAATAATTAACAAGCCAAAAGAGATTTTACTCAAATTGCTGCCAATAATTGCCCCAATGCAAATATTCAAGAGAAATTTTTAACACTATATGTAAAATTACATTGCGAATTTGTCATTCAGTAGTCCACCGTGTGGGTTTAATAAAATTAGGATTGGCACTGCTACTTATTTTTAATCCAATTTATCTGTTATAGCATCGTGCTTGTGCAGCTCCTGTTTAAGAATAATAATATTATTAATAAGAAACCAAACTTCTAGATTCTAAAAATAAACGAACAATGAGCTTTACTTAAATTAGCCCAAGGTTACAAATGTACACTTATTTAAGAACAGTAATGTTTTGCTGCAAGTTCAGCCAAATCAATAACTCACGGATCTCAGATTTGTCAACGTTAAAACTACTATTTTTCTGAAATAACTGCAGCCAATTACCATTGTGACATTCTGTTATTGTTTCTGGAACAATAAAGAAGATTTATTCAATATATATTTAGCGATTTAGATAAAAATGTGACAGATTTTATAATAATAGTTACGAAAATAGTACATTATAAATTCTGGATATTTTATTTGTGGATTTATTATAAACAATCGTCCATACGTTGAGAATATTTATGGACTGAGAAAGGTGTAAAACATTTTCAAATATTGATTTACTGGCGTTGAAGATTTCACACCGTTCACAATTCGCGAACACTGTAACGACATGAATTATTAGGTATTTTATAATTTTAAAACAGACCATATATCTATCATCGGATTTAATAAGTTATTTACATTGAATAACCTTGAATCACGACATAATGTTATCTTTAGGAACACCAAAAGATGTTGCGGTGTTGATATTGGCTTATCTAAAAATAAAAATGCATTTTGGAAGTTGGTTTCTAATAAGAAATTGTGCAATTTATTTGCAAGTTCCATTAAAAAATTGGTGCAGAGTAATACGATTTCCTAAAGTTTGCCTAGTATCAACCCTGCTGAAATTATTCACCGATGCACAAGTGTTAAGTGTTATAAAAGGCGATTCAATTTATTTGGAAAATGTCTTTTCACCATTTCTAGTGGTCCAATTTCATGCAAATCTACAAAATGTATGCAACCATGGCAGCTCTATTGGATTCTCCAGTTCAAATATTTAACTTCTAATATTAGAATCAGTATCAGCTGCTTCGCTATTTAACTTCAACTTGCGCATCAACCATAATCTCGAATATTCTCGACCAGAACGAAATTCATTCCGATATTTGCTTGAAGTATACGAAAAACCGCTGCCTAAGGAATCACTACATTAACTTCCAAGTTTCTGTACTCTCACCAGCTTGTTTTACTTATTTCCCTATATTCATGCCTATTTAACAACCCAACCCTTCAATTGAATCATCTCAAAATATAATCAAGTTCCAGGTATCGTTATAGTTAGTATATAGGTATTTCAAATTTCAAGTGAATATCTGTCTGGTCGTGCGAGAGTTGAAAAATATTATACAAAAATTAGAGACTTCTAGTATATGCACCAAATTCCAAGTTTCTGTACTCTTACCAGCTTGCTTTATTTATTTTCCCATATTTACACCTATTCAACCCCTAACCTTTTAACAGAATCATCTCATAATATAATCTAATTATGGATGTCGTAATAATACATACGTGTACCAAATTTCAAGTGAAAATCTTAATTTTATTTTATCAACCCTTTTGATAATGGAGTGGGGGTAGTGGGAGGAATTGAAAATATTTTAGAGAAATCAGAGGCCTTGGTTTCTATTATATACACCAAATCCCAAGTTCCTGTACTCGTACCAGCCTGTTTTACCTATTTTGTCATATTCACCCCTATTTAACCCTCAACTCTTCAATGAAATCATCTCAAAGTATAATCTAGTTCCAGGTGTCGTTATAATACATATGTGTACTAAATTTCAAGTGATTATCTCAATTTTATTTTATCAACCCCTTTAATATTGTAGTCGGGATGGTGGGAGAGTTGACAAATATTACAAAAAAAGTCTGAGGCCTTGGATTCTAGTATACTCACCAAATTCCAAGTTTCTGTACTTTTGCCAGCCTGCTATACTTATTTTCCCCTATTTACCCCTATTTAACCCCCAAACCTTCGACGGAATCATCTCAAAATATAATCGAGTTATAGGTATCGTTATAATATATACGTGTACCAAATTTCAAGTGAATGTCTCAATTTTATTTTATTAACTCCTTTTATAATGGAGTGGGGGTGGCGCAGGGGATGAAAATTATAAAAAAGTGAGGCCTTGGCTTCTAGTATATACACCAAATCCCAAATTTTTAGTACTCTTAGAAGCTTGCTTTACTTATTTTTTCCTATTTACCCCTATTTACCCCCAACCCTTCACCGGATAAGTTCAAAGAACAGTCCAGTTCCAGATCTCGTTATAGTACATACGTATATAAAATTTCAAGTCAATATCTTAAACCCTGCCAGAGATATTGTGCGCACAAAAAAAGTTGCGGACCGACAGACCGATAGACCGACAGACAGAAATTATTTTTTTTTTCGCTCAAATTTAAAATCTCGTTTCATGATATGCTATGATAGCTTTAAAAAAAAAACAATTTTTAATTTTTTTTTTACGATTACTATACTTCCACTCCACTATGTGGATGTGGATGTTATAGAGCCTGATGAAACTATTGTGAGACCGCCGCGCCGTCGCGCCGAGTCATACGCTAATAGTTTGCAAAAAATTTCATAGAAATCGCTAAAGTCATCACAGAGAAATAAATATATGGGTAGTATTGAAAACTTTCCTCTTTTTTATTTTTTTAAAAGTTGGTTAGAAAATGAAGCGGACCTCACGAAGTACTATTTATGTTTATAAAGAAGATAACTTACGCCATCTGTATATATCTTTTATCATCATTTTTATCTCTCTATCCAAAAAGATGTGTTCTCAAACAACTGACGAATCGTTTATATTGTGGCGATACACGAATTCAGCAATAAGCGTAATGTGGAATGGTCAATTAGTAAATTCGCTAGAGCTGTCAAACCAAAGGTTATAAGAGAAAAGTTGCCCATTTTTATTGTACACTGATTGGCTCAAAATTATTCGAATGGTCAAAAGTTAATATGACTGTCTATTTATACAATCTAAATTTATAAAAATAAATGAATTTTTTTCACCAAATAATTTATTTATCATCTATTTCAAGTACAACGTTATTTAATTTCATAACTACAAGTTTCAGTGTCAAAATGAAAGCCAAAAAGTATGTACCTAAATTATACAACTATCCTGAACTGCATGCTTATCTGCATAATTTTAATTCAATATTAGTGAACGTTCTTCGAATTAGATGCTTACCATTCTAAAATACATCGTAGAGGCCCACGTTAAATAACTAGGAGCTTCATACAATTTAGAAGAGAATAAAAATCTTGCAGATTTTCACCTATGTATATTTTTGCCAGTATTGATGAATACTTGACATTTCCTTCCATATTTATCTTTATTGAATGGTTGTGGCTAAAATTGACTTGCAGATTACCGACTCACAAGTTAGAAATCGAAAGGATAAGACAAATGCCGTGTATTACTAATTTACATACTAAAGAGACAAAACCATAAAGGACGACACACTTTGAAACTGTTGCTTGTCTTAACAATACATTATACAAAAAATGCGATTATTCCAAATCATTTCTAAAACCAATAATCTCGTTGGGTGAGAAATAACGTGAACTGAATGCTTTCTACAAAAGGACAGGTACATAAAATGCACTGTGCCATTTCATCATCCTCCAGGCAGAAACGGCATTAAACGATTCTGCCAGTCCGATTCTGAGTAGGTGATGATTTAGTCTACAGTGCCAAATATTAGGAAAATCAGAATTCTTAGGTGCAGCTTGTTTAATTCTAAGAGTCTCTTTGTTTTTGACTTCAAAGGGTATGTAATGAATTTCTTTAAGTGAACTAATCTTAGATGTCATGAATGTTTAAAAAACTCTAATAATCTAGATATTTATGATTTAAACACCAAAATTATAAAAAATTTAATTGACATAATTATCTATCCCCTAACATACTTAATAAACTTCTGTTTCAGTGAGGGTTCTTTTCCAGATGTTTTTAAATTAGTAGGATTGTACCTGTTTTTAAAAAGGAATTTCCCAATAGTCCGGATAATTATCGCCCTATTATTATGCCAATGCCAAATGCCAATTTGGCTTTAGAAAATCATGTTCTACCATAGACACAGTATGCAAGGTTGTGAGCGACATCATTTTCTTACTAAAAAGCTTAGCCACTATGGTGTAAGAGGACCAACATTAAATTTATTAGTCATGTCTTTTTAATAGAGAACAATGCATATGATATGAAAGTCAAACACCAGATTTCCGGGTAATGAAACACGGAGTACCCCAAGGCTCTGTATTGGGTCCTCTTTTATTAATTATTTTCATTAACGATCTTTTCTCCTATCTTTTTCCAAACTAAACTGTTATGTATGTAGATGATACAACTTTAATAAATGATAGCAAAGATCTAATAACTTTACAAACAATGGTTAGCGAAACCCAGAGCTCTGCCGAACATTGGTATAGTAATAACAAACTGAACAAAGATAAAATCCAAAAACAGATTTGCTCAACCAATAACGTGATTGTTAAAGGTGACACTGGCAAGCTCCTGGGAATAATCTTGGATGATAATCTCAAGTGGGACGTACATATTGAATATATAAGCAATAAAATATTTAGTTATATTTTTCTTCTACTCTAATAAAAAAATCATTAATAATCAAATGTTGCTATCTGCGTATCATGGGTTAATTCAATCACACATCCTATGGAATTGTACTTTGGGGAAATTCTACACAGGACTACAAAATCTTTATCTTGCAAAAGAGGTCAATTAGAATAATTGCAGGTGCTAATTATCAGGATCATTATAAACCATTATTTCTTGAATACGGCATAATGCCTTTACCTTGCTTATATGTATTTTACTCATTGTTGGAAGTTCATAAAAATAAAGGCATCTTTCCTACACAGTCAGACTACCATAGTTATGAGACTAGATCGTCGAATTTATTAAAGGCTCCTAGAAATCGTCTGACAAAATCTGCTAAAAACTCGTTACATTTAGAACTGTATATAACATACTGCCCGAAAACATAAGAAAGTTGGACTATAATAGATTCAAAATTAAAATGTAAGTGTAAGTTCTAGTTAGCAGCCTAAGACTTGCTACAAATGTAATTATACATTATGTGGTCAATAAACGTCTAGCTATCTAATCCTGTTAGCTCCTGTCCCGTACTGGAGAATTTTATACCTGCATTGGCAGATTTGCAGACAAAAAGGTTACTGGAATTAATGTCAATTATTGACTCAATGCTTATCTGCAAACGAAATTTTTAACAATGTGTGTAATAATTAAATGGTTATTAAATATAATTTAATAACGCAACATATGGCGCAAGTTGTAGAATATCAATGAATGCAAATCAGGCGCTGTTATGATGAGCCCATAAGTCGTTTTATGATCCAGATTTCCATGGTAATATAATAGTTTGCAACTCGAATATGACTAATGCTTACATTTGTAATTAAAATGAGCTATATTTTGGGTATCGAATATATTGTTAGAACAATACATGGATTTTGTAGCAATATTGTACTAGCTCTTATAACACATCTATAGATTATATGTGTACAAATTTAGAAGACTCAGAAATATTTTGTAAAGTTATATCTACTTGTATATCGGACCACACCGGTCAGTTATTATCTTTTAATTTAAATAAAGGAAAAAGTGGTATTGATAGTGATGCGTACACAGAATTTCTGAGTAAATATAAATAAATTATGATATGCTCTTGTCACACATAAGCAATGAATCATGGAGTGAGGTTTATAATTGCAGTAATGTAAATAAGGCATTTGAATTATTTATTAATGCTTACACATATTATATTGAAACAGGCCCGTGCGGTGGGGTTTTCAAAGGTGAGGCGATAGTTGTAGTTGCCGCCCCAATCCTTACATCAATATTATTAATAAAAACATTAATTTTTTATGTAGGTTTTTAATAGGTATGAAGAAACAGTAACGATAATTGAGACATATGTATTATTAAACAAAATAAATAAAAAGATTTTCTCAGTAAAGAAACAAATTAAACATTTACAATTTTATAAATGAACTCGTCTAACTTTCTGCTTTGCAAAATTGCTCATCCGATCGAAGTTATTACTGTAGGAGCGTAACTGCAAAAAACGTTCTTCCAATGAATTAAGCTTAACATCTAAGAGAAAATTAAAGAAGTCCACTTCAAACTTGTTTTTTTCACTCAAAGGAGCTTCATCAGGTGCTTCATAAATAAATTGGCGCTTCTTGCGATGTGGTCTAACAACTAATTTAAATTCTGGTTCGATTTCTAATTCTTCAGCCATTTCTCTGGCTAAGACCCTCATTTGCACAAAACCGTTCAATCTATAAGATTTCAGAAACTGTACAATTTTTTCCAGCATCTCTACACATACTGCTACATTCATATTATGTGAACGCATAGGTAATGTTATTTTGCTTACTTGAAAGAGAATATCATACCACAAAATTATACTTACAAATAAATGTATAAACTTTGACCTTCTTTGCCAGCAATATAATCCTACAGACGCGTATCATATTATTAAAAGTAATTTAAAAGCAAAGTGGAATGAGAAATGGAAAGCATATGGATTACGTAGTAACACAGGGTACTTCAAAATACAGTTATGTATTTTGAAGTACCCTGTGTTACTAGTATTCCAAAAGTATTCCAAAAAATGTGTGGTATGAAAATACCCAAGCAAACAGGAAGATCATAGCTACAGTCGCAAGACTTAAATCAAATCATGGAAGGTTCCCTGCTCACCTGCATAAAATAGGTGTTCTGCAATGCCCTAATTGCATATGTGGCGAATTTGGTGATCTTAATCATATATTCTTTAACTGTCGAAATAACCAAGTACATACCGAGTGGCTCTCTAATGAATTAAGGAAAAAACGAATAGTAGACCCGATGTGGCTACCCTCTGTATTGATAATAAACGAATTTTTTGTATTTAAATTGATCATAGAGTTTTTGGATAAAATTAAGGTTAAAATATAAGTAATACGCTTGGTACAATTGGTGGAATTTATAGCTTAGCTTCGTCTTTCCTACTGTCTAACCTTTGTAGAATAATAACCAATTTATCCGAGGTCTACCTGTGTATGTCTCAAAATACCCTGACCGACCCCTGGGCAAGAAGTGTGTCACCTTTGTTATAAATCCTGTTGGTTCATCTCGTCTTAGGTTCCGGTATCGATGTTGTTAGGGTATATAGGTATAGTTTATATAAAAAAATAAATAAATGAGTAAATCAATTAATGAATAATAATAAACAAAATTGAAAAATACAACATACGTGGCTAAAGGACAAGTTTCCAAGGCCAAAAAGTTAGAGGAAAAAAAAATTGACCTTCTTTGCCAAACCCTTGGCTTTATTTTCAGTATCAGCAATTATCACATTCTCATCTATAATTGCCACCAATGCATCATAGACTGCACCTATTTGATTCTTAATGCCTTTAAGGCATTGATTCTGCTGGACCATCTTGTGGTACTTAGAGGTTTAAGGGTTAGTTGACTTGAATGAGCCGACAGTTCTTTAATCAGCACAGTCCATCTCTTTGGAGATCCAGTGAAAAATACGTACAACTCCTGGACAATTGAAAAAGAACCCAAAACTTCTCCGGAACAAACAGCTGCGTCGTTGACAACTAAGTTGATCGAATCACATGCATAGGGTACAAAAAATGCTCTGAGATTTTTCGATAAAATTCTGTTTTGCATACATTTGTGAATTCCCTTCATATTTGAGCCATTGCCATAATCTTGTCCTCTAATACCTTTATTGTCAAAATATAATTCTGCAAGATGTTTGACAATAAGTTCAGCGAGTCCCTCTCCAGTTGTTTCAGTTGCTTAAAAAAATCCGACGAAAAATTCTTCACATCTAAATTGATTAGTAGTGGGATCCAAACATACTGCTCTCAAAATTAAAGATAATTTCTCATTATGGCTTACATCAGGTGTGCAATCAACAATAATGGAAAAGTACTTTGCTTTTTAACTTTTCCCGCAATTTTAGCAAGAACTTCCTTTCCCATCGATTGTATTAGTTCGTCTTGAATCCTACTACTTAGATAAGTTACAGACCATATTTCTGAATGATTTCGAATTCGTCGTAGATGTTCCTCCATAATGGGGCCAAACTCAGAAAGTACTTTGATAATTTTTAATAAATTTCCATTGTTTCGCTGAAATAATTGTTCCGTAGATCCACGACCTGCCATCATTCGTATCATGGATATTATTCTTTTTAAAACATTTCCCCAATGTTGAATTTTCAAATCTAATATTCTTTGATATTCATAGTCAATGGTTTTCTTACATTCTAACCGATTATCAAATTCTTTCCATTTTTTCAATGAATTTCTGTGGGGCCTACCACCCTCATGTGATGAAAGTGCTCTTGTTACATTTTTCCAGTTTGAGTAGCCACTTTTTGACCAATGCTTACCAGAGGATTGGTCAAATAGCGTACAACAAACACAAAAAATTGAATCTTCTTCAGAAAATATATTAACCACGGTCTTTCTACTAAGGTGCCTTTCTACTGTGGTGAGGTAAGTATTATTTCTCGCGGCATTATGACATATTATCAAATAAACAAAAGACCAACAAATTATACATCACTAAACGTGTCAGAACAGCATGCAGACACCTGCTAAAATGCCGCCCCTAAATCGTACCGCCCTGGGCGGTCGCCTCGCCGCCTCACCTCACCGCACGGCCCTGTATTGAAATAGCATTTTCATTCACGAAACTTAAAACTAAATCTCAACATTGCAAAAATGGCCATGGTTAAGCAAAGGCATTAGGATTTCATCAAGGAACTTAAAAAAATTATATTCTAAGAAGTTAATCACAAATTATGCAAATGGTATTTTATTATATAAAAAATGTATTAGGTAATTCGTGGGGCCAAGAAATTGTACAAAGATAAACTATGTTTTAATACTGAAAATAAGTCAAAAGCTGCCTGGAAAATTATAAATGGTAATGTGGAAAATTCTACCAAAAGACGAATAAAAGAACTACATACAAATAATAAAATAATAAATAACAAAGAAGAAATGGAACAGATTTTTAACGATTTTTTTATAAATGTTCCAAAGGTATTAACGGGATCTGGAACTGGATTGTTTTTTGAAGGGTTGGAGAGTAAATAGGGGTAAATAGGGGGAAATAAGTAAGGTAAGTTGGTAAGAGTACAGAAACTTCGGTGTATTTACTAGAAGCCAAGGTCTCAAATTTTTTTATAATATTTTCCATCCCCCCACTACCCACTCATTCCATGATTAAAGAGGTTGATAAAAAATATTGAGATATTCACTTGAAATTTGGTATACGTATATATTATATTGACATCAGGAACTAGACTACATTTTGGGATTATTCCGTTGAAGGGTTGGGGGTTAAATTAGGGGTAAATAGGGGAAAATAAATAAAGCAAGCTGGTAAGAGTACAGAAACTTGAAATTCGGTGTACGTACTAGAAGCCAGGGCATCAGATTTTTTCATAACATTTTTCAACCCCCCACCACCCCTATTCTATTTATTAAAGAGGGTGATAAAATAGAATTGAGATACTCACTTGAAATTTGATACTTGTATGTATTATAACGACATCTGGCACTAGATTATATTTTGAGATTTTTTTTTTGACATCGACATTATATTTTGAGATGATTCCGTTGAAGAGTTTGGGGTTAAATAGGGGTAAATAGGGGAAAATAAGTACAGCAAGCTGGTAAGAGTACAGAAATATAAGATTTGGTGTATATACTAGAAGCGAAGACCTCAGACTTTATTAAATAATATTGTCCATATCCACGTAGTGGATTGGAAATATAGTAATTGTGAAAAATGCTTAGACCATGAGGTCGAGATATTAAATTTGAACAAAATAGTTTTTCTGTCTGTCTGTCGGTCTGTTACTTTTTTGTCCGCACGTTTTCTCCGGAACGGTGTAAGGTATTGACGAAATATTGTACACGTATATATTATAACGAGATCTGAGACTGGATTGTCTTTGGAACTATCCGGTGAAGGGTTGGGGGTAAATAGGGGTAAATGGGGGAAATAAGTAAAGCAAGCTGGTAAGAGTAAACATGAAATTTTGTGCATGTACTAGAAACCGAGGCCTCAATTTTTTTAATAATATTTTCCATTCAACGTATATGGTAGAAACCAACGCCTCAAATTTTTCTATAACTGCCTCATATATTATTAAAATTCTATTACCAATAATTTCCACATACTAGAGTGCAAATATAGTCGAGATGTTTCCTTTAAAGTGACTTGGATGAGAAATCTGGATGTGGAAGTAGTGATTCCTTAGGCAGCGGTTTTTGTAATTTTTTCGAACTTGTGGTCACTTGCTGGTTGAGCAACATGTGGCGTGATAGTTGATCGCACCAACAGCTCTATTCTTATTAATAATATTATTAACAATATTATTATTCTTAAACATGAGCTGTACAATGCTATAGCAGATAAATTGAATTTAAGGAAATTGTGACATGAATTAAAAACAAGTAGCAGTGCCAGTCATAATTAAACCTACACGGTGGGCTACTGAATAACAAAGTCACAATGTAATTATTATACATGATGTTAAAACTTTCCCATCAATATTTGCATTGAGGCAATGATTGACAGCGATTTTAGTAAAATCTTTTTTGGCTTGTTAATTATTCGTGATAAAAATCAACCATCGTAGAAAACTAGCCATTTAAGATGATTTCAAATAATCACAAACTTCATTATTGTATAATATTTTGTCGAAGGAGTGGTAACTTGTAAGTTGAGCCACATTTGACGTGATAGTTGATGGCATCAATAGCTTGGTTCTCCAAGAAATTAGTTCCCTAATATTCGCTTTTCACCATCGCATTCTCCCTATTTCTATTACTATTCAGCTGCCACAACCGGGAGGACGGCAATATAGAATAGTTGATAGTATAGGAAAAACCAGATGGCTAGGCGAAGAGGATGCTATCCAAAACATGTTCTTATCATTAATGGATTAATGGGAAAGAAAACGTAATCACCATGAAGATAACGACTGATTTTCTTTCAAATTAATAGGTGTCTTGCGCCACCCAAAACAATTTCAGTACGATCGAGCTTCGGCTTAGAAAAAATGGGCGGATGGACGAACGGCCATTTTGAGACAACTCGACGACTTACGCAGTAATGCAAAGCGTTTCTTTACGGTTTTAGGTGCCAGAAGCACGAAAAATGGCTTTTTTAAATATCTGTGTATGCATGTATGCATAATGAACAGATTTTGATGGAATTTGGTACAATTGATATTAATATCGCACATGAGCTGAAAGGTGCTGCTTCTGGTGCAGATCGGATGATGTTTAATGTTCTTTGACACATAAACTTTCAATTTTCACTACGGTATGCGTTTTTATTATGCTTTTCCAAAGAATATGTTCTTATTTCAATGATATATCGCACTTTTCTGTTCATTTCTCATTCTCAAAGAATTGTACAAGTCCTGTGACTGCGTGTTGTTCTGAATGTTATACTTCATATACGTAAGCTACGTATACCGTAGTCGATGTCAGTGTGAGAGCTTTAAGGTTGACAATTTCAAATGTTTTAGAAAGTAATACAATGTGTGGAAGGTTAGTTTAGTTTTGAAAGTATCTGCATAACCACACTGTTTCGATTTATTTGCGCATGATGGTACAAGAAAGTTTTAGAAGATATCGGTAAATATTTCTTCTAAATGAAATAAAATATGTTTTCAATATGGTACAGTATTCATGCATGTTGTTTTAATTAGGTTTAAGATAAACGCCCAAAGTATTCATTATATCAATACTAAAAATGGGCTCTGAAGAGCGTTACTACTCTTTGTTAAAGAAAATGCCACAAGAACTATTAAATTCAAAGGTCAAGCTATGACTTGAATTTAATTTAAGAAATTGTGGTTTCAGATTAGTCTCTAGATACAAAATGACATTATTAGCAGGTAATGAAATCTCTTATTTCTTAAAATTATGTAAAAGTTGAAATTGCAATGCATTTGTAATTTTTAAATTTTTATTGAAAACGTAATTCTGGCGAGTCCCACAACGGTGGGTCGTTAATTATAGACTTTAGAACCAGCGGAACGAAGGCCTACATGGCATAGGTCAGCATTAATAAGCTCGGTTAATAACCAAATCAAGGATTGTTCACAAACATTTGGTGAAGAGGTTCCAACCGCTTCCAGTGGCAGCCCATTTTCTCTATAAGCAATATTTAGCGTCTTAGAGATATGCGGCGTAGATAAATATTTTAATTTTTAAACTTTTTAAACAACATATCTCTAGCCTACTATAAACTTTATTGATTTTCTGACATCAAATAATACTTATATCTACAGGCGTGCCCTTAAAAAGTTATATAATTTTATAAGAATAAGATAATCTAATTTTACATCCCCTTTCACGTAGGCATAGTGTTATTCACCGTACGGTTTAACTTAGTTCTTGGCAGAAATACCACAGTTTTAGCCAAGATAAATAAAGGAGTTGAAACAATAATTAAATTTGATACTTGATATATACGTTGAACTTCCCGTATCGTTAACTATTGCAAATTGTAGATAAATAAGCGCAAATTGACCACCAACTCTTCCCAAGAAAAATGAGTAACTCTGCGTTTATTTAAAATAAACTCTTTTAGCGTTAAAAATAAGATAATAAATTTTAGGCCAAGGTAATAAATTTAAGAAACAATTAAAGCAAATCTATAGATGCACAGGTAGTATAATTGTTAAACATGTGTTTGGCACGGAAAGCAAAATTCTGAAATAAACAGACCATTAAAATAAAAGGAAAGTTATAAGGAGGAAGTAAAGCATATTTACACTACTTTGTTTTATTTGTTTTAGTACGTTTTATTCGTGTTAATGTGCCCAAAAAAATATTAGTAGAGATAATAATCTGGATATGATGTGACGCAAAATTTACATAATAATAAATATTTTATAAGTCATTCTAAAATAATCAATTAAAATAGGTAAAAGTAATTTCCCAGCATTAGAATTTTATGTATGTTAATCATTATTTGATAATTACAATAGAAAAAAGGTTGATATTAATTTTTTTTTTTTGCTTAAAATAGGTTGTGTAAAATGAGAAGATTAGAGAGAGGACCAACAGATGTTTTCACGAAACTCTGAAGGCCTTTGTAAATGTCTGTAAGTAACAGAATAATATAACCTAAATCAGAATGTATAATGCCCCCTTCCAGATCAAACACCCTCTACCATATCAGGTATTGCCTATCTTCCAGCAACCTCGATTGACAGAAAAATTTTATTAGATAAGCTGAGTAAGTATGGTATTAATGGTGTGGTATTGAAATGGTTCGAATGTTACTTAAAAAACAGGAGACAAAGGGTGAAATGTGAACATATGTTCTCAAGTGAGCTACCTATTGATATGGGGGTGCCTCAGGGAAGCATACTTGGGCCATTGCTATTTATACTATACATCAATGATATGTCTAAAATATTTAAACATGGTAAATACTTTTTTGCTGATGATACTCTAACCTACATTGATGAAAATGATCCTAGAGAGTTAGTGGACAAAATAAACTGCCATTTAGAACTGGTTAGAAATGGATGGAAATAAATAAATTAAAATTAAATATTACAAGAACAAAAGGTATACTCATAAGTAATCAGCAGAAATACAGATTATTTAAAGATGTAAATTTACCAATCAAGATCCAAAAGGTAAACTTGTCATTGGTCTCAGAAATCAAATATCTAGAAGTTACTGTTGATTGCAACTTGACTTTTAAGAACCATGTGGACTATATATGTAAAAAAATATCTAAAAAAATCGGTGTTCTAAAACGCGTCAGTTATCTATCTACAAATGTAAGAAAATCTGTCTATAACTGTATAATATTACCTCATTTTAACTATTGTAGTACGATACTATATATGGCAATTCAGACCGATCTAGAACGATTACACAGGTTGCAAAATAGAGCAATGAGAGTTATACCAAGATGCAATATTTATACTAGAATAAACGATATGCTAAATTGTTTAAATTGGATGAATATAGAAAATTTTCTTAAGTATAAAACGCTTTAGTTTTTATACATAAAATTAATAAAGGCGTAGTTCCAGATTACCTAAAAAATGTTTTAACTAAATCACGAGATTTGCATAATTACAATATCCGAGAAATTAATAATTTTGTTATAAAAAAAGCTAATAATGCATCTATGCACCGTTCAATTTTCTATAGTTTTAAGAGACTATTAAAAGTTGTTCTGTTATGAATTACATACAATAATATACATATTTCTGTTTACATTATATTTTTAAGTTGGTTCTGGGTAGTTTTAATTATATATTTTTGTAGCGTTAGCTTTAGGTAGTTTTTTAGTTTAATTCTAGTTTTATGCCTATGTATGTGGATACTGGGTACCAATGTAAAACAGCAATGTAAATTATGTATTTTAATGTATAGCCAAGGGCTAAATAAACGTATTATCTATCTATCTATCTCTAGCCAAATTTTCTTCAACTATAACTTATACCTACCATATACTCCATCTTCCCTCATCTCTCAACATCTACCCCTTTCTTTCACTTTCTGCTTATTACTACATTTTGAAAAAAAATGTAGTATACGTTTAGCATTTTTCCGGTGCACCATCGAAACCCGAAAAAAACGTCGGATCGATGTGAAAGTCATATCTATCGATTCGAGAGCGAATTTAGAAAATTCCGTCCGTCGGTCAGTGGGTCGGTCTGTCTGTCTGTCTGTCGGCCTGTCACGCCCAGCCCCCTTAATCCGTTTTCGGATGGCGATGAAACTTGGGTGGTTAATAGGAGGTCTTTAGAAAACCTTAACGCCGGAAGCTCGGTTCCGTTCGGAAACCGGAAGTACCCGATATAGACTTTTTGAGTTTTTCGGGGGAAATTGAATGACTCGATAACGGGTAGTCGGATCGAGATAATTCAAAAAAGAGATAGTGCCGCTGGCAAAGCTCTACAAATAAGTATACCAGAGACTATGTCGAAAAACAAACGAAAATTGATTTTTTTTGCAAAGAACTGGTTTTCTCGAAATCGGGCTAGGAAGCACGATAACTGTCCAGAATATTGATCGATTTCGATGAGAATTGGTGGGATCAAAGGTACCCGGCCACAAATCAAGCCTATTGCTGGCGGCCCGAATCTGTTGACCGCAAGTATATTTTCCAGGGCTGAGTATGATTTTTCAAAGAAATCAATAACTCCCGAACCGAAGGTTCGATTTTGATTTTCAAAAATGGCAATTGTAGGGCTCCATTAGGTCTATTAGTTGACGTTGACGTCGAATTCTACAAATTCCGAACAGTTTCCTAATAAAAATCGAAAATTAACTATTCCGTCGATCGATCTCTATAACCAGTATAAGGCATGGACCTTTTTGGACAAAAAATCTGAAATAGAGTTTTTTCGAAAAACTTAAAATAAGCGTTATTTACGAAAATGCATTCCATTGAATTATTTAAAAAAATATTACAAATTGATAAGTGATAATGTTATATTTAAAATATCATCATTCATTTCCTTATTTTCATTTACTAAATAAAAATAGAACCGATGCCCTTTCCGTGTTTCAAAATGTAGTTAGCTTTTACTTTAGTCAATGCAAAAAGAAAAAAAAGAAAAATAAATCATGCCAAAGCACTGAGTCATCTTGCGACCCTCTGCTGAAAATATAATGAATCATCCCAACAAATTGGACAAAAAGCATATCAAAATGTAGTTTTTTTCACTTGTTAAAATTATTTAGAACCTACGGATTCATACACTTAATTTATGTATTTTTATTTAACAACATTCTGTATTAATTGATAGAGTCGTAACAGCACTTATATAAACACAGTTGTAAATAAGCCAGCTTAATAAATAAATCTACTATCGGAGTATCACTATAATGGTCACGTAATTATTGAACAACACAAAACAAAGCTCCTATTTTGTTTAAGGATACAACTGTACTTGAATTTCAAACTTATATCCTGCACAGTTAAGGGATTATAGCCTTATTCCTAGCAAACATTATATTTATTATCGAGCAAATTTTATCTTATCCGCATACAAGACTGATTTAGATCTCATCATCAGAAGACGAATCTAAAAGGTAGAATTGCACTTCTAGCCGCGACCTTTCCCGCTAAAAGTGTTCGAAAGTAATTAAACCGACTTTAAAAAACTGCCATAAAAAAATATGAAATAACGTTTCATCATCATCTAATTAGTTGAACCGTATTACGTGCTATCGATATTGAGGTGGATTAAAAATACATTCTCCATGTACCTTTAATCTAAATCTGCAAAACTACGTAACTGTGACAGCCCCATAGGTTTCGCCATCTTCAATTTTTATATTTTGACATCAGATTCAGTACCAGCTGCCTCGAAAATACATAACTGCTAACTTCAGCATAATCGAATCAAAATAATAAACTTCCATTGATCCCAACAACATAGTGATTAGCATAACTATGTAATAAATGAACACTTTATAGAATGTGTTATCTGAAATGCTCTTGTTTCCTTGTTTTTTTTATAGTTTTTGCCTTTTTGTTCTTTTGCCCTTTTTTGTCTAAAATTCACTTTTGACCGATATGTTTCAAGAATCCTAACATTTTAACCTATAACTTGCTCTCCCCTGTTACCTTCTTACCGTCGGGAGACCGTTAGATTACAGTTGCTTCGAACGGGTTTTTCGTTGAGTTTTTCTCCCGTGCTAGCAGCAAAGTGTTTGTGGGCGAATTTTAGTTATTAGTGTATTTTAACTCTTTTAAAGCTTGTCACAAGCTATGGACAATTTTAATGTTAATTTTAAACTGCATGTGCAGTAGGAGTTTTAACCTTTTATATCATCGTCTTAAGCTAAACCGGTCGTGATCCGCCTAGTCCTGTATTGACCACGACTCTACTCACCGTGGTAGTTTGACTGGTTCCGAATCACGATTCGGAGATGCAATGTTTGTATTTTTTGATGTAATGAAGTTGATGATGATGATGATGGATTACGATCACGGAGTCGCGTGTTCGAATCCTTGCTAGGTATGAATGTTTAGTGGTATTTTTATTGTGTTACAGAGACGGTAGGAGTGGGCTAGATCGCTGTTGAGTGGCACAACATGTCTAAGTTGCTGCTATTTCTCCTGAGTTAGAGTCTCAGTTGCGGTAGATGGCTATATCGCAGGGAATGGTTGTTGATGTCCATGTGTATGTGTACGTGTCCTGGTTGAGTATAAACAAAGCAGTAATTAAATTAAATTATTTCGGATATTTTTTTTAATTTTGAATAATAATCTTAACTGTTTAATGAACTAATATTATTGGTATTTAGATTTTAAAAACTGACGTAACGAGGCTAAAGAAACACATTTCTGAGTATTTGCGTCTAGTATACATATAAACTCATTTAGTAATATAATCGGTAATCATGGATATCGGTTACCTATAACTATTATATAAAGGAAATGTGAGTTTTTTAATTGCCTATCCATATAATAAACATCCTTTATAAGATAAATGTACAGATTTATGAAACAGCTTTATAGATTTACACGATTAAACTTCCAACATATGTTGATCTAAAAATTAGTTTGTACTTTTAAAATAAATTAACCACCTCTTCAACCATCCATCACAATCATTATTGCATTTTGTAAACTAAAATAAAATTTTATTTATTATTATTAACCTCAAGCATGCAATGTTGATATAAACTCAAACTTTACAAACTTTCTGCAAGTAATATTCAATGCTTAATTCTCTAGATTAAATTTGCGCTATTTTGATACCTCGAACTTACAAATTATAAATTACTTTCCCATGCATTTATTGCAACATTAAATAAAATTAACGCAAATGCATTTCGGTAATAAACGTAGTATAATGCATTCGTCAGTTTTCAAAACCTATTTGATTTAGTAGCCTTGTTATTATATTATGAGCGTTTTCAATTTAATGGCCAATTTTAAAATGTTTGTTATCGCTTAAGAGTTAAAACTAAAATCATATATATTAAAATTTAGTATATCGTCTCTTTGATAGCTTTTCCATTAAAATTTTGTGAAATTAATAATCAAAGGAATCCATTGCGATGGAAATAAAACCAGTTCTAATGTATAAAAAAAGATTGATATCACCATTCTGAATTTTACCATTTCTGAAAATAACTTATGATCAAACAAAGTTGTTGCAATTTTGCAATATCTTAAATCTATCTATGTAAGTAAAAATATGAGAAGTGAAATAAGAAAACCGATTTAAAAAGCAAATTTTTTGGCAATAATAGAATAAATACACGATCGGACGAAGATGTAGTTATAACATAGATGGTTTTTGTGTTATAGTATTGGTAACAGTGTTTACACTGATCAATAAGAAATTATTTTATATTCTGAATATTCTCAGGCATTTCTTGTGAAAGTTCACCATCTTGAAAAGCGGAGGCCCAACACACAAGCGGCTTTCCACTTATGAAAAAATATTAAAAAATATTTTATATACAAATTATTATTAATTATAAAATTATATGAAAGAAACGTCCTTAGCAATATTTATCAATAATCAAACTCTGTCACAATAATTAAGAGCTGAAATTTCACTACTATATACCAGATGGCATAAAAGTATGGGAACAGCAGGATCACTCGAAAAATACGAATTCTACAAAAAAACTTTAAATACAAAAGTTGTAGGCAATTTCCCTGGCTATCTGACGGTGACCTTGTATTTGACCGTGATCATGACCTTCAAGGTCATTTGAAGGTCAAGTCAGTTTTTTCAAATGAAACCGCGGAAATGAAACGAGCGGACATTTTCCGTTCGGATATGACCTTCGGCACTTACAAAATTGACCTCTAAAGGTCAGATTTATTTTATTCTTGAACTTCAATTTAGTCTTGAACTTCAATTTTGCAACAGCGAATAATAAATAGATGTGCGCGCTGAGATTACACCAGAAATGATAAGAAATACAATTGATAATCTTTATATCCGTCTGGCTCACGGGCAAACTGTCAATGGCGAACAATTTGAACATCTGCTGTAATAACAAGACAAGTACGGGAACAGCAGGATAACTTGAAAAATACGAATCGTAGAAAAAACTTTAAATACAAAAGATGTTGAAAATTTCCCTAGCTATCTGACTGTTACCTTGGATTTGACCTTGACCGTGACCTTCAAGGTCATTTGAAGGTCAAGTCGGTTTTTTCAAACAGAAACCCCTACGTTTAATCCCAGAAATGAAACAAGCGGATAATTTTACGTTCGGCATCTCCGAACGTAAATTTCTTCGCTTGTTTCATGTCCGGGGTTAAACGTAGGGGATCCTAATTGAAAAAATCGACTTGCCCTTCAAATGACTTTGAAGGTCACGGCCAGGGTCATAGCCAAAGTCACCGTCAGATAGCACTTCTGCACTTACAAAGTTATAGTGTAAAGATGACCTTTAGAGATCAATTTTGTAAGTGCCGAGGTCATGTCCAAACGTAAAATTTTCCGCTCGTTTCATTTCCGGGATTAAAAGTAACATCTACTTTCGAAAAGTATACTAAAAGTGTATACAGTAGAGGAAAATAAGAAAGTTTATGTGCCAAAAGGGCACCAAACGTCACCTGATCTGCTCCACAGCCTTTTCAAATCACTTCTGTATCAAATTCCATCAAAGTCCGTTCGCTGGTTACAGCGCTGTCCGGTTACATACATACGTACACACAGAGATTTTTTCGTGGCATTGTGGAATAGTCCAATCAGCCAACAGCCATTTTTTAAGAACCACTTTTTCGTCTAAATCATAGTTCTCGACCTTGGCATATTTTTGCAAGAGTGCTGCATTTAAAACTCGTAACGGTGAGTATAAAACATGTTCTCATATTTCATAAATCCGTATGTATGGATGTTCCAAAGTGTCCTTAAAATTCTGTTTGTGAAAGAAAAGTTTGATTTTCTTAATATACAGGCGTCGATATTTGTCGAAATTAATTGAATAAGCTGACAATAACCGTATTTCTTAAGAGATGTGGGTTGACGAGAATTCAGCCTTTAAATATTTGTATAATGAAAACTTAATGTAAGATTCATGATTCAAATAAATCGGTCGAAAATTTTTATATTTATTTTTATAGCGAAATAAAGACATAAAACAAGTTGTAAAACAGGCATCTTGAGCAAGGTATCGTTATAAACAGCAATAATAATAAAAAAACAAATTGTCGCGATAATAATGTCGGCGTAAAGTTTATAAGTAAGTTTCAGTTGCTAGCAGTAATTTCGTATTTAAATAACACGTGTCGTACAAAAGCCACTTGCCTAAAGAAGTAAGAATAAGTTAAACAGCTTTAGTACTTATAACATAAACTCATACCATTACTATACATAATATATAGTCATTCGCAGGGAACAAAAACCTCGAAGATCCTCTTGCACTCGAGGGTTTTATTTATTAAGTACTTGTACTAAAAAGCAGGTTCAAGTTGAATATAAAAATCATTGCCGTGTCATTAAATGTAATGGTATTAAAATCAATCAAAAATAGGTTTTGGCAGTTTATCGAGAGTAAGAAAAGTAATAATGATTTACTGGCAACTATGTAGTATGAGGACAAATATTATGCAGGCAACAAGGAACTGGTTAATAGAATATTAGAATCTGTTCTCCAGGCAGAACAATTACAATAACATTGCCGTCGTTGGCGACACAGGCGGTTAAGAGGACTACGGTTGTATTATATATTATTTAATGATGCTGGCACGTTGCTTACTTCTTATGCTTGAAAATTACGCAAGTCATCAAAATAACTAGAGACAAGACAACCAAACGAATGGTAATAAAACTTCGCACTGAAATAATTCCTGAAAATGTGATAAATCTAATAACATTTAAAAATAAAATTAGGCACAGATGGCAGCTTTACAGACGGAACATAGATACAAGGAGGATGATCGACTTCCAAAAACAGCATTAAAGAGAAACTGTCTGAATATAGGGAGAATTCCTGAAATGACATAATCCAGGCTCTGCCACGAAAGGAGAACTCTCTATAGAGAAAGTCTCGTCTGCTAAGGAGGACGTTTGCGACTATACCTGCCATAATTAAAAATCAAATAAGATACAACATCGACTTAGAAGAAACCAAAATAATTGCACAGCGCTTACAATTTTCTAATACTCCTATGAACGTGTAACCGTTTCACGACGAGTTCCAATCCCTCCAAACAAACTCCCAAAAGTCCTCACAAAAACTGAAATCGATTGCAATTGGTCCCGGGGTAGGAAAATTATACCAACTACTTCTAATGGTCAAAAATCACGTACAGAACTTGTTTTTGAGGATTTTTGTTGGCAACATTCATGAGATTGATGACTAAGGATACGGGGTAGGTAGGGCCAACGAGGGGGTTAACCAAAGAGTTGAAACCTCCAAATCAATTTTCCTCGGGTTATTCGAACGGGATCGAGTTGGAAGGAGCTCTTCAGAAGGGTAGTGGTTTCCACCCTCTTAACGGGTTGAAAAGATGGATGGATGAATGAGAGATCCTATTCCCCTATGTTCACCACCTCTCAACATGATTGCATCGAAACAACCCGCGGAAAATTTAACAAGAGCAGCAGTTTCCTCAGGGGGCAGTTTCCACCCCTTGAAGAGAATAAACACGAGGAAAATCGATTCAGCTCAATTTCTTCACCAAGAGGGTGGTTTCAACCCTTTGGTAAACCTTCTGCTTGACCCTACCTACCTCCGTTTCCTTTGCCATCAATCTCATAAATGTTCCCAACAAGAATCCTCGGCAACAAACCAGCCATCCTGTGACACACCCCAGAAATCAAGTTTTAGTGGTGGTTTCTGCCCATTAAAAGTAGTTACGACGAGTTCCAACTTAGAGATCCATTTCAATCGATTCTCCGTCCCATTAAGACGGGGGAGAAAGTCCCTTGCTTCACTGGCTCAGAAGTGTGCACCTACTTCGCTTTATTTACTGATGTAACAAGTAACACAAAATAAATTGCTGCAGTACAGTGCTACGAGTACATTATGGACGACAAACTCACAAAACACTTCACCATTGACTTCATGTATTTTACGAAAGACGATGACGATGATTACAGGCGGACAAACCACAATAGCAGACAAAACACAAAACTCTAAGAATCACATCCCATTCATCACACGAGTAAAAAATAACTCGAAAAATTTTTCACACTTACAACTTCCGGTTCTATTAAACGGCACTTAACTACAGGAAATTTTTAGTTCTGCTTTTCCTGTATTTCTGAAATATAAGACATCAAACTATTATAAAACGTTTAATTTAATTGTCATAATTTTAAAATTTCATACATAAATATGCTATGCAGCTAATAGCGAATAGAAGCTTCCGGATTGGGTCACTACTTCTAATTTTTTGATATATGTATTTGCATATTATGGAATGTCGATATAATATATGATCATCATCATTCTTAGTGCTACAGCCCTATGTGAGCCCCGACTTTCTCTAGTTCTTTTCGCCATTACTGCCGATTCCGCGACTCTTGCTTCCAATTCTCTGCACTGATTTTTCGTGCATCCTCATCGACATGATCCTTCCACCGTATGTTTCTAACTCCCGCTGGTTCCAAAACCATGACCTCTCTTGTGGGGTAATTGTCATCAGCTCTATTGACGTGTACTGCCCACCTAAGTCGTCCTATCCTTATGCTTTTCACCACATCGTTACCCTTTACCACAGGTTTGTATTTCTCATAGAGCTCAAAGTTTTAACGACGGCGCCTTACACCATTGTCACATACAGCTCCCAAGATCCGCCTCAGGATTTTCCTTTCAAAAGTTTGGAGTAGGATTTCATCAGCTTTCCTCAGGGTCCATGTCTCGGATCCATACGTCAGAACTGGGAGTATTATCGTTTTATACAGCATTAGCTTTGACTTTATATGATAATTTCCTGCTTTTAAGTTTTTTTTTTGCGTATTACTTCCTCGGATATATTATTTTTATTATTTACTGAGGACCCCAGGTAAGTAAATACTCGTACTGCCTCAAAGTTTTAATCATCTATATTATATATTGTCATGTTTCTGGTTCTATTACCTGGTGTCGACGTCATAAGTTTTTCCCTCATTCACTATCAGATTCATATTTTTTTAAACAGCATCCACATCATATGCGTATACCATTATCTGTATGCTCTTATTAAATATTGAACCCCTGTTTTTCAGCCCTGACTACTTTTTCAAATCCTATGTTAAAAGCTGAAATGCCTCAGTCTTTATTTGCGTTAAAAAAAATATTTTACCTTGTATTTTCACTTGGCCGGTTACTTGGCTCATTGTTGTTTTGACGAGTCTTATTAATTTAGGAGGTATTCTGAGTTCTCTCAGCCTCATACAGTTTAGGTTTAATGATTCTACCATAGGCTGCCTTAAAGTCTGTAAATATGTGGAACGTGTCAATGTTGAACTCCGTGATCTTTTCTAGGATTTGTCGCAGGACAAAAATCTGCGACAGATCCTAGAAGAGACTGCGGAGTACAACATTGATACGTTCCACATGTTTATAGACTTTAAGGCAGCCTATGACAGCATCATTAGACCTAAACTGTATGAGGCTATGAGAGAACTCAGGACATCTGCAAAATAATGTCTTGGCAAAACAACAAGGATTCGAGTAACCTGCCATATTAAATGATTGTTAAATGAAATAAATGACACCTAATTTTAAGGAAACAATATGAAAATTAGTTAAACAAAATAAAAATATTTTGATGGTAATGGTAATGTTATTGCTCAGGCTACGGAGTTTCCAGTTCGATTCCTGGCTAGGGATGAATGTTTAGTGGCGTTTTGAATGTGCTACCGACAAGAAAATAGTAGTGGGCTAGATCGTGGGTGAGTGGTACAACACAGCTAGTACCTGTTATTTCTCCTGAGTTCGAATCTCAACTGCTGTAGAAAGCAATGTTGCAGAGAATAGTTGTTCTGTTGTGGTCTGTGTGTTCGTGTCCTGAATGAGTAATGGAAGAGCCACTAAGACGTTAATAATAATAAAGCGTTGAAAAATAATAAAATAATAATAAGTATTAAAAATTTAATGTAAGCGTTGCTGTCAAAAAATCATCAGTATTGTCCTACTAAATTCACTTTTAAATTCCTTATAGTTTAACCACTCCATCGGTACATCAGATTAGTCGTTACTAGTGACAGAAAGTTTTACTAACTGCACTAGGACTTAAACCCGCTCTGTAAACAATATATAGGAGTAGAAACCAAAACAATCTAAAATATAGTGTGAAAAATATCTGTCCGCCTTATAAACAACTCTGCGGTGTTATTTTCCTTTTATTTGGCGTTTCGTAATTTTAAATAACTTCAAAGCCTTAATGTCTTACTTCTCTGAGCCAGATAATAATTTCTAGTGTTTTCACGTTAATCTTATATAAATAATCCTTTGACTAGTAGCCGTAAAAAGACACCCCGTGGCAGCGGGCCAACACCATGCAGTTCTTAGATCAACGACCGTTTACTGTACATGTTCTCTTACTAATCTTGATATACAAATACAATTCCTAGTCTTAATGTATTAAAAGTGTTCTTATTATATCGCATAAATATAGAATACGTTGCATCTATTAGGTCTTTTTAAAACTTAAACAAAAATTCATATTATTGTGTTAGTTATATCATCATATTTGCATCATGTTGTTAGCCATAGAATTTTGATAAACCTTCAAACTGTTCGTTTGTCTGTCTGTCAGTTAAGCTGCCTAAGAGTGCGATAAATTAAGAAAGAATAATCCGATTATATTGAATACCGTGTGATTATTTTTTGTGGAGCACTTTAAAAACAAAGTGTACAAGGAATCCATCAATAATATTAAACAATTGAGGGAAACAATTCCAAATACTTTTGCCTTCCTGCAAAGGAGTGACATTGGACGTGGAGTGCGTAACATCAAGAGAAGAATAAACGATCGATTGCCTTAATGAATGGGGAATATGAATTTTATTGAACATCTTCTATAACTTGTTACGAATACATGTAGTTAAATATATGTTGTATTACAATGACTATACAAAGTACTCGTCATGAAGTATTTCGGTCTGTATTTCCGAAAATAATGATAATTGGAAATTCTATGAACTTTAAATGTGTCCATATGTATAGAGAATCAACCAGACTAGTTTTATTCACGAGAAAATTGGCCAAAAATAGGTTTTGAACATATTTTGGCCAACATACTGGCACAAACATTGGCCACAATTATGTTAAAATATTTTCCATCTATAGCTTTGTTAAGTGCGAAGATTCCTCTTATTCCAATAGTATTCCAGATATTCTCAAAATATAAGAAAGAAACAAGTCATCTTTGGTGCATTTTTATTTGTTTGTCGAGTGTTTGATTTATATCGCACACAATTATAAAAACGAAGAGTATCATAAAGTTGAAGGTAATAATTTTCTAACCAATAACCTAATATACGATTCAAATGTATTGACCCCTCACTTTAACCGCGAATATCTTGGAAACGTAGGAGCGGAAAAAATTGAAAAAAGATGTGTTCTAAATCATTCGCTGAATTTTAAATAATGTACATTGGACAGTTTTGAAGTTCTACTAAGTTATATTAAAAAATGTCCTACTTTTTAAGGAAATATTGACCATACCAGTTTTAAATCCATTGTGTCATGGAAAATATGCCTACTATGTCAATAGTATTTTAGATACCGATGAAGCAGGTCATTTTTCATACGAGGAAATTTTTTCATAATTTTTTATTCAAAAATTTTGCAGTTATTATCAAAAACATGTTTCATGTTTATTCGATTATTTATCAATGTATTTAATTTTTTATTTATAAAATAGTTAATCATATGAAATGTAAACATTTTCAGAAAAAAGAATTGGTATATATCAAATATTAATTTAGTTACCAAGCGCAATAGATAATATTATGGCTTGCAATAATATTATCTATTGCGCCTGATAACTAAATTAATATGATATATAACAATTATTTTTTCTGAAAATGCTTAGATTTTATATAATTTAAACCATTTTGTCAAAAAAATTTTTAGATACATCCATAAATAACCGAATAAACATGAGGTCAGCTTTTTGAGAATAACCGCAAAATTTTTAAATAAAGAATTATGAAAAAATTTCCTCGTATAAAAAATGCCGTGCTTTACCGGTGTCTAAAATATTATTTACATAGTAATCATATTTTCCAAGATATAATGGACTTAAAACTGGTATGGTAAAAATTTCCTTAAAAAGTGGGACATTTTTCAATATAACTTAGCAGAACTTCAAAACTGCCCAATGTACATTATTCAAATTCCAGTGAATGAACAGGCGATTTCTGACGTATTTTAACAGAAACTCTTCATTTTGAGGCATAATATGTATAAATCTGTTAAATGTGTTGTAGCGAGGTAAATTTTCCGTTGCCAAAAATGCAGTTTAAATTAATAACATACCTCGTTATTTGCTCCGCTTACATTCGAACATATGCATTGTAAATTATTATTATAGATTTCTCCTAAATTTAGCTAGCTGAAACCGCGAAACAGATTTCTACTTTAAACAGGTAATTTGATAAACCTGGCAGTGAGAGGGCTGTCCATAATATTAACATTAATTACAAGATTTGATACTGAGGGCGTTGGTAAGTCAGCTGCGTAAATTAGTTTCATTAGACCACATTTGAAATCACGTCTCTCCGATCCGTCAAACAGCCCAGTCGGGTATTATTCCGTATATCCAGCACATGTAAGTACACCGTTTTATCACCGCCGCTGGTTTCTTGTCGACCTTTTTATATTGACACCGATAAGAATAATTCACTGAAATGTGTGTTTTAAAGCAATAATTTGAAACCGATTCCGTTTAAATGTATCAGAATATAATTGTTATTTTCCGACTTGGCTGAAATTAAATGAATTTAAATTATTACAATAATAAGAGAGTCCAAGTTAGGACCTGTCAATTTCTCCGATTTTATCCAAATAGCTATGTTCGCAAGAATTTCCAAATGGGAAAAAGAACATAGATAATATTTCGAGAGAAAACTGTGTACCGTTTACCGTTTATATTATTTTGATCCAGACCATTTGTGATGGTACTGCGATAAAATAATATGTTATTTACCAAATGGGTAGAAGTTTTAATTACCGTATATTTTATTTTAGCTAGGTCGTAGCAAAATAAAATCTGTATTTGCAAAAATTATTTTTGTGAAATTTATTGTAGTGTTATTGTTAATTTACCGTTCATTTTGTTCCCAGTATTTCGCATTGATACGAAATGGAACAAAATACCTTACTTTGAAATAATTTATAGAAATTTATTATAGTCCGGGAATTGAGAATAAAATCTAGGCTACCGTAAATAAAGTAACTAACATTATATTCTGATACATAGACATTTTCCGCATCAAATCCGACAAGATACCACGTGGCCGAACCCAAATGCATTTAATGAAGGCACCCAGCTGTGGGGTTTGAGGCGCTTGGCAAACACCGCATCAAGTGTTGATGTAATTTCAATATTTCCGAACCGAACCGAAATACCACCGTTCTGATTATTGCTGCCGTCTAGGCAGAATAATCTCCGCCGTAAGCTGGTACCAAATCCGATAACCATTTTATTTTCCGAACCTAGTGTAACCAAGGTTACATACCGCTCCGAATCCGATAACCGTTTTATTTTCCGATCCGAGTGTGACTTGAGTTACACACCGCACCGAATCCGAAAACCGTTTAATTTATTTGGTATCAGTTTTATTTCATGTTGCCAAGTTCTTCACACTTACACTCTGACCTTTCATTTTGGCATGCTGTTGATAACCGCTTGCTTTTGCCTGGTACTTGCATACTGCCTGCTTTTATTACTTACTGTGGTGTTGTTTCTTACCATTTACCGTTTTTTTTTCCGCTTACTGTTTTTTCTACCGATTTCATTTTTTCCTTTACCGTTTTCACCGTTTGCTTGCTTACCACCGCTTACTTCCGCATTAATGAGTAACTAGTAGCTAACTAGCTTCTCACCGCCTGGTTACCCGTACGTCACAAAATGGCACCCTACCTAATTCGAATTAGACTAAAATGACATATCTTAAGTTTTTCTATTTTATTTATGAGAAACTCCGTATTTTGGTACCTAACCGTTTTTTATTGTTTTGTAAAAATTTCATTGTATGTTAATAAACTTTGTTATTTACCGACATCTGCCTTTTACTGTTGAATGTGAGTGAAAGTCTAATCTGCCGTCCGGACGCCTGGACATACCGTGTCTCCACTGTAGCTATCCCAGCCCTACTGCAACAGGCTGCGTTTAGGAGGCTAATGTGGGACCTTTGCCCCACGTAATAATTGCAAAGGTGGCGCTCGAGATTACCGAATTTAACCGAAATATAGCTCAGCGCTAAAGTGACGCTTCCACTTGCCTATGCGCTATGGCAACTGGAAGAAAGCACGTCACAGTGTATTTAAAAACAGCTCATTGCGCAAGTACGACGCTTTTGGACAGTTTTTTAATACAGCGTCATATTCTACAAAAAAAATTAACGACCTTTGTCTGAAACATCTTTTTCTTTGGAACATTTTCTTTAAACATTTCCGACACAAGGCATGTAAAATAATTTGATAAAAGTTACTTATCTTTTTGCACAGAACATGGGGATGTAATAGAGAATATACATTTCCGTTTATGAAATGGAAGCTGACCATGAGCACGTCCACCAAGCCGAAAAAAAAACGAATACTATTTTGCTTGTTTTTCGAACTCAAAAAACTTTTGTAGGAAACAGCTTCTCTCTAAAGAGCGTCGATCTTGAAATATTTTATAGACTTAACTTAAATGGACCACCCTGTATAAGAGCCAGACTAAAACACATTTATGTATAGTACTATAGAAAATAAATATCATTGAATATTATTTTATTATGGTGGATACACAATACACACCCATTACCATATTTTGTTCTTACACCTATCTGACGTCAGATGGGTATAATATTAGATTTATACAGTAAATTACTTCTTACTGTGAGATAAAACATGGTCTTTAAATATGCTGATTTTATTAATAAAATTACTTAGTTTATTATGTTTACTATACTTTACTCAATTTCACTTAGAAAGAAATAACATAAACCTGTATTTAACAACTTAACAAAAGCCGTGTGATTCTATTACACTATTGTGTCATAGGTGAGGTTAATTTGGGTCGCCCCTAAACCCTATGAATGCTTGCATTAAGCTAAAAGACAAAAAATATTTATTAAGTTCAAAAACATAAAGCAATGAAATCTGAATATAGCTAATTTTGGTCTCTAACCTGAAGTTTATAATAAACTAAAACTGTCACAATATTAAACAAGCTGACCATTATAATAATAATAATAATAATTTATTTCTCTATTAAAAGTATAGTGTTTACAAAAGGATAAACAGTACACAAGAAATACAGAACAAGTCAATATGTATATATGTATATCAGTATACGACACTACAAGAACCTACGCATAAACGAACTAACAGATTTTATACAAAAAATTCATTCACAGAATAACAGTTTCTATATATAAGATACTCTTTTAATCTTTTTTTAAAAATATGTATATTGCCTGAGGAAGTTATGTCATTGCTTAAAAGATTATACGGTTTGCAGCCATTGTAGAAAAAATTTTTTTGGTACATACTTGTTCGATGAGAATTGGGTTGAAGAATGTCTTTATGCCTAGTATCATATTCATGGTTTAGATTATTTACAGAAAATAATGATTTGTTACTCTAGATGAAAGAACATACCTCGAAAATGTATGTACTAGCAACTGAGAGAATGCGTAATTGTTTAAAGGCATCTCTGCAAGAATCGCGGTAATTTAATTTTGCTATAATTCGAACAGCATATTTCTGCAAGACGAATACACGATGAACATGACTGCTGTTGCCCCAATTGATTATACCATATCTCATATGGGAGTGAAAGTTCACATAGTATAATGTTAAAAGGACATCACGACTACAGTGATTAGCTAGAAAGCGCAGACCATAACAACTGCTTGTCAATTTTTTAGTTAAAACATCTATATGACAAGCCCATTGCAAATTATTGTCATAGTGCACTCCGAGAATTTTCGTTGAAGCAGACAGAACAATGTCTGGATTATTGTGACTAGCAAAGCCGTTCACAAAGTCCGTTATAGGTTTTTTAATAGAAAATGGTAAATATGTAGTTTTGGTTTTGTTTAAATAGAGACAGTTTTTTTCAGCCCACGTGATGATCCTATGATATGTTTCCTCAGTGAGGATTCTCAGGGATTCTACGTCTCGCTCAGTAAGCAATAAATTGGTATCGTCTGCGTAGGTGACAAGGTATATGCCTGGAGTATTCTTCAAAAAAAAGGCCAAGTCGTTGGCAAAAATTAAAAATAGCAGAGGTCCCAAAATTGATCCTTGAGGTACACCTTTATCGACGTTATATTTATTGCTAGAGGCATCGTTGAGATTAACAATTTGATTCCGATTTTCCAGATAAGATGTAAAGAATTTCAGAGGAATACCTCGAATTCCGTATCTGTTTAATTTTTGGAGTAATAGTTCGTGATCCACGCAATCAAAAGCACGAGAAAAGTCTATAAACAGGCCAAGGGTAGACTGTTTATTGTCCAAGGCGTTGACGATTCGTTCATGAAAAGCACATAATGCGGTTTCAGTACTCTTATACTTGGTAAAACCATGCTGTGTCGGCGATAAAATATTATTTTGATTTAGAAATACGGTAAGTTGTTCTTTCACGCTAAGTTCGAATAATTTTGAAAAGCTTGGTAGTAAACTAATGGCCCTATAGTTTTCGTAGTCATTGGGATCTCCCTTCTCATAGAGGGGCAGCACAATAGCCAATTTAAATTGTCTAGGAAAAATCCCAGTCTGAAATGACAAGTTTATGATGTGCGTCAATTGACTAGTAAAAGATAATTTACATTTCTTAATTAAATTATTGGATATCTCGTCATATCCACACGCGTTAGAGCTTTTCTCTTACGATTTACCTACTGCACTTTTTGTATACTTGTTGTGCATTTTATAGGATACTTTCGCAGTTCTTTTGAAGATAATATTCATTTTAGACGTTTTTTTTTATTTACAAAACAAAACAAAAATATTTCTTATTTTTAATTTTATTTATTGATCGATTTTATTCAGAAACAATGGGGTTCCTCCTCTAGCTAACGCTAAATACTAGCGAGATTTCAATACAACCGGACCTTTTGTTCTTAAGTTACCGTGCTTAAAAGAAACGCGATGGACGGACAGACGGGCATACAGAAGTTGTTCAGAATTCAATCACCAACACAGTGATATGATTTTCTTTCTCTACGAGCGATATTACCGGTTTTAGAAATGTATCGATGCAATGCAATATACCTACTCGTCGTTTTGTATTTGCGAAGAGTGTAATAATATTCAGTGTTCAGTGAATGTAATTTTAAATCTATGTTTGTTAAATATTATTGTGAATATATTTAGCTTTAATTGCGGTTAGCTTTAATTGCTATAAATATTATCAGAAATGGGATATGGAAATGGCCTTTTGAACATTTCAGAGAGACGCATCTGGGTGCAAGGAGTGTATTTAAATCTAATATAGTCCATAGTCGGCAGGGAAACGGAAATTAAATGATTTTATATCAAATGCGAAAGTTATCAAACTTAGTAAACATGTTCTAATTTTTTTGAATTCAGTTGTCTCTTACAATTTTGGACACCTCGGAATGTATTTAAATTCTGAAAAATTGGAATGAGAACCTAAAAATTGTACGTATTTGTATGTATTTCTATACTATATTTGAGTACGCTACTAATTTCAAAACCTGAAACTTCCTTCTTTTTCAAAGTTTTGTTTATAACCTTATAAAGGCTGTAAACTTGTTGCAGAGTTCTGCTTACTATTTGTAATATTTATCAATATTTGCAAGCCAAATTACAAAACAGATCGAGATTATTAATTATACCTCAGTACCTCGTTTTTTCATATAAAAGGATGAAACTTTTAAGTTGCAAAGGAGAGACTGTAAAATACTGGAAGTTCGGCCCAGCCGGGGGAACCTCTAAGGTCAGTTTTATATGGATCTGATGCTATAAAACCGCTGCCCCAGGATTCACTACTTCCACATCCAGATTTTCCATCCTAGTATCTTTAAAGGAAACCACATTGGTCTATATTTGCACTCTAGTATATGGAGATACATAAATGGTCATAGAATTTTAATAATATTTGAGCAGATATCATAAAAAAGTTTGAGATGTGGCATATACGCCAAGATACATATATGTACCAAATTTCAACTAAAAGTCTTAATTTTATTTTATCAACCCTTTTAGTAATGGGGTGGAGTACAAAAATATTATAAAAAATCTGAGGCCTTGACTTCCTCCCAAGTTTTTGTACTTTTACCAGCTTGCTTAATTTATTTTTCCCGATTTACCCCTATTTAATTATCCAGTTCCAGATCTCGTTATAATACATACGTATACAAAATTTCAACTCATTATCTTAAACCGTTCCAGAGAAAACGTGCGGACAAAAAAGTTATAAACAGCCAGACCGAAAATTTTGTTTGACCCAAATTTAAAATCTCGACGTTTAATAACATTCTAAACCTATTTCAAGAAAAAAAAATATAATTATTTTACAATCACTATACTTCCAATCCACTACGTGGATGTGGAAGTAACTAGCAACTAGGGGCTCAGAGGACGGTCGGCATCCAGACCAAAGGCCGGCGCGGCCCAGATCTGTAGATTGGAGACTGTCCAACGAGGTAGTAAAACCTGACAAAATCAGATGGGCAATTGGTAAGTTCCAACCATACAAATCTCCTGGAATGGATGGAATTTACCCAATCCTGCTCCAGAAAGGACAGGACATATTACTACCACATTTATGTAAAATATTCAGAGCCTGTTTGGCCTGGAGATACATACCACGTATATGGCGGAAGGTGAAGGTTACCTACCTCCTAAAAATAGGTAGGATTTCGGACCAAACACCCAAGTCATATAGACCCATAAGCCTGTCCTCTTTCCTGCTTAAAACACTGGAAAGACTACTGGACAGGTATATTAGAGACGAAATTCTAAGAGAAAACCCTCTTAGTGAACGTCAGTATGCATACCAGCCGGGAAAGTCAACAGACCTCGCGTTGGATGATTTAAATAGGCTACTGGCAAAGTCATTAGATGACAAAGAAATTGCAGTAGCCACTTTTCTAGATATAGAAGGAGCGTTTAACAACGCAACAACGCACTCGTTAACGAATGCGCTGTTAACCAGAGGAGTCCCAACAGTGCTATGCCAGTGGATCAAGGCCAACCTAGAGAAACGGATAATAGTATCCACTTTAGGCGAGGCTACCATTGAGGCAAAGGTGAGTACAGGTTGCCCCCAAGGAGGGGTACTATCTCCACTACTGTGGGCAACCCTTGTTGACGACCTCCTCCGGAAAATTTCTGCGGAAGGCTTTTATTGCCTAGGATATGCTGACGACACAGTAATAGTTGTCAGGGGGCGATTTGCGAACACGATATCAGAGCGTTCACAAAGAGCCCTAAATATTGTCGACAGGTGGTGTAATGAGGAAGGACTCTCCATTAACTCCCACAAAACCACAGTCGTCACTTTCACAAGAAAAAGAGTCTTGGAAGGCCTTAAGCCCCTAGTGCTCAACGGTGTGGAGATTCCATTTCTCAGTGAGGTAAAATACCTAGGAGTCATTTTTGACCAAAAACTGACATGGAACTCCCACATTGAAAAAGTCACACAGAAAGCAACAATAGCCCTCGGAAGGTGCAGGCAGATGTGTGGAAAAAATTGGGGATTAAATCCCAAAATGACTCTATGGTTATACACTAGGGTAGTAAGACCCATGATAACCTACGGATCGGTAGCATGGTGGACTAAGACAGTTAGACCAGCCATTCTATATTTTTTCGGCTGTTTACCGATATACAGTAAACCAAAATATGTAAAATATCGGAAATTTTCCGTAGAATTCAATGCTGTATTTTTAAAACAACTGACAGTCATGGGTCTTACCGAAAATTGCGGCCAAAGTTGGTCAAAAACAGTTTTTTGCGTTTAAAAAATAAAATATGCTTTGGATTAAAAAAAGTTTCATACAAAAGTTGTAGAATTAATTATTATTGATCGATCTAGCCCGGTCCGATGTTAAAAAATTCGAAAATGAAGTGGCAATTTAAAAAAAAACGTTAAAAATCTCTGTTTTTTAAAACGCTTGTATCTCTTAAAAAAAAAAAAAATTGAAGCCATACTTGGTGAAAGTGTAGCCCTTGGCAATCCAAACAAAAGCGTTTTTGAAAATTTGAAAAACAATGAAAAGTTTTTGCAAAAACCGATTTTTTCGAAAAAAAAATATTTTTTTAAAATGCCAATAAATCATAAACCCGTGAGTTTTTATAAACGTTTCGGGGCTTAAAATTTTCTTTAATAGTTGCCGTAATATGGGAAATTACTGCGCGCTTTTTTAATTGATCAGTAATGTGCAAAGAATCGGTCGAAAAATCGTTTTTTTTTTCCATAAAAAAAAATTAAATATCTTCAAAAATTACAGTTCCATACAATCGTCGTTATTCTTATCTAATAGCTTAGTATTTTTCTGTAAATTACAAAAAAAAAATCAACTCTCCGACCTTCTGAAGCCGAGAAATTTTTTTATTTTTTTTTAATTCTTGTGGCGTCATTTTTTAATATTAAGGGCTCAAATTTACATGAGCTGAAGTTTAATACTTACAGATTAAATAAAAAATTTCCAAATTCAAATCAGTCATCACTGAGTACTGGAACGTTAGTGACATGAGCTGATCAGGACCGTGGCATGAGTACATTAGCACTATCGGTGGAGTGGGTGAGAACAAACTCCCACTGACTTTCTCTTAATTATAATGCTTGTGTTTTCATTAGTTATTTGTGAGTATTTAAGCGGCAAAGTAATTGATTATAGTGCTTGGGTTATTTATAATTGCAAAGGAAATAACAAAATAATTTTTTTTTTTAATTCGTGTATTTATCTGAAAAAAACGTTAAACAATGCGTGATACAATATTAATATTTTTGTTTCTTTACAGGTGATTTATATTCGCTTTCGCTGCTACTACTATTGTCACTATTATATACAGTAAGTTCTGATGTGTCACCATCACTGTCAACAATGTCGTCATTTACATTTTCATTAACATATTCTTCGCTGTCTATAGCTGCTTCTGTAATATTCAGCTCGTTTAATTCATCGTCGAAAATATCTTCGATAATACGAGTTTCAATATTTGTGCAAGTTTCGTTGTCACACTTTAAACATATACTTGAACATTTTAATCCATGCTTTCTACAGCTGCAAGTTTTGGTTCTGCATCCAGTCCCACATCGGCAGGCTATTGTTTTTAAAATGTCTTCTGGGATCATTTGATCAGAGCTACATATGGGGAGCAGGAGCAGATTCGTGCCATCGATTTTCCAACCCCATCGTTCTGGATCAAGTGAATTTCCAAGCCATGCTTGCAGTTGTAAAAAAGTGCGATAGGAATGTTGAGCTGCAGCACCCTCAGTAGGTGGGAGATTTGCCAAGTTAAATGATGATCTAGATGTAGAATTTTTAAACTGAGCAAACCTTAAGTCACTCAGAGTACCCGTGAATTTTTTTTGTAGAGTATAAAGTAGAAATTATTTTGCATCCGACTTGAGCAATAACCGTGTGCGGAGTACTTTTATCGTAAAAAACATCGAAATTTGGGAGCTGTAGCTGTCGCTTGTCAAAAACTTTACAAATTTTATTTTTGCATTGTTTAAAAAAACAGGAGGTTGTGTCGCAGCCTGATATTATATATAAAAGTCCAATGTAGTTTTTTAAATGTGGGTATTTAAAACAATTACAGTCATACACTTTTTCAATATTCTTTCCTTTGCCCAGTTTACAAAAAAATATATTGGTATTTGATGCCGCTAACTGTATCAATAAAACTAGTAGGTCAGTGTCTTCGCCATGTATTTTTACAATTTTTCCTTCTTTTTGTAACTCAATGGCAGTAGTTATAATGAGTCTATCGGCATCTTCAGCAGCTATTTTTGTTGAAAAGTTAAGTTTCTGTAATTCTGTACAAGCCAAGCTATGCGTGTTACTGACTTTCCAGTGCTCAGTGATGACTGATTTGAATTTGGAAATTTTTTATTTAATCCGTAAGTATTAAACTTCAACTCATGTAAATTTGAGCCCTTAATATTAAAAAATGACGCCACAGGAATAAAAAAAAAAATAAAAAAATTTCTCGGCTTCAGAAGGTCAGAGAGTTGATTTTTTTTTTCTGAATTTACAGAAAAATACTAGCTATTAGATAAGAATAACGACGATTGTATGGAACTGTAATTTTTGAAGATATTTAATTTTTTTTTTATGAAAAAAAAAAAAACGATTTTTCGACCGATTTTTTGTACATTACCGATCAATTAAAAAGGCGCTCAGTAATTTCACATATTACGGCAACTATTAAAGACAATTTTAAGCTCCGAAACGTTTATAAAAACTCACGGGTTTATGATTTATTGGTATTTTAAAAAAATGTTTTTTTTTCGAAAAAATCGGTTTTTGCAAAAACTTTTCATTGTTTTTCAAATTTTCAAAAACGCTTTTGTTTGGATTGCCAAGGGCTACACTTTCACCAAGTAAGGCTTCAATTTTTTTTTTTTTAAGAGATACAAGCGTTTTAAAAAACAGAGATTTTTAACGGTTTTTTTTTAATTGCCACTTCATTTTCGAATTTTTTAACATCGGACCGGGCTAGATCGATCGATAATAATTAATTCTACAACTTTTGTATGAAACTTTTTTTAATCCAAAGCATATTTTATTTTTTAAACGCAAAAAACTGTTTTTGACCAACTTTGGCCGCAATTTTCGGTAAGACCCATGACTGTCAGTTGTTTTAAAAATACAGCATTGAATTCTACGGAAAATTTCCGATTTTTTGCATATTTTGGTTTACTGTATATCGGTTACGAAAAATTAACATTACGTTAAAAATAGAATGACTGGTCTAAGTGCAGTTGGGAGCTGTAAGGCTGTGGCATACAAAGGCTTGCTTGCCTGTGCGCCACGGGAGCCATAAAAACTGCTCCAACGGCTGCACTGGAAGTCCTTCTGGACTTGCCACCACTACACATATTTATTCAAGGAGAAGCTCGCTCAGTGCTGCATAGGCTAATGCAAGGCCCTACGCCAATAAGGCAGCAACATGGAACAGAGCACCAAAAGCTATACTTAGAGTTGAAGGCGGATCCCATTCTAGGAATGCCCACGGACATTACAATCCCAAAGTATAACTTTAATAAAAATTTCAAAATCATAATACCAGACAGGGAAGACTGGACAAACGGTCCTCCCATACCGGCACAAACAGTCTGGTATACAGACGGCTCTAAGACAGAACAGGGAGTTGGAGCTGGGATTTATGGGATAAGGTCAAAAATGAAAATCCCAATAAGTCTAGGAAAATACGCCACAATATTTCAGGCTGAAGTGGCCGCAATACAGTGGTGCGCAAAGGAAATCATAAGGCAAGGAACTGTAAATCAGTCGATTGCCATTTTTTCCGATAGCCAGGCTGCGCTAAAAGCAATCGGTTCCATGCAAGTCGAATCGAGACTTGTATGGGACTGCATAAATACCCTTATAGACCTAGGAAGTCAGAATAAAGTGACCGTAGCATGGGTACCAGGACACAAGGGACACAAGGGAAATGAAAAGGCTGATGAACTGGCCAGAGAAGGCGCGGATAGCGCCCTCATAGGACCCGAACCCTTTTGTGGTGTGGCCAAGCCATGAATACGAGCATCCATTAATAAATGGGTGCAAACCAAATCTCTGGAATGGTGGAACAATTTCCCACGACAGAGACAGGCTAAAGAGTTCATTAAAGAACGATCGGCCAAATTTACGGAGGACCTGTTATGCCAAAATAGAAAGGCCATTAGAATAATAGTGGGTCTTCTAACCGGCCACTGCCGACTCAATAGACATTTGAGTCTAATGGGTCTGGCAGAGGACGCAACATGCAGATTCTGCCAAGAGGCAGAGGAAACCTCAGTCCACGTTTTGTGCCATTGTGAAGGCCTTGCTAGACTGAGATTCCAACTACTTGGCGAGGAAAAACCAAGAGCTGACAGCTACACTAAGGGGCCCTTATTAAGGCTGTGGAGTCTGATACAAAGGACAAAACTGGATAAGGAGCTCTAAGGAAACCAATCAGGAGCACCACAATAGATCCATGGGGGTCGCGGTGGTCAAGGCCAATCAGCCAGCTCCTCCTTTCTAATCTAATCTAATCTAACTAGCAACTAGATATATAATTGTTACACATTCTATAGGATACTCTTCGCATTTGCTTTTTTTTTGTAAATAAAGTCAGTTTTAGATATTTTTTGTTTAATTACAAAACACATTTTTTTTTATTTAATAAATGAAACTTTTTTGTTTATTGATCGATTTTGTTCAAAATAGGGTCCTTTCTCTAGATAGCACTAACTTACTGACCAAGTTTCAATACAATCGGACTTTTCGTTCTTTAGTTATCGTGCTTACAAGAAACGTGACAGACGGACGGACAGACGGACGGATATTTTGAAAATTGTTCAAAATTAGATCACCAACACATGATATGAACATTTTTTTCTCTACGAGCAATATTACCGGTTTTAGAAATGTGCCGAATGCAATATAAGGATTTTAAATTTGAGCGAAAAAAAATTTTCTGTCTGTCTGTCTGTCGGTTTGTCTGTCTATTACCTACTCTTCGTTTTGTATTTGCGAAGAGTATAATAAGAGTTTTCGCACTACATATTGGCCGAAAATATACAAAGTGATTAACAAAAAACTCCCTAGGCAGTGGTAAACGTGGTAACACAAAGATACCACTTTTTAAGGTTCCTGTCATCGAAACATTTCTTTCCTACACAGACGTTACTGTCATTGGCAACATTTAAAAGACAAAATAAAGTCACCAAGAATATCTAACGACTGGCTTTTACATAATTTAAATATCACTTTTTGTTTCCACGGAAACTATCTGGGGAGTTTTATATGAATTACCCTGTATATAGCTGCCCACTTAAAACAAGCACACTGTATATGCACAAAATACGAAATTTGCCTTAATGTTTAAAATGATACATTACGTTAATAGTAAGGATACATCAGAACTTTTTTATTTTAATTTTGAGATTAAGGACTACTTGTTGAGAAGATTCTTCCGTATTTAATATAATATTCCTATTACAAGGAGAGCAGTAAAATATGTATACCGTTTTGAAATTCAGAGACTCCTTCATTCACTGAGGATATTGTATTTTGTAGATTACAGATTTAATCATCAAAGTATTAAATTGGTCATTGGAACATAAAGTCCAACAGTCAAATTTATATCTACATTAAATTATCTTACAGTTTTATTAAATAATTTCCGTGATGAAAATGCTCTAATAATTTACATTTTTCTCAGAACATTTCCTGAAGTTCATATTTAATTTATTGTTTCAGTCAAGCAATATTACTATTGATTCATCAATATTCAGACTACATACAAATGCAACAGTCTTTCTCCTAGTATCATTTGTAACTTCTGACATCAGATTAGATATCAGCTACTGCAAAAATATCTAACTCTTTAATTCTAACTAGATCCTCCACCATATTTTCAAGCATTAATTCTACATCCACGTAGTGAATTGGAAGTATAGTAATCGTAAAAAAAATAAAAAATCTGTTTTCTGGAAATAGGTTTAGAATGTCATGAAACGTCAAGATTTTAAATTTGAACGAAAAAAATTTTTCTGCCTGTCGGTTTGTCTGTAATTTTTTTTGGCTGCACGTTTTCTCCGGAACAGTTTAAGATATTGGCTTGAAATTTTGTACACGTATATATTATAACAAGATCTGGAACCGAAATATTTTTTAAAAATATCCGATGAAGGGTTGGGGGTAAACAGGGGTAAATAGGGGAAAATATGTAAAGCAAGCTGTTAAGAGTATAGAAACTTGAAACTCGGTGTATGTACTAGAAACCAGGGCCTCAGATTTTTTTATAATATTTTTCAACCCCCCACTCCATTATTGAAAGAGTTGGCAAAATAAAATTGGGGGTTAAATAAAGGTAGGGAAGGGGAAGGGAGTATAGGGGAAAATAAGTAAAGCAAGTTGGTAAGAGTACAGTAACTTGAAATTCGATGTATGTACTAGAAGCAGAAGACCCAGATTTTTTTATAATATTTTTCAACCCCCTCACCACCGCTACGCCATTATTAAGGAGGTGGATAAAATAAAATAGAATTGAGTTTTGGTACACGCATGTATTATAACGACATCTGGAATTAGGTTATATTTTGACATGATTCCGCTGAAGGGTTGGAGGATAAATAGGGATAAATAGGAGAAAATAAGTAGAGTAAGCTGGTATGAGTACAGAAACTTTAAATTCGATGTCTGTACTAGAAGTCAAGGCCTCAAATTTTTTTATAAAATTTTTCAACTCCCCACCACCCCTACTCCATCATTAAAGGGGTTGATAAAATAAAATTGAGATATTCACTTGAAATTTAATACAAGTATGTATCATAACGACATCTGGAAGTAGATTATATTTTGAGTTGATTCCGTTGAAGGGTTGGGGGTTAAATATGGGTAAATAAGGGAAAATAAGTAATATAAGCTGGTAAGAGTGCTGAAACTAGAAATTCGGTGTATCAACTAGAAACCAAGACCCCAGATTTTTTGTAATATTTTTCAACCCGCCAATAGCCCTACTCCATTATTAAAGGGGTTGAAAAATAAAATTGAGATATTGAATTGAAATTTGGTACACGTATGTATTATAACGACATCTGGAACTAGATTATATTTTGAGATGATTCCGTTGAAGGGTTGAGGGTTAACTAGGGGTACATAGGGGAAAATAAGTAAAGCAAGCTAGTAAAAGTACAGAAACTTGGGATTTGGTGTATTTACTAGAAGCGAAGACCTCAGGTTCTTTTTATAATATGTTCCATCCCCCCATCACCCTCACTTCCTTATTAAAAAGTTGATAAAATTAAAGTTTGATTTTCACTTGAAATTTGATTCACGTATGTATTATAACATATCTAAAACTAGACTATATTTTGACATAACTGCGTTGAAGGAGTGGGGGGTAAGTAGATGTAAATAGGGAAAAATAAGTAAAGCAAGATGGTGAGAGTACAGAAGCTTGAAATTCGGTGTATGTTCTAGAAGCCAAAGCCTCAGATTTTTCAATAATATTTTTCAACCCCCCACCACCCTTACACCATTAGTAAAGGGTTTGATAAAATAAAATTGAGATATTTACTTGAAATTTGGTAGACGTATGTTTTATAACGACATATGGAACTGGATTATATTTTGAGCTGATTCCGTTGAAGGGTTGGGGGTTAATAAGTAGGAGTAAATAAAGGAAAATTAGTAAATCAAACTGGTAAGAGTACAGAAATTTGTGATTTGGCGTATACATATACTAGAAATCAAGGCCTCAGATTTCTTTCTAATATTTCTCAAACCCAACCACCTCTGCTACATAATTAATGGGATTGATAACACAAAATTGAGACTTGAAAGTTAGTACACGTATCTATTGTAATGATATCGAAGGGGTCAGAGTTAGTAGGTTGTGAATAGAGGAAAATAAGTAGGGTAAACTAGAAACTTCATTTTTAAGGTATATGGTTGAAACTAACGCCTCAAATTTTTCTTTCCCAAATATTATTAAAATTCCATGACCAATAATTTCCACATACTAGAGTGCAAATCTAATCAAGATGTGTCCTTTAAAGTGACGGATGAGAAATCTGGATGTGGAAGTAGTGATTTCTTAGAGGTTTTTTAAGTAGTAGGTACTTCTTTCCGATCTCTGCTCACCTTATACTTGACTCAGCTTGATAAAACTAATATGAGACCACCGCCAAGCCATACCCGAACTATTTTACAAAAATTGAAATCATCAAAAAATTTTTAAAGTCGGGTCAAAAGGAATATAATCGACATATACAAGTATACATCGTTTTCAATTGAATTTTAGTGTTTGGATTTGCAGCAACCTTCTCTTTAATTCAAAGTTTTTGTGGATATATTTATAGACAACATGGCGCTGTGCAAACGGTCACGCTATGCTAACCACCTCTTTGATTTTAGATTGACAGAAATGTCGGTTAGAATATATGCCCAAACAATAAATAACACTACTGCCAAACTTGAAGCAGCATTCATTAGTATCTTCTCGTTTTATGAATATTTCTTATTTATTTGTTTGCATAACATTTTCAGATGACAACATCAAATATTTTAAAAAAGATTAAAATCTTGCACAGTTCTAACGTAAGAGAAACGAATGACCAACGCTTATATTACTATAAATATAAATGGTTATAGTAGCGCAATATTTCATGTTTAACATACGACCAATAAATATAAATCAAAATCTAAATACATCGTTAGTGTATTATCTGACAAAAGAAAGAACACGTTAAGATAAATGAATGGAAGTTATGAGAAAAACTAGACAAAGACGATCAAGGATGATACTATTTATATCAACTACTCATTCAGCGAGATAATTAGTTTACCGAAAAACGACGTTGTGTATTTTTATTCCGTAGAGTAGGGTAAGTCTGGAAGAACTCTTAAAATGCTTTTAACACCTTTTTAATTAAAATACATTTATGTGATGTGATACTTTGTTATACCTCATTTGAACTGCTTATACTTGTTTTCAGTTTAAAGTGCCCAGGGAAATTCATAATTCAAGAAGTGGTTTCCGTGGATTAAATATGTGTTGATTTTTCGTACAAATGTGAGGAAATTAAAAGATCATAACTAGTTTTATGGGGGAAACAGAAATATGTCAGGCATAAATATTTTCTTTATTAGTAATAACTGCTTTTATATGAGGTTAATGTTACACAAAAACTCTATTATGATTCGATAAGAATAGTTTACTATTGGTGTGTTGGTAAATTCTAATTTTAGAGAAGCAACTATAACGTTAAATTCACTGGCAATTGTAACTTAAGTATATTTACACTGACAACGTTGGAAAGGGATACTTCAATTTCGAAATAAACATAGTTTGTCATATTAGCAGCAGGGTTGAAAAATTGCCGTTTGTTTCAGGAGATTTCGAAGGCTCGAAAGTGGTCAATTGATCGTCAGACAAAATGTGTCCATTTCGACCCTGTCCTATGTTTCCATAATCCATGATATCAAAGTCAAAAAAGTGAGTTTGTAGAACCAATCTTGCACTGTTTTCTCTATTTTGAGTGTAGGTGTCGTTTGTTCTTTGCAATAGCCCTCTTCCATCAGAACGTAGTTTGGATCAAACATTTTAAAGTTAGTTTACTAGAGGCATTTAATTAACTTTCTTGACTGGAAATTTGGTACACCTATGTACTGTAACAAGATGTGGAACTAGATTATGTATTGAATTTACTCTGTTAAAGGGTTAGGAGGTAAATAGGGGAAAAGGGAGAATTAGAATGAAATTTAGTGTATATACCAGAAACCTGGGTCTCAAATTATTTTAAGACATTTCCTCCTCCACCACAACCCCCACTCCATTATTTAGAAAGTTAACAAAACAAAATTCAGACATTATCTTGAAAATTAGTAGACTTTTTATTATAACGACATCTGAAAGTAGATTATATGTTGGGCTAATTCCGTTGAAGGATTTAGGGGTAAATAGTGGGAAGTAAGGTAAAATAAGTAAAACAACCTAGTAAGAGTACAGGATTTGGTGATGCTAGAAGCCAAGGTCGCAATTTTTTTGTGGCGTCTAGTGTGGAAGTAGTGATGCCTTAGGCAGTAGCTTTTTAATTTTAGGTCAATATCTTAAACCGTTTCAAAGAAATCATGCGCACAAAAAAAGTTACAGACCGACAGGCAGAAGTATTTTGTTTCTTCCAAATTCAACATTTCGACGTTTCATCACCTTCCACACCTATTTCAACAAGAAACAATTAATCCTTTTTTACGATTACTATACTTCCAACCAGCTACGTGAAAGTAATTTAATATGATTTTCATGACCACTCATTAATTACATAAAATTTCATTCGTCGAGGTCATTTCACATTCGAATTTGATTTTGAAAAAATCATTTAAAGCTCTAACAGATGAGATTAAAAAATATATAGGGCACTATTTAGAACAAAAAATTAGTACTTAGTACTTCCGGTAAAACCAGATGTGGATTTTTGGATCTGGATATGTCAAAAACTGTATTTCTAATCTCATGGGCACCCGGTATATACGTCGAAAAAATAGAACTAGAGAAGTAAGATGACGTTCCCAACAAAATTATAATGTGTGGCTAACACTTTGAAAAGAAACAGAAGCAGTCAAGTCGAGAAACTAAATTCAAAATTATTTGTCCATGAATATTTTAAGATTGTGTTGGAGGCACTTTGAAAAAGAATCCTTAAAAGAAACAATAAGATTTTCATTTGCAGTGTTGCAGTAATCATAAGCTCCATTAACTGATGTATCAATAAAATTGTACTGTGAGTCCTTACAAGTAAAATTAATATGAAACACCATTCCGTCTCTATTTTAAACTTACAGATCTCAAAACTAATATTTTCTTACGTTCTCTCTCCACACTTAGGTTAAAATTTATGTAAATAAAAACTAACTAATACAACTTTCAACACTTTTATGATTTGGATAACTGAATATAAAGTTGAGTTGATGAGAACAAATGCACTGTAAAAATAAATCTCTTAAAGTTTATTACTGAAATTTCAAAGAAGGTAGTGACTTTTAGAGATATGTTCTCTCTCATACAAAAGCGTGTTCGAAAACTCGACGAATTTAATGGTTACTTAAGTAATATATGGTGCATGTAATGACTATTTCACGGTGATACTTTTCAAGTTAAAATAGACAAAATCTAGGCCGATTTTAAATTTTCGATAAAGTTAGAATAAACTTAAAGATTTTGCAATATGCGACAAACTTTATATTAGTTGTATCATTCGTTTAATATATATTTTCAAATAGTGACCTTTGATAAATTCCGTGTCATGTGATGACTTTATTTATTAATTTATCACTTATAGTCCCAAGCTTCCATAACAAAAATTTGTACCTCATAAAATAACAAAATTAAAACATATGATAATGATAGAAAAACCTGCTCAAAAATGTTTAGGCCCGTCGAACTGCGTTTCATTACTTATTTTCTAAAATCAATGAAAATAAAATACATTTACAAATGGAATCACTAAATTGAAATTACTTCCACATCCTCGTAGTGGATTGGAAGTATAGTAATCGCAAAAAAATTTTCAAAAATTTTTATTCGTGAAATAGGTTTAGAATGTCATGAAACGTCGAGATTTTAAATTTGAGCGAAAAAAATTTTTCTGTCTGTCTGTCTGTCTGTCGGTCTGTCTGTCTGTCTGTCTGTCTGTCTGTAACTTCTTTTTTTTTTGTCCGCACGTTTTCTCCGGAACGGTTTAAGATATTGACTTGAAATTTTGTACACGTATATATTATAACGAGATCTGGAACTGGATTGTTTTTTGAGGATATCCGGTGAAGGGTTGGGGGTTAAATAGGGGTAAATATGGGAAAATAAGTAAAGCAAGCTTGTAAGAGTAGAGAAACTTGAAATTCGCTCTATGTACTAGAAGTTAGGGCCTAAGATTTTTTTATAATATTTTTCAACCCCCCACCACCCCTTCCCCATTAATGGGGTTGATAAAATAAAGTTGAGATTTTCATATGAACTTTCGTACACGTATGTATTATAACGACGTCTGAAATTAGACTATATTTTGAGATGATTCCGTTGAAGGGTTGGGGGTTAATTTGGGGTAAATAGGGGAATATAACTAAAACAAGTTGGTAAGTGTACAGAAACTTGAAATTCGGTGTATGTACTAGAAGCCAAAGCGTCAGATTTTTTATAATATTTTACATCCCCCACCACCCCTACTCCAATATGAAAAGGGTTGATAAAATAAAATTGAGATATTCATTTAAAATTTGGTACACATATGTATTATAACATCTGGAACTAGACTATAATTTGAGATGATTCCGTTGAAGGGTTGGGGGTTAAATAGGGGTAAATAGGGGAAAATAAGTAAAGCAAGCTGGTAAGACTACAGAAACTTGAAATTCGGTGTATGTACTAGAAGCCAAGGTTTCAGATTATTTATAATATTTTTCAACCCCCTTATTAAAAGGGTTGATAAAATATAATTGAGATATTCATTTGAAATTTGGTACACGTATGAATTATAACATCTGGAACTAGATTATACTTTGAGATGATTTCGTTGAAAGGTTGGGGGTTATTTAGGGGTAAATAGGGGGGAAATAAGTAAAGCAATCTGGTAAAAGTACAGAAATTTGAGATTTGGTGTACATACTAGAAGAGAAGGTCTCAGATTTTTTTATTAGTATTTTCCATGCCCCCATCACCCCCCACTCCCTTATTAAAAGAGTTGATAAAATTAAATTTAAATTTTCACTTGAAATTTGGTACATTTATGTATTATAACTATATCTGAAACTAGATTATATTTTTACATGATTGCGTTGAAGGAGTGGGGGTAAGTAGAGGTAAATAGGGAAAAATATGTAAAGCAAGCTGGTAAGAGTATTGCAACTTGAAATTCTGTGTATGTCCTAGAAGCCAAGGCCTCAAATTTTTTAATTATATTTTTCAACCCTTCCACTACCCTTGCTACATTATTAAAGGGGTTGATAAAATAAAATTGAGATATTCACTTGTAATTTGGTAGACGTATGTATTATAACGACATCTGGAACTAGATTATATTTTGGGATGATTCCGTAGAAGGGTTGGGGTTAATAGGAGTGACTAGGGGAAAATAAGTAAATCAAGCTGATAAGAGTACAGAAATTTGGGATTCGGTGTATATACTAGAAACCAAGGCCTCAGATTTTTTTCTAATATTTTTCAAACTCCACCACCTCCGCTTCATTATTAATGGGATTGATAACATCAAATTGAGATATTCACTTGAAAATTAGTACACGTATGTATTGTAGTGACATCTGATTGAGATGACTCCATTGAAGGGGTGGGAGGTGGTAAGTTGTGAATAGTAGAAAATAAGTAGGGTGAACTAGAAACTTCATTTTTAACGTATATGGTAGAAACCAACTCCTGAAACTTTTCTATGACATCTGCCCCAAATATTATTAAAATTCTATTACCTATAATTTCCACATACTAGAGTGCAAATATAGTCAAGGTGTTTCCTTTAAAGTGACTTGGATGAAGAATCTGGATGTGGAAGTAGTGATTCCTTAGGCAGCGGTTTTTTTACTTTTTATTGAGAAGAGATATATAATTTTTGAAAAACTGTATCTGACTGGCCGATTTTATTAATTAACACCTGTCGGACCTCTTCTTATACCTTAATCTTTTCTCGAAAAATAAATCTCATAACGCTGTTTTTTTTGTTTTTTAAAAGAAGCTTAAGATCTCTATCTATTGAAATTAGTCTGACGATGATAAAACGTTTTTTACTATGTCTGACTTCATTTTATTTGAGCAGCGTTTCCATGAGATGAATTGAAGATCTTACCGTTGATATCACATAACAACTGCTTTTTGTAATATATAAAATAAAGTTTGAAACCCCCATTATGGATTAAAATTGGTCTGTCATCGAAAAATTGCTTTTTACTCTATCAGACTTAATTTCTTGCGCGCCGCACCCACGTTGATTTTCATGAATATGATAAGATCAAATCACTTCTATGACATAACACCTTAAATTTTGTATGTTTAGAAATAAGTTATATATACCCTTTATGCATTAAAATTGCGTCTTTTACAGAAAAACCAGATATTTCAGTTACTACAGCGAAGATAATTCCAGAGTCTCATCAGTTCTGGGAGAGCCGAGAAGAAAAGTTCAGGGTGACGGAACTTTTACCTATCCTGAAGGGTTCAAATCGAGCTTTGAATATGTAAAGAAAAACCGATCATCTCGTTCTTCGCAGTGAGACAGCTTCTTTTGCCTTCTTGTCGAGGGAAGTAAATGTTGGGGAAAAATTTAAAACACGTGTGCAATACAAAATTGTATTCAACACTTTCTTTTAATGATATTTCATTCAAACAATTTGTTTTTTTTAAGTGACCGCAAAATTGTCATGACTAGTCGAACTGACGTGTACTAAAAAATTGTGCCACCACCCTCCTACCTCTTGAACTAATAAGAAGAGCACCCCGAGAAAGAAAAATAATTCATAAGTCCTACTCCTATCATACAATAGACTTGAGATTTTGACTAGAATTATTGTTATGACTAGTCGATCTCATATCTATAAGTAAAATGGGCTACCACCCTCCTGCCTCTTGTGATAATAAGAAAATCATCCCCCGAAACCGAAAAAATTCATAGATAGCGGGTCAAAAACAGGAGACAAACAGATCCTGTAAGGTTCAAGAACTTGGAGAAATACCATGGTGAAAATATCTTGTACGTTTAACAAAAAATGCAAAAACCACCATATTTAATCGTTGAAAATATTTTTTTCAATTACTAAAAGAAACAACTGCTATTACTCAGATTTTGTATTGTATGCATTTTTACGTATTATTTATTATTATTCTTGACTTACGAATTGTTTCTCTTTCTGGGGGTGATTTTCTTATTATTACAAGTGGTAAGAGGGTGGTAGCACAATTTCCTTGTAGATGTGAGCTCGACTAGTCATAACAATCATTCTAGTTAAAGACACGTGTCGATTTTATCATGTGGTTAGGACTTACGAATTGTTCCTATTTCTGGGGGTGGTTTTTTAATTATTACAAGGGGTAGGAGGGTGGTAGCTCAATTTACCAGTAGATATGGGTGCGACTAGTCATAACAATAATTCTAGCGAAAATCCCATGACGATGGGCTTGTTCCATGATATTCTTTTTATATGGTTTTTATACTTTTTCATAATATAGTACTCGATATTCTCATTATACACTTAAAATTTCGTATTATTAACTTTTTCCGTTCTCGAGATATAAGGAGTTGAATTTAGTAATAGTTGCAAAAACCGAGCGCTCATTTGTGGCGTCACTATACGCAAGTGACGTAAGAAAAATGGCTTTCTGGGACCTTTCAAATTTAACCTGAAAAGTCGAAAAACATGGAATTTTTAAACGCTGGTAACTAAATAAATACGTCGAGTGGAAGTTCGTTCTATGTGTCTATGGAAAGGAGAAGGTCGGAGATGAATTATAATCGTAAATTGCAGGGTCGAAATCGAAAATTCGTTCTGGCAGGAGCGAGAGAAAATTGTAATTTTTTGACATTTCACCAAATTGTACTCCCCTACTGTCAAGTACTAAGCAAAACAAACAATACTTCGAAAACACTTATAATTATAACCAATAAGGAGCATCAAGTCTATTGAGATCGCCGAGTCTATACGTATAGTGATGTAGCGCCTGGCCACGCCCCATTTTCGCGAGATGGAAATTTGTAATAGTTTTTAAGATACTAAACGTGCGAATAAGATTCTGATTTTTTGCAGATCCATTAATTTTTACTTGCACTTTCGATTTGTGAAATAAAAAAAAATGCCGAACAAGCCCATTGTGTCATGTGAGTAGGACTTATGAATATTTGCGTTTTCTGGGGCCGGTATTTTAATTATTACAAGATGTTGGAGGGGTGTAGGACAATTTTTTAAACTCTTCCAGATACGTTACAGAATAATATATAATCCGTAAAAAATTCATACAATATGAAATCTGAGTAATAACAGTTGTTTTATTTTTGAAAATATTCGTTATATACCTACTGCCTGTTTTAAATATTTTCTACCCTTAAGTAGGAGCGATGATTGCATTTTTTCAAAAAAGTAAAAAAATATGCTCACCTTAAAGTTTCTCAAAGTTCAATATGAGCCCTATAGAATTTATCTTGCTCTTTCCCTTGGCACGCTATCTACTATGCAAAAACAGGCGAATTCTGGGCGTTTTTTGCGGTCACTCTTTGACGAATTGACATTTGACAAATTAATATTTATATTTGCAACGATTGTAATTGGGAATGTCATTGCATGGTTGCTATGGTTGTGATTGTTATTCAGCGTATATATGCGACTCCATTGGATTTCGCACCGCTGCGGCCAACGGAAAACGACGGAAAGTCGTTTGCCAACCGCCAGTATCGTTTTTGGATCTTGTCATATGAAAAAGTGTCTTAGAATTTCATAATCTATAGAGTTTCCCTGGAATAAAGCTCGCTGCTTTAATAGGGGTTTTTGGTAACGGGCTGCCGTACCATACTGACATAGTGAAAACCATTTTATACACGATAAATCAATTTTAATCCACAAAGGGGGTTTCTAGCTTTGTTTAAACTAATAATTCAAACAAGTCTTTCGATACGCTAACAGTCATATCTGAGTATATTCATTAAAAACGTGGACATGATTCTTATAAAAATCAGGCCTAGTAAAAAACAATTTTTCTATGAAAGACAAATTTTAATGCACAAAGGGAATATAAAACTTATTTGTATACATAAGAAATTGGAGGTGTATGTCATGCAAGTGATCTAATCTTTCTAACTATTTTCATAGAAACCATTGGAGCGATTTTAGTCCATAAAGGGGGTTTCTAACTTTATTTTAAACATTACAAAAAGAAGTTGTTATGTATTATCAATGGTCATGTCTTCAGTTCATTTCATGAATGAACGCTGCTCAATTAAAATGAAATGAAGTCAGACATAGTAAAAAACGCTTTTTCATTGTCAGATCAATCTCAATAGATAGAGGGGGTCTTAAGATCAAAAAAGCTAACAAGAAATGGTATGTGCTGGGTTCGATCCCAGCTCCGACACTGGCAATGTTAGTGGGTAATGAATGTTGTCTACGTTTTTTCAAATATATAATTCCCTTCCGGGTAGCCTAGACTTTGGATTCGGGGGTGGTCTACTATGTGTGAAAGCTTTGCCTCTGCTCTATACTAACCAATAGGGTGTGTTACTTATCATAATGCCTATCACTATTCATACTGTTTTAACATTTAGCTATTTCTAGGCTTTCAAAAGCATAGAAGGACCTTACTTATTACATTCCTAATTAACCGTTGGTTATTGATCATATTAAATTCAAAGGATAAAATTGTGTCAAACGAAAGGACTAGGAGTTATTGAATCAGTTTTAAGCATTACAGTTTGAAGCATTTTGAACAAATGAAATGTCTATTTATGACCAGATGCTTTCGTAGAATTCGAGAGCCTTCTCATTTTTAAAAATGTCTAAAGTCGTCTAAAATTAATTATTGATATTCATTAGTATATAAAAATAACAATATAATATAGTTATCTCTTGATTTTTTTGTGCATCTAACTATTCACAGGCCCATAAAAACTGACTATAATATAAGTTGTAAATACGTTATCTTTTAGTTCAAGGTAGTACTTCAATGCAGAAAAATTTAGGAATAAAAATATTCACATTTACAAATTTAGCAGCATGTTAAAATTGGCCAAAAAAAATTCCAAAAAATGCTGTATGTTCAATTTTTTGATGATATTTTTTAATGCAATTTTTTAACTATTAAATGATTAGAAACAACTTAAAAGTTATATGATATATAAAAAGAAATTTTTGAGCTAAATTTTGAAGATGTTTGGGTCTTTTTTATTTTTAAAAAACAAAAAAAAATGGTCAAAATTTAGCCAACTTTGCCTAAAGTCGTCTAAAATTAATTATGCTGATAAAGGGACAACTTAACAATTGGAACTACTTACGTTGACTTCTTAGCAAGAAAGCATTAAAGCAGATGCTTATTCTACAATTAAGTAATATGTAGATAGTAAATAGAACATTTATTAGCAATATGTCGATAGTACCTCTTTTAAAAATCACACGACTATTTAAAATCCACTGTGGTGTGCGCAATTAAACACTGACAGGAATTTCATTAAGACTGAACAGGAATAGCGGATATTCATTATTTGTTATTAGTTTCCCAACAAACGAGTTTAATTTAACTTTAATGTGAAAAGATGTATCCTATCACATAATATATTGATTTATTGAAGTCGTATTACAGCGATTAAATTTTGATACCTGGATTCATATTCCTGTATCTTTACGTCTTGATGCCTTGCGTCGTTTCTGTAAAGCTTGTATTTGATTCATTTAGATATCTAAATTCATGTTCTTGCATTTTTATGTCTCGATGCCCACCGACGCCTAGCGTGTACATTAATTAACGTTTTTAACTGTTTCGAACCATTTACAGGTACTTCTACTACCTATTACATTGAGTAGTTATCACTTTCTATTGATATAGAACCAATGGAACAATGCTCTTAAGATATTTCACGAAATATCAAATCAATTGAGCTTCCAAGGCGCTAGAAGTGGTTTGCACCAAGTCAAGATGACAAGTCGTTTTGACTGTATATATTTCTGCACAGACTTCAATGAGAAAACCATCCTTTGAGTATTTTTATCCGAAAGAAAAACACTGGAAGACCTGCCCCTTACAACAGCTCCTCCGTGAATCTTAAATATGCCTCAACATTTGTGGTGCGGTTCTTCGCGCAATTAAGTGCTCTCTAGGAAGGAGATGTTTATAGAACCTTGCACGATTTTTGTCTCAAATAAATTTTGGAGCCTCCATTTAAAATTCTTAAACTCCAAATTCGCAATCAGTGACCTCGAAAACTCAATAGGAGATTCAATATTCAAGCCAGAATAAGCAACATTTTTCGAGTTATAACACTTTCTACATAATTTTTCATAACAAAACGGGCTTTACGCAGCACACAATCGTATATTATTATCTACACTTTATTTAAATGGTAATCCATATTTTCTCCTACAGCAAACCCAAAAAATATTACATTTTCTTACTGATCTTACTTTAGGTTTAATTTCAGAAGCCTAATTAATTAAAATTAATTTTACTACAGTTATGTCACATTTCATGTAGTGGGCAAAGGTCCAACCAACGTAACTGAATAAAATAACGAAATATCATATAGCTCGAAACAGATGGAACGTGTTAAGGGGTACAATAATATATATTGCGCGTACCTGATTTCAACAATTTATTTGTGCCAAAAACATAGGAAATATGTTGCAAGACGGTTTAACTTGTATAAACTTAATTCATTTTAGCATACTTGATGTGCATAATGACAGAATTTGAGAACAATCTTGACACTTACATAAAATTGACTGATAGAAGTGCATGGATAAAAATACAAAATTATATTTAGATTGTGAAATGACGCAAACTAACAAAATGTGCTTTATGCAATTCCGTTATGACGAGGGTGTTAAATTCTTACTCAAAACAGAATTTATTTACATTAATTTATAAATAATCAATCAACCAAGTGTCTCAGTTGTTAACATTATATGTATATTTTTATCATAGTATGCTGTTTATAAGATACAAACGATACACATTAGAAGTACCGTATGTAAAACCTATAGTATCTGCAAATAATGTAATTAATAAACTGAGTGGATACTCTTAATGATTATTATTAAAGTAATATTATTGGGACAGTTTTTAAATATATTTTCATCAGTTCCATTCCTTCCCATTAAAGGTGAAGAAGTGTCGATGGCGGCAAATATAAAAACGTGGCCACCGCAATTGACACTCTAGGTTTCCAACATAAATTCAAGGTATCAACTAAAGAGAAGACATAAAAACATCATAGCCCCGGAGGCAGCGACAGATTTTTCGCGTTAATATCTATAAAGCTAGATTATTTCCAAAGAGAGTTTAGATAGTATCTATAATGAAGATGCAATCCTACCAAACTCTTAGTGGTGCATAAATGAGTAAAATATTAAACACGTTGCAAAAAAAATAGATAAACGAAAATTACGTTTTTCGAATTGTCACAACTTGTCAAAAAATGACGATCCAGTTCTTACGGTTGAAAAATTGACTTGCGGTCGTGCTAATCGGCGACTATTTTTAAGTGGTTTCCCGAGTTCGAATCCCGCCCGGGAATACTTTTGTTTTCGTTTTCAATTCGGTGACAGATATTTTTGATTTTATAATTGCTATTCGCCCCGTTCTATTTCTCGGAGAAGTTTTGCATTTTCCGTCACGGATTATTAATCTGCACTATTTCGATTAAAAATCACATTTTACCTCCGCAATAGGGTGGCTAAATCTTTGGCAGACGTTGCAAAAACGGCAATACGTAGTAAAATCACGACAATTGTATTTCTCATTAGTATTAGTGAACAGACAGTATTTTTATAGACTACCCACGGTCAAAAATAAATGAAATTTATTCAGAATAATTTGTGGTTTTACTAGGCATAAGTTCTACAAAATCATCGGCTAAACTCATAAAACAGTTATCCAGGCCGCCAGAAAATATGTCCCATAAGCTTATACTGCTCTCGAGGAGCAGCGTTGTACCACGCACACCGATATTTCACTAAAGGATGAGAATCAATGGTGCTTCTCACGCCCTAGCTATGTTAAAGATATGTTAAGCACACGTGCTTCTCATCGCAGTCAACGTGTTAATAATGGCTGCAAGTAAAAAAAGTACTTTCGATTCACTCAAAATAAGACTGCATTATCTCTGACATTTCTATCCACAACATCTTTATAGCATCGGAAATTTTTATACATGCTTTTTTCTATCGAAAATTGAATAAAAAGAAGGAATTGAAATGATGGGAACTAAATTTTTTATGCAATTGGGAAATAAATTCAGAACATTGCAAATCATTTTATTAAACTTTTTATGCCCTGTGATTTCAGCAACTTCTACCAAAGATTTAGACACCCTATAGCGGAGGTAGAATGTCATTTTTAATCGAAATAGTGCAGATTAACATTCCGCGGCGGAAAATGCAAAACTTCTCCGAGAAATGCAATAGAACAGAGCGAATAGCAATTATAGAATCAAAAATGTCTGCAAAAAATTGAAAACGAAAAAAAAAGTGCCCCCGAGCGGGATTCGAACTCGAGAAACCACTTAAAAGTAGTCGCCGATTAGCACGTCCGCAAGTCAATTTTTCAAGCGTAATAATTGAATAAATACGGCGATTGGAAACCCGTTCTATATCTCGATGGCGAGGAAAAGGTCAGCAGTGGCCATATAATGTAAATTGCGAGGTGAAAATCGAAAATTGGGGCCGGCAGGAGCAAAGGTGTATCGTCATTTTTTGACACTTCGAAAATTTTCGTTTATCTATTATTCTGCAATATCAGAGTATGAGTGGCTTTGTGACTTTCTGATGAGGTCCAGAATAAGGGCGAAAAACGTTTCAAAGGCTAAACATATCCAAGAAACAGAATGATAGATTTCATGAAAATGTAATCCATTTTAACGAAAAATGTTCCAAAGGACGAGGTATGTAAATAAATTCATTTTTGGTCTCTGTTCTGATTTTAATAAATCTTTATAGCCGTAGGGGGTATGTGGATACTAGTTTACTCTGCATAGCCGTAGGGGACTGTGTGGAAACTAGTGTTAGAATGAGAATTGTCCAAATTACTAGCGTAACCAGCATTCAGGTTATCGAAAGAATGCAAAGATTGTAGATCTAGATAGTTTTTTCTGCTGTTTGCAAAATCCTATAAAGAATATGTTTCATTACAAGTATAAGCAAACAAGAAATAATTCACTTTTAAATATGTATAGAGTATATAGGCTCCATTACTAGCTAGGTAATACATAGGTGATAATTTGTTCTTTCATTCAGTCAATGTCAAACAATGTCAAAGAAACTTGGTAATTGTCTTGGTTTTTGCATGAAACATCGTATGAGTGACTTTGTGCCTTTCTGATGAGCTGTAAAATAAGGGCGAAAAACATTTCCAAGAAATACAATGATAGATTTCATGACAATGTAATCCATTTGAATGAAATATTTTCCAAAAGACGAGGTATGTAAATAAATTCATTTTAGGCCTTTGTTCTCATTTTAACCGAATCTTCATAGTTGTAGGGGGTTATGTGGATACTGGTTTATTCTGTATAGCCGTAGGGGACTGTGTGGAAACTAGTGTTAGAATGAGAATTGTCCAACAAGACAAGACAAACTCATTTTAGGATTTTAATTGCTGGCATAACCAGCATTCAGGTTATCGAAAGAATGCAAAGATTGTAAATAGATAATTTTACAAACAGTTTTTATTTTAGTTCCCACAGATAGTTTTTTCTGCCGAGGAATAGAATATGTCTAATTAAAACTAATTATAATTGCAGACCAATCCCAATTTTCAGTTCAAAATTCTTTTGGATGGTTGGATGAGTAAGTAAATATAAAACTTAAAATAATTAATTATAATTAATTAAACTAACTCCTATCTCTAAAATAAAAGATTTACAAAAGCTGATGGCAAAGTTGAACATATAAAAGTGTATATTTAAAATAATTTGTAAAAAATGTATAGAAACATGGTTAAAAAGGCAAGCCCAGTCGTTGGTGGTAGACGTATACAGGTGAATGTTGTAACGTCTTACCTGCTCCATGCAATTCGTTCAAGACTTACATTGCTAAAAAGGCCCGGTACTTTCACTTAAGTATAAATATACTTTATCCGGTGGATAACTATCCGAAGGATCAGATAACCAAAATTTGCTATCTACTGGATATCTTATATCTGTACTTTCATTCAAATCACACCTTCGTTTAACAATTCGATGGATAAGATTTTAGACACTTCCCAAAGTAAGTGTTGCCAACTTAAGATGTGGTAAAATAAGAGAAATGTATGCAGAAGCTATGTACTTCAAATAAAGATAGAAATAATCCCCTACTATTATTGCTTACCTTTTAACGACATTTGAGTCATTTTGGTTGTTTGTCATTGTGAGTATATTGTTTACAATGGCTTTTATTGTGCGATTTTGTGTCTGCATATTTTTAAATGGTATATATGAAATAAAACTGTGTTTCATGTGATATATTTTTGGACAAAGTGAGGAAATACATAAATAGCAGTTATTAGATTTTTTTTAATATTCTTCCCGACGTGGCTTGTGAAAGTCCTTAAAATCATTCAGTTATGTAAAAGTCACCACTGGCCAAACCTTATCTAAAGTATTGTTAAACACAAAACAACAAAGAATTTTTCAAAATTTAGGTTAGAAAATAGAATAGCACTGCCAATCAGAGTGCAAGCGTGTAGGCGTGGCTTCATTTATCCGGTAGATAGAAGCCTTATTCGTCGGTTTGGGCTCCAAATAGTTTATCCTAGGAATAAGCATATTTATCTGACTGATATCACTATTTGTAGGTGAAAATACCGATTTTTTGCTTATCTTCTAGATAAGACTTATTCTGTAGAATAAATATCGCTATCTCTAGATGAAAGTACCGGCCCTAACAGTCGACGATACCGCAGAGTTTTTGATTTAAAATAATTTATGATTTGAGTAAATGTTTAAATTAGGAAAGTTTTGGTTAATTTAGGATTTTCTGAAGAGAATTTTGAAAAATAAATGAATTTATAACAAAAATACACAAAAAGAAAAGAAAGATAGAATGATACAGTTTTGTTGTGCTAAAGTGGCTGCCCAAAGATGGACAGTGTCTGATATGGTAACTTGTGTTATATTCTAAAAGGTGCATAACGCTGTCTTATTCGCGTTATGATGTTTGTTAGCGGACTATCGTTTAGTTTAAAAGCATAAAACTTTTCTAAAATTTCAGAAACGTAATCCGCTATTGGAGTAATATCGTGACATAAGGCGTATAGATTCCTGTAGGGGATGTATCGCGTTGTGTTAGTAACGAGGCGCATGAACTTGTGTTCAAGGACTTTTAACTTATTCTTTGTCGTACTTGGAGTCCCATACGTTACAGCCTGACTACAACGGTGTATATGAGTTTCTTATTATGTCTGTTAACTTTACTATTCCTGACCAGAAGCGGATACTGACTCCTGGACATAGAGTGGCCTATCCGCATTCTTTGTTAATTGGTTTCATAAACTTTAGTTGTTTGTCCAAGTGTACCCCCAGGTACATCACACTTTCTTCCCTAGTTGGAATTTGGGTGTCCTCGATCAATATTGGCGTTATAATTTTGTTTTCAGTAAAATTACGTGTGAAGACCATTGATTCTGACTTTTCGGAGTTGACCTTAATCTTCCAATTGTCATAGTACGCCGACGAACGAGTCACGTGCGCCTTCAGTAACATCGTAAATGCCTGTGTATTGTGACTGTGAGCGTACATGGCAGATAATTGTAGACCGAACAGATAAAGATCACCCAAATTCGTTTATAATAGGTGAGTATGAGGAGCAAGATGGTGTATCTTAGATCCCCTGTAGATACTGTCAACTGCCAACATGAGATTCAACGAATCTTGTATTCTTCACAAAAATCAAACGTACTAACACCTTAAATCTCTTTTCAGATTTCTTTATGCTTCTACCACACGGTCTGTTAGAGAGTCAGATAGATGGCGTATTTCCGCTTTGTAGATATGGCTCTGGACATATTTGTTGCGAATTCCCTGGACATTCCATCAAATCTACAGCTCGCCTCTCCAAAGAAATACACCTCAAAAAAACTATCCAGCAACACATTCTCTCAAGTCCTATAATTTCTTGGCCACATCAGCCGGAGAGAGGATCATATAGAGTAGTTGATAGTTCAAGGAAAACTAGAAAGACAGGAAGCAAACAAAATGTCCTTCAATACTCATGCCATAAGGAGTTGGTGGGAAAGAACTATTCTCAGACTGGGCGCCTAACAGGGGTCTACGACAGATGACGTAATACTGTCAGACGCAGCATACAATAAAATTAGACAATCTAGAATGATACATATATCATGAAACGGCATCAATTTGTTATGAATAAGATCCTTTCTAACGAAAATGTGTCGCAACCTTCTTTAAACTCATTGCTTATTATTTGTAATAACACAGTGTGAATTAAAACGGCCATAGACCATCTTTGTCACTTTCTTATATTATTGTACTAATCATCCTACCTGTAAATGAAACAGATATTTTTACCATAATGTGACACCTCTAGTATACATAATAATTATATTTTCCAGATTGCCTATGAAATTGATTAAAAAGTCATGATAGTATTAGTAAGGATATTAATCAAATAAACAATACCAGTTCTCAAAGAGCTGCGTTAGAATCAATGCCTGTACTATGTCAATTATCCACTTAAATGCGTCTGTTTCTTTTTTAGACCTTGTAAAATTGTTTCCCATTTTCTCTTCAATAAGTTCGACAAATATATTTTCTACTTGATGTTTTCTTAGAAATCGAATACTTCATAAACGAATCTTCATAGATTACTTTATACTAATTTCTAAAAAGAAGGTCATTAGTTATAGTTAAAAAATATGTGCAAGAACTGCTTGCTTCAAGATATAATTTCATATTTTCTATAAAAGAAAATATAAAATTTTAAAACGTTAGATTACGTGATGTCACCAGATAATAGAAAGTTCTTAATTTACCTAAAGGAAATCCAACGAGCCTCTGTATGTGCATCAAATATCATGTATAGTTTATCTAGTCATTTTGAAAATCACAGAAAAAGACCGACAAAGGAATAGTTGATAATACGAGCGATGTCATAAGCGCTGATCGACCATTTTTAGAATCACTTTTTAATTATTGTGAATACTGTTTTACTACTTTTTATTAATTGATAGGCCTGCTGTAAATTATTTATTTATAATGCATTATTTATTTAAAATAAATAGTGTTAGTTTAATGAACTCCCTAAATGATTCAATAAGAGTAAATAATTATCATTTATCCTACGGCTATGCTATCGGCAATATTAGGAATGAACGATGAGTAGTTAACTGATCTGTAATGGTGAGCCAGGTAAAGAATCGACTACTTTCGTTTGAGGTAAGCGCATAACATATCTGTTAACTATATTCGTATACGGATATCGTTTGCAATATTCAAGCACGGTCTCAGGTGTTATTCTATCACACAGGCTTTGTAATGACTTCTCCTGGTAGCGACGTTTTACACCAAATTTTTAAATTGACAATTATAGCATGATGGTTTTCTGCTCAATTGTCGAAATTGATGTTATTACTCGTCGTTTTAGAACGGAACCTAAAATATAAATGCTTGATTTGTTATAGTGAAACAGATATTTGCATACTCGGTATTTGCTCTAAAAATATTGTTTCATTAAGGCCATGCATAAAAGTTTATATTTTCGTACATTTCATCTGTTTATGTGTATTTTAGTTTATATTTCAGGGTCTAAAATTTAATCAGTGTAATCACTTGCTACTTTTACAGGCGTTAATGTCTATAATATAATGTGTGTACATGAGTGACATATTTCGGCGGTAGGATATTGCACTATTGTAAAATGTATATTACTGAGATATAAATAAATAATGATAAGATTATAACATTTCACAAGATTTCTAACCAATTTTAAAGCAAAGAATTAGGAAGTCATTTTTTTAAATTGAAATAGTCAACAACTTGTTCTTATTTTTGTATTGACCGATAAAAAAATAATAAAATGCTTTCACTGGCTAATACTAACTTACTGTGAAATATACAGAATTTTTTTTCCATACCCTCATATCACTACTGCTAGTAGTTCTTCAATAGCCAAAGTATGAAATATTTAAAAATACCTATAGCCATCACAACTCATTGACCAGGTTTCTTGCTATGTGCATATTTTAAATATACAGAAATTACTTGCATACGCTCATAAAACTAATGTTAGTAATTATATGAGGATATTTTTTTAATTTAATCTTCATGACCGTGTTGGGTTATGTAGATATTAGTTTAATCTGCATAGCCGTAGGGGACTATGTGGATACTCATGTTACAATGAGATTTTATCAAATAAAATAGACAAATTCATTTTTCGATTTTAATTGCTAGCAAAACCAGAATTCAGGTTATCGAGATAATGCAAATATTTCATTATTATTTCTTTACAGATAGTTTTTCTTTTTACTTCTCTGCTGTTTGCAAAATCCTATAAAGTCAAGCAAACAAATAATAATTCACTTTAAACGCGCATAGAGAATATAGTCTCCAATACTAGTTAGGAAATAGATAAGTAAATATCTGTTGTTTTTATCGGTCAATGTTAAATATAATGTCAAAATATTTTATATGCATGGAAGTTGTCTTGGTTTTAGACAAATTCATTTTAAGATTTTAATTCCTAGCATATAATAAGCAGAATTCAGTTTTTCGAAAGAATACAAATATTTCATTAATATTTTTTACAGATAGTTGTACTTCCACATCCACATGCGTAGTGGATTGAAAGTATAATAATCGTAAAAAAAATCATTTTTTTTTCTTGAGATAGGTTTAGAATGTAATGAAACGCCTAAATTTTAAATTTGGGCGAAAACCAAATTTCTGTCTGTCTGTTGGTCTGTCTGTAACTTTTTTGTACGCACGTTTTCTCCGGAACGGTTTAAGATATTGACTTAGAATTTTGTACACGTATATAATATAACGAGATCTGGAGCTGGAATGGTTTTCAAACTTATCCGGTGAAGGGTTGGGGGGTAAATAGGGGAAATCGGAGGAAATAAGTAAAGCAAGCGGGTAAGAGTACAGGAACTTGAATTTGGTGTATGTACTAGCAGTTAAGGTTTCAAATTTTTTTATAATGTTTTTTATCCCCCCACCATTCCCCATTCCATTATTAAAGGGGTTGATAAAATAAAATAGAGACATTCACTTGAAATTTGGGATACGCATATATTATAATGACATCAGGAACTAGATTATATTTTTGGTATTATTCCGTTGAAGGGTTGGGGGGTAAATATGGGTAAATAAGGGAAAATAAGTAACGCAAGTTGGTAAGAGTACGGAAACTTGAAACTCGGTGTATGTACTAGAAGTTAGAGCCTCAGATTCGCTTGAAATTTGGTATACGTTTGTATTATAACGACATCTGGAACTATATTATATTTTGAGATGATTCCGTTGAAGGGTAGGGGGTTAAATAGGGGTAAACAAGGGAAAGGAAGTAAAGCACGTTGGTAAGAGTACAGAAATTTGGGATTTGGTGTACATACTAGAAGCGAAGGCCTCAGGTTTTTTTAACGAAATTTTCCATGCCCCCACCACCCCACTCCCTTATCAAAAGAGTTGATAAAATTAAACTGAGATTTTCACTTGAAATTTGCTACACGTATATATTGTTATGAATTACACCCCCTTGAAATTGAAGACTGATACGCCCATGATAGTAATAGCTGAAATTAAAAGTACCAATGGTTGCAACCAAGAGTACATGCCATCATTTCTTCTGGAAGTTTGTAAATGCTCTAGAGTTCTATATTGTTCTGGAATTGGAAATCTCTGGATGAATCTAGAGGCAATTTTGGGATATATAAGGCGAAATCGACGGCGGAGAAGGAGAAGTTTTACAAAAGTGAAGTTAATAACGAAAGTGAGGTTATAAATTCGAAGTGTAAATATGAACATTGTAAAAGTTAGTTTGTGTAATCAGGAAATTATTAAATAAAGTGTTAGTGGTTTACCCCTTATTAAAATTATTTAGAACCCACGGATTCATACAGGGTGTTTCCTAGAAGGGTGAAAACTCGTAACAGTATTATAAAGGCATTTGAAACTAGATTATACTTTGACACGATTCCGTTGAAGGAGTGGGGGTAAGTAGAGGTAAATGAGGAAGTAAAGCATGCTCTAAGAGTACAGAAACTTGGGATTTGGTGTATATACTAGAAACTAAGTTCTCAGATTTCTTCCTAATACTTTTCTATGACATCTGCCCCAAATATTATTAAAATTCTATGATCAGTAATTTTCACATACTAGAATGCAAATATAGTCAAAACGTTTCTTTTAAAGTGACTGAGATAAGAAATCAGGATGTGGAAGTAGTGATTCCTTAGGCAGCGGTTTTTGTTTTTAGTTCTCATAGATAGTTTTTTCTGCTGTTTGCAAAATCCTATAAAGAATATGTTTCATTACAGTATACTCTTCGTTTACAAGAACAATAATTTGATAATATTCTTGTTTCTTAAGAGTAGAACACACTATATAAGAAAGTTAATTATAGAGAAAAACAATGAAAGTGTTTTCCAAACCACAATATTTCCACACTACTTAGTATATTAGATACAGAAAAACACAAGGTTGTACGAGTTATTCTATTTTTACCCGCAACATTTGCATAATGCATTTTTTATTTCACATAATATCTTGAAGTTGAATGGATATATTATACGACGTAAGGGCTATTGAGACATTTCAAGACATTTACACAAAAAATCTGAAATGGCTCAGAATGAAATTTTGTATAAAATTACACAAATATTACGTTACAAGAATAGTAGGCAAATGTTTCAGTATTCTAGATATTTAAGAGCAGATTCCAAGTCTTTAGTTTTCAAATATCTAAAATCTAAAATAACTTGAATTATGTTATAAAATGGCGAATTCTAAATTTATTAAATCGCATGAAATTGTTACCGTTAAATGCCGACGGTGTTAGCAATACATTGAGTTTGTTTGAAATGGGGACGTACATAGAAATCGCTTATTTTGATTTGAATATGTAGTGATAAAAAGATGTCAAGTGCGCGTCGAACTCATCCGCCGAGGGTTGAGTATTGTGAACCATATGTGTAGGTAACTATGCAAAAATATCAAACTGTCTTAAACAAAATTTATTTTTCGATAGCCCTAATAACACGTGAATGATTATATGCAATATGTAAACTTTTGTTAATAACTTAAATATTAATGACGATACAAAGTTAGCTACAGTTTCTTTTAAAATTTGTTCATTGTTCTTATATTAGACTATTTTCATAATTTCAATTCAGCAAAACTGAACATTTGTAATGAATATAGGGTACTAAGTAAAAAAGGATTTAAAAAATTATAATGCTTGCGTTCTTCTACTAGGTACATTTCCATGTTTCTAGTTGTAACAGTTTCGCAAATAAGCCATTGTTCCATGCAGCTGGATGAACAAACCAATCAATTATCCTATATTGAAATACCGTTTTTCATTTTTGAGTAGACAATCTTAAAATGTACTGAATTTTAAAATAAAAGTTATAAGTATTAAAGTAACAATGTTTTCCTAAAATTCTGATGTTTTCCATATTGTTATTATTATTATTATATTATAAAGGCGAGCAGACCCATAGGGTCCGCAGCACTCTGGCTTATCAGTCCATTGTGCATTCGCGATGTGCAGGATCTCCTAGAAGAGACCAGTGCTCCCTACAAAGCATAGCAGTCTGTTCCAGGGTTGATCCCGTAGTTCCTCCAGTTATAGCATTTGACTTTGAAGATGCTTTTACCTTGACGCACCTAAAGGTACGCAACTGCATAAAACATGAGTGATGGTTTAATCCCCACTCCACACATCCGAAAAATAGGTTTTTTTTTTCAACCGTAATATATGGAGACGTTAGTTCAGAGGATAGTGTTTTGTTATCAAGCCTACAATCGGTTTCATTTTTTCTGTATCGAGTCCAAGCAACCACTTAATGATTGAGTCAGCCGAGGGCCCTTTCACATGGAGCCTCGACTACCTCATTCCAGGGGCCTGAGTCCAATAGCTGTTGAACCTTGCCATGGCCCAGTCTCGTAACTCTGATTGAATGAGACTTCTTGGCAGGCCGAAGGTTGACTCAGGGCCAGGGAAAGAAGTTGTTGCTCCTTTTTGCCCTTGCCCTACTTCTGTGCCCGGGCACCCATATCAGCTTAACAGAGTTGTGTTCACACAGTCTTGCCAAAATAATTCGACAGTTTAAAGCTAGCCTTGAGGTCATTTCGTTTGACGCAAAAGCCCTCAAGGCTACCTGGCTGTTTCTGAATTTGTAAATATGTTTGTTGATCAAACCTCTTCTGAGATTCTCGCTTGCACGCACCAGTATGACATATACTTCTGCTTGGAATACACTAGGATACTTTCCAAGTGGCACCGATATGCGAGCCCTTGGTTTGCACTCGTGTATACCAAAAACAATTCCCTCCTGAGTCTTAGATCCGTCTGTCTGCCATTCGAGATCTCCTTGACTCCGAAGACAATCCTTATCGCTCTCTTAGTCCTCTCGACTGGGATACACATCTGAGTATGGAATAGTGAACCTATAGACGAGGAGACGCCGGTCATATTCTTCTTGAGTGATGACCCGGTCTCTTACCGGCAGATCCAGGGCCTCCCCACTCCCAGCCAGTCCCGTTCCACATTTCATTTTTAAACTGTCTTTTTCCAAGATATCGCAAGAGACCTGGAAGCAGCTGCTCAGAAAACAGATTGTCAGGAATCAGTCTCTAATCGACAAGATAATTCTGGCGAAATGGTGGGGTCGCCATCAACGAGGTTGGAATCCGGTGGAAGTGAAGTGTTAAGTGGTGACAAAAAGTCATTAGAGAGTGATATCTCTGAATACCTTTAAAATCGATATTTGGTAATACGCATACGGTTCAATTAACCGAACGACGACGGTGAAAAGTTATTTCATAATTTTAATGACTGTTTCTTTAATGGCGTTTCGATTTTGCCCAAAAAAAAAATTATTATTCGAAATCAGCTGCACACATTATTTTGACGCTCTTTACTAATTTCTTGACTCGACTGACGCCTAAAGCTAAAACCATTATTCACATTTCGCAGATTAGTTAGACAAATAACCAATTTTACTTAAATTTTTATTTTACATTATATTCTTTATGAACAGATATTTCCGTGACACGCAAAAAATCTAATCAATACCTAGTTTCATATTTGAAAAATAAGAACATCTGTACTTAAGGTAATTGCAAAAAATATACACAAATGATCCTTTGTTTAATTTATCATGGGGAATCAACATCAATCGTTTTCTGATAATCATAAATCTTTAGAGATGAAAGATGTCTCTTTTATATTAGCATTAGCTGATTAAGGCACTTCAAATCGTGTGAATAGTTGGGGACCATACAAGGTATATTATGCTTTCCTTTTAATGCACTACTCGTTTTATATCTCAACCTTTACGTGGTCTTTTTTGTAATTAATGTATTACTATAGTTTTTATTATTCTACGTAGGAGTTAATATTGTTTTACGCCCTAGTATATTTTATTATACACCCTACAAATATTATCCGATCACTTGCATTTTGATTAATTTCTGCCATGTTAGAGGCAAAAAAACCAGCCCAAGAAACGGCGATAGTTTTTGAGTGGCATTTTGATGAGGTTACTCAGCATACAATTATAAATTGTTCTACAAATTTTTACATGATTTATATCTCCCAAAGAAATACAACAAATGTAAAAATTTGGCCATCTCTTCCTCCAATCGTGATGATGACAAAAAGAAATAATCATCAAAAGATCCATGTAAAATAAAATAACAAGGATAGGTGGATCCGGCCTATAATTTTATCGTTTACTTATTTCTCATGAAATAAAGAATTCAGTACTTTAACTTTGACCCGATGAGCCAACCAACAAAAGAACTTGTGTTGTATCCACGGAAATTCCATTAATATAGTATGCATGGATATATCGTTAATAACGCGGTCACTATTTGATTTTGAAAACGGTCTACAAAAAAAATTCTTCTCCAAGGACTAACCTATTATGCCTTAAGTTTTTGTAGCAGAAAATTTTTTAAATTAAAAATTCGGTTTCAGCACACAAAAATACTTAAGTCATGGTTTAGTCCTTGAAGTCGAACATTTTTTTTAGATCTGTGTAATTAGCAAATATATTAACGAATAAACGAAATTGCCCATGTGGGATTCCGTGAAAGTTGGGTATAGCTAAATAAATTTGTTCTAGTTTCTTACTCCCCACTGCACAATATTGATTCCTGAATCCGGACAAAATGTAGATGTCTGTACAACTTGGTTGCCAATGTTAAAAGAAGAACTTCACAAACTTAACATTGTATAAAAACTAAAAAAAACTGTTAACTATATCAACAATTCTGTGTAAATAGTAAGTATCTATGGATATTGAATATAACAAACATTCTTAGAGCTGTGTATTTATGATACACAGCAAAAAAGATTTTTCAAAAAAAGCCTCGAAAAAGGAAACAGAATAGATTTCCGAAACGTCGGCGAAATATTTAATTCCAAGTTTTTATGCTTATTTGTGTTGTTTATTTTAAAATAGCAACCTTTAACTGATCCCTTGACGTAAAAGTCACAGGCGTAGAGGTTATTTACCAATAGCATACTGGTTAATTGTGTTATTTTGTAAATTCCCCGAGCACCGCTTAAAAAGAAAACATACATGTGGCCTGAGGTCCCAAAAAATTGAAGGAGGAAAAAAAATGTAATGTTATTTAACTTGAACTGGCGTATCCACCATATTCTTTCATATTCTCAAACAGAACGTATTGTTCTCCGGTTCACCTTATACTAGAAAAAGTTTAATGAAACTAACATGAGACCACCGCCGACTCATACTCTACAGTTTGCAAAAGATTTCATAGAAATTGCTTAAATCATCACTGAAAACTCTTTCCATAAACTTGAAAAAAGAGCATAGATACAGGTCGATCTGTCGACCTTTTCTATAAAAAAAAAAATAATAAGTCGGTTTTTTTTCATAAAGGCCCGAAGCCATACAGCCAGATACACAATAAGAATTAACTTAAACCAAATTAAAAAAGAACCTAACCAATAATAACAACGAAATATATCTACCATAAAACATAGGATGTACACGGGTCACAAACTTCCCATCCAGAGGTCTATCAGGACATTCTCCTGACGCACAACACAAGACTACGGTTAGGAAGGTATATAATATAACATGAGGATGTCCAGCATAAGGAACAAAGCTAACCTGATGACCCATAACTTAATTTTCGCCTCTTCCATAAACAGCCGGTTTTACAATCGCAAGTTAACTTTCATGTTAGTTGACTCTTACTTGCAGGTTAACTACAACTTTACCGACACTTGCGTTTTTCAATATAAAGTTAAATGATGATTTGTAAACGAGAGATTATGAATAAAATTTATAATGTTGGTACTGGAAAAATGGGTAATATACATAAAATGCATGAATTTTTGTCAAAGTTACGTCGCCTGCTATCAAATATAAATGTCAGAAGCAATTTATGAGTTAGTGGGCTATTATTAAGTAAGTGTATTTAATCCCGATATATTTAAAAAATCTCTTCCATCGTATTCTTCGAAAAAGTTAGGTCTATACTGGATTACCTTGGCTCTTCATCACTGCTATATGCATTTACTTCCCACATATCCATTTTTAAGCGAAATATCAAAAAATCATTTTGTGACAGTTATTTTATAGGTTATAAATTGCCAGTAAACTGCCAACTTCTAGATAACCCACACCTCATCTGCTAGAAAAGTTAACTACTAGATAACTACAACATTGAAAATGACCAGCTATTGTAAAACCCAATTTCTATAATAACCTGAAAGTTAACTCTGACTGGAAGTTAACCAGCGATTGTAAAACCGGCTGAAAGTCGGTTAAAATTCATATTATTTTTCATATATCTAACAGGAGTTTACATACGTGTATTGTGTATTGCTACGATACCATGTTAAGGGTACACACACAAAGAAAGCAGGCTGCCTGCTTACTGGTAGTCAGCGCCTATAGGCGCCAATAATTAAGTACACTTTTAAATGTCGCCGCACATAGACAAAGCTGGTCGGGACTTGTTGCAAGCGCAGATCGGCGCCGAGGATTTACCGGACTGAATTTTTAGTTCTTGGTCGCTGGTTGTATGGTCAACACGTGCCCTTGTAAACAAACAATTATATATTATTATGGATACTGATTTATCAATTGCCGCTGTTTTCAAAAGAAACGTGTTGTGGGACAAGCGACTCAAGTCCCACAGCAGCAGAAATGTTATTCAAAATTTATGGAAGGAAATTTCCGATGAAATGGGAATAAACAGATTTACAGGATGTATACCTTGTTTCCTTCGTTGCATTCTTAGAAAAATATTTTCCATAAACACGCAATCTTCCTCTGAAGATGAACTAGACATATTAGTCGAACAAAATTTGCTTTCAAATTGGCAAATAACCGGCGTTTATTGTGTACGCCTGAGATGAAAAATATGCGCCGGTTTTCGGCGCTGAAAATAAGCGCTGGGTAACCTGCTTTCTCTGTGTTGGTACCCTTAAGTAGGTCGTTTGCTGCTGTATGGGTATGCTGTACTTATATGCAACAGTATTGTACGTAGATTAAAAAACAACCTAAATATTGTGTTCTTCTATTAGGAGGATAAATAAATATAAAAATAACTATGAGTATCTACGATATTATAATAGATTTGTAGTTATCTGGTAAAATATTTTAAACATAAACATCATGTTGTGAAAAATTAATGTTTTCGTAGTATATTTTCTAAACAAAAGCGATAGTGCCATTATTTCCGATACAAAGGCGTTCATCGTACAATACATAAATCACAGAATGATATTCCACCGTAGACAAAATAATAAAAACGAAGTGGTATGCGTTGAAAGATTTTTACGCTACGTGAATTTAAATAGTGTCGCGAAATTCAAGGAGCTCATTTATTCGACTCCTGTTCAGTCGACAATAATAGCGTGAAAAATGAAAAGTCGACCACTCAAAGTGGTGTTGAAATATTGTAAAGTCGTTAAATATACTGTTATATATTGTTACTATAATCGTGTAATATATTAGACCAGTCGATAGAGACGAAAAGAACCTGAACAGAAAAAACATGCTAATTATATTCTTCGCCGACTTACTGCACTTTTTATATAACTGTTGCACATTCTATAGAATATTTAAAAGTGCATTATTTATTATTTGTTTAATGAAACATATTCTTTACAGGATTTTGCAAACAGCGGAAAAACTATCTATGAGAACTAAAAGAAAACCGCTGCCTAAGGAATCACTACTTCCACATCCAGATTATTCATCCAAGTCACTTTAAAGGAAAGATCTTGACTATATTTGCACTCTAGTATGTGGAAATTATTGGTCATAGAATTTTAATAATATTTGGGGTAGCTGTCACAGAAAAGTTGAGGAGTTGGTTTCTACCATATACGTTAAAAATGAAGTTTCTAGTTTACCGTACTTATTTTCCACTATTTACAACCTACCACCTCAATGGAGTCATCTCAATCAGATGTCACTACAATACATACGTGTACTAACTTTCAAGTGAATATCTCAATTTGATGTGATGATCAATCCGATTAATAATGAAGCGGAGGTGGTAGAGTTTGAAAAATATTAGAAAGAAATCTGAGGCCTTGGTTTCTAGTATATACACCGAATCCCAAATTTCTGTAGTCTTACCAGCTTGCTTTACTTATTTTCCCCTATTTGCCCCTATTTAACCCCCAACCCTTCAACGGAATCATCTCAAATTATGATCTAGTTTCAGACGTCGTTATAATACATACGTGTACCAAATTTCAAATGAATATCTCAATTTTATTTTATCAACCCTTTTCATATTGGAGTAGGGGTGGTTGGGTTGAAAAATATTATAAGAAAATCTGACGCTGTGGCTTCTAGTACATACACCGAATTTCAAGTTTCTGTAGTCTTACCAACGTTTTACTTATATTCCTCTATTTACCCCAAATTAACCCCCAACCCTTCAACGGAATCATCTCAAAATATAAACTAATTCCAGACGTCGTTATAATACATACGTGTACGAAATTTCAAATGAATATCTCAACTTTATTTTGTCAACCCCATTAATGGGGTAGAGGTGGTGGGGGGGTTGAAAAATATTATAAAAAAATCTGAGGCCTTAACTTCTTGTACATACACCGAATTTCAAGTTTCTGCACTCATACCAGCTTGCTTTACTTTCCCCCTGTTGACCCCTAAATAACCCCCAACCCTTCAACGGAATCATCTCAAAGTATAATCTAGTTCCAGATGTCGTTATAATTCATACGTGTACCAAATTTCAAATGAATATCTCGATTTTATTTTATCAACCCTTTTAATAATGAAGTGGGGGTGGTGGGGGTTGAAAATTATTATAAATAATCTGAGACCTTGGCTTCTAGTACATACACCGAATTTCAAGTTTCTGTAGTGTTACCAGCTTGCTTTACTTATTTTCCCCTATTTACCCCTATTTAACCCCCAACCCTTCAACGGAATTATCTCAAAATATAATCTAGTTCCAGATGTCGTTATAATACATACGTGTAGAAAATTTCAAATGAATATCTCAATTTTATTTTATCAACCCTTTTCAAATTGGAGTAGGGGTGGTGGGGGTTGAAAAATATTATTAAAAAATCTGACGCTTTGGCTTCTAGTACATACACCGAATTTCAAGTTTCTGTACTCTTACCAACTTGTTTTACTTATATTCCTCTATTTACCCCAAATTAACCCCCAACCCTTCAACGGAATCATCCCAAAATATAATCTAATTCTAGACATCGTTATAATACATACGTGTACGAAATTTCAAATGAATATCTCAACTTTATTTTATCAACCCCATTAATGGGGTAGGGGTGGTGGGGGGTTGAAAAATATAATAAAAAAATCTGAGGCCTTAACTTCAAGTACATACACCGAATTTCAAGTTTCTGTACTCTTACAAGCTTGCTTTACTTATTTCCCCCTATGTACCCCTATTTAACCCTCAAACCTTCACCGGATTTCCTCAAAAAACAATCCAGTTCCAGATCTCGTTATAATATATACGTGTACAAAATTTCAGGTCAATATCTTAAACCGTTCCGGAGAAAGCGTGCGGACAAAAAAAAAAAAGTTACAGACAGACAGACAGACAGACCGACAGACAGACCGACAGACAGAAAATTTTTTTTTCGCTCAAATTTAAAATCTCGACGTTTCATGACATTGTAAACCTATTTCACGAATAAAAATTTTTGAAAATTTTTTTGCGATTACTATACTTCCAATCCACTACGTGGATGTGGAAGTAAAACTATATGTAAAAAATATTAATGAAATTTTTGCATTCTTTCGATAACGGCTAGGCAGATTAAGCTAGTATCTACATGACCCTATATGGTATGGAGATTCAGTTAAAAATGAGAACAAAGGCCTAAAATAAATTTATTCACCTACCTTGTCTTAAAAATTTTTCATTCTAATGGATTACATTTTAATAGAATCTCTCATTCAGTTTCGTGGAAATGCTTAGCCTTTGAAACGTTTTTCGCCCTTATTCTGAGCCCATCAGAAAGGCACAAAGTCGCACATTTATAGAGGAATATAATAATTTAAATAAAAATAATTATTTAAACATTTCCATTAAAATGTTATCACAAACTATAACGTGATTAACTAACAATAATTTGCATACAATAAATTGCCAATAAGCAGAAACAAACGTCAAAAATACGCAGCAGTCTATTTTTGCACATATGAGGTAATGTTTGAGACCCTATAAAAAAGACCTACAGAGATCTAAGTTAAAAAGAAATTATTAATTCTCTTAGTAATTTTGAAGAGGACACGTATGTGAAATTTTTGATTCACTACATTTTATGATTCCTTTTCGGTATAAATTTTTAATTTGTAATTAATATAATTTTTCGTTTTGAATTAGAAATTAGGCCACATGCGAAGTGTAATAGAAATAATTAGATCTAGGTAGATAGGTACGATAGATAATCCTCGTATTATACTATATTAGTTCATGTGGTATAAATATTTTTACCTCATAAAGTAGGTCATTTAACTACAGAATTGTTTGCGAAACTAAAACACACTAGATCATTTTTACATAAAGCTTAAACACCGTCTACATTTATTTCCTTTAGCCTTGGCTGCAATGTTTATTGAATAAAGCTATTGAAATCTGGTTTTGAGCCAAATTACTTCAATGAATAAAAAAATCGTAACAATGTTTAATATTATGTTATCCTCAGCGCCCAAAGTATTAAACATAAACTTTTACATTTCATTTAAAAATAGTGCATGTTTCATAGGTGCATAGTCTTACACCACTAAAAATTATTTAAATAGAATTTTGCCGTTGTCTCATTAATTCAACCCAATATCGATTATGTGGTCTATGGTAAAAAAGTTTTAATGACAAAATTTCGAGATACTAGCCGAGGAAGATCTTAATTTTGACGAAATTGTAATTTTTTGGCCAGTATCTCGAAATCCTGTCATTAACATTTTTTGTGACCAAGGAAACTTGATCATCATATCTGTGCAAAGTTTCTGCTCCCGGAAGTGAAACCCAAATTACACTTAAAAAATGTTGGGTCGTTATCATTTTGGAAACACTTATGTATTAGTGTGCTTAATTTTGTATCAATATAATTTTACTTCCACATCTACGTAGTGAGTGGAAGTATAGTAATCGGATAATACTTTTTTATTGAAATAGGCTTAAAATGTCAAAAAACGTTGAGATTTTGAGCGAAAAAATGTTCTGTTTTCCATCGGTCTGTAACTTCTTTGGGCACACGTTATCTCAGAAACCATTTAAGGTATTGACTTGAAATTTGGTACACGTATGTATCTAGACCAGACCTGGAACTAGATTATGTTTTGTGATAATTTCGGTGAAGGGTTGGGTGTTAAATAGGGGTAAATAGAAGGAAATAAATAAGTAATGCAAGCTGGTGAGAGTACAGAAATTTAGGATTTGGTGTGTATACTTGAAACCTAGACCTCGGTTTTTTATTATATTTTACACCCCCACTCCGTTGTTAAAGGAGTTGACAAAATAAAATTGACATATTCACTTAAAGTTTGGTACACGTATGTATTATAATGATATCGGGAACTATACTATATTTTGAGATGATTTAGTTTAAGGGTTGGTGATTGAATATGGGTAAATAGGGGAAAATAAGTAGAGCAAGCCGGTAAAAGTACAGTAACTTGGGATTTGGTGTACATACTAGAAGCCAAGGCCTCTAATTCTTATATTATATTTTTCAACCCCTCCACCACCCCCACTCCGTCATTAAGTGGGCTGATAAAATAAAATTCATACGTTCACTTGAAATTTGGTACACGTATGTATTATAGCGACATCTGAAATTAGATTATATTTTGAGGTGATTCCGTTGAAGGGTTGGGTGTTAAATAAGGGTAAATAGGGGAAAATAAATAAAACAAGTTGGTAAGAGTGCAGAAACTTGGAATTTGGTGTATATACTAGAAGCCAGGGCCTCAGATTTTTGTATAACTTTTTCAACACCTCCACCACCACGCCATCATTAAAGTGGATAGTGAAATAAAATTGAGCTATTCACTTCAAATTTGGTACACGTATGTCTTATATAATGACATCTGGAACTAGTTTATATTTTAAGATGATTTCGTTGAAGAGGTGGGGGTAACTATTGGTAAATAGAGTAAATCAAGCCGGTAAGAGTACAGAAACTAGAGATTTGGTGTATATACTAGAAGCCAAGGCGTCAGATTTTTTTATAATATTTGTCAACCTCAACTCCACTTCATTATTGAAGATTGAGATATTCACTTAAAATTTATTGTAATAACACCTGATTGAGATAATTCCATTGAAGTAGTGGGGGGTAAATAGGAGAAAGAAATAAAGCAAGCTAATTAGAAGTCAGGAACTTTATTTCTTGTGTATCTTCTAGAAGCCAACATCTCAAATTTCTTTATGATATCTGCCTCAAACATATTATTAAAATTGTGTTACTCATTATTTGCACATACTAGAATGCAATATAGTCGAGATGTTTTTCTTTGAAGAGACTTGGTTGGGATATCTGGATGTGGAATTAGTGAACCCTTAGGCAGCGGTTTTTACATAGAAAACGTAAAAAGGGTATATGGAGGTTTCATATATTGGGGTATTGTTATTATACCCAGAAACGTCTCCAAAGATAAAGATTAGAAAACTTAGAAGCTGCACTAATATTTTACTTGTAAAAACACCTTTTGCACCGTCTTGCGTCAAAATTCAATGAAAACATTTTTTCGAAATTGTACTAAAATTTTCTTAACGCCAAATGTTCAGGCGTGATGGAGCGCCCACAAAAAAATATGTAATAGAAAACGGAATGGCAAAATAACACGATTTCAAAAAGCGAAAGCCAACACGGTGGTTTTTGCACTAAAAATCCACGAACTCATATTTGGGAGAGTATAATCCAGTGCTGGTTTACTACAGGTTCTTGCAGGAAGTTCCTATATTTTCAACCTAACTCAAACTTTACTCACATATCTTGCTATGAGTTTGAATCCTTTTGTTGATTGTTACATTATTCTCAGCGATGTATGAGATTGCGATAATACTCCTCGAGGCGTAACCCACTTGCCATGACTGGTGCTCTCTGATCTACTTTGTCTTGTATTCAGTTAGCTAGATGGGCTTGAATATATTATTTTTCCCTAAATTTATTGCAATATTTACAATCAATAAAAATATCTTCATCCGATTCTGTGGCGTAAATCTTACGAATTACCTGCAACACTGTCACGTATGCTTCACTGCCCCGATTGCTCACAGTATCAATCAAAGGTTATTAACTCTAAGAAGTATCTCTAAAGTGCTAGTTATAAGACGACGATCTGATCAGAGAGTCGCTCAATTTTGAACGGATTTTGATGCGGTTGGGCTTAAAATGCTTGAAGGGTTTCACTCTATGACGTGCAAGTACCACTTTCTCATACCATCACGTACAACCCCTTATCAACTCCTAAAATAAGGATTTTTTTTTAGTTCAAAATTATTTTAAAAATTAATGCTTGTTACGACTTACTTGTCGATATCTATTCACTCTTGTGTTAAAATTAAAATACTTCGATTTGGACTGTATCTTTAATGTAAAAGCTATAAATCTTTCAACTTAACAACTTATTTTCTTAACTATAACTGGTCAAGCACGCTGTCGTTTCTGCTGTCTAACGGCTACTGTCTTTCTTTCCTGCTGCGCACTCAGTCCAATGCGCGGTCAGTGGCGTGCCTGTACATGAGCGTAACATATCGCCCCTCTTGAAAGACCAGGCTTTCAACATAAAGGGTAAAAACTTAAATTATTACATAATGTAACATAAACATAGACAATTTCTAAATCTAAGACTCCTTTACATAAGTTTGATTGTCAATCGGTAACAAACATATTTTATTTACTGCCCGTTTCACTTGACCAGTAGGGGTTCGCACTGTCACGACACGCACCACACCGTCACTTCCAGGATGTACGTCAATGATGCGACCCAGAGGCCATTTCAACGGCGGCATATTTTCGTCTCGAAGTAACACCATCGCACCAGGTTGTATGTCTAGTTGACTGTCCGCCTTCCATTTATTTCTCTGTTGACAATATGTCAAATATTCCTTTGACCATATGGACCAGAAATGTTGCAACACCTGCTGCAAATGTTGAAATCGGGAAAGCCTATTGGTTCGAACATCCTTTACATCTTCCTGTGGGATTGCCATGAGACTGTCTCCTATTAGGAAGTGGCCTGGGGTGATTGCTAGGAAATCATTAGGGTCAGAGGAAATCGGGGTGAGGGGTCTCGAGTTAAGGACAGCCTCTACCTGTGCAAAAATTGTGCTCAGTTCCTCAAAGGTTAGATGAGCATTACCTATAACGCGTTTAATATGAAATTTCGCAGACTTTATCGCAGCCTCCCATAACCCCCCAAAATGTGGAGACTTGGCTGGTATAAAACGCCAAGAAATATAATTGTTATCTACATATTCCTTAAAATTCTTATCTTTCTGTAAGTCTGTGATCAAAGTTGAAACTTCTACCAGCATATTGTTCGCGCCTATGAAGTTGGAACCATTATCGCTAAAAATTGTTTTACACATTCCGCGTCGGGAAGTAAATCTTTTAAGTGCGTTTAGGAAGGACTCTGACGTAAGGTCTCCCACCAGTTCCAAGTGCACCGCCTTAGTGGCCATACAAACAAACATACAAAGGTACGCCTTAATTATTTTTCTATTTCTGTATTTTCCGTCCTTGATAAGAAACGGACCTGCATAATCAATTCCGCAGTTTAAGAAGGCTCGTGTATATTGGACACGTTCCCCTGGTAAATTACCCATTAATCTGTCAATGGTGATAGGTTTAGCCTTGAAACACACCACACATTTTCGCAAAATGCCCTTAACTACGCTTTTACCCCTAAGAGGCCAATATTGCTGTCTAACAGCCGCAAGAGTCGCCTGCGTACCAGCATGTAGGTTTCTAGAATGTTCATGATCAATGATTAATTTTGTTAATGGATGACTGCCAGGTATAATGATGGGATGTTTCACGTTATAGCTCAAGTAGGAATTCTGTAACCTCCCTCCCACTCTAATAATATTATCCTCGTCTAAAAAGGGATTTAATGACGAAAGGGGGCTCTTAGCACTTATTTGTTTTTTATTGTGTAGGCTATCTAACTCCTTGTAGAATACTTGTTGTTGTGTAATTTTAATTAATCGTTGCAATGCGGTATGCATTTCGCCACTAGTTATATGACCCAATCTTCTATCAGTTTTTTCTACACGTAAGTTGTGGATGAATCTCAAACATAGTGCGGCAATTTTTCGTAATTTGTATAGAGATGAAAATCTTTCAAAAATATTAAAGTCAATCACTTGTAAATGCAAATTAATTTGAGTATTTCGAAACTCCGGTAATTCAGATTCCCGAATTGGTTCGACAACACTTAATGGCCAGTCGGAAGTATCCCTTTGAAGCCATTCCGGTCCGCTTAACCACCTTGTTGAGTTTACAAATTCTTCCGGAAACAAACCGCGTGATATTAAGTCAGCAGGATTGTCCTCTGATCTAATGTGTCTCCAATCGTTAATGACAGTAATAGATTGAATGTCCGCAACTCTATTCGCAATAAAGGTTTTCAATTTATTGGGTGACGTTCTAATCCAATGAATGGCTATGGTTGAGTCACACCAATATGCTTGCTTGTCAAATTTGATACCCATTGCATTAATGACCTCCCTTACCAAATGTGCCAGAAGCACAGCACCACATAATTCTAGCCGGGGCAATGTCAGCTTCTTGATGGGAGCGACCCTTGATTTAGCACATAATAGTCGTACCTTCCGAGCGCCTGTGATATCAATAGATCTTATGTACACACAACAACCGTACGCAACCTCGCTCGCGTCGCAAAAGCCATGCAGTTCGATTTCTTTATGTTCCATTGACATTACGTGTCTTGATACTTCAAAGCTTGATAGCAAGTTTATTTTGTCACGAATACGAATCCATTCGGTGTGGAGACTTGTAGGCAAAGATTCGTCCCATTGAAGGTTGAGTTGCCAGAGTACTTGTAAGATTATTTTGATTTTAATGATAACCGGACCTAGTATGCCCAGCGGATCAAACATTCTAGCGATCGTGGATAGAATTGACCGTTTGGTAATCTTATTATTATTTTGATCAATGCTCGTCGTGAATTGAAATGTATCTGACTTCGCGTTCCACAATACGCCTAGAGTTTTTACACAACTATCATCGATAACATAATATTGAGATTTATCTGCCTTACTATTTAAATCGTTTAAAATCCGAGATTCGTTAGATTTCCATTTTCTTAATGTCATACCCGCGCTACTGAAAATATCACTTATATCTTGTTGAAGTTGGAGCGTATTATTTATAGTATCGGATCCCGTAATCAAATCGTCTACATAAAAATCTTTGGCTATAGCCTTGCTCGCTATAGGATAAGATTCACTGTTTTCAGCAGCAAGCTGATGTAAAACGCGTACCGCCAAGAAGGACGCTGGAGCTGTGCCGTAAGTTATGGTGTTTAACCTATAGTGATTCAAACTTTCATGCGGATCATTTCTCCAAATAACTCTCTGCAAATCTCTCTGATGCTCGACCACATCAATTTGTCTGTACATTTTTTCCACGTCCGCTGTTATGACATAGTTGTGCTTGCGAAATCGTAATAATATTGACAATAAACTATCTTGGATATTTGGACCTGTCATTAAAATATCATTCAATGAAATGTTGGTACTAGTTTTGGCTGACGCGTCATAGACTACCCTCAGCCTTGTGGTAATACTAGAATTTTTAATAACTCCATGATGAGGTAAGTAGTTTGCTAACTTGTTTGCATCTACATTGTTGTCTACTTTAGTCATATGTCCAAGGGTTTCATATTCTTGCATGAAATCGCAGTATTGTAGCTTTAAATTTGCGTTCGCCGAAAGTCTTTTTTCAAGTGACGAAAATCTCTGTAACGCACCCGATAAGGAGTCACCAAGTTTGTCCACGCTGTCGCGTATTGGCAATGTAACTACGTAACGCCCAGTGTCGTTCCGAAATGTACTCTCATTAAATATTTTTTCACAATCTAGCTCTTCCTGAGTGAACTTAGAGCGTTCACTAGGGCACTCCTCTATCGCCCAAAACCTTTCTAAACAACCTTGAATAACTTGAGCAGTTGATAAATTGCAAATTGTTTGAGACTGTACAGTTTTATTTTGCATAGTTCCCGAAATGATCCAACCAAATTTGGATTTTTGTAAAATGGGTTTGTTTACTCCTAACTTAATCTGTCCAACGCATAATAGGTCATAAAAAATGCCTACTCCTAGTAAAATGTCAACAGTACTGGATGTATCAAAATTAGGATCTGCGAGTACAATATTGTTCGGTATATTTAAAATAGAAGACTCAAATGAAACAGTAGGAATATTGCTTGTTATTTTGTTGATAACTAAAAATGGAAGTTCTGTTTGAAAACCGTTATGTAACGATTTTATAATCATCCGAGCTGAAGTTGAGATCGTCGTTGTTGCCGTGTTTATGCCTGCGACAGACACACTAACCTTCTGACCTTGATAACCTAAACGTCCAAAAAATGGTTTGGACACGAAATTGGACTGTGAGCCACTGTCAAGTAATGCCCTACCTTGTATAAAATTGCCCTTGATATCCCTTATGTAAATTATTGCTGTTGATAAGATTACGTTAACACTGTTTTCTAGTTTGCGTGTACTGTGAGCCACTATTAGTGAGTCCGGGTTTGTTTCATTGCTAAAACCAGTAATAGGTAGAGATTGCACATTTTGTGTGCTCTCGTTTCGAGCTTGTGTATTTTGGCCTTGAGCAGTTGCTCTCGCTTCTTCTAGATGCAATAACGTGTTGTGCTTAAGGTTGCATTTTCTGCATGAACTTGAAATGCACTGTGCAGAGAAATGCCCTGGTTTCAAACAATTGGTGCAGAGTTTTTTCTTTTTAATTTCGATTAGTCTAGTCTTAATTGGTAATTTTAAGAAATCTTGACAGTTATAAATATAGTGCGCTCCTTTACAGGAATAGCATTCTAAACCTTGAGTGGTTACATGCGCATATACACGGTTTTTATTTGACTCATTTTCAAATTTACTGCTGGTATTATTTTCAAATTTATTGTTATTGTTACTATTATTTGACAAACTTTCTAATACCTTACATTTGTTCGTTAAAAACGTCTTAAAATCGCTTATCGTGGGAGAATCGAACTCAGCCGCTACAACTTCCCAATCCCGTTTAGTAGTAGTGTCTAATTTTGTTGTTAATAAATAGATCAACATCGCGTCCCAAGTTTCTACTTGTTCACCTAAATTTTTTAATGCTCTTAAGTGTTTATTTAATTCATCTAATAAATTGCGTACGCCTCTGTGCGATTCTTTATGTAAAGTCGGCATATTGAACAAAGCCTCTACATGTGAGCGAATAATAAATTTGTTATTTTCAAACCGTTCTCGTAGTAAATCTAGAGCTAAATGATAATTTGACCTTGAAACTTCTAGTGCCTCGATCACCTGTTTCGCCTCGCCCTTTAATGAAGCCTTTAAATAATAAAACCGTTGAATGTCAGTCAACGAATTGTTGTTTTCAACTAACGCATTAAATATATCATAAAAATTAGACCATTCCTTGTAATCCCCGTTGAAATCAGGTATATTTATTGTAGGTAGCTTGAAGGAGCTATTTTCAAAGTTATTTTGCATGCTTGCTGGCTGTACACTTGCAACTGTGGAACACGTCTTTTCAACGATAATTTTTCGCGCTCGCGCTACGATGGTAAAATATGCATCCTCAAAAGATTCCCGCTCAGAGTCGTGTGTATCTGTTTTATCTAATGACTCGATTTCTGATTGAATTTGTTCGAACTCTGACCACAGCAAATCTACCTTGTCTAACCTAGTTTGTAGTTCAAGTATCGTTTTTGATTCGTCAAATTTACTTATGAAGTTTGTAAATCTAGTTAACTTTGCTTTGCACTGTCCTCTCTTGGTTATGAGAGCGTTTATTTTGTCCGTTGAACTCATATTAAATTTGAATATTGCGAGAGACGTTAAACAATACTTTAATAGTGGTTTAATAAAGCATGAAACACAAATCCTGCACAAATAGGCATGCAATAGACATAGGATATCTGGAAGATAATGAAATATGGGATGGAGACTTACTGCGTGCACCTTCCGTCTGACTTTGGAGTTTTTATATCGCTTCTTGCTGCTTTGTCTTGTAGATATTATATTGAATTGAATAATTGATTGACCATCGGCTCGCTGGACCAATGTTACGACTTACTTGTCGATATCTATTCACTCTTGTGTTAAAATTAAAATACTTCGATTTGGACTGTATCTTTAATGTAAAAGCTATAAATCTTTCAACTTAACAACTTATTTTCTTAACTATAACTGGTCAAGCACGCTGTCGTTTCTGCTGTCTAACGGCTACTGTCTTTCTTTCCTGCTGCGCACTCAGTCCAATGCGCGGTCAGTGGCGTGCCTGTACATGAGCGTAACAATGCTTTTAAGAAAAAGATCACTGGGCAATTTCTGGAGGTAAAATAGTCATACATATGAATATTAATTATACACACCCTCTTTGGGGGTGTATTTAGGGGGTGAATTTTGGATATAGTGGATGAAATGATTATCAGGAGCTTGAAATGAAACCTATAAGGTCTCCTTTTTCCATTTCTGAAGTCCCCTTTTACGTTCAACATCTAGGAAATATAACATCAACCCCTAATATAAGGTAAATTTTAAATACAATCTCAAAGTTTTTTAAAATGTTACTGCATGTAAAAGAAATAACACTGGGCTTTTATACTGTCAGATAGGTCTTTTCTGGCGGTAAAATAATGACATAAATGCAAATTAATTACACACACCCATATTGGTCTCCTCTTTCTTTAGGAAATTTTAAAGTTTAAAATTACATGTAAAAGTTTAATTTAAAATTTACCCTATTTCAAGGGTTTATACTTTATTTTCTAATGATCTTACGTAAAAACGGGCTTCAGAAATGGAAAGAGAAAACCAAAATACGATATAGGAGTCGTTTGGAGCCCCCAATAATTATTTGTTCCATTACTCCCAAAAATTACCCCTCAGTCCCTGAATACAAAAGATGGTGTGTATAACTAATTTGCATATATAGAGTGTGCCCAATAAGATCGCAGCACACCACTGATTTTGCCACGTTGTAAAGTATATGGACAATTTTTTGACAAATGGTAGGTTGACTGGGTGTCACTTATTTTGAGTAATAACAACTCCCTGATGAAATTCCAAGGCCTACCGTGATTCGATATGTAACATAAAAAGTGAAGAAGTTATATCATGCATTTTATATCGAAAAATTTTATAAGAAAAAGTTATTTAGAATCGCTTGTATTCCCCAAATCCCAAGTTTCAACAATATCTGACAAAATTTAATTTTCCATGCACATAAAAATAACGAAAAATTGAATATTGGAAAATCAATTCATTATTATAACATTCAACTTATATTACATCTTTTTCGATCAAATCACTCTCAGACTTGACAGAACTTGTAAAACCAAAGTTTGGTAATTTGCATGGAAATTTAAATTTTCTCAGATTTTGATGAAACTTGGGATTTGGGGGTTTTAAGCGATTCTGAACAACTTTTTTTTTAATTTTTCGATAGAAAATGTTTTATATGACTCCTTCACTTTTGGTGTTACGTATCGAATCATAGTAGGCCTTGGAAATTCATCAGGAAGTTGTTACTACTCAAAATAAGTGACACCCAGTCAACCTACCATTTGGCAAAAAATCGTTCATATTCTCTACAACGTGGCTAAATTAGTGGGGTGCTGCGATCTTATTGGGCACACTCTGTATATGATTATTTTACAATAAATTCAATAAAATGTAAACAAAATATGTTTTTGAAGTTTTTATTAACTTTGTTTCATAATGATACACAAATAAACTTAAAAAACTATGAAAAATAAAATAAAATATAAATATAAATTAAAATATATAAATATGCTTGAGCAATTTTATAAATTATTTTTGTATCAATAATGGTACAATAAATAATAAAAATAATATGAATAATTTGTATATCTCAGCTCCAACACCTCAAATAAAATAAATAAGTACCTACTGGAGAAACTATTTTTTGCAAATTAATTGTCTGCTTGGGGTTTTCATCAAATATGGTACATTTTTCATGAGTAAATTGATATTTTCAAACTTTTTTACCCAAACAATTGAAAAAAAAAATCAAATTATTGCTGTGATACATGTTTTAGTTTGTTTATGTTACATCCAACTATTACCCCTTCACCCATTTATTTGCAATTATGTCATTACCTTACCTTCAGGAAAGACCTTTCTGAGAGTATAGAAACTCAGTGTAATATTCCTTACATAAAGTAACATTTTAAAAACTTTGAGATTTTAATTAAAATTCGCCATATATTAGGAGGTTGGTATTATATTTTCTATGGGTTGTAGGTAAAAATGGACTTCAGGCATGGAGAAAGGAGACCAAAATATCTTATAGGGTTCATTTTGAGCCCCAATATTTATTTTATCCTAAATTCACCCCCTAAATACACACCCCAGGGTGTGTATAATTAATTTGCTTATGTATGTATATATGATTATTTTACCTCCAGAAATTGCTCAGTGACCTTTTTCTTAAATGCATTAAGTTTTAAACTGACTTTGAATTTTCTTTCAAAAATTTTCCTTATTTTAGTGGTGGATCCTTATCCACGTACAACCCCTTAGTTGTACGTGTTAATTTACGAGAAAGTGGCAATTGCATATCAAAGGGTGAAACCTTTTGAGCATTTTAAGTCCAACCACATCCAAATCCGTTCAAAATTGAGCGACTTACAGAATTTTGAAAAAAGTGAAGCAAAATCGAGTTCATTACTTGGATGGGTGATAGAGTAGCAATATCTAAGCTTCACCAGGACGTTAAAAGGCAATTAAATAAATAAATAAATAAATAAATAAATAAAAAATAAATAAATTTTAAAAAATCCCCCAGTGTGGTACGGCACGCGGCGTGGCGGTAAATTAACTTTTTCTTCCTTGTCTTAGGGGTCTTTGCATGTTGTAAGAATCGTCTCTGAGAGTACAGAAATCATCAGAACGGAGCAGAGGATGTAACGGTCACGTTTTGAAAGACCACTCAGTACATTAAATTAAATAAAAACTTGTTTAAAATCTATATATTGGTAAAATTGTTTTGTACGTTCGTAAAACGTTACAAACGTTACGCGTACTCAGTTATAAAAACCGTCGCCGGCCAACCTTTTTTGCGGGTGCGAAATTAAGAATTATAAAGGTAGGTCATTAGTGTTACATTTTTGTCTTGTCCTTTAGACACGCTGTGGTGAGTTCCTTCACAGTATCAATCAGAATTTTTGTAGGAAAGATATTTTTGCTTTTGGAAATTATAAACATGAAATAATTTTACGGTAGATTTTTTGTAAATTTCACATAAATATTTAATTGCGTTTGCTTCGGTTAAATAATACTAAAACATTTTATTCACTGATTTGCTCATATTTCAGATGATGACAACTTGAGTGATGAAAAGCATATAAAGTAGTCCAATATTATTTGACGTTTTTGGAAACTGATATTAACACCGTAGTAACTCTTCAGAATAAACTTTTAGATGATGTGATGCAAATTACATTATATTTTCTCTTAATTAAATTTATAGAAAAGAATCACCTAATTGCGTCAAAGATGCCTATAAAATAAAATATTCCCAATTCATTTAATGGATTCCGTAAGTATAAATGGCGTTGAGTGATGGCTCGTAATGTGTATTTGTTTTACTGAAGTTACCATAATTAAAACAGGTTACATAAACATAAACTAAAATAAGTTTTAAATATTGAATTTACTACCTAGTTACGTTACGGTGATAAACAAAAATAATTAAACAGCCGCCAGGAATACTCCTGCTGAAACTCATGCAACAATGTCAAAAAATTCTATAAATAATTTAGAAACAAATGGACATGGTGAAAAATATTTCACCAATTTGTTCGTAAACATTTCATTTATTTGCTACAGGATGAAATTTAACAAATTTAACATTTATAAATACGCGTCCAAAGTACGGACACATGGTTTGAAAAATTAGGACATCAATTTAATGGATTTTATTGTCTGTAAGGTGACAGGATTTCCTTGTAAATGATGTTTAATTTAAAAAAGAAATATATCAATATATCTGTTTCAACAACATAATAGATTTTTACAATAGAAAGACACATCCTTTAAAGTACACTCACGGACGAAATAAATGCTTCCCAATACATCAGCATAAATAAATATGTAAAGGTAAATATTTTAGTAATGTAAATTTTCGAAATCTTTGCGTTCATTCATTGTTACCAAATCCAAAAAAATGCATTTTCGGAATGTATGATTGTCTGTCTGTTTGAATGTTTGTTCCATAATGACTAAAACCGGCCAGCTCCGTGCTTAAGTGCTAGATTTGAAATCATCTGGTCTCGAGTTCGAATCCTGGCTAGAGTATGGCGCCTTTAATGTGTTACCGAGATGGCAGCAGCGGGTTAGACCGCGGTTGAGTGGCACAACACCGTTAGTAATATTTCTTCTGAGTCCGAGTCTTAGCTGTGGTAGATAGCAATGTCGCAAGGAATGTTTGTTGTGTCGTTGGCTGTGTGGGCGGAGCGTACTGGTTGGGTGGCGGATGGCTCAACTCCTCCAGGACGTTAATGTAAATAAATAAGAGGTTCCCAGTTGGTAAGATTCGGGAGGATGGAGAGAGAATATCATGAGAAAGTGAGAAAAGGTAGTGGGAAGGTGAACAATGATGGCGAGAAACTGAAAATACATGATGATGAAAAGGTGGGAAAAATGATTTGTCTAGTTTACATGACAATTTCGCGTTATCTCACTATCTATTAGTGGAGTGCTACTAAATGAAAAAAGTAAGTTCTTAAGACATCGACAAAACCTTGAATTCCTAAGTACTTTTTAAATGGCTTTCTATAATCATGAATACAGTTTTCTACCACTCTTCTTGGAGACTAGTTTTTTTTAAACTCCAAAGAACCCGTTTTGTTTCGTAAAATTATTCTGAAAATGTTACAGTTTGAAAAATTTCTATTTTTAATCTGGTGTTTAAAAAATGAATAAATGAAATGGCTGCCGTCAAAATATCCTAATTGAATAATAAAATAACGCAATATTCTATATATTTTATATAAAATTTCAAATATTATAACATAGGTGTTTTTAATACTTTTAACAACTAAAATAACGTCGAGAAAAGAAAATATAAGAATGCGGATGCAGATGCAATATTCCGTAAATTACGAAAAACAAAAAAAATATATATAACAAAATACTTTTAAGAAAAAAGCTTTTATTTTAAAAAACTGTACTAAAAAGTAAAAAAATGTTTTTTTTAATTTAATACACATGGAAACCAAAAGCTGTGGCGACAATCATATAGCATTATTGCATAACTATTTTGCCGCTCTCAAAGCTTTTGGTTCCGAGGTATATGAATTTAAAAAAATAAATTTTTACTCTAGTTTTTTAAAATGAAAGATTTTTCTTGGTTTTTTTTACGTAATTTTTTTTCAACTTAAGCGCACGTTTCTTTTGAATGATTTTCATATTTTTTGCCCTACTCCGTATACTATTTAACTTGAAGCCATTTTAAGTGCTCCTGAAATGGTTATCGGACATGGAATAACTTTTGGCGGTATTTAAACTTTAGTCGTGCAACTAAAAAGAAATGTTTCGTTTGTTGCACACTTAATCGACCAAACTGTATATCCTTGGTGTAGAATCAGGTCATGCCTATCATGAAAATGCATTGTCATCGAAACTGAATCAACGTGTATAATTTTAACACCATAGGATAAGAGGAAGTGATTCTAATTCAGTTTGCAAGAATTAACCTAAACAAACTAACACTAACATTGCAAGTTATATATAAAAACTTTTAAAAATAACAAAACTAAATATGATTTATTAGGGATTTTGTACACGGGACCCTTCATTTTCACGTAAATCAAGGCAACTGAGTACAGGTGTGAAATTGCTGGGATAATTTTGAGTTAAGCAGCAACATTTTAAAACAATTATCAGCTTCTGATAAAAAAGAGTTTTCTAACATATTAAAATGTAATAAATTCTTAGTTAATCTTTAACTAATGATTAAAAATAGGTTATTTTGGGGGGGGATTCCGTTTTGGTCAAAATTTAAGTAGCCATAATTCTGTTTGAAACATCTTGTTGAGATGTACGACGATAAAAATTCTAAATAATTCTGCAAACTTTAATTATAAAATAATCTTTATTTTCTATCATTTTCAGCAGATTCAAGTTACTATGTAGACGCTATAGTTAAGACAAATAAACGCAGTTTACCCACTTGAGGGACATTTGAATAAACTTTATGTTACAATAGAGATTTGTAATATTTTGTTGGTTTAAAGATATTGTTTATAAATATCTCAGATAAGAACAGTTTTTCTTCAAATAAATTTTTGATCTTTTTGGATTATGAATTATTTTCAAGGAAAATAATGTTACTCATTTACAGGGTTAAAAGTTATAAATCAATTTAATGAACTTTTTGTCAGACTCAAGGTAAAGGAATACATTTACAATTTCGATTTTCGTAAAAAAAACGTACTTTTAACAACAAATAGCCATAACTTGGCCAATATTTGTTGCGTAGGGTTGTACTAATAACCAAATTGCAGGGAATAGAATTATGCTTCAAATTTGTGGACACTAACTTTAACACAGTTTAGTGTAATCGTGTAATAATTTTGACCACCACACAGGATGGCAGAATGGACAAAATTCGCTCTGAGGCTTCATTTTTGAGATATAGACTTGATTTTTTCGTTAGAATACTCAGAGAGGAGTCTGGAATAGGGAGTTACTGCGGCTTCATTGGAATTTTTTATTTGCATGGAAGGGTTAGGGTCATTCAAGATCAGATTTTCAAAAGGGCACCACTATTTTTATTGCAAATTCGAATTGTCTGACTAAAATATAAACTACTTTTGTTCGAAACCGTTTTCCTGAAATTTTCATTAGTTATCCAGAGAGGAAATATGAGAATTTTAGAACTTTGCGATTTTTTTACTCGAAAAAGAAGAAGTTTGGAAAAAAATTGCAAAATGCAAAAAGAGTTTAGAATCATTTTCATTTGTTTCGGAATTGTCCGATGCCCTTTTCAGAAAAGAGCATTGTGGAGTTTTCAAGTGCATCAAAAAGGACATTGGAAAATTCTGAAAAAAATTGAGAAAAACTCCTGGATAATTCTAAATTCTTTTTGCCTCTTGCAATTTTTGTCCAAACTTCTTCTTTTTCCAGTAAAAAAATCGCAAAATACTAATATTTAGATTTTCCAGATAACTGAAAAAAATGAAAATTTCCAAAAAAATGCTTCGAACACAAGTAGTCTATTTTCAGTGAGACAATCCTAATTTGCAATGAAAAACAAGGGTTCCCTGAATCTGACCTTGAATGGCCTAACCCTTCCATTCAAACAAAAAATTTCAAAAAGACCGCAGTGACTCCCTATTCCAGACTCCTTTCTGAGTTTTTTTTTTTTAATTCAAGACGATATTTCAAATATTGAACCTCAGAGCGAATTTTGTCCATTCTGCCACACTGTGTACCATTTTAAGTCATACGGTTTTAAATTTTTGGTGCTACAGGCTAAATCACTTCAAATTTCCTTAAGAGTCACTATACAAGACCGCTTTCTTTCACCAGTAAGTGTAGGATTAAAGAAAAATATGTAATTTACAGCTAGTAACTAATTATCATGCTTGTCTGTTATTAAGAGTACCATTCTGAACGTCTCTTCTCATTAAATTTGAATATTTAAATTTGAAAGTTTAACGACCTTTTCGATAATATCCATACATTCTGTAATATTAAAGCTGTATGATATGGTGTTAAGATTTGTATAATATTTAGTACAAAGCACGGAATGTCAGCTTAAATAACAACATCTCAATACTTTAAAAATTGTTGAGATGGTTTCATTCAAATTGATATTCTTTACTTGGTGTTATATTTATTATAAAATCTGACATTGTTTCAGTTATCTCATTCACCCTTTCTTTATTAATTTACTGGTAGTTCCTCCAGTAATTTCTCTAACCTGTTTTTATATAGTATTCTATATAATTTGTGACATTCAAAATTACCTGAATGCCACTTGTTAATTTTTATTCCAATAGCAATGAATTTTTGTAGTCTTAAACCACAACTCAGTAAACTCATTAATTAATTTTTCAGTTCAATCCTGAAGCCGTCCTTGTCTTAGTGAATCTGGAAGAATTTGTGTTTATAAACCCAACTTTAAATTATAAATTAGCATACAAGCGCCATCTGTTACTTCTCTTGATATACACCTACAAGTCATCTGGTACAACAAATATTTAAAAGAAGAAATCTGTAATAAGTGAACAAAATCCTAAAAATCGATAAACAAAATTATAAATCGATAATTCTGATTAAATTGGAACTCATGAATGCATAGGAATGATACAGTAGAGTAATTGTGTAGATTTGTATTGTATTTAAAGAATGATTTATGTTACCACTACCAGCGACATCTCGCGTATAGAAGTGTAACTAGGTTTTTAGATCATACACGGTATCCGAACAGGTCGTCATAGCCATTTTCCTGTCGATTTCGTAGCAATACAGACGTGTTTCGGACGGATTAACACCTCATCTGGAGTGGTATGTTAAAAAGATAGTTGATAATATGAATATAATTACCTTCCGTAGTATTTGTTGTACATGTTTTTGTAATTTAATTGTTGAATTTATCATAATTAAACGCGATGTTTGTTGATCACAATTTACCTGATTTGCGGCGCGTGGAATGTAAAGATGGGAGACCGCGTGGTCACGTTAATGTATGAACGGGGTATTTCGAGACATGTGTTTAACTCGGTATTAATATATATTTAGAAGTACATTTTATTAATGAATAATTGAGGTTTAATAAGGGTTTAAAGACAGTTTGAATTTAGTAAATTACGTTTTCGTAACCTTATCGAATAATTAAAACTCAAAGGAATTTAACTCGATATTAGTAGGGGCGAGAAGGGCATGCTAATATAATTTATTTAGAGAGACACCAGTAATGCATTAACGTGGGGATTTTATCATACGCACTAAGCGTGCCCACTAGTAAGCAAGTAATTTCAAGTGTAGTAACAGATAATAACTCTTGTAGGAATGAGGTGTTAAGTTGACCCTTCAGATTTGATGTTAAGTTAACCCTTAAATTTTGTATTTTACCAAAATTGGCTTAACCTTGTGCCAGAGAACTGGGCTGCTGCCAGTATCCATGGGTTATCTGCCAAGAAGGAGTCTTTGAATCCAAATTGTTGGAGCGTCTTGGTAGAGTCTCCGTTGGATGAGAGCACTAAGTTAGAGTTTTGGTAACCGTCCACAGAAGATTAAGTTCTGAGAGTCGAGGGATCTCTGCTGATGTCAGTAATCGAGTAGTGGTAATACACAGCGAAGATTCGGTGAGACGAGGACCAGGGTTGGTTTCTGCAGGACGCAACCGGTGGTAACAGTATCACTTGAATTTCTCTTCATTGTTCAACTTTAAACATTCAGCTTTCGATACATTTTTAAACATTTCTAAATTTTTACTATTGTTGTATGTTATATATTGCCTTCAGCTAATTATTAATTTTTTACATTTAATTATTTAATCACAGCTTAACGATAAATTGTCATTTTGTATTTTTCTTGGTCTTCAACCTAACCATAATTATTTATTGTATATATAAACTTTCTGTAAGGAAGTAGCTACATCCAACCATAAGGTGTAACATTTAAATCAAATCAAATCATTCAATTATAATAGAGTCAATAAATCAGATATATTTAACAAAGTAGTGTTTATCTGTGAGAATTGTATAAGTATCTATGACATTTTAATTATCTCTGAGTAGTCACAGTCGTACAGTTAGACAAGAACGTTGTAGATGCTTTTTATATGACTACTGGCGCCTAACCTAAAAATCAAAATTTTTCTGAATAATTTCCGAACCACGGCCCAGTCTCCACAAACAAAACGAGAACCGGGCAACCTCAACTTCCTAACCTGCAGAAGTTGGTGGTACAAATTAAGCATAAAGTTTCCATTATGTTCTTTTATTACTGAATGGAACTTATATTAGAACATAAGATACATTATCTTTGGCTGGTTTTTTGACATTAAAAGACGAAAAATGAATAAATTAACCTTGTAGAAAAGTGTTTACCATTACTGGAAAACAAAGAAAACAAGCTAGTCATTATGCTCTTCACCGATTTACTGCACAATTTATATAATTGTTGCACATTCTATAGGATACTCTTCACAATTTTGTTTTGTAAATAATGTTAGTTTTAGACACTTTTGTTACAAAACATTTAATTTATTTAATTTAATTTTTTTAATAATTAACAACTTTTCATTTATTGATCGATATTGTTCCTCTAGCTAACACTAACTTATTGTCCTAATTTCAGTACAATCGGACTTTTCGTTTCTTAAGTTATTGTGCTTACAAGAGACGTGAGAGACAGGCGGACGGACGGACATTTTGAAAGTTGTTCAGAGTTAGATCACCAACACAGTGATAGGAGAATTTTTTCTCTACGAGCAATATTACCAGTTTTAGAAATGTGCTAATCGGATGCAATATACTCTTCAATTTGTTTTTGCGAAGAGTATAATAATTCTCCAAAATACAACTTTAAAATCATATATACATATATAAAAATTATACAGACACAAATGTATATAACATAAAATCACACAAAAAACTTTTGAGACAATTATAGTTTTGTTATTAATAACTGCCTCCCATCATAATGTATCATAATGGGAGTCCATCTATTTTAAGATTAGAATAGAACAGCTGTGACAAAGTTAGAGGAAATGCCAAAGGCATAAAACAATATTTCATATTATTAATATAATTTGTTTTGACGATTTAAAAATTATTGACCTAGATCACGCCCCCAAAATTAAAAATATATAAAATATACGCTAACGGTGTAGATCAAAGACTGTACTCTATTCAGTGTACGTTTGTTCAGGTTCTTGTATTTTTACTAATATTTCGCATTGTTGAAATGCTTAATATAACAGTTAATAGATGCTACCAAATGGGGTTATCTATATATTATATTTATTTTTAATGTAAATGACGATAATGTACCTACACTTTCCTTTTGGAAACATCCTACTTTAACTCCATTTGTATATTCTTTAAATATTAGTATAGGTTCCCATGGAGGGCTAGAAAATGTCCAAAATGCTATTAAATATAGTTCAAGGATGAAATACTTAGAAAAGTAAAATGAAATGTTAATATTACATGAAGTTTTTTTTCTTACTTCAAAATGGAAATATTTATAATATTTTTGTAGATCCTTTGGAAGTACCTATATACATAAATACGGATATGTATGTAATCAATTTCGAAAAGATGGTTCATGGTATGTTTGTTAATGTGTACCTACAACTCGAAAACTTTCATTTTAAAGGGTTTAGAAGTTCCACTGGAAATTGTAAGATATTTTTGTCACTATCTAATACAATTATTATTACTCTTAAAAATTCTACTGAAGAATGAAACCATTTAATAGGCAAAGCGATTATATCAAAGAATGTAATTTTTACACTAAAATTTGATACAATACAATCTACAGAATGACACCGTGGCAATATTACAAAGTTTGAAGGGGGATATCTTTCCTAAAATATTATAGCATAAAACTTAAAACGTTTTATTAATAAAATACATAATGTTATAGGTATATCCGGAGAAACTGATTTTTAAATAATAGGCCTAGAATGGCAAATAATGACGGAAATATGAAATTTGATATGTAGTTGTAAGCCACAATCAGTGATGTTAATAGTACTGACAATGGGATTGAAGATTTAAGATGAAAAATTTTAGGTTAGAAAAAATTATTTTACTAGAATTTTCTAGTTCTGTTGAAGAATTATTGAAGATTGGGCAGAAAAACTATTTGTTTTCAAATACAGTATATTTGAAAATAAATAATTTTAATGTAATGTATAAGCAATATTAAAAATAATATAGAAAGATAATGGAAAATACAATAAACTAAATTATCTTATGTAATTAAACGACTTTGAAACATTAGCCAATTTCAATACAATCATTATACCGTTGCGTTTCCCTTGATATAACCTCCTGAGGAAAAAATTGAGCGATGTTAGGTCTGGCGAATGTGCTGGTCATGTAAATTTGTAGAAGATGTCTTATCTTCTACAAATTCATGTAGCCATAAAATTGGTATTTAAATAACTATAGATGTTTACAGTAAAGTGTGTCGGCGTTAGTTGAAGGTAAGTGGTACATTATCTGGTACTATTAGTAGCATTTGGTACTGCTAGAGTCTTATATTTAAACAGGATGGTATGAATTATGGTTAAAAATAATTTACAGGTGCAGTTTCATTTTGATTCTCTCATATGATATGTCACTCAGGAATTGAAGTATTTAATTTCAAGTATTGCCGAATGCGTACTAAGATAATGCTTTTGCGTTGCCTAGGCTATACTTTTTTGCCCAAATCGTGTCCTTAATGCAACCAGAAATTGGTTGTACTTTTAAGAGGATTGTTTTAAAACATTTATAATCAATAGTGGATCAGGATGCTCATTAAATACTCATAGGGAAATAATGGCAGGAAACATGAGAAACAACGATAAATTAATTAATTTTAATTGGTTCAACAATGCCAGACTACCAACAATAAAAAAGTAATAAAAGCAGACATGTTTCTCAGAAATGTAAAAAGAAGCTTGGAATATTTTGGCAAACTGATGATTATATCTACTAGAAATTATTAACAAAATGTGTTTCAACTATAATAACTAAAGATACCCATTATTCTATTTTAATCTGTAAGTAGAAGACCTAACATGGTTTTCTACTAGCACCGATTTATGTAGATTAAGAAGTCATATATATTAAGCAAATTCACATACTTAATTTTCTGTATATTGTTGCCTCAATTTCGGCAGAATAACACATACTAGTGAGGTAAATACAACCCAAAATAACACAATAAAACCCGCATTTTTGAACAATCAAAGATACATTTTTTTTTACCTGTTGCTAAGGAATTTTAAATTACATGATATACAAAACCCATAACATTTCACACCTGAAAAATAAAAATAGGTATGGTATGGAGTACTTAGTAGATTTAACAAGTATTTTTTTACGTTTGTGATCATTTACTAGATGATACGTTTTTGCGCTATGCTGACATTGAAGATATTGTCTCTGTAATACTTAACCAACTTTCATTAGAATTGTACTTTTAATACTCGTCTGACTTTTATAAAGCTAATGTAAAACATTTTCGGCATAACACAGGCACATAAAAAAAAAAGTATGCGCCATGAACCAGACTGTAGTTTTTTCATGTATTTTTGCGCTATAAAACCGAATCCGACGTCAGTTTTGGCCCTACAGGGTGTCCCAGATTTAAAGTGACATAGACCGATGAGAGATAGAGCACACTTTTCTGAGTTCAAAACACCCCCACACTTACCCTTGAAAGTGAATGGTTTTCAAGATACAGGGTATTTTATGATTCTTGACTGAAACTAAAATTCACCATATATTTGAAATGGGTGAACGTATTTGGATTAAAGTTGCTACACATCTAGTGCACTCTTAGTCCAATTAATAGCATAATTTAGTTTGTAAAAATTCCAGGACAGGACTCAATTTTTATTATTTTGCATTTAGGGTCAATTACATCACCCTGTATATCAGTTTTTTGTATATGGCAGATAACTATTGAAATGTCTATGGATTATTGTGTAAAACACTGTCATAATATTCGATGGCACGTTTATGGTTACTTCCTAGCAAATTTTCGAAAATAATGGTGAATGGTATTTAAATTCTATAAAATACGCAAACAACCAGTTAACGTCGCTATTTTATTAATTTTACTTAAACACTTGTTTAATAATTATTTAATGTATTATTGTTACTTAAAAAGAAAAACGAAAAACAGAAAAAAGGAAAAAATAAAGAAAAACAGTTTGCTTAATCATAATTTACAGCACAAATTTTAAAAAGACACTAATTATTTTATACACTGCTATAATTAATTAAAACTATAATAAATTTTCGAAATGAACACCCCCAGCATTAATACATTTTTGTGAACGTTTAAAAAGCGTTTTCACCGATTTATTGATCATAGCCGGATTGTGTCTAATATTGTCACATACATTAAAAAATTTTTGTTGTAATTGTTCACGGGTATTAATATTTTCACTGTACACCTGTGACTTTAGGTGGCCCCATAAAAAATAATCCATGGGGGTGAGATCAGGAGATATTGGTGGCCAGTTAACTGCACCCCCTCTACCAATCCATCTGTTGGTGTAACGTTGATTAAGATACTCCCTCACCGGTACAGAAAAATGGGGTCCAGCACCATCGTGTTGAAACCACATGCCTCTGACATTGATGTTTTCTAATAAATTTGGTAACACATCTATTAAGAAATTTAAATAAACTTCACCCGTTAGCCTCCCTTCAAAAATGTATGGTCCTATTAGATGACTATTGTATATTCCACACCAGACATTTATATTGAATCTGTGTTGGGAATTTTTCTGAAGCGTAGCATGTGGATTTTCAGTTGTCCAAAGGTGTTGATTTCTGGTGTTGTTTATTCCATCACGCGTGAATTGAGCTTCGTCCGTGAACAGAATTCTAGAAATTGTTCGTCGGTGCGCAACTACCCACCTACAAAATGTTAAACGTGGAACGCTGTCACCGTCTTCAAGTCGTTGAACTACTTGAACATGAAAAGGATATAAATTTTCTTTTTTTAAAGTTCGCCATACTCTTGTTCTGGGAATTTCTAATTGATGACTGATTTTCCTGACGCTTACAGTTGGATTCATATGAACAATCTGTAATACTTCCTCTCGCTGTTGAAAATCTCTGAGAACATGTTCATGTTTTGCCTGTGAGGGAAATTGCCCGTGTTCCTTACTAAATTGATACACCTCTGAAAATGTTGTATGATTTGGTGTACGACGATTTCTAAAACGTCTTTCATATTCTCTCTCTGCAGCTCTTCCATTTCCGTCGCAAAAACCATACACATAAATCATATCTGCATATTCTTCATTTGTAAATTGGAATGGCATCTTAAAATTATTATAGTAGATTTGTTAATATAAAACCTTATTTTAATGACTCAAACGACTTCTTTGAATAGACTTAATTTCTAAAAGTGACTTACATTACTATGTATTAAACTATAAATGTCAGAATTGACACACACCTACTTTTATTTTTAAGCAGACTGTTTTTCTATGGAATATTGCATATGGCCGTATGAATTTTAAGTGCAATTAGAATCAAATTTAAGTAACAATAATGCATTAAATAATTATTAAACAAGTGTTTAAGTAAAATTAATAAAATAGCGACGTTAACTGGTTGTTTGCGTATTTTGTAGAATTTAAATATCATTCACCATTATCTTCGAAAATTTGCTAGGAAGTAACCATAAACGTGCCATCGAATATTATGACAGTGTTTTGCACAATAATCCATAGACATTTCAATAGTTATCCGCCATTTACAAAAAACTGATATACAGGGTGATGTAATTGACCCTAAAATGCAAAATAATAAAAATTGAGTCCTGTCCTGGAATTTTTACAAACTAAATTATGCTGTTAATTGGACTAAGAGTGCACTATATGTGTACCAACTTTAATCCAAATACGTCCACCCATTCCAAATATATGGTGAATTTTAGTTTCAGTCAAGAATCATAAAATACCCTGTATCTCGAAAACCATTCACTTTCAAGGGTTAGTGTGGGGGTGTTTTGAACTCAGAAAAGTGTGCTCTATCTCTCATCGGTCTGTGTCACTTTAAATCTGGGACACCCTGTATACGTCAGGATTTTAGGTTATGTTCATTTTTTTTGGGGGCGCTCATTTCTTGTGGGAAGCGGCTCCACTCCCAGTGAAATTCACTGGAATCGATAAATAATGTTATTCCTCTCGACCTCCTGATCAAAAGTCCTCAAGCGAAAAAAGTCGGAAAATGGACAGTTTTCCAGACATCGGGGGGTTGAAAAGTCGATCTGAAAAATTGTGCATTTTCCGACCTTGTGCCCTTGAGAACTTTTGATCAGGAAGTCGAGAGGAATAACATTTAGCGATTGCAGCAAATTTAACCGATGTGGGGGCCACTTCCCATAAGAAATGAGCACCCCCTTTGGAAACTGTGCATTTTCCGACCTTGTGTTCATGAGAGCTTTTGATCGGAAACTCCAGAGGAATAGCATATATCGAAATGAGCACCTATCCCCCAAAAAAATGAACATAACCTAAAATCCTGACTTATAGGGGTAAAACTGACGTCCGATTTGGTTTCAGGGCGCAAAAATACATAAGAAAATCACAGTGTGATTGTTGGCGCAGAATTTTTTTTTGTGGGTCTGTGAAATTCATACAAATACCTATTCTTTTTTTTGGTTTGCGGGTCGCTGAGATTAAATGAAGACATTAATGCTACAAAGCTGTCCAGAGTATCTAGACTGTGTAACAGTCTTTAAACTATATGAAAAACAACTATGCATCATATGTAATACCAGTGATTATAGTATGATAAGTACTGAAAATGGTCGGGAAGAAATGAGGGCTGCTGCGCAAGTGTGAAACGATATTGTTACTAACAGATTGAAATTATGTGGGAAAGCAGTGTTTTACTCACATATGAGTAATACATGTTATGGTGGAGAGTTAGGTAGGTATTAAACCCGACCTAGACCGACTCTCTGAAGTTAAGCATCGGTCAGAGCGGTTACTGTTTCGATGGGTAACACTTGGTCTACATGGAATGACCGACGCGATATAGATAACACTGGGTAGTGGTACAATAAGCCTACATAGCTGCATTGTCCTCGGAGTCAGCAGCAAAGGTGGGCTGTCAGCCCACCCTTACATAAACAAAATACATGTTACAAACATCATCATAACAAGTCCCATTTAATATTTTAAGGCAATAGAAGATTAAAAACTGAAGATGAGGCACTCTACAATCGACTGGAGAGAAACGTCTTGGATACTTTGGCAGGAAAGGAAGACGTCACCACAGTCCTTAAACAGACATTACTTCTAGTCGAGATTATTCATGTATTACTTGCAACCAGAAATCACATAATCGCATTTACGAGAAGTGTAAAATAAGTGAGTTCTCAAGAACCGAGGGATATTTAACAACTACTTTCTACTGTACTGTACTGCGTCAAGACAATTGTATTTCTGGGTATTTACTAAGATTCATGCGGACTTCAATTACATAGCAAGAGTACGTCTTAAGCTTCAGGGAAGGTAAGAACCTCTTCTTTCATGGGTGATATTAAATCTGCAACATATGGTGGTTATGGATGTTACCCTCAGTTACATTCGGGATAAATTTAATATACAAATTGAACCGATTAAAATCAGTAACAAGGAACTAAAACTAATGCTGTGTGATTAGTATGGAAATGATAAAGTTTTCAAAACCTTAAGAAACATAAAAGTGAAATGGGTGTAAAAAGTGTAAGTTTAGATACATTGTAATTATTCCTGATTGCAGATACAGAACTGTAGCTTTCCTAATTTTTAAATTCACGAAGACTATTGTCGTGTCTATTACGTTAAATAGATCCCTTTCATCTGCAGTGTAGTTAAAAGATAGCATGTACATATTCATAGTTTGAGTTTCACTTTCTTAGCAGTAACTTTATTTACCTTGAAATTTGCTCATATTGTATGAAGTCGAACGTTTTAACACATGCAAAAATCATTATGTTTCCTGTACTTAATCACATATAATAAATTGAAATAGATGAATAGTGTTGGTTTAATGAGAGGAACTTCAGGGAAATGATATTTATAAAATACACAAAGTTTAACATTCAGATGAAAATTATCAGTTATGAGGTTCAGTTTTGACACGATTTTCCATTCAAAGAAATTACATTTATATTCCATTGGAGACTGACCGACACAAAACGAGGGGTGTTGTAAATATGTGTGTGTGTGAGATTTCATTACTTCATATCCCCTTAACGGATGATCCAATTTTGTTGCGGTTATTTTTTACTAGAAAGAGAAATTTATCTAGGTAGAACTTTAGGGAGTTGCATATCATCAATAAATGTAAAAGTAGGAGTAGATATTCTACGAGACTGATAGCCACAAATCCCATGTAATATTTATGTTTATTAACAAATAATACTAACTTGATGAGCGAAATCGCAGTATATCGTGGGGTGTATTTATAATAGTTCTGTATACAGCGTTTATCAGGTTAAATGCAGGTCTTAGTACAGCTTGTATCAGATTTGAAAATAACAATCACTTGGTATGGTATGCGTATTTATCCTCATTGTACCCATATTTACCCTTATTTGTCCTTCATGTACATTTTATCTCTGTTTATCCTTTTTTGTCCATTTAAAGAACAGATCTGTTAAAAATTACAACTAAAAGTTGTACACAGACCTATACTATATTAGAATACCCCGATGGTGAATGAAATATTTTTAAAAAATCATTATTCTTATGTATAATATAATTAGCATATTTACTAATAGTACAGGTAATTAAGGCAAAATGTTGTAAAGACCTCGCAAAAATTAATAAAAGAATCATCTCTGGGATTTAAGTAGTTAATATCCTGTAGAATGGAATGATGCATTCTTTGCACTTCCAAGTTCCGGGAAAATTCAAAAAAATTTGGAAAAACTTTTTGATTTTCGTCTTTTTTTTTGCTCTAACAGCTAAAATAATGAAACTACAGAAAACAGTTTTCAACAAAACTTGTAGCTCGTCTCTTTCTCTACAAAATGGGTCTTTACAAATTTTTGCCTTAAGCCGTTTAAGAGACAAATCCAGTTTTCCACTTATAGTTTGGAGCCGCTCCGAAATGCGCGGAAAATGAGAATTCTCTGGAAGTTTCGTACGACCGGACATATCGATCGATAATTATTACTATTCAGAGCCGCTAAAAAAATGAAAACAACATAAAATGTAGAGAAAAGTCTCAGCGTTAATGTGGAACTAATCACAAAATTCATACAAATTTTCATCATAGAGAAAAAAGGGTTGAAGATGAGTTTTATGCATCCTGCCTATTTCTCCCATAACAATGGGTGCTTTTTCACTGCATGGATTCGATTCCACGCACTTTATCTATATTTCGTGAAAATTTCGTTGAAGAATGTTAAGAAACAAATAAGTTGTATATGTTTTACTGTACAATTGTGCATTTTCTGAATGTGTATGAATAATGTAGACAAATTCAAAAAGTATTGCATGCATTCAAAAAACTCTTAAGGCATTTGGAAGAATATGTTTTATTGTACCTATGATCCTAAAATTAAGACTGTACTATTATTATTACTTAAGATATAGCGAATTGAACTCCAAAATTTGGAGGTGATTGATCGATGAGAAATATACCCTCTACTTTGATCGCAAGGCATATTTTTCCAACAAAAGTAATTATAAAATGTTAACTGGATTAATATATTATTATAAAAGAATATACAAGCAAAATGAATTATCATTCTAACGACTCCCGGCAAAGATATGAATAAATCTGTGGATCAACTGCACAAAGTTTACTAAGCCATCTTCTGACACTTTCTCTCTTTGATAATTTTTTTTATGAATTTTGTGATTAGTTCCACATTAAAGCTGAGACTTTTCTCTACACTTCATGTTATTTTAATTTTTTTTAGGGGCTCTGAATAGTAAGAATTATTGATCGACAAGCCCGGTCGTACGAAACTCCTGGAGAATTCTCATTTTTCGCGCGTTTCGAGGCGGCTTAAAACTATAAGTGGAAAACTCGGTTTATCTTCTAAACGGCTTAAGTAAGAGAAAAATTTGTAAAGACCTTTTTTGTAGAAAAAAAGACGAGCTACAACTTGGGAACTTGGGAACTTCTTTCTCTATTTAAATTAATTTGGCCGCTAAAGCAAAAAAACCGAATACCAAAAAGTTTTTACAAATTTTTTTGAATTTTCCCGGAACTTGGAAGTGCAAAGAATGCATCATCTCATTCTCCAGGTTATTACCTACTTGAATCCCAGAGATGATCCTTTTATTAATTTCTGTTACCCTAAATTGTTAATTTGCCTGTACTATAAAAAGTACATATTTAATATTTTCAAATGCCTAATTAACAAATATCGCACTTGAACTAGAATTTGCTAGATATGCCTATTTCAGGTGTTTTATTTATATCATAAATTATTAAGATGACATTACATGCATTCATTTAAATGGAATCAAATTCTAATCCATCACCAAATAAAGTAGCCCTCAAATTATTTAAAAAAAAATTAATGCCAGCTCATATCCCGATTTTAAAAACGACTAATTTCTGAAACAATTTATTTGATGTGTTAAATAAATGTAGACGGTAATTTTTTTTCTTCAAAGCAGATTACATCTATTTATAAGTTGTACTGCCCTTGTATACAATTAGAATCCTTATAAATATTTGTACAAAATCATTAAACATTGTTTAGATAAGACACGTCTATACTTTAATTAATAACACATTAGGGTCAGTTTTGCATTTTTAACTGGCCAAATTACGGAAAAATGTTTTAAATGATTAAAAAGGTTTTTATAGAAACTTTTTACTAGTAATTTATCTGTACATAGTAGAACCGCTTAGGGCCAGAAATGGGAGGTTCGTGGGAAATTGATGATGAAAGATGCCACCTAGTTTATAAGTTAATGTATACAATTGACGACATCAAGACCTTTCTTGCCACCCCCAATTACGCATATCTCCCATCCTGAGAGGTAAAAAATCTTTAGTAGGATATATCTCTTGAACCGTTAAAAATAAGATGTTCGTTTTTTTATTCAGCTTTTACCAAGAAACAAAGGCCATTAGAAATTTTGCCCAATTTTTGTTCCTAACAAGGTTATCCAGAAAATGACTTTTTTATATCAAAGCATTTTATAATCGTCTTTTTCTAATAGAGCTCACACTTAACCACAGAAACAGTTCAAATAAGGTGTGCTCCCTAAAATGTTACCTACCTATATCTAGTGTTATAACCATTATTACCATTACGATATTTGTGTACCCCGATATTTAACTAAATTAGTTAAGTCGATCTCACAAGATGCACTGACAATAAAATTATGACGCTCCCATGCATATACATTTTTAGAATTCTACTACATACAAAAAAAAATATTCACTTGTATGAAACAAATTACCAGCATCACAATTATTATAATACGAGGAAAAGGAATGAACTGTGCACTGTGAATCATAATACATCTAAGTATGAATTTTCGCCTTCATATGCGGGAGTAAAATTATTTAATAAGCTTCCTGAACACTACAAAAATCGAAATTATAATTCGTTTAAAAGAATATTAAAGAACCTGCTTGTCAATAAATGTTATTATACAGTTACTGAATATTTAAATGATACTATAGATTGACATCATTTTAGTTACTCATGTGATATCTATTTATATATGTATATGTATATACCTATATGTTTGTTTGTATTTATGTCGTACACTAGTTTGTTATATTTACATATTTTTTGTTCTTTTCTTATTATGACGGAGTTTAGTTGTGTTGCATACAGCAACTAAACTAATATACTATATTCATGTTACTTTTTTTCTATGCTATTTAATATCTATTTGACATGTACATCCATTTCAATATGGCCTAAGTATGAATGAAGTTATTATTATTATTATTATTATTATTATTATTATTATTATTATTATTATTATTATTATTATTATTATTGTACGCATAATTCCTTACAAGGGACTCAAACAGGATGGAAAATCAGTTCCTTAAGAATGTCTCATGAAATATTTATATTCATGCAAAAGTGATACAGGTATAATTTGTGATATAAGAATTTCTACGCAAGAAATGTCTATAGTTTATCTCAGTTTAAAATGCAGTGGTTCTAAAGGTAGGGTACGTATGTTCTTGTCTCTGATGAACATGAACATTTGCAAGCCAAGTTTAGGTAGGAAAAATTAGTAAATCAGGACGGATTTAGTGTATTTTACTCTTACTGCAATAAAATAAGAACATTTGTGCTGTAATTTAAATTAAATAAATTCAGTGTATTTATAAGATCGGCAAACGCGAAATGAATGTGAATTTAAACTATTAATTTTTATTTTGTATACCAATGGCCTTGAGACGGCCTCGATGGGGATTCCACTTACTTGGGAACCCCATATGCCTGTGTAAACTGTTCTACACTCATAACCTAAATAACTGTATTCTAATCTGAGATATACTTTAGTTACTTTTTTTCATAGAGCTCCGTTGTCGAGCAACGACTTAGTTACACGATGGTACTTGACTGTTAAAATGCAGTCCTTTCCACATCACCGTTGAGGTAGAGTGGATTTCTATGTGGTAAGTATTCCCCATAATCCTAATCCACATTTCCGTGCACTATTTCTTTAATTTATTGTTTAATAAATTCTCTGTTTCATATATTTCTGAAATTTCCCCATTCTATATGATCTATGTCTATATCCTCCATTTTTACCTATTGTACCACGCTTATTGGAATGTAAACCAACTTTTCTACAACTGCAGTTAAACCCACAGCCTTTAGAGCAATTGTAGGGAATTGTATTCAATTTGTATATTTGAAGCAGGAGGTAATTGGATTTCAAAATTTCATTCATAGTGATCTATTTCCAGTCTTTGGGATTAGGTTCGTTTCCAAGTCATTCTTGTACTTAGTATAGATGTTGACGTGCAGCACTAGCTGTTGGAGGATGTGTTGATAATTTTACAGCCTTATCAAATCTTGTAAGCTCTACAAATGAGAAATACGTGAAATTCTCAATTGACACTTCGTTATGTGGAACACCATAACATTGCCAAAATGAAGTGTATTCTTCTGTTGAAAATCTCTTGTAGAGCACATTGTGTTATTTTGAAAACATCACAAATAGTCAAAAAATAGCTTCGTTTTTCAAATAACTTCAAATCTTTTCCTTTGCCACTATTAAATAATGCAAATGCCGTACCGTAACAAGATATTGTATGTAGAAATAAAACATGTTCTTTACTTTTTGTGAATAAATCGAAGCTATTTGATGACTATATTTTTGTTTCAACTTTGCCTTTTTCTGGCTTCAGAAAATAACTTTATTTACAGCTAGACTTCGAGCTACTAACAAAACTAATAAATCGATGCCATCACCTACAATGGTCCTTTTATTTATATAGCATTACTCCAGTGCAAAATCAATACTCAGGGTATCAGCATCATCTTAGGATGGCTTCCTAATGTTAGCAGTTTAAATTTTTCACACATCAGACAAATCAACCTGCTTTTATTGTTTAAATTGGACAGAAACATTTCTTGGCTCATTGCAGCTGTCCTTAAAGCATCAAGGACTACTTCTATGGATGCAGTTTTAGCAGATCGACGACGTTGCTCGACATCCTTTGTATTACTGCCGCATCCACATGGTGGAGTGGAGGATAGTAAGTAGGTAATCGCAAAAAAAAAATTAAACCTTTTCCCTCATAAAATAGGTTATGTATGTATTATAATGAGATCTGGAGCTAGATTTTCTTTTTAACTTATCGGGTGAAGGATTGGGCATAAATGGGGATAAATAGGGGTAAATAAGTAACGCAAGCTGGTAATAGTACAAAACATTTGCCGCTTGATGTAAATATTGATTGTTTATGTTACCCATCCCCCCACCACCCAACCCCACTACATTATTAAATGGGTTGATAAAATAAAATTGAGATATTCAATTGGAATTTGCTACACGTATATATTGTAACGACACCAGGAACGAGATTATATTTTGAGATGATTCCGTTGAAGGATTGGGGGTTAAATAGGGGTAAATAAGTGAAATAAGTAAAGCAAACTGACAAGATTACAGAAACTGGTGTGCATAATAGAAGCCAAGGCCTCAGATTTTTTTAGAATATTTTTCAACCCCTCCACCATCTCCCACTCCATTATTCAGGGGACTGATAAAATTATATTCACTTGAAATTTAGCACTAGATTATATTTTGAGATGATTCCGTTGATGGGATGGGTGGTAAGTCGAGGTAAATAGAGGAACATGAGTAAAAGAAGCTGGTAAGAGTAGAGAAACTTGAAATTTGGTCTATGTACTAGAAGCCAAGGCCTTAGATTTCTTTATAATAGTTCTCAACCCCTCTTTCCCCCACCACCGCCTCCACTGTATTATTAAAGAGGTTCATAAAATTAAATTGAAATCTTCACTTGAAATTTGGTACACGTATGTATTGTAATGACGTCTGATTGAGATAGATGATTCCGTTGAAGGGGAGGGGGGAGTAGATTGGGGAAATTAAGTAGAGCAACCTAATAAGACTCCAGAAACTTCATTTTTGACGTATATGCTAGAAACGCCTTCATTTTTTTAATGAGATCTGCCTTAAATATTATTAAAATTCTATGACCAATCATTTCCACATATTAGAGTGCAAGTCTAGACAATAGGTTTCCCTTTAAAGGGATTTGGATAAAAAATCTTGATGTGGAAGTAGTGATTCCTTAGGGAGCAGCTTCTTTACTATTATCATCGTAACTGTCATAGAACACAGTTACATTAAAATCAAAGTGATTCCTAGCTTACATGTTATAAAAATGTCGTCAAATGCACTTTCTGAATTTCAGATAACACGTCATAATTGTTCAATGTTTTGTCATTCCTCTTAACACCAACATCTCGCAATATTTGTATCGTACTCTCCTCAATAACGGTATTTTCACTCAATTCTGGCTGACAGCAAATCAAGCAAATTTATTCCGTTATCGCGGATATGAAGAACTCGTTGTAATTTGCCACTTAAATCCACAAAAATATTAACTGACTTGATCAGAACCAGGAACAATTAGAAACTCACAATATTTCTCTCATTTGTTACAAACATGGAGCAGGTGAACAGAGACTCTCATATACAAACAAAAAATGGCGAACTACTGTTCTTATGTCTTATGGTGGTATTTTCTGAGTACACGCCAATGTTAGGTCCTGCAATAGTATATAGTGGTATTTGTCTGTGGTTGTAGTCGTAGACATGACTATACTACTACCCTGCCTAACAGACAAACTTACATAAATTTCACGTGGCCGAAACAGTAGTATTACACAAATATCTCCCAAACGGATAGCCGAACGAAAAAGTTTAATTGGACCTTTTTTGTAGTAAAATTTATAAGCTACAAGTTATATCTTAACCCTCTTTGCTTAAAAATCCATATTTCGCGAAATATTCGCATGTTTTTCACCCTCTTTCAACCCCTTTAAACAATTATGCTTACGGGGAATCGATGGGGACTTTTAAGAGAGTGTTTAGAATTATATTATCTTTCTGTTTGCAGAAATACAGAGAGATGGGAATTTCCCGCAGGTTCGTCCTCTAATTTGAGTTGGGTATAACCTATGCACTAGCTAACATGTTACCTAAAATCCCGACCTAAAGCTGACTTACGATAGGATGTATATATACATATTTTTCGGAAGCTAAAAGTATGGACTATAACTTCTATTTAGAACCTTTATTTCTAAAAGCTGCAACTTAGGCACTATATTTGAAAAAACTTGGAATAATGTAATACAACTTTAATAATTTCATCGTATTTCATGGATTCAGAATAAAATAATTCAAATTTAGATAAATCAGTTTTCCACCCTTAAGAGGGGATAGGCGGATGAACCATGCGATGGTAAGAAACACTAACAAATACCTTGCCAACTAGTATTTATTTTTATACTAATTCTCATATTGCCTTATATTAAACAGTGTTTTAAGAGACAATTATCAAGTTTGATTTATTTAAATTAATACTGTTAAAAATTACAGAAGCGAGTATTTGCTTTTCTGTTACGAGCTTAAAACATTCAGAGAATGTACCTTAGTGAATATGAACAGTCGCTGTTCGTTATCCCGGCAGAGAAAAATAAACAAACTCATTTAAAAATAGTTCGATTGTCCTAGAATGATTGATTTACTCACTTGAAAAAATAAGCAGAAGCAGACCCACTGGTAGTATCTGTAAATTTTCTTCTCTTTCTCGTTGTGTGAAGTTCGAACTCCCGGACTCCCAGGTAAAAACATTTTGGCGTACGGCTCCTGTTTGTTGTTAGACACAGTAAACGTGGAATGAATCCAGCAAAAGGTGTTGAAAACATCTTCTGGAATTTCTTTCGTGTGGATACAGTCTATAGGGTTACCTACATACTGCCTAGTCGTCACTATGAGGCTAAATGCTATCAAAATTGACACTGTAATTGAGTAGTGTAAGCGAAAAACTGGCGAATCTATATGGATGTGACTGACTCTAACTAGAGATTTTAGCCCTCTGAAGATATCCAACATTTTACTCTGGTTTTAGGGATTTAAAGTCGTTCGGAAGTAAACGGATGTTCTGTAACTTGGTCATAATTCCAGCTTATTGTGTGCAATCAAGTCATTTTGCTGTATTGAAGGTCATGATTTAATGAGAAGGAAGATCACTACCACGAAAAAAGAATTGGGTCCTCTTGACATCACATTGTTAATTTTATTCGGCATAACACGTGTATTTATTCGCACCCGCCTGCACAATTTCAAGTTTCCGCGGTAGTGGACGCACTGCCAGCGTCGAGACGGCGATTATTTTAACACTACTTTCCTAAGAGAGGAGCTAGCCATGTGCCGATTGGGATTTCGATGCGATTATCTCTCTTCTCACAGTTATAAATACAAAACTACACTAAATGGACATATTACCTCGCATTTAACGCAGAAGCGTCTATCTCAGACATTCAAAGGCGTCTGTAGCGTCTATTTTAACCGTCATCGGTGAGATGAAACAACCTCACTAACTTCTCCAGTATATTTTTAACTAAGAATTAACCTGAAGATTTATACAGGACCGGATTTTATATTTTGTTTACATATACGTAACACTTAAAATGTATCGTCACTTTGTTTCATAACTCGAATTTATCTTGATTAAATGGAGAAAAATATCCCTTTCATTTCGTTGAATATACAGTGAAATACGTACGAATTGTTCATAAAATAATGTCTCCTTATACAACGTGGCCCATAAAAAACAAAGTGGGGTGATAGGGGAGTCAATTTAAATTTAAATGACCATATCTGAGTTTAACAAATTGTTGGTGGTTTAAAAATTATTTCAGTTTTTCTATTTTTACCTGAAATCGCATAATGCGTCTCTAAAATTAAAAATGTGTGTGTTGTGTGGTTGTGTTCTTTTTTAACACGTTTTTATTAGCTTTACCTGTAACTTTGTATGCAAGAAAATCTTGCAACTCTATTTTAATCCACTTCTACATGTCGTATTGACTTGAAATTTTGTACATTCATATGGTTAATATTTTCACATTTTCTATAGAAAAATCCAACATGACAATTCTAATATGGCGAAGAGTTCATTGTCATTTAATGTCTTATTCCACTAAATATTGATATTTGGGCATTTTAGAGGTCGCAGATTATAAAATATGTAATCGAAATAAAAAAATGGAAATCGCATGCGTCAATATGGTGGACTATAACAACTCAAATTGTCGGCATCAATGTGGAGGTCAATATTTAATAGAAATTCAAGAATCCAAAATGGCTGCTTCAAGATGACGAATAGGTTTTATCATTTATAGGTAGGGAATTTTATCGAACGCAGTAGCTTAGATGGAATGAAACTAAAAAGAATAATTATATAAATACATAATTTGTAAAATTTTACGTCTTGAAAAACTAACTGAAACTGTTAAAAAATGTAGTAATTAAAAAAAACCTTTAAAAAGGAACAAATAATCTTCTATTCACTATTTAAAAATTTGCCACATTTCTTTTTCTGGAAATTCATTGTTGGGCATTGGATTAATAGTTTTAAGTTAGGTAGGTTAGGTAGGTATTTGTTTTACCACAGATATCATCATTATTTGAAGAAAAATCATAAGAGCATCGAGGGCTGTTGCTGTCTATGTTCAGAGATAAAAACTTACTTTATATAATATAGGTACAATGCGATCGAGAAAGAATGAAGGTCACGTGACACAGAAAAGTCACTAAAATTATCAAAATTGATTTCTATTCTGCGTACATTATTAAAACTAATTTCCTATGTTACTAGTTTAGGAAATAATGGCCGACACTTTGTGATCAGCTGATCGAATGCCTTGTTTAACTGTATATTTTGAGGATTTCGTGATTATCCTTAATCAATTCATGTGGTGAATTTGGTCTGTTAAGATGCAGCCCAGTTTACATTTAACTTATGATGTACGGGATTGGTGTATGGAAAAAAGTTTGTGCTGTCAGTTTAAATCCCTATACAGGGCCGGCGACCATAGTGGTGCTCACAGGCTCAAGCGCCACACGTAAAACAGTGATGGTGCAGAGTACTATACGCCTAGCAGCGACAAATAAATACGTTTCAAAAAAAATACAATCGTTCTCAACTATTATTAAACTTTTATTAGAATGTATGGTTTCTAAGATTTACCTCGGCTGCGTGACCGTGTGGTGCCATTTAAGATTGGTACAGTAAGATCATACAGAACGCGCCCATGCGCGCTTTTGTTATTACCAGCCCTGTTTATTAGTACCCAGGTAAACAACAGCTATCGATAACCGCATGAATGAAGAAATTATTAGGTTAGTGTTAATATCTGAAAGGTCTCAAAAAAGAGTTTTAATGATATATGAAAGATAGTATTTTTCCTAAAAACCCTACCAAATTTTTAATTTTACATTTTGATCCCATTAAGTTATGGTAATCCGAAAAAATATCTAACAATCATTGAAATTCTCCATTTTATGTAAAACAAAGTGAAATTAGTTATCAACAAATATCTTAACGTAACTAACGTATTGTTTACTTTTTGTTTCCCACGGCTAGTTTGATAAATTGTCAATTTATAGTAAGTAGACGGGGTATTCGATTAAAAAGAAAAAAAGGTAAGGTCATGTCTTCGAAATGTGACTTTCGATTATTTTTCTGAAACAATTTTTGGAAAACACTTGATTTTCTATAGATTTTATTTTTGAAGTTTTTATGTAACTCCAAAACTAACCCAAGTTAAAATAGGTTCTACTGTTCCTCTGATCACCCTTTACTTGTATGACTCTAATAAATAACTAGAAAATTCTGCAAAGCTGATTTCTCCGTCGGTATCCTTCTCCCTCCCCCTTTCTCAATATTTATTACTACACTGAGCACCACACGTTAAATTGAAAAGATGCCGGCCCTGTCTCTATATACTAAATAAAGAAGACTTTAGTACAGATACCGATGCATTTCCGAATATTACACACACACACACGTATTGTAATTATATGATTTTTGAAAGGTGTACATAATTAAAAGAATAAATCCAAGGTATTCAGAAGTCGAAGCTCACGAATTTTGCGTGTACCAACCTCAACTTTTCCTAGTTGAAAAATCAAGGTAGTTTAATCAAAACTGGCATCATTTAGTATTTCCACATTTCCACAATTAATAATACAGCCAAAATTTGGTACTTTGTATGATACAATGGTCACAAAAGTACTAATAAAATGAAAAGTTCGAAAAGTTCCATTTGATGTCTTGAAATTTGGGTTTAATATCCCTACTTTGATAAATATGTAAATTTTGACGTCGCGCGCCCACAACCTGTATAAATTATTGTTGCCAACGTGCAAATGTTGATAGTACCACAAAATAGTGTGAGTGCTAGAGATGCGCCGAAGTGGGGTTATGGCTGAATAGCGGAATACCGAATACCCGGCCATCTCTGACCACCTAAGCCTAACAGCTTCGGTGCTTCGGCCGAGGCATGAAATAGCACATGAATTACGTTTCTTAAAAAAAAACTATTGAAAATTTATTTAAACATCATGATTCTTTTAACATGATTTATAAGGGAAGTTGTTGAGTCTTTTTTCCAGTTCCTCCTCGAGATATTTGTGTGTCACATATTTTACACTTGGCAAACTTTTTGTCCTCACACAAATCATATAACTTCCAAATATCGTTTTTGTTTTTAGTTGTTTTACTGCTCATTTCAATTATATACTGACTCTTACACAATTTATAATGAACTAGAATGCTAAACACACAAAACACATGAATATGCCTAGAAAGAACTGCAAGTTCTAACAAAACATTTGTGCTTCGGCTCGATTCAGCCGAAGCTCCTACGACTTCGGCCGAAGACCGAATATTTAAAATCCAGCCGAAGCTGCCGAATACCGAAGCAGAACCGGATCTTCGGCGCATCTCTAGTGAGTGGCACATTAAAATTTTTTAGGGAGCGGCACATTCAGTCTTTCTTAATCTCACTGTACATATTTGATTTCATGCATGACGTTACTTCTAGTAAGTATGAGAGTTGTTCGTTTCAGCGATCCCAATGCACTTATGATTTTTTTCCGAATAATGATGATATCTATAGTAAAGCAGATAATGTACCCACCTAACTAAAAATTATGGAATTTCCATAGAAATTGTTTAAGCCATTCCAGAACAATGATCGAACAGACATAAAAAACATACATATAGTCGAATTGAGAGCATCCTTCTTTATAAATATTCCTAAAGTCTCTTAAAAAGTAATAAAAATCCTTACTTTACTTATTCTGCTTTATTTCTGATTAATCAGCTACCTTAACGCTTGAGATTTTGTAAAATCTATTTCCATTTTTTAAATGATATAAAATATCCGTTCTAAATAACTTTATTGGTTATGTCATATTAGAATTATTTACCATATCCATGTCCATATCGAGTTTTTCTGATGGTCAGCGTTCTGTAGTACATTTTTTTCTGTTAACGTCATTTAAAAATGAATATTTTTTTTTAAGAAAGAGAAGTGTTTACAAAACCATATATTTTATTTGACAAAAGATAAAAGAGTTCAATTAAATGCTTATATTTTAAAGGTGCATCCAGTTTTAACTGGTATCACCTTTAACTTTTTTTTTATTGACGCATTACGTGATTTCAAGGAATAATACTAAAATTTTGATTGAAAATTACCTTCCATATCACCCCACTTCGTTTGATCGTCCACATATGGCACACCCTGTATAGAGAACAGCTATTGTATACCATTGTTATAGAACTTTATTCAAATTAATTTTGTTTTAATCTGCCACTATTTTGAATAAAACTATTTTGAAGAATATTACACACTAATAAACCTGGTTTAAGAGAACATGAGTGATTTCCAAATGAGATTTAAATTTTAAATCGTGCTTAAAATAATTAAATAAAAAATTGCAATTTTATCCAACTTCAACGCTTTTATCAACTATTTATCACTGAGACCATTTATTTTTTCATAATTATCATGTTATCGACACGATCAACACTCATTGTGAACGATAAGAGAATTAAATTCGATAAAATCTTACCTATTTTATTTCAGTAAAAACGGCTGAACTGGTCGATTTATAGTAGTGAATTGGACTTTTTGGCCTGCATGGTTACTCAAGCTTCCGGTTCTTGCGAGTGCCGACACGATCTTTGTCATTTTAAAAACAACGCCCTGTATATTTCTACAGATTTGTATGTTCCAACTGTTTTCAATGAAAAACTTCTAGAGAAATCTGACCTATTTCCTGGCTCGGTTGTTCAAGTCCTCAATTTTACTTGATCTGTTGAAATGTATTTTTTAGATTTTAAATGCCATGAGACGAAACCTAAGAGGATTAAATCAGGTGGACTAGGTAGCCCCTTCTTCTAATACATCCGTCGAGGAATGTTGTATCTAGAACCTGATTGCAGGGGAGCATCATATCTTGATGCCAAATTTGATTATTCCAAACAGCTAAATCAGGAATGAGTTGGAACTGAGGAAAGTGTAAGTAACGTTTCACAGTTAGAGTTCCTTGAAAGAAATAAGGTCTTACTATTCGAGTACCAGTAATCCTGTCCACACATTAATTTTCTGTGTACACCTTTGTGTAATTTTGTTTGTTGACGCTATCATTTAGACAGAACGTCACTTCATCAGAATAAGAATAATTTGTTGAATGAAATATAAATTTTCATCGCGCCTTCTAGTTAATCCCTCGCAGAATTCAAGTATCCGGTCAAAATCTTCTTCTGACATCTCATGCACCAAGTGGACTTTATAAAGGTTGTACTTTGCCCCTCGAAGTATTTTTGATGTAGATACTGTCTTAAGACTTCTCGAACTGTCACGTGGGGGATTCTTTCAGCTTCTAATGCGATGTATGATTTAACATCTACAAGTACTTTTAGTGATCAGCCTTTATGTAAGTCTCTCAGCTATCCAAACTCTCTAAGGAGGAGGGTCAATAAGGCCAGATTTTCGCCCCCCTTTTTATTTGAAAAAAAAAATCATTTGAAACTTATTGAAAACATACATTTATTAATAAGATTCTAGCCTAGGTAGAGACATCCCAATCTTTTCAAGTCATTTTCACCCCTCCCACCCATTTTCATGTTTCTACGCTTCTGTGTTGGATCCCATCTTATCTATCACCTTAAGTACACTCCCGAGTCCTTCTTATGGCTCGAAATACATCTGTTGCTTGTTACTGGCCCACCACCACCACCACGTCCACGTCGCTGTTCCTGCAGGTAACGTAATGATTTTTTTCCAAATAAGAATCGGGCCTTAGTGACCCTCTTCCTCTATGTTTTATTTTACTTACAATATATTCAGAAACTTCAGATTGGCCTCGGTGAGTTCCATGAAATAAATTACATATACCTTCTTGAGTGGGAATTTTATCCCCGAGGCGAGTAAACATGAGTACCTTCATTCTTTCTTTTTTACGTTTTTTATTTTCCATCCGAATCTGTAGAAGTATAAAGTGTGTTGCATTTAAAATGACAAAGTTAGTGTCACTTCCGCGAGAACCGTATGTGACATTGAGACAAAAAATGCAGCTTCAGAAAAGACAACTAGGGTTTAAATGATTTTGCAGGAATAATATAGATAAAATCTAATTTATTATTGTCATCGTGAAACCACCGTATAAGCTTATCAGATACTTCAGATAATATGTATGTGCCATGGAAATATATTTCTATTTGAAATATTATTCATGTCTTAAGTTATTTTTAAATATAATTTCCATACTATTTCTATTATATTAGCCTTGACATACATCTGAAAGTATAAAAAAAGATACTTAAAGTAAATATGTACACTAAAAATGCATTTTTTCTTTTGGCACCATTTCAGCTGTGGGTGCTATAAAATATTGGTGTGTACAAAACAAAAAGCTTTCATAAATAAGGCACATTAGAATTGAAAAATATTTAGATTTAAGTTAATTTATTTCAATTAGTATTTCTGATTTGCAATTCTTTATCTTGATGATTTTCGTTTCAAGAATCTTTAAGTGAAGTAATATTGCAACTAACCCTTGTATATTATTAATTTTAAGCAACAAAGACGTTGAAATAAAAGCTAATTAATCCGAATTTTCAAACTGCATTGACGACAAGTTATAAAATGTCCAAATGTTATGTCCAACATAATGACAATTTCGTGGAAACAAAGCTAATTTTTGGTAATCCAATTGCCTTTTGCAGCTGTTACCAAAATATTCTAAACAAAATTTCTTCCACGTTACATTAATATTATACAGGGTATCCCAAAATCACAGAGGAGCTTGTACTGACAGATTTTTCACAACATTCTGGGACAAAAACTTTAACACGATTACGTCGATTCTCCAACCGTTTTCGAGAGGGACGCAATTGAAGTTCTGCAAAAGAAGTTGCCCTGTGCGAGGCTAAGGATTTATTAAATTTGTAGGCAGGCACTGTAAACAAAATTAATTTTGGCAATCGTACTGAATTTATAATAATATCTGTCATTTGTGTACTTTTGTCATTATTAAGTTTTTTTGGTATCAATGTCGGCTTAGAGGCGCTTGCAATTTTCGAGAAAATGCGTATTTTTCGAGATATGGCGGTTCGAATTTTTCCAGTGACGACAAAAAATCCACAAAAATGCTGGTCAATATGTTATTAAAATACAAGACTTATTTCCTCTACGACTTTTTCCTAAACTGCACTTTGTCCAGGTTTTTCCATAAAAACTTGAAGATAAGACCCTTATCGAAGAATGAAATATTTTGTAAATTATGAAATTTAAAAAACTGGAAAAATTGAGACGTGTAAGCTAAAATATTCATTAGTTTTGGACTTTCGTAATCTTTTTGTAACCTTGTTAGGCCTGATTAATAAACCGTCTAATTAAATTGGCAAAATTTGATACATTTTTCTAATGTAGTAATCTTATATAGTGGCAAATATTATGCCGATTTCTCACATTTAATATATTTATTCTAGTATTAGTCCAATAATTATAAATATTTGCATAACAAAGAATGTTATGAGATTTTCCTTCAGGAACTGTTAGTGGAGGGATTATATATCACAAAACACAAAAATCAGTTCTGGGAGTACCGCGCAACATCCCAAAAAACTACCCCTTCTGTGATAAAAGCCTTATTTTACTAATAACTCGTTAACCGCTGAAGATATAAACAAATTGCTTATTATAAAAAAGGAAGCTTGACTAATTGCCTAAAAAAGTCCTCTTGTAATTTTCTAGTATATGCCATGGTTTTCGAGAAAATCGATATCGAAAAAAATTGAAAAATTTGTATTTTTAATGCACACGAATATTCGCTTATTTGAAATTTTTTTCGTGCGGCCTATAGAAAAAATTGAATTGCTCGAAAACCAAACATGCTAGGAAGAAAAATCAAAATAGGTTTTAAAGGGGATATAAAATACTCTTTTGTGTTTCCATCTTTGATGGCTATTGATATCTATTAGTATATAAAAATAACAATATAATACCTCTTGATTTTTTGCACTTTTAACTATTCACAGGCCCATATAAAATAACTGACATTAATATAAGTTATCTTTTAGTTCAAGGTAGTACTTCAATGCAGAAAAAGTTAGGAATAAAAATATTTACATCTACAAATTTACCAGCATGTTAGCCTAATTTTGGCCAATGTCTTATTGTTTCCTAAAAATAAGAAAAGACTCAAACATCTTGAAAATTTAGTTGAAAAAATTTTTTTCGGTTTATGTATCATATAACTATTATTTCTATTCATTTAATAGTTAAAACATTGTATTAGAAAAATATCGTCAAAAAATTGAATATGCAGCCTTCTTGGATTTTCTTTTTGCTAATTTTAACATGCTGCTAAATTTGTAAATGTGAATATTTTTATTCTTAACTTTCTCTACATTGAAGCACTACCTTGAACTGAAAGATAGTGTATTTATAATTTATATTATAGTCAGTTGTTTTTTATGGGCCTGCGAATAGTTAGATGCACAAAAAACCAAGAGATAACTATATTATATTGCTATTTTTATATACTAATAAATATCAATAGCCCTCAAAAATGGCAACCCACGAGAGTAGGTATCTTATATCCCCTTTAAAACTCATTTTGATTTTCCTTCCCAGCTTGTTTAGCTTTCAAGCAATTCAATTTTTTCTATAGGCCGTGCGCAAAAAATTTCAAATAAACGAAAATTCGCGCGCATTAAAAACATAAATTTAGCAATTTTTGTCAATATCGATTTTCTCGAAAACCATATAAAAGAAAATTAGAAGAGGAATTTTTTTTAGACAATTAGTCGAACTTTCTTTTATGATGAGCAATTTTTTATTATCTTCAGCGGTTAACGAGTTATCAGTAAAATAAGGCATTTTTCACCGAAGAGGTGGTTTTTTGGGGGATTGCGCGGCACTCCCAGAACTGATTTTTGTGTTTTGTGATGTTTAATCTTCGCACTAACAGTTACGGAAGAAAAATCTCAGATAACATTTTTTGCGAGCTTCTGGTGTATTTTCTACTTGACAGTACTATATGTATCATATTTTATTTGAATATTTGAGTACCATTAAAGAATATAAAAAATAATGGTGAATTACGCTTTCGCGTATAATAATTCAGGAGAGAACTTTGGAAACTTAATTTCATTTAGTATTCAAATATTAAATGTGATACAGAATAGTTTTAAGTTAACTAGTCTTAATAATTAAATCAAATCTTAGTTGTGTTGGTTTTGTTTTTAAGAACAATATCTTGAAAGATTCATGACTGTAAATGCGGTATTTGATCTTGGTAACACAGCCTAAAAAAGAATTTTCTGTATAATTCATCTCTAAGATATATTCAGATTTAATAACATAAGATAAAATAACTGATACTTTGAAGTATGTGTGATGGCGATTACAATTAAAACAAATAAGGAATTTATTTTTTCAACCTATGGCACCCCGGACCGTATACATATACAAATGTTATGGTTAATGTTTATGTTTGACGCGATCACGGAGTCCCGGGTTCTAATCCTGGCTAGGGCATGGATGTATACTGGCGTTTCTAATATGTCGCCGAGACAGTAGCCTCCTGAGTTCGAGTTTCAGCTGCAGTAGATGGCAATATTGCAGGAAATTCTTGTTGTGTTGTCTATGTGTACGAGTCTTGGTCGAGTAGTGGAATAGCTATAACTAAATTCTGTCAGAACCTAAATAAAAACTAGAGTAAACACTCTTTGCCAACTTACTGCACTTTCTATATAACTGTTGCACATTTTACAGGATCCTCTTCGAAGTTCGTTTTGTTTTTTTTGGTAAATAACATTGGATTTAAAATTTTTTATTTAATTACAAAGCATAAAAAAATTTTCGTTTTTCAAATTTAAAAAGTTAATAACTTTTTTATATATTGATCAATTTTGTTCAATAGTGTTCTTCCTCTAACTAACACTAAATTACTGTCCACGTTTCAATACAATCAGATTTTTCGTTCTTAAATTATTGTGCTTACAAGAAACGTGACGGACGGACAGATTTACAGACAGACGGATGAACGGACAGACAGACGGACGGACATTTTGAAAGTTGTTCAAAATTCGATCACCAACACAGTAAAATCCACACATTTTCAGACCCAGAAGACTTCAGAATAGGTTCATGGTAAATTTTTGGACTGCAATTTTTTGAAATTCGTTGGTAATGTTAAAATCGCTTCTGCAGATTGAACCGTTTGAACTTCCTGCTCGCTTGAGGGGACATATTTAAAAGATCTACCGGAATTGTTGGAATATGTGCCGTTATTACAACGTCGGAAGATATGGTTTCAACTCGAGATTATTCCACCACATTATGCATTACACGTAAGGGCAATTTTAAAGAGAACTTATCCTAAATGGATAGGACGTGGTGGACCCATAAATAGGCCTACCCGATCGCCCGACTTAAATTCATTGGACTATTTTCTTTGGTGTCATTTAGAACAATGTTTTCATACTTTGAAGTGACAACATAACTGAAGCGTTCGCGACAATTACGCCGAAAATGGACCAAGGAGTTGTGGATTTAAAACGACGAGCAGGTCTTTGTTTACAAGTGGATGGGCGCCATTTTGAATATTTAACTCAATAATCAACTATTTTAGTTGATGTCCAAAATGTCATTTTCTCACAATTAATTTTGTTTATAGTCCTACTTATAAACTTAATAAATGGTTATTCTCACACAGAGAAACTTTATTTGCGAATCTTTAATAGTGTCCCGTTCGAAAACAGTTGGAGCCTCGACGTGTTTTTTAACCTGTTTAAGGTATTTTGGGACACCCTGTATGCATATTAATTTTAGAGTGTTTAGTATAATAGGACATTATAGTTGTTAAATTAAATATTTTTGTACTTTATATTTTACTGACAACAATTTATAGTCTGCTTTTAAAAATCTAACAAATGGGTCTTTATTTTACAGATTTACTTGTAAAATTACTTAAATAACAGTATATAAAACAGAATGAAATGATGTCAAAGGATTAAATAAAGTTAATCCCAAATTGCATTATAACTGATTAAAAACAAGGCGTCAAAAAAGCTACATTGCGTCAGAACGCGGTGAGAGCTAATAGAACACTGGCACTTTTTGAAAATTGGTAGATGATCCATACTTTTTATTTTTATCACTTTCCAATATAAACAGTCCGTCAATATTTACTTTTACAGAAGCACTTTTTTTAATTTCACATAATTTATGGTATTTTCATATTTATATTGAACAAATGTCTACGTGTACGTACGAATTACTGTCATAAATTTTAACGAAGTTTTATGCACGGGTTATCCGTTGAAACTATCGGATGTTTTACGTATTTATGTTCATGTTCAAGTTTTTATAAACTAATGGCACTTTACCCAATAATATATGGTTTATCGTATTGGTAATTAAATATGTAATTCATGTTAGACTGAATGTTATGGGACTATTTCAAGAATATTAGCAGCATATCTTACAATTTGCTTTACTCCATGGAAGATGTCTCTAATTTCCTTATAAATATCACTTGAATTTTAATTTGTTAATCGGCCAAAATAATTAAAAAGTAAATTAATGTAAGAAATAAATATAAAACATTATTTTCATTCGAAGGTTTTTTTTCTTAATTCACCGAATACTTCATTTTATACTTAATCTATTTTCTAGTGACAAAAATAAAAGAAGTAAAATTTGGCAATTAAAATGGCAACTAAAATAATTGAAAAGCGCTGTTTGTATGATATTTCTTATTATTTGCATGATCCAGGAACGTGAAATGAATAGAATAAATGTTTATTACATCGGTGACATTTACCTAATCAAATAGGTATTTTATAAACGGCTAACAAAATGTAATATCCATATACAACAAACTGCGCAGAGATCCGTTACATAATATGGTAAAAATCAAATTAAAATGTCTTCGAGTTGTGAGTATTTGCTTATGTATTTAGGTATGTAAACTGATTTAGACCACAAGCCCATGCTAAATTTTTAGAGGGTCATATGACACCGCTTGAAAAGGTATAATTTTTGTAGTCCTACAAAAATAAATCACTTTGAGCCCTATGCCGTACATTTTAGGTGGGACATGGGATAGCCGCGAAAAAGTGAAAATCGTAACCCGGGGAAGTGCATTTTTTTCAAATCACACTGTACGGCTTACGTTTATGTGGACTGTATTTATATCTGTGACTCTTAAAAAGAAAATGCCGTACAAAAATAATGGGACAGAAGTACAGGAAAAATTTTCGTTTTCCGAAAAGTGACCTCTATGTACTAAGGTGATATGACACCGTACGGCTTTTATAAAATTCGATTTTTATATTAACAAGGATACATTTTTTTGCTATGCCGTACAAATCGGTTGGAACATGGGGTGACAAGCGCGAGATCAACCCCCGTCCTACACCTCTATCAAGGGTGGTGGTTTGACACCACATAGATCTTGATTATTTTAATACTGTTTTATATAATAAAAATTTGTATTACCATGCCGTACATTTTAGTTGGTACATGTGTCTGGAAAATTGAATTTTCCGTCCCAAAGTGAGGTTTCCTGAATAAAAAATTATTGTAACACTTTATTACATTTGAGCAATACTTGATATTCTAATTATTCTAAACCTATTATTCAAAATTAATGGATCTGAAATGTAAAATGATTTTCCGAAAATTTTCCACTATATTATGTCTAAGCAGTGCGTAAATAAATTATACTTTATAAAAATATTTATCGATATTTTTTATTACTTAAATAAAAGATGAAATAGAAAAGCTGCTTGGCCAAAACACTGAGTCTGTAAAGCCAAATATCTAGAGAGAAAAAAAAAAGCTGCTGAAAAATATTATTTTTTTATGTACTTGGAACAAAGGTGATTCAGTAAAAAAGAGAGCATCTTGTTTACTTTCACATCCCCATGTGTTATCCACATACATTATTTATTTCCAGAATATAATGCTGGGTACTGACATATACAACGACAAAATCACAATACACACAATAATATCACAGTAAAACTGTAAATCTCCTCCTGGTGTTATAAACTCGTTATAAAAAAAAAATATCGGCAAAGTATTAGTTGCCCATGACTTCCCTCGCTGGTCCTTGCCACACTATTAAAAAAAAAATAAAAAAGTTGTTTTTGGTGGCGACAACCCTTATCGATATCTTTGGTGCCACCTTAACATAAACGTATTACGTGGGTCAAATTTTATTGGAATCTATTCATCAGATGAGAAGATTTTTTTTAAAACCTGAAAATAATAAAAACAATTTTTAGGGAATTAACCACTTGATCGTGCATCTGACTGAGAAACAAAACTGGAAAAAAGTTGTTTTTGGTGGATTTTCTTGTAGGGTCTAGTGTCTAAAATCCCAACAATGAAAATGTACGGCATGGACACATTTGTATTCTTTTATAGTTAAGGAAAGGAAAAACGATGTAAAGTTGAAAATCTATCTATTGTATTAAAAAATAGAGAATTTTCGATTTGCATGATTTTTTTTAAATTTCGCTTCTTTTGTAATGTTCTAATTTTATTATTGTCCATTAATTTTGAACGGCTACTAAATAAAATAAAAATTCTAACCTATGTTAATCCAAAAAATAAAAGGCCGTACAGTATCAAATAAACTTACCCTAGAAAACTGAGTTTTTCCCTTTCTCGGGGGTGATTTTTTTATTTACATTGATAATACCCATTCCTTTTAGACGGGTTATGTTTTTTTAAAGATTTGAAATATCGTATAATCTTTTGGAATTGATGCCGTACAGGGTAAAATCACCACCCTTGATAGAGGTCTAGGACGGGGGTTGATCTCGCGCTTGTCACCCCATGTTCCAACCGATTTGTACGGCATAGCAAAAAAATTCATCCCTGTTGATATAAAAATCGAATTTCATAAAAGCCGTGCGGTGTCATATCACCTTAGTACATAGAGGCCACTTTTCGGAAAACGAAAATTTTTTTCCTGTACTTCTGTCCCATTATTTTTGTACGGCATTTTCTTTTTAAGAGTCACAAGTATAAATACAGTCCAAATAAACGTAAGCCGTACAGTGTCATTTGAAAAAAATGCACCTCCGCGGGTTACGATTTTCACTTTTCCGCGGCTTTCCCATGTCCCATCTAAAATGTACGGCATAGGGCTCAAAGTGATTTATTTTTGTAGGACTACAAAAATTATACCTTTTCAAGCGGTGTCATATAACCCCCTAAAAATTTAGCATGGGCTTGTGGTCTATTTCTTGTAAACGTAAAGTTAGACTGACAAAAACATTTTTATTTAAAAAAAAACATAAGTAAATTAGCATGGCAGACTAAACCTTATTAAAATAGGGATATATTCGTCATAGAAAGTGATCACCAGATCACCTGTAAATTATTATGTGTTGTATAAACTATATTTGTTCACAATTTTAGAGATAAATGGTACCATGATTTTTGTCTAAACACATAAGAATAGGAATATATACAAAATATTGAAAAGTCAATATAAACTATCTCACAGGTTAAAATGAGTTTTACGTAGATTACGTAAATCTAGTAATTTTACTTTAAAATGATAAGGTGTTTAAATAAGACTTTAAACAGGTCTCCCCTTTCTATTAGGCACATTTTTTATTGATTATTTAATATGCATATATTAAAAATATACATAATGACCACTCCATATTATTGAAATATGTATATCAGGAGCATTGACAATAATGTCATCTACACTCTAAATATTATTTTCCCATGTCATTTCATAATTAACTATTTTTTTAATATATATACCAGCATAATTTTCACTAAAAGTATTTGTTTGTCAACTACTTATATTATTTTTCTCCATCGAATAGTTTTTTTAGATACAGCGCCGACAGACAGACAGACAGACAAACAAACCGACAGGATTGAAAATCCGTAATTCTCCTAATTTACTTAATTTTAAACGTGAAAATGCAAAGAAATTTTAGAAAGTAATTTGATCATTATTACAATATACTTATCTTGGATAAGCAATAATTTTGAAAGGACTACTTGATCGAAAGTCTTTTTGTGCATTATGGGAAGGTCGTTCAATATTTTCGGAACTCCGGAGCACAACTGTGGCTAATTACTTCCACAGTCATGTAGTGGCGTGGAAGTATAGTAATCGTAAACAATATATCAATTTTTTATTTCTTAAAATAAGTTTAGAATGTCTTGAAACGTCACGTCATTAGTTTCGAGCCAGTGGAAATGTCACATTGACCTTGCATTCTGGACTGGACAATATTTTATTTTTTTGACGTATAGTGTAGTCCAGTGTCAGTATAAAACTCGGTTTTCGGGGTTGAAAGCCTCCAGTTGATCGCCATCTTGAAATAGTTTTTCGGCGATATATTTTATACTTTTTTTGTAGAAAATTGAATTACCTATAATCTTGGTCTAGATAATTCTTACCGTAAAATGGAAAAGGAAAAAGTTATAATTAAAAACAAACTAAAATTTTCAAGAAAAATATCATTTAAGGGTTATAATTTTTTACTATTGTTTTTATTAAAAAAACACATCAAATATTTTTTATAGATGATTTTATTGTGAAAAATTTTCTCATTTTCATTCCATTTATTTTTTAAATTTCGTTTCTTTGGAGAGGTGTTAGGACGCTGCGCGCCGCAAAGGGTCACTGATTAGTAAAATCGGGGTCCCGCAATCCTAAAAGTTAGAGAACACCTCTAAAAATGCAAGAAACCCTCCTTTGGAGAGTTTTTTGCGACAATTTTAATAAAAATCAAAGATAATCCTATGAAATTTCCTTTATTTAATACAATAGACCACCGATTCACATGTGATAAAATTAAATATGTGATTATTTTTAATACGGATCTGCCCAAAGAAATATTCGCCTTATCCCGAGTATCATCGGCGTCTTCCGACGAATATTTTTGGCAAACAGACTGCACATTCAGTTTTATTCGGTTATTTGTGATAAAATGTTTACATTTTGTACACAACCTTATGTTTTAAGGTATTCACTTAACAGTAACTATAATTTTTGGTGAGATCGATTTATTCTGCTTCGAATGAGTGCGTCAGGTGTATAAACATATGAGTAAACCTGAAACATTATTCTTGAGAAAGAAGATATTGTTTAGATTACGAAGTTTCAAGGCAATGTTTATATTTTCAAAAAGAAAACATGCAGAGGATTCTTTAAATATAGAAAATTACCTGTTTCTAAATTTGCTTGTAATGAAGATTAATTTTGTTTTATTTAGTGTTTGATCTGATAAATGCTTATAAGCAATTGTGTATTAATAATTTGCTTCGACTTTTACTGAAATGAATAATATGAGTTCGGTACAATTTGTTTATGAATTAAGTAATCTATTGTTTTCTTTAAATATCATGTCAAGTATAAGCAAATCAATTGAAGTTAATTTTTTTCCAGGCACCATAATATTTTTTACAGGAATACGCTGAATGCACTTCTGTTTTGTAGATACATGCTACACAGGGTGTCCCAGAATTGAGTTCCCTGACGGGAACCTGTGATTCCTGAGTTCGTATTAGGCACATATAACCCAACTTACCTCAGTTCAAAAATGCATCCCTGAGAAAGACATCCTCTTAAAAAAGTGAGACAAGAAAGAATAATTATTTACTTCAATAACATATACTTGTTATCTGAATGTTTCTGTTGGATTTTAGTACAACTTTCAAACACAAAATTAACAGAGTAGAATAACTAAAAAGTTACGACATGTCCTCCAGTAAATCCAGTATTTTTACCGTCCAATAGTAATGAAAACTCCAAGCATGTTATTTTCTAATTAATCAATGATGTTATGAAGGACCCCCCAAGTCGACGTTAACCCCTATTTTTTTATTTTCGTGTTTTACTAGAGAATGATTTTGGAATTTTATTTACATCTGAAAATGTATATTTTGTACTCTAAAATTGCATTGTGTGCAAGAAGAAAGGAAGTCACAGTATTTTTTATAAAAAGAAAAAAATATTTAAGACTGGTTTTATTATGTAGGTATACAAAAAGAACGTAGTATATTAATAATATAGTATATTAAATTCTTTTTATGAAGCGTTTTGTGATGGAGCAGTCTCTTTTTGTAAAATTTGATTTTTTAAAGTTATCTGCTATTAATCGAGAGAAGGTGTAGAGTAAAAGACTTCTGATAGAGCAGAGCAGAATTTTTGAACAAAACTATTAATAATGTAGCTTAAATAATTGTATAAGTAAAAGAAAAAAAAGTCTGTTATGATTTGCACCTTAACTAACACCTATAAAACGTTTTTAGATTCTGTAAGGTTAAATCCTTTATACAAAGATACCACCCAACAAAATATTGAAGACATGAAAACTTGGTTATGAGGTTCAATCGACCATGATGGAGGACGAACAAAAAGTACCACTAACAAGAGATGAAAATGAATTTTTATTAATTTGATAATAAGTCTATACTGACCTATTTGTATTGTAAGAAAGTAAAAAAACATATTTTATTTTTGTATCAGTACATGCATTTCTTATATCTTCTATCTGGTGTTTCCTACTTTTCTTTAAGTTTCTATGCATAAATTTTTTTGAAAAACATTTCAATTTATGGACTAGGTACATGTTTCACTTGTATATAATAAGAGTTAAAATATATGATACAATAAAATAATGAAAATTAGATTATTGTGTTAATGTTTTGCAAAAAATATCTCTTCTTAGAACTGTCTGTAGGTAATTGATTAGTATCAAAAGTAGGGAAAAATAATACGGTTTTACAAATGGAAACAGACATTTCTTTGAAATCATTTTTAAATGCCTAAACCTCGGCTAATTTGTACAAAAATAATAAACACGATTAACTTCTAGAAGATCCACTCTTTATTTTTGCCTATGATTGATGGTGACGAAGTCATGTGAATGTTGTAGGGAAATGCATTATCAGACAGTAGTATACATAGAATAACTTAACAGTCCAAGTTCTGTAGTAGTGGTAAGAGATACTGTAGAGCAGTCAACGGGGTAAGGTGGGTTGTCCAAAAGCTTTGCCAATAAAAGAGATCGCTACCGTCCTCACTACTATCTGTATTTATTTAATTTTACGATTGTGTTCATTTTTACAGGATTTAAGATTTCTGAAAAGTAATGTAAAAAAATTAAGCCTTTTTTTATATTTCCGTTTACTTTAACAAATTTTAAAAATATGAGTAATGTCTTATTAGTTTGAATTGTAGGTAATACAGCCAAAGTTCCAAAGTATTAATAAAGAAATAATATCGTTACAATGGTTCTTCGCATGCAAGAAATAATGAGGCATATGCACTAGTGGCTACTTGAATTTTGGAGGTCACCACACTTTCATGTATTGTCCTAAAATATGAGAATAGCAAAATGTAATTCAAGCTGAAATTGACTGGAGACGAATAGCATTCAAATTCTAATTTATGGTAGTCAATGAAAAACCGTACATGACCGATTTTAAAGAAACTATAATTGGTTTCTCGTTAATTATCATGTAACATGCTATATAATTTTCCAATAAATGTCAGCCTTAATTAATAATTAAGCTATTCTCTTATTTGGGAACAGCGTGGGCAGGGTCTGGAAATCTCTCCAATTCTAGTAGCTACCACTGCATTTATTGTAATGGCAAAGCAATCATGCTTTTCATTCGTGTGATGCAAAAGATGTGTTAAAAAGGCACTACACAGCCATCATTAGAAAAGTGTTCTGTGGCCGAGCGATGGCCGGTGTTGCACTTTATTCATTAATTTAGCGTTCCTTGCCAGTACTCTACCAATGATAAAGTAAAGGCATGTAGGCAGTTTATTAGCAATGGGCCAATAATTGGTGTTTGCTGGGATATTTTTTTTTCAATAATTTCCGTTATATTAAAGATAATATTTTGAAATTTTAGTAGTAGGTATATCTCTATAAGCACTCCATGTGAACTTGATAACAATCAAATATCTTTTGCTTCTCATTTCTTTTTCATAATAATTAATATTTGATTGGCTGTATTTTCTTAATCCCCTTGTAAAATTACGGAATACTTGAATATTTTTGCAGAGCATTGAAAGGGCTGCAAAAAGGTACTCTTAAAATTGTTTGTAATGTTAATCAAAATACAAGAAATAATCGTTTTTTCCTCCATTTGTATTTAACACTTATTTACACTTCTAAAATAAAATGTTGTAATAACAGAAAATTACAGTTTATTCTAAAAAATCAACCTCGGACAGCCCTGGCTTTGCGGGTTACCTTAGTTTATTTGCTTGTTAATTGAATTTGTTGTGTACTATTCTGTTCTCTGTACAAATACTTAGTAGCTAATAAACAATTATTATTATTATTATTATTATTATTATTCTAAAAAATACATTAATAACAAATTCTACACATGATATCCGCCTGTTTCAGTACACAAATTATTAATATTTTTAAAATTTTGTGTAATATCAACGAAAAATCAAGAATTATAATTTTTCTCTGTAGGTGATGGGTGCTTGTGAAACAGGAAATCTGTCATGTTTGAGAAAAAAAAATATTTAGTTGTTATCAAGCTTACATATATTACTTATAGAGATACAGGTCCCACAAAAACTTCAAAATTTGTCTTCAGTATAACGGAAAAAATTGGAAAACGTTTTTTCTGTCTCACTTTAAGAGAATGTATAGGGTTATTCATTATATTTAAGCCACCCTTTATTATCGTTATTATTGGAGATAGAAAAAAGAGTTTCGAATAGAAGTTGTAGGGCTGTAACTGAACCACTTTAATAAGTTAATAGAAACACAGTGGCGTGCAGAAATTGAGAGGTACAATACGCAATAATATTGTTTTTAATATCGTTGAATTTTTGAATTATTCTTTTTTTTCTGATTTCAAAAACATGACATGTGGTAGTCCTATCTTTAACAGTTTTCGAGTTATTGAACATTTAAAATCATATTTAAGCTATTTATCATAAGAACGGAAATTACAATATTAAAGTAGTCTATGAAAATGGCAAGTATTCTGTTCTTTTTTGACATTACTTATTTAATGAAATCAAAATGGGATACATTGTCGCGGAAAAAGTGCAAATATTCACATGTTATATAGAAAATAATAAAAATAAACGTGCAGCACGAAGGGAATGCAGAGTGTTGTATCCAAATTGTCCAACGCCATCAATAAGCACGTTTGAATATATTTACTGAAAGGTAAATAATACCTCCAGTTTCAGTAGAAATCAGGGTTCTCTTAGAGCAAACAAAGAAGAACAGTTGGGTATCTTGTTATATTTTGAAGGTAAATCTACGTTTAATAACCATTAATATACTATTGTTGAAATATTATTATTTTCAGAAAATACAGAATGAAGTCTGAACAATGCCGCCGTCCAATTGGATAAACGTTACTCCAAAATTCAACGTACGCTAAAAAAGAACGATTACAATCCATACAAAATATTACCAGTTCAGCATTTAACGAAGTTCAGAAAAGGAGCGGCTGGATCCTTGCCGCCAAATGATTCGAAAATTAAACGAAGATCCTGATTATTTCAATAATATATTATGGATAGAAGAGTCTTCATTTTCCACAGTGGGAGTTTTTAATAGAAAAAATCGACGCTCATGGCAATGAGAAAACAACAGAAAGAGATTGGTTCAACAAATAAAAAAATCCCGCAAAAAATCTTTCAGTGTTTGGTGTGGCATTTTCCGCAATAAAATATTGGGACCAATATTCTATAATTTTATTTTAAATCGTGCTACCTATCTAGAAGAAATTCTCCCAGAAGTTGAAAACATTCTTTTACACAATTTTCCGATTAATGAACTTGACAATATGAAATGGATGCAGGATGGGGCACCTCCACATAATGCACTAGAAGTTCGAGAACATTTAAACAATGCATTTTCAGTATGGATTGGACATAATGAGTCTATTAAATGGCTGCCTAATAGTCTCGATCTTGCTCCATTAGATTCATTTCTATCGAGGTTTTTAAAGGATATAGGTAATAAAAGTAATAATCACAGTATTCTTGCCACTAAAGAAGCGATTCAAAATAAAATATATAATCTAAACGTTGTCAATAACGATATCATTTTGAGTACTTTTCGGAATTTAAGAAGACGATATGAACTTTGCATCGAAAATAGTGGTGGCTATATCGAACAACTTTTATGATTTATTATTTGTATTTGTTGTTTTGTTATTATTATATGTTCATAATTAAATATTTAAAATAAATGCGGTTTGTAGTTTTCTTAATACATTAATTTTCAATGTTCAATAACTCGAAAACGGATAAAGCTATATCATATTTTTGACATCAGGAAAAAAGAATAATTCAAAAATTTAACAATACACAGGGAGTTCCATAAAAAAATGAATTGTTGCTCCTTGTACACCTCAATCCCTGCACGCCACTGTGCTTCCCTTAACTTATTAAACGGGTTCAGTTAGAGCCCCACAACTTTTGCTCGAAACTTTTTTTCTATCTCCAGTAATAACGATTATAAAGGGTGGCCTAAATATAATGAATAACCCTGTACTTCCTCGGGAATGCATTTTGGGACTAAGATAAGTTGGGTTATAAGGGCCCAATATGAACTCCGGAAGCACAGGTTTCCGTCCAGTAACTCAATTCTGGGACACCCTGTATATCCTATATTTCAAAAGGATATATTCTATTGACCTATCTATTAGTTTTAACTTGGCAAACGATTGTAAGAATTTGAAACTTCTGATGACAAACGCAGGATGATATCAGACCAAGTCGAAGCTTAATCACTCGACATTTTATACAATATTGTTAATGCCTGAAGACGAAAAATTAGTTTTGAAATATTCGACAAGCCATACTAATATTCAAAGTAGACCATTTTGTGTACTAGTTTCCCATTATTTTGTCCTAAAATATTATTTCTACAGTGTATTTTTTAGGTAACCTATTCTGTATTTTAACTTATTTATATAATCTGAGTAAAATCTTCTTACTCTTAAGTTGACACATTATATAATAATTTAAATAAACGTAAAAGTTAATTCTAACCTAGAAACATCCTTAATTATGTACAATCACCCTTAAAAACGGGGAGTTTATTGCCTTTGGTCAAAAAATAAAATCAGACCAGGTCTTTATGTTCTGTGATCTTGTTATTGAACCTTGTAAAATGATCAATTTTAAAAATATAAAATTATTAATAAAATTACATCTAGACCAAAATTCCCATGGAAAAATCTACTTAGAAACATTATCACTTTACAAAAGACCGATAACTGCATTTGGCATCGTGTTTCATTAAAATCAGCATACGAAATTATTTCTCTGAAAATGTCCTAAAAAATGATTTAGAAAAAACGTTCAGCTCGAGGAGGACGGTCAATCGCCTTTGGGCGCCGTCGTTCGAAAATTAAATATTTTTCTAAAATACCAAAAAATTGACTCGAAAAAATTTCAAGATGCGATGGGCGGAAAACCGCTCCTCCCCACAAATTTTTCGAAAGTACCACGAATTTTTTTTCGAAGGTACCACAATTTTTTTTTTGAAGGTACCAAAAAGTACCACGAAGAGAATTGCACAGGGCGGAATTCTCAGTCAGGAAATTTAAGAAAAAATCAATGGGACGGTTTTTTCAATAAAAACCAAAATTCACATTCAATTGTTCTGCAGGTGGTGGAGAATGCTCCATGTCGGAACTACAAGAGCGTCCATCAAAAAAAAAACCAAAAGTCGAATATTCGATTCCGACGGACCCAAAATATCCTCAATGCAGGCCCAGGCGGGAATCGTCATAGTAGTCGATCGAATGCGAGTCGGTGCCAAAAAGGTATCTTTAGGTTCAATGTCGTTGGTACGTTTTTTCAAGCTGGAGAATCACGGAATTCATATATATAGCTTCTTGAAGCATCCTGACAAATATTACAAGCAATTCAAAAATTTCAGTGCAAAATTGAAAGTGAATAACTTTCAAAGAAGTCCTACATCTTCATGGTCGTAATTTCAGTTTTTTAACTGGGATGGCAAGGCGTACCTGGTCCAGAGATCTGGAGGGGTGTAGGGAATACCCCCACGTGTAAGAGGGGTCCGGGAAATTTTAAAAAATTAGTAATAAATTGGTTTTTAAGCCTTTTCAGATTATTTTTACCACAAAATAATTACTAACATTCTCTATTTACCCTAATATATTCATTGTTAATTACTTTAATTATTAGCCAAACTGTTTCCATTTAACATTATAATATACAAGTTCCAATAAACATTTTGTTTTTCTGCTCTAAATAAAGCTTGATTAATAGTGAATCAAGAAAGTGCCGTGCTTGCAAAATTTTATTTTACAATTGTTTGTAAATTATTGATATTTTTACTTCAAAATTCTGGGGTGAAAAAATACTGGGTTGAGCAATTCTGGGGTGGAAACTGCCACTCCTTGCCACCCCCTAATTACGCCATTGTACATCTTACAATCATAATGAACTGGGAGTCTGAATCTTTTTGTACAGTCGATGGTTATAGTTCTCTCGACTCTGGATGAGTGATGAGTTGCGATCCTACGGGACGTAATGTCTTGCCAAGTGGTAGTGTTCTCTGATGTTTGTCTTACATACACTAATTAAATATTAAGTATCTATATTATTTATATTTTATGAAATTTATTTCAAAAAATGAAAATATATTTTGAATTCAATTTCTTGATCCACTAATTATAAAATTGACAACCTGCGTGCGATTCTGTAGCGTGAGAGTTTGCCTCTGATCTCGTCAAGTTTGTATAGCTATCCGAGTACTCATATAATCTATCAAAGGTCTGAATTATTAAGAAGCGTTTCTGAGAAAGAGCTAGTTATAAGATATATTCGTTAGATGTGCACCGCTCGACATTAGATTACGACGGAGAGAGATTGTAGCAAGGTATCTTTGCTACGGAAAGCTGCAGCATATCTAATATAAAATTATTGTGTCCATCAGGCGCGCGATACCAAATTCATGTACAATCTCAGGAACACGAAAGTGGTTTTAAAAAAATGTCTGCACGCCACTGTGCTTCCCTTAACTTATTAAACGGGTTCAGTTAGAGCCCCACAACTTTTGCTCGAAACTTTTTTTCTATCTCCAGTAATAACGATTATAAAGGGTGGCCTAAATATAATGAATAACCCTGTACTTCCTCGGGAATGCATTTTGGGACTAAGATAAGTTGGGTTATAAGGGCCCAATATGAACTCCGGAAGCACAGGTTTCCGTCCAGTAACTCAATTCTGGGACACCCTGTATATCCTATATTTCAAAAGGATATATTCTATTGACCTATCTATTAGTTTTAACTTGGCAAACGATTGTAAGAATTTGAAACTTCTGATGACAAACGCAGGATGATATCAGACCAAGTCGAAGCTTAATCACTCGACATTTTATACAATATTGTTAATGCCTGAAGACGAAAAATTAGTTTTGAAATATTCGACAAGCCATACTAATATTCAAAGTAGACCATTTTGTGTACTAGTTTCCCATTATTTTGTCCTAAAATATTATTTCTACAGTGTATTTTTTAGGTAACCTATTCTGTATTTTAACTTATTTATATAATCTGAGTAAAATCTTCTTACTCTTAAGTTGACACATTATATAATAATTTAAATAAACGTAAAAGTTAATTCTAACCTAGAAACATCCTTAATTATGTACAATCACCCTTAAAAACGGGGAGTTTATTGCCTTTGGTCAAAAAATAAAATCAGACCAGGTCTTTATGTTCTGTGATCTTGTTATTGAACCTTGTAAAATGATCAATTTTAAAAATATAAAATTATTAATAAAATTACATCTAGACCAAAATTCCCATGGAAAAATCTACTTAGAAACATTATCACTTTACAAAAGACCGATAACTGCCTTTGGCATCGTGTTTCATTAAAATCAGCATACGAAATTATTTCTCTGAAAATGTCCTAAAAAATGATTTAGAAAAAACGTTCAGCTCGAGGAGGACGGTCAATCGCCTTTGGGCGCCGTCGTTCGAAAATTAAATATTTTTCTAAAATACCAAAAAATTGACTCGAAAAAATTTCAAGATGCGATGGGCGGAAAACCGCTCCTCCCCACAAATTTTTCGAAAGTACCACGAATTTTTTTTCGAAGGTACCACAATTTTTTTTTTGAAGGTACCAAAAAGTACCACGAAGAGAATTGCACAGGGCGGAATTCTCAGTCAGGAAATTTAAGAAAAAATCAATGGGACGGTTTTTTCAATAAAAACCAAAATTCACATTCAATTGTTCTGCAGGTGGTGGAGAATGCTCCATGTCGGAACTACAAGAGCGTCCATCAAAAAAAAAACCAAAAGTCGAATATTCGATTCCGACGGACCCAAAATATCCTCAATGCAGGCCCAGGCGGGAATCGTCATAGTAGTCGATCGAATGCGAGTCGGTGCCAAAAAGGTATCTTTAGGTTCAATGTCGTTGGTACGTTTTTTCAAGCTGGAGAATCACGGAATTCATATATATAGCTTCTTGAAGCATCCTGACAAATATTACAAGCAATTCAAAAATTTCAGTGCAAAATTGAAAGTGAATAACTTTCAAAGAAGTCCTACATCTTCATGGTCGTAATTTCAGTTTTTTAACTGGGATGGCAAGGCGTACCTGGTCCAGAGATCTGGAGGGGTGTAGGGAATACCCCCACGTGTAAGAGGGGTCCGGGAAATTTTAAAAAATTAGTAATAAATTGGTTTTTAAGCCTTTTCAGATTATTTTTACCACAAAATAATTACTAACATTCTCTATTTACCCTAATATATTCATTGTTAATTACTTTAATTATTAGCCAAACTGTTTCCATTTAACATTATAATATACAAGTTCCAATAAACATTTTGTTTTTCTGCTCTAAATAAAGCTTGATTAATAGTGAATCAAGAAAGTGCCGTGCTTGCAAAATTTTATTTTACAATTGTTTGTAAATTATTGATATTTTTACTTCAAAATTCTGGGGTGAAAAAATACTGGGTTGAGCAATTCTGGGGTGGAAACTGCCACTCCTTGCCACCCCCTAATTACGCCATTGTACATCTTACAATCATAATGAACTGGGAGTCTGAATCTTTTTGTACAGTCGATGGTTATAGTTCTCTCGACTCTGGATGAGTGATGAGTTGCGATCCTACGGGACGTAATGTCTTGCCAAGTGGTAGTGTTCTCTGATGTTTGTCTTACATACACTAATTAAATATTAAGTATCTATATTATTTATATTTTATGAAATTTATTTCAAAAAATGAAAATATATTTTGAATTCAATTTCTTGATCCACTAATTATAAAATTGACAACCTGCGTGCGATTCTGTAGCGTGAGAGTTTGCCTCTGATCTCGTCAAGTTTGTATAGCTATCCGAGTACTCATATAATCTATCAAAGGTCTGAATTATTAAGAAGCGTTTCTGAGAAAGAGCTAGTTATAAGATATATTCGTTAGATGTGCACCGCTCGACATTAGATTACGACGGAGAGAGATTGTAGCAAGGTATCTTTGCTACGGAAAGCTGCAGCATATCTAATATAAAATTATTGTGTCCATCAGGCGCGCGATACCAAATTCATGTACAATCTCAGGAACACGAAAGTGGTTTTAAAAAAATGTCTGCACGCCACTGTGCTTCCCTTAACTTATTAAACGGGTTCAGTTAGAGCCCCACAACTTTTGCTCGAAACTTTTTTTCTATCTCCAGTAATAACGATTATAAAGGGTGGCCTAAATATAATGAATAAACCTGTACTTCCTCGGGAATGCATTTTGGGACTAAGATAAGTTGGGTTATAAGGGCCCAATATGAACTCCGGAAGCACAGGTTTCCGTCCAGTAACTCAATTCTGGGACACCCTGTATATCCTATATTTCAAAAGGATATATTCTATTGACCTATCTATTAGTTTTAACTTGGCAAACGATTGTAAGAATTTGAAACTTCTGATGACAAACGCAGGATGATATCAGACCAAGTCGAAGCTTAATCACTCGACATTTTATACAATATTGTTAATGCCTGAAGACGAAAAATTAGTTTTGAAATATTCGACAAGCCATACTAATATTCAAAGTAGACCATTTTGTGTACTAGTTTCCCATTATTTTGTCCTAAAATATTATTTCTACAGTGTATTTTTTAGGTAACCTATTCTGTATTTTAACTTATTTATATAATCTGAGTAAAATCTTCTTACTCTTAAGTTGACACATTATATAATAATTTAAATAAACGTAAAAGTTAATTCTAACCTAGAAACATCCTTAATTATGTACAATCACCCTTAAAAACGGGGAGTTTATTGCCTTTGGTCAAAAAATAAAATCAGACCAGGTCTTTATGTTCTGTGATCTTGTTATTGAACCTTGTAAAATGATCAATTTTAAAAATATAAAATTATTAAGAAAATTACATCTAGACCAAAATTCCCATGGAAAAATCTACTTAGAAACATTATCACTTTACAAAAGACCGATAACTGCCTTTGGCATCGTGTTTCATTAAAATCAGCATACGAAATTATTTCTCTGAAAATGTCCTAAAAAATGATTTAGAAAAAACGTTCAGCTCGAGGAGGACGGTCAATCGCCTTTGGGCGCCGTCGTTCGAAAATTAAATATTTTTCTAAAATACCAAAAAATTGACTCGAAAAAATTTCAAGATGCGATGGGCGGAAAACCGCTCCTCCCCACAAATTTTTCGAAAGTACCACGAATTTTTTTTCGAAGGTACCACAATTTTTTTTTTGAAGGTACCAAAAAGTACCACGAAGAGAATTGCACAGGGCGGAATTCTCAGTCAGGAAATTTAAGAAAAAATCAATGGGACGGTTTTTTCAATAAAAACCAAAATTCACATTCAATTGTTCTGCAGGTGGTGGAGAATGCTCCATGTCGGAACTACAAGAGCGTCCATCAAAAAAAAAACCAAAAGTCGAATATTCGATTCCGACGGACCCAAAATATCCTCAATGCAGGCCCAGGCGGGAATCGTCATAGTAGTCGATCGAATGCGAGTCGGTGCCAAAAAGGTATCTTTAGGTTCAATGTCGTTGGTACGTTTTTTCAAGCTGGAGAATCACGGAATTCATATATATAGCTTCTTGAAGCATCCTGACAAATATTACAAGCAATTCAAAAATTTCAGTGCAAAATTGAAAGTGAATAACTTTCAAAGAAGTCCTACATCTTCATGGTCGTAATTTCAGTTTTTTAACTGGGATGGCAAGGCGTACCTGGTCCAGAGATCTGGAGGGGTGTAGGGAATACCCCCACGTGTAAGAGGGGTCCGGGAAATTTTAAAAAATTAGTAATAAATTGGTTTTTAAGCCTTTTCAGATTATTTTTACCACAAAATAATTACTAACATTCTCTATTTACCCTAATATATTTATTGTTAATTACTTTAATTATTAGCCAAACTGTTTCCATTTAACATTATAATATACAAGTTCCAATAAACATTTTGTTTTTCTGCTCTAAATAAAGCTTGATTAATAGTGAATCAAGAAAGTGCCGTGCTTGCAAAATTTTATTTTACAATTGTTTGTAAATTATTGATATTTTTACTTCAAAATTCTGGGGTGAAAAAATACTGGGTTGAGCAATTCTGGGGTGGAAACTGCCACTCCTTGCCACCCCCTAATTACGCCATTGTACATCTTACAATCATAATGAACTGGGAGTCTGAATCTTTTTGTACAGTCGATGGTTATAGTTCTCTCGACTCTGGATGAGTGATGAGTTGCGATCCTACGGGACGTAATGTCTTGCCAAGTGGTAGTGTTCTCTGATGTTTGTCTTACATACACTAATTAAATATTAAGTATCTATATTATTTATATTTTATGAAATTTATTTCAAAAAATGAAAATATATTTTGAATTCAATTTCTTGATCCACTAATTATAAAATTGACAACCTGCGTGCGATTCTGTAGCGTGAGAGTTTGCCTCTGATCTCGTCAAGTTTGTATAGCTATCCGAGTACTCATATAATCTATCAAAGGTCTGAATTATTAAGAAGCGTTTCTGAGAAAGAGCTAGTTATAAGATATATTCGTTAGATGTGCACCGCTCGACATTAGATTACGACGGAGAGAGATTGTAGCAAGGTATCTTTGCTACGGAAAGCTGCAGCATATCTAATATAAAATTATTGTGTCCATCAGGCGCGCGATACCAAATTCATGTACAATCTCAGGAACACGAAAGTGGTTTTAAAAAAATGTCTATTTATGTATGTATATGGGCCCGATAGTGTCGAAACTAGCCAACTGATTTTGATGGAACTTGATACAAGGGTAATACTGATATCATGTAGGAATTAAATCACTGCATTTTATTTCGTATATTTTTCATCAAAAAAGAATTGTTTGAGTCTTGAGACGGAGTATCGCATTTATTATTAATACACCTATTCTTTCACCTACATAGGTACACCCACCCACCCAAAGTGTTCTACTGCCATAGTTGATGTCAGTATCAAAGATGTTTTAGATTGTTTGCTTTTAATGATACAAAGAACTGTTTAGTAGATATCGGCAAATATTTCTTTTAATAAAAAACTTTTTATTAAGGCCGGATTTTACATTTTTTAAAATTAGGTTAAGGTAAAAGTTAAAATTACATGTAGCATCAAAGCGGAAAATACACCAAATCGGCGCCATCTGCTTTTTTAACTTTTTGTAATTGTTTCAAAAATGTACTTGTTCGACACCATCCTTTTAAAAAGGTTACAGAAGAACTACTAAATCTATAGGCTATAATACAACTCGATCTCGTTATTATTGCATTTTCAATCATTTTACAGCGAACAAACAAAATATTATATAAAAAAAACTACAGTCGGATGGCCAGCGACTAACTTAGGACGGTACGCTTATCGTCCTGAAGCTAGCATGCGTACAGCTTATATCTTAACTCGTCTGTATCGATACGCCTCGTGGAGCGAAGGTCATACTGACTGAACTAGTGATATTGTGATACTTAAGGTGGCCATTCCCTAGAAAGAGACATCCGATGGGGAAACATTTATTATCTTTGGCCATAACTTTTTTTCTTATTACATATATTAAAAAAAACTATAAGACTACCTAACTATAACCATAACAAGACTATTATAATGAATTTTCATTCAACAATTTCAGTGGTTTGCAAAACAGTTAGATTTAAATTTAAAAACTATGTTAATCTTCCTATTTCGTAGTTTTAAATCTAACTATTTTGCAAACTACAGAAATTATTGAGTGAAAATTCATAGTAAAAGACTTTTTGTGGTGCTACTTAGGTAGTCTTATAGTTTTTTTAAATATACGTACTAAGAAAAAAAAGTTATGGCCAAAAATGATAAATATTTCCCTACGGGATGTCTCTTTCTAGGGAATGGCCACCTTAAGAGGCAGTAGTACAATTAATTATTATATTATTTAGACATCTGAGCCAGCCATTATTTTCCAAATATTCAATAAGCTTGGATTTAATAATGTATAACTTGGAGATATTTCAGTTGCATGATATCCTGTTATAGGAACTACAGAATTACTGAAAAATGTCAAAATCTAAACAATAGATATTGCAACTAACATAAAATTTATTTGAATACCATTCTCACCAGCACTGGTCTTGCCAAAAATAACATTTTTCTGTTTCAGTATTTATGTCAAAAGTCAAAAATATATCATTTACATATACCTTCGCATCGATTAGTAGTTTGAAATGATTATGATTTAAAGTATGAAACTTAATAAATTGATTTATTTAGTTTACATTTAAAGAATTTATTAGATTATTTCAATTTTTTTATTATATTATTATAGGATACTTGAATACTGTCCAATTAGTTTTCTTATAAATAATTTAAGAAGTCATTTTAGGCGCCATGAGGAATTGTAAAATGTTTTATTATGATAGTTTTTCATAATAATATGGTTTTGCTTCTATTAATGTTTGTCTTCTATTAAACTTTTCAAAAATAAATCAGTCATATATTGCTAATTTTGTTAATCATAAAATTGGAAGTGTTAATTTTTTTGTGCAATAATTACTTTTAAAAACTAGAAACTTACTTCGCTCGTCGATATTTGAAAAAAAAATTAGATGTTGCTAACAGCCCTAATTATTTGTGAACTTTTATATGGAATAAATATATGAACTTTTATTGTTAATTTTAGTATTAATAATGTAATATAGGTTCTCTTTGCTTTGCATTTGCGAAGAATGTAATAACAATATTTCGCTTTAGTTTTACTTAAATTTTCTCATTATCGCACACGTTTCAGATATTCTTCAGAATTTTGAGACTAATAACGTTTGGAAACATTTTTAAGAAATAAATTTAAAAAATTGTATTTTTGGAACCCTTGCATTTAGATCTTACAAACTTGCCGCGTATTTTTTTTTAAATTCCACGACTTCCACACTGCCTCTGGAACACCGAACTCTACCTACATACTATACGTTAGTAGGTCAATAAAAATTGTCAAATCCAAATACCAGGCAGAAAGAACGGTCCCAAGATATCGTCACAAATAGTCTGTATACGGACAGTTCCAAGACAGAAAAGAGAGTCGGAGATGGAATTTGTAGAATAAAGTCAAAAGCAAGAATCTCTATAAGTCTTGGAAGATACAGCACACTATTTCACGCTCAATTGTTTGCAATACAGTGGTGTGGAAAGGAAATGAGACAAGAAACTATCAACCAGTCGATTTTAACTTTTTTGCAACAGTCAAACAGCGTTTTGGCCAATCGGTGCCACCCAAGTCGATTCGAGAATAGTATGGGACTGCCTGACTGCCCTTATGGACTCGAACTCTTTTTTTAACGTGGCTACGAGATACATACATTCATTAATATTGGGTACAAAATGAATCTATAGGATTGTGGAAGAATTCCCCGCCAACAAAAACAGATCAAATAATTTATTAAAGAATAATGGGATCAATTTATGGTAGACCAAAATAAAAATAAATTTAAATATGAAATCTCGGGGCGCTAGCTATAATAATTTAGGATATATAAGTACCACAGACAGTTATAGTAGACAGACGAACAGACAGATAACAGATAAACGAGTAATAGACAAAATACAAAGCGAATACGTTTATAACCCTTCATACAAACGTATAATTTTGTAACGTGGTAGACAGGGTGTCTCGATGTCAGGATGCATTCAAAAAGAAAATTTTCATTGCGAACATTTTTATTTCCAAATCATTACACAGGTTTCATTTGTTAAAACCATGAGTACTACGGCCACGTACATGTTCTTCCAGTCTAGTAACAAAATCACCTCTGAAGTGATCAAAGTTCCGGTCATTTCATGAACTATATACCTTTTATATCTGAACTTTTCTTACTTTCAGTTGCCACAAATGACAATATCGCAAGCGATGATTATACTCAATACCTTTATTCTGACTAGCTGCATAAATACAATTAAAGTCAATTAATAGTATATTAATATATGACGGAAGTAAGGAAGGTTTACACTACCGAGGCTTTGATTCGGACAGGCGAGGTAGCGTAAATCCTTACTTCCCATGTTATTTCTTTCACTATCGGTACATGCTTCTATTTATTACCATATTTTAATTAATGTTAAAGAACAATTTGATAGGTATTTTCATCTCGTTGAGGCAATACTAAATAAGCCCTTGTGTTGTCAAGTTAGCAAACCGTTTGTTGACAAGACAAAATAATTATATGAATTTGTGGCAGTTGCGATAAAAAAGGCAATAATTCGATGTGAAATGGGCAAAGCAGGTGAATTTGATATTAACAAGGCAGTGCGGGTTGCTTCATTGCAGTTATACCCAGAAAATTCGAAAGTGAAGAAATAAAAAAAAATATTTTTTAAACTATCTTTTAAAACTGAATTGCACTAAAAAGCAGAAAATAATTTTTATTCAGTGATGATAAAATGATGAAAAAGAAAACCATTGGGCACTCATAATGTTTTATCACAATGCAGAAAGGTAATATATTATATTTTATTGTGTTGGCCGCCATACATACCCTTTCATTTGATACCTATTCCGAGGGGGTCGTAAAAAATAGGTGATCTGCAATTCTGGTGCAGCCGCCATATTAGATTTAGAATAACATCACAGAGCTTATTGTATTCTACTTTATACACTCTTTCATTTGATAGCCATATCGAGGGCGTTGTCAAAAAAAAGATAATCCGTCATTGTGGTGGCCGCCATATTGGATCTACCATAATGTTAAATATAGTGTAATATATTGTCTTCAGAACCAAAGTTGTGTGCAAGATTTCAGCATGATTGAATATCGGGAAGTGGTCAAGAATTCTATCACCGGATTTGAACAAACATACATCACACAGACAATATTTCGAGCTAAAGGAAACCATTGAAAAATATGCATAATCTACCTATGGCCAAACTCCGCCTGGGCGTTAATATAAATAGAGTGAATTTTTTACTGAATGTGTATCTTTTTCACTTCGGCGATAATACGTTCCATTAGCGCCTATGGACATTCCCTGATTTTGTAGCGTACACTTTCCATTTAGATGTCCACAAAGGAAAGAATCAGCAGCAATCGTGCCCGGAGACCCCACAAACTTTTCACGGTCTCCACATCTTTAAATGACAAATCTTTGATGCAAGTTCTGCAAGAATTTTCTTGTAGAATTTGTATCGAGTTGTGTGCGCCGTTGCCCCATACTACTGATATTAAAATCCACCGTATTCCCCATTATCAGAAAGTTTTACTAATGGAATTATTTCTTGGTAACTTTCTAATCTTAATTCCTTAGACTTCCTCAAAATGTAGATCTTCACAATATCGAAAGTTGACACACCACATCGAACTGTTGATACCTTACTATTGTGTAGGTTATGTATCACACCAGTACCGATAGTTCTATTGGTTTGCCAATCCCGATATGTTTCAGGGTGCTATACCAGATAATATAATAAGTGTGTTTTCTACAACGATTTAAAACGTCTTGGAATGCTCTGCAATGTTGTAGAAAACAGACATTATCGGTTAATTTCAGAGACTGCAAAATCTGGATTTTGTAGCTATGAAGCTTAAGATCACAGTATAATATATGCCCTAGACTTATTGTTCTGTCAATATTTAATGCAACGGACTGTGCTGGCTGATCGCATTGGACTTTATATCGCACCCTTTCTCACACGTTCTACTGTTTTTTGGTATGTATCCAACATCTAGAGCCAAAAATCTGATATTATTATTAAGAGAACAGAAGTAGGATTAACTTTTCAAACTTGTTTCAAGATGACGTTCCTTGATAGAACTGTTTCGAGCAGTTTGAAAATGTAATCTAGCTCTTCTTTGCGCTTGAACAACATTACATTAAGTAAATATACGAATAGCAATGGCACAATGCTGCGTCGATCAGCTGGACATAGGTACTCGTGATATGAAAAACTGAAAATATGTCTGCTTCTCATGACGCGCATTTTCCCGCTACTGTTTTCTGCTGAAGCAAATGGCGGGAGATTCAAAGTAATTAGGTCCTACGGAATCACCCTGGATTGTAAAATAATAAAATGTTTTGCCTTGCTATTGGATGCTTCAAAAGATACCACCTTTAACCTTTCAGTGGTCGCGCACGGTGTAGGAGACCGGCGCAACGGTTAATTTGTGATATTTCAAATAATCGGATAAACTCATCCATTTCCGTTGGTGTACCTTTCATAAAATTTCTCGTCTTTACATTGCTACAGTTATTAATACGCTGTGTGTCCATATAACTGCTGCAAACGCACACACGGTGTCTCAGACCGGGTGCGACCACTAGTGAGATACAATTTCTGTCATTTGTTTTGGGTTATTCACTGAAAAATATATATTTCGGTAAGTATTTACCTTCTATTATTCTAACTTTATATAAATATTGACTATACCAAAGAGCAAGAAAGGCTATTGAGGCTGTTCGAAGAAGTACCCAGTGGAGAAGAACATGATAACGAAGAACAAACGAGGAGGAAGACAACATTGATGAAAGATCAGAAGATAGCCTTACAGAACAGGAATTTGATGAAAATGAAAGTGAGGAAATGAATGGAAGTGCACCATATTTTATGGGAAGAGATAAAAAAATGAAATGGAATAAACATTGTCCACCCAAAAATGCAAGAACAAGGAAAGAAAATCAAAAACATTTCTGATTTTTGTAACCTGCATGCTTTTTTTAGAAGGAAAACAAAGACTTTTATGTACAAAAATAGATTCCCTTATATTTCAAGAAGACAAGTTTACTTTAACAAAGGTTTTATGAGAATATTTATTTCTGTTATTCAAGTATATATAGGGTGAGTCAGTATTTTGTTTATTTTTTGTACATTAAAAAATTAAGGTTTTGTTAAATAAATATTTCGAAAATACTTAACATCTATTAATTACATATATATAGCTTTGTGGTCCCTTCAAAATTATTTCTCAATTTTCACTTTTAAACGTATTTTTTAAGCTGCTCTCTGAGATCGTGTGCGACCACTAAAGTAAAAAAAATTCACGCGACCACTGAAAGGTTAAACTTGTGTTTACCATTTCATATAATTTATTTTTATTTTTGAAAATTAAAAGTTATTTGGATCAATGGATCAAATTATTTTTATCACCTATTTAGAAAAAACCTATTTTCCCACAATATCCTTAACACTGATTGACAATCAGTATATTCCGTTCTATATTTTCAACCTGTATCTGATATAAAAGGTTAAAGCAGTTAAAGAATGACATCCCCAGAGTTTAATATGGCACCACAGAAATACAATCAAACTAATTTTAAAACAGTTGCGATATTCCACAGTGACTCACTCACCTGAAAATATAAGCAGAAACATACCCATTGATAATACTTGTATAGTTTATGCTCTTTCTCGTTGTAAGAAGTTCGAACTCCCGGAATTCCAGGTAAGAACATTATTGCATATGGCTCATTTCTATTGGTCGGCACGGTAAACGTAGAGTGGATCCAGCAAAAGGTATTGAAAACATCTTCCGGAATTTCCTTGGTGTGGATACAGTCTATAGGATTACCTACGTACTGCCTAGTCGTCACTATAAGGCTAAAGGCGACCAACATCGACACTGTAAATGAGTAATGTAGACGAAAAACCGGTGAATCTATTTGAATACGCCTGATGCTTACGAGAGCTTTTAACCCTCTGAAAATATCCAACATCTTACTTAGGCTTCAGAGATTTATACCAGTTACTAGGTGGTGTAGTTGCATCAGACTTTCATGTTCAGAAGTGCAATAAAGTCATGGTGGCGCACTTGAAATGAGTTCATTTATCGCGTTCCGGCATGAAACGTGGAAATGATCATACACGCAAGCACAAAGCACATCACCGCGTTAGTGGACACTGTCAGCATCGGATCGACCGATTATTTTAAAACTACTTTGTCAGAAGAGATGCCAACCTTGTGCCGAATGGGATTTTCATGCGAGTACCTCCTTTCCCATAGTTATAAATAAGAAACTATACAGTACATAGAGACAGTACCACGCGTTTGATACAATAACGTCTGTCTCTGGCTTACAGGAATATGCAAAGTTTACTTTAACAATGATTCGTAAGATCAAACGAGCTCACCAACTCTTTTCGTGTATTTTTAACTAAATATTATCTTAAAGATTTCAATCAGGGCCGCATTTAATATTTTACTATCTTACTGATACGTATTCTTTCATTATATAAATGTATAAAACTGATATTTTTATAGAAATATCTTCACACAAACTTCTATCAAAATCATTGTGGTGGGTTGGTTTATTTGAATTTTTGAGTTTAATTTAATTCGACGAAAATAGTATTTACAGGAAATAAAACTAGTCGAAATTGCAGTCTGGCAAGTCTGCTGTGAATCAAATAAATATCTGTTTAACATTTTTCAAGAACACCTCACAATTCACTTTTGCGGGGTACCACTAATAGTGCTTACTCATATTTTACTCTAAAATTGTAATATAACAAATTCTATATTAAAGCAAGATAGTTTACACGCTTCTAGTGATCACCCTGGTTCAAATTCAAATGAGAGCATTCTACCATGACATTTACATTATTCTAATTTTCAATAAAAATTTTAATTATAACCGAAGTTCTTCACGCAGTCAGCATCTCCCTATTGAAGATTTCATTCATTTTCCTTAACAATCTTATTTAAATTGTCTTAATAATACTGCAAGGTAAAACTGATACATCGTCTAACCGACATAAAGTTCGTTCGAAATTAAGGGACATTGTCTATTGTATGTTTGAAAGCGAATTATTATTTGTTTGCTTATAATTGTATTGAAACATATTCTTTATAGGATTTTGCAAACAGCAGAAAAAATAACTCTCTATGAAAATTAACAGTAATACTATGTGTAAAAATATTAATGTAATCTTTGCATTCTTTCGATAACCTGAATTCTGATTATGCTAGCGAATTAAAATCCTAAAATGAATTTGTTTAATTATTTGAAAACTCTCATTCAACAACTAGCATCCACACGGTCTCCTACGGCCATACAGATTAAACTAGTATCTTCATGACCATAAGGGGTTATGTAGATATGAGGACTGTGTGAATACTAGTTGTTGAATGAGAATTTTTTCAAATAAGAAATGAAACAAACCGATTTTAGGATTTTAATTTGCTAGCATAACCAGAATTCAGGTTATCGAAAGAATGCAAAGATTTCATTAATATTTTTCACATAGTTTTTCTGTTAGTTAGTTATTTTTTCTGCTGTTTGCAAAATCCTATAAAGAATATGTGTCAATATTGTCTATTGTAGTTTCGAAATCTTATATATCGTGCCATTTTTGAGTGGTTAATCAACAATCCTAATAACATTTTGCTCTAAAATAATAATAAAACATAATTTATACAAAACATGATAATTTGCATGTTTTTGGTGTGTATATGATTTACATGGTCCAATTTCAATAGAAGGTATTCTACCATGCTACTTAATATATGTCTTGAAAATCTTAAACCTCTGTAAAGTTATCCTCTGCGTCATTAACGAAAATTAAATATTGTTTAATATCTCGGAATACCGAGTGTATTTGTTCATGTTAGCTTATGAGTTTCTTTTGTTGCTCGTGTTTTATAAATTCTCCACTTTTTTGTATCATTGTCTCTCTTATTGTAAATGGTGAAGTGCAAACAGAGACAATATACAAACAAATTACCAGCAATCAAATTGATAATTAAAAAATTTTAAAGTCAGTACTTGCGGGAAACGGTCTACACGCATACATATATATACGCACAAGCACAGGTGTACACAGTCAGGTGGCACTCTCTGATTTCATACTTAAATTCGTCACATTATGAATCTCATTTCTGTAATTCTTTTTGAGGAAAGTGCCGAACTTCAGGAGTGTATATTACATACAAGTGTATTACTAAAAAAATAGTTGTATCATCTAATAAAAAATCAGAAAAGTTAAATTATAAAAAATTTATCTGCAACAAATATTCAAATACGGGTTCCTAAATACACAGTCGTGTGACACTTTTTAATTTCATACTTAAATTCGTCACATTATGAATCTCATTTCATTAATTCTTTTTCCTTGCAGTAATTGTTACAAATTATTGTTTGGGGTTTGATGCTGCAAATATCTCGAAGAATAAGTTATTCAGCGAACAATTTTAAAAGACCGTTTCTAAATTATACGAAATTTCAATTCAATTAAGACTTTTTTCAATATCAAAGTAAGGAATTGTTTTGAAGTTATGGATTTTTTTATACCACTTTGGTGAAAACAATTTTTCAAGCTCTATTTTTGCAATTTATATACCCCCTATAAAATTATTTTTAAGCAATATTTTTACATTTCACAATACCCGAGTGTTTGTATTTAACTTCATAAATAGTATCGTCTCCCTTAATTATTTAAAAATGAATTTACATACCAATAATGGCAATGTATCAATGCACTCAATTTTCCTTAAAGTTATTGATGGAATCCACAAATACTAGTCATTCTCAGAACTTTTGTAAGATCAATAGTACTCACCAGAGCATTCAAATGTTTTAACCTACACAATTTTGCAAAATTTAGTAAGTTACATTGCATTTCCTTTTCCGAATGCAGTACACTAATTTCTTCCATGGACTGTAATCGCATATATAACAGACTTCATTGTTTTATTAAGACCGTTGACGTGAGGATTGATATTTATGCTGTACTTGTTTAGAAGTTACTGCCTAATTTCTAGGCGGTTTTGGTAAAAATTTCACTGATTTTTCGTTTTTGTTGATTCTCCGAACTTCCATTAAGTTAGGTGTTATAATGGCTTATTCCAGATCTAATTCATCTTCTTGCAATTATTACCTAATATCTATATTGAGGTCGGTGTAAGAAATGTATATCAGCATCAACAGAATATACTAACATAAACTAGACAATAATTTCTGTTCAAAATCCAAAAGGACTTTTTTCATACCTAATTATACTCTCAGATACACATATGTGAAACCGTTCCTATTTTGGCGGATTCTAGAAAATATGAGAAATTTTCACATTATTCTTGTAAAATACTAATTAATACTAAAGAAAAATCCCAAGAAAAGTAAATTAACTTAAGGTGAGGGATGATTGCCATTATTTTGAAGCAAATTGCGAAAATAGTGTGTGAAAAAAGGTCATTACCTGAGTACCCTGTATCTGTCAATTTTTATCTAAAATGGACGAGTGTCAAATCGTAGGAAACATAAACTTGTCTCTTGATATTTTTCGATAAAATATCCATTGTTCGAGATATTTGCAAACTCTGTAAAACAAATTTTGCAGTCAATCCTAAGAGTAGGAGGGGGTTATTCTTTAAGAAATATAGGCACACAACAATTTCCTTTCGCCAGTCATTTGCCAGAGATAGAGTTTGAACCTAAGATACGATAAGCAATGATGAGTCGCGTTTTCCGAACAACACGCTGAATACTGTTTAAATATACTGCTCAGATATTTCTATTACCCTATATACTAAATATTGTGGCTGTCAATAAATAGCTAAATTTTAATTACTGCTGTATAAGTACATAATTCAGAAGTTAATGAAACAAACTGCACTTGAAAATTATTCGATTTTCTGTCTTTGGTTTTCCAGTCTTTAAAATTATTACATACGCTTTGTTGGTAAACTACTATTTAAAAAAACGTTTTAGCACTACACATTCAAAAGAACGTTTTAACACTACACACATAAATACGTATTTTAAGTATGAATTACTAATATCACAAATATAAATGTAATTTAACGTATGTCCAAACTATATTAGGTGTTTTACGTGTCTGTATTCAAATAGTAACTTTTAAACACTAAGAGCATTTTACCCAATAATATACCGTTTGCAGGATTAGTCATTAAAGGAATTCATGTTAGACTAAATATTGAAGACTAATTTAGGAAATTTTTATAAAATAACAATAGAACTTTTGTACATATTTCTGTTTTTAAATTAACGATTCTAATATTTATTATATACAAGGTGAATTGGAAGGAAAGTGCCGAACTTCGAAACACACAAGTGTATTACTAAAAAAATAGTTGAAGCGTCTTAAATCGTTAATAAAAAACAGAAAAGTTAAATTATAAAAGTTTAATCTGCAATAAATTTTCAAATGACGTGGTAATATTTCAGGGTGTTATTCCTTAGGTCACTTGTTAAGAAAAGTTCATATAAACATATGTCCGTGGCGGCTTAAATTTTTTGGTACAGGTTGTTTTTATCAGTCAATACCAAATATAATAATTTCACACTTATTCATAGAAATTGTTTTGGTTTTGCATGAAACATCTTTATGAGTGGCTTTATGTCTTTCTGATGAGCTCCAGAATAAGGGTGAAAAACGTTTCAAAGGCTAAGCGCCGCCAATATTCTTGACTAATGATGACAGTCTCGGATGATTAGGGGTCGAGCTTGAGCTCTTTGCCCCAATCATCGCTGTAGACCTGGACCGGCCTCGTAAGGGGTGTGCCTGCTTTTTCGCCTATCCCCCCCGCGAATGCGGACGGTATTGGCGATCTTAGCAAACCTCCCCTGGTCCTGGCTGTTGGACCCTGCCAGCTGGGTCGTTTCTTCTGGCGCTCTTCTGTCTTGGTCTTCTCTCTTCGCTGGCATGTATAGGCTCCCGGGAGCGTCTTTCGTCTGTCGTGAGAGGGAACGGCTGTTACCGAGCCCCCTCGGAGTTTGAAAGGGATTTGGGGGGTGTTGACTAGTCGAAGCCCAGGGTGCCAATTGGCATCATGTGCTCCGATTTCGTCGGAAGGAAGTGTGAACTGTGTAGTTCAGGATTGTGTTCGGCCAGAGACGCTTTCTTAGCGTCAGAGGCCGGCACGGGCTAGGGTAAGGGTACCAAGCTGGTTGTTTGCTTGGTACCCCCGGGATCGGGCAATTGGATGTTTTTGGTCATTGTCTCCTTGCGGTGTGGCTTGCAGATTGGGCTGAAACAGATAAAGGGTTAGTTATACTTACCCATTATCCAGGATCTGGAGCTTCGGCCTCTTGTGCCTTGGAGCGTCGCTGGGGTCATAGTCAGTCGCCTGTCTGACCAGCGGATTCCCATGCTCTGCTGCACGGGCGTATAGGTTCTTCGCTCTGTCCCGGACGACTTCAGTTACTGGGGTGTATTCCAGATTTCTGAAGATGTCGGCGTTTCTGACAAACCATGGTGCATCCACGGCGCACCGAAGTGCGACGTTTTCCACGGCTTGTATCCTCTTCAGATGGGTGGCTGCTTGGTATCCCCAGGCAACGGAGGCGTAGGTCAGAATAGGTGCAATGAGGGTCCTGATAAGCGTGAGCTTGTTCCTCAGGTTGAGTTGGCTCTGTCTACCTATCATAGGGTAAAGTAGAGTTCTCCACGTCAGGCTTCGATCCGTGATAACGCCAAGGTACTTGACGGTATCGTGCCATTGAATGTTCTCGCCGTTCAAGGAGACGTGTCCTGTGGGAGATTGCTTCCTGACTCTCTTGAAGAGGATGGCTTTGCTCTTCTCCGCGTTGATTTTGACTTTCCACTTGTTGCACCACTCTTCCAGAAGGGATGCTGCTTCCTGGAGGTTGCGGGTGGCAAGTCTTGCACTCCATGATCTTGCGATTATGGCTGTGTCATCTGCGTAGAGCGCCAAAGAGGTCCTTGCGGTTCTTAGCATGTCGGAGGTGTAGATGGTGAACAAGTGGGGAGAGAGTACCGATCCCTGCGGTACACCTGCTTCCATGGGCCTGTAGTTTGACAGCTTGTCGGCAATCTTCACACGGAGTTGCCTCCGATGAAGGTAGGATCTCACAAGCTTGACTATGCCGACAGGGTAACCCATCTACAACATCTTCGCCAGGAGACCATCATGCCAAACCCTGTCGAAGGCCTTGGCTACATCTAAGAAGATCGCTCCTGTGACTTGACGGTGGTTGAAACCCTCCGTGATGTAATCCGTTAGACGGAGTACTTGGAGCTCGGTGGAATGTTCTGTTCGGGATGATCTGGAGCTCATCGGTCAGGGTTTTAAGTCTCTTCAGGATGATCCTCTCTGCTACTTTACTCATCGCAGGTAGGAGACTGATGGGCCTGTAATTTGAAGGAAAGGTTAGATTCTTACCTAGTTTGGTAATCATGATGACGTCTGCTTTCTTCCACTTGGTGAGGAAATAACGTAGTCTCAAGATGGCATTGATGATGTTAACCATTGCTGCTACTCCTATGAGGGGTAGTTTCTTGAGTACTATGTTTCCTATTCCGTCACACCCCGGCGCTTTGCGGGGTTTGAGGCTTCTCAGGATTTCCCTGACTTCTTCAGGAGAAGTCGGGGGGATTATTTCTTCATCCGGCATGTGTCGCAGCCTTCTGATTCTGCGTATTACGTCGTCCTCCCAGTCCTCGTCCTCGTCGTCGATCTGGTTTTCCCTACACTGCAGTTCCAAACTGTCGGCAAAAGCCTCGGCTTTTTCCTGTCGAGTGTAGACAATACCATTCTCTCCGTGGATGGGCGGGACTGGTTTTCGCTTGGCACGCAGAGCCTTTTGGGTAGTCCACATGCTTCTGTCCTGAGGGTCTAGCGACTATAGGTGACGTTGCCTATGTTCTTGCAGGGCTTCTTTAACTCTTCGAGTTAGTTGGTTGTATTCCCTTCGGTGTTCAGGGAGTCTTGTCCTCTGCACCAGTTTCTTAACCCGCCTTCTGTCGAATGAGCTGCATGGTATCTTCAGGGGGTTCTCCCATCGGCATTGCAACTCTTCTCGTTACAGTTTCCGTCGTGCTTTCCATTAGCGCTGCCTGGATGTGGTTTTCCAGAGAGATGATAGCCTCTTCTAATTCTTCCTCACTATCGATTCTGGGAACGTGTGCAATATTCCTTTGCAAAATTGCTCGGAACTGTTCCCAGTTCGTTCTTCTCTTAGTGAAAGTTTCCTCTTCAGGGACACCATCACCTAGTTTTAGGAAGATGGGATTGTGAGCATAGCCAGAATTCAGGTTATCGAAAGAATGCAAAGATTTCATTAATGTTTTTACACAAAGTTTTTGTTTTAGTTATAGATAGTTATTTTCTGTGCTGTTTGCAAAATCCTACAGATAATATGTTTCAATAAAACTATAATCAGTTTTCCTATTTGAGAATAATATAAAATCTGTTTTTATGGTATTTAAAGCTAAACCTATAGATGTACAATCATTATGGACACTTTTAATAGTGGCATTGGCTTTATAGCTCATTTCATCAGTACAGTTGGAGTCAACAGTAGTGTCATCTGAAAAGTGATATAAATACATATTCGAAATTACGCCCAATATGTTTTATAAATATAATGAATAATAACGGTCCTAAGATACTATCCTGCGGCACCCCAGTAGGGACCGCTAGAGAGCTAGATGGAGGTGTTGTCAGTGCTATTTATTGCAACAAACTGGGTTCTTTCGGTTAGATATGTCTTAATTCAACTAAGGGCTGTACCACGAACGTCACAGTGATGAAGCGTGTCTAGTAATAAATCATTATTCTGATAATGCATAGCATTCCTTATTTATAAAGGGATATCGCCTAATATTACTTGAAAATCACTTGGCTAAAATAACAAGTAATTTTCTCCTAATACGCAATTCTCAAAAATGAAAGAATCGATAAAATAAATATCAACAATATCGATAACAGGTGTGAGTGGGAACAACTTTACCATTGTTTCCCCTCTAACAGTCAAGTATCTGAAGATTAGAACAATCGATGTATGTATTTGCAAGATGTATTTGCAATATACTGTAACAAATCATTCTCTAAATTTTCCTAGTAGATTTACAAAAATGGAGTGTCATTTTAAATCACCCTACGTTATTTGGTGATTTGGAACCATCATAAATTTTGTGCTGCATCTCTTAAAAACCATACTGAATCTCCATAAGAGAATACTTGAAATTTTAATCTGGAACTATCATGGTATAATCGGGAACATCCCTTTCTCGTGTGGTTTCATCCAGCAGAACTCGACATCGTAATTTTGAGCGAGCACATATTAAGATAATGCCACATATAACATTTAGACCATATTAAGACCTTTCTAATTTTCCGAACCTGTCTTCAGACTGTCTTAAAGTTGTTTAGGACAAACAGAGAACAAAATCAATCATATTTGTAACCAAGTTCATCGATATTAGGTAATAAGATCGAATTAATCGGGCCAGAAGTTTATTTCATAAATTTCAGTCACGGTTATTTTCAACGCGGTTTAATTTTTGCAAAGAATGTACTTAACGCATTATTTTTAAAACATGGCTTTAAACATAGTTACATATATTATATCCCTAAATGGAACCAAGATCTGCAATGCCGCCTGAAACGGAGGATATTGATGAACATAAATTTGGCACCCTGAGTTAGCACCCCAGATTCACACTAGGTCTGAAACGGCAAAATAAAGAGCGGCCGCGCTGCCGCTGGCGGGGATTATCTTGTTTCGAGGAGTAGAAGAGGCAGCTCGTAGCCGGACCAAATTTTCCGATGTAAAAATTCTGAAATGCACATGCAAAAAGCTGCCGCGATTCAGGTTGTGGCATTCATCATGATTCAATGTAAACTAACCGCCCTCCAATTTTCATTGCGGCAGCTCCATGCCAAGTAGAGTTTTCCGGGGGAAAGACTTTTCCGACCGTGGAAGGGAAGGGCCAAGAGCTTTCCCCCCGGAAAACTCGACTTGGCATTGAGCTGCCGCACTGAAAATAGGTCATAAGGTACCTATCAGTAATAGAGAAGCATCCACAGAGAGAAAATCGCGGTAGCTCTTAATAAGATAATCCCCGCCAGCGGCAGCGCGGCCGCTCTTTACTTTGCTGTTTCAGACCTAGTGTGAATCTGGGGTGCTAACTCTGGATGCCAACTTTATGTTCAAAGAATATTGAAGCGTTTGCTAATAGAGTATGAGTAATCCGACACTATTCTAAGCTACTAAAAAATTACTGGCATTATCCTGGGTGCAATCGTATACTATTAATAAACATTTTAATTTAGATTACAGTTAAGATTTACTTTTTGCCTGCTAAAATGTTTACATTCTTCTATAACCCACACCGTACTTAATAAAGAGTCTTGTAACTTTGATAAAATAAATCTGTTTAGTCACGAGAGTATCCAACGTATGATATACCAGTATACTTGAATATTATTCTTGGGAAAAGATATTGTTTAGATTACGAAATTTCAAGGTAGCGTTTATATTTTCATAAAGAAAATATGCAGAGGATTGTTTAAATATAGCAAATTACCTGCTTCTAAATTTGATTATGGTGATTAATTATATTTTATAACAGGATGGTCGATGAATGCTCATAAATCTGCAAATTAATAGCTTACAGCACATATTTTTACTTAATTTAATTAATAATGAGTAAGACCACATTAATTTTATGAATTATATGGAGTGTTAATTATGTCCAAATAATTATAATAATCCGAATCAAATCCAATAAACCAAAATCAATTCGTACGAGGAATTTTTGAGTTATGATGACACAAACACATACATACATACAGACATGAAGATATTTGTACAAAATTGTTCATCATCAAAAATTATTACACTATTAATGTATATAGAGTGATTAATTATGAATAAGAAATCTATAATCCTGAGTAGCTAGAGACCAAAATGTAACGATTGAGCCGAACATACATCGTACTAATGTTGTTGGTTTAAATAACACTGTATTTAAATGATAAATACTTTTTAAATTTTTCAGTAATTTTGAAACTTTTCATAGTATCAACTCGTAAGCTGGGATCAGCAGCATCCCTTCTGGAAGAGTAGTGCAACAAGTGGAAAGTCAAAATCAATGCGGAGAAAAGCAAAACCATCCTCTTCAAGTAAGTCAGGAAGCAAACTACCACAGGACATGTCTCCTTGAACGGCGAGAATATTCAATGGCACGATACTGTCAAGTACCTTGGCGTTATCATGGATCGAAGCCTGACGTGAAGACAGAACACGGAAGTGATAATACAGAAAGCGAGGACGAGGAGGACTCTACTATACCCTACGATAGGTAGACAGAGCCAACTCAACTTGGGGAACAAACTCTCGCTTATCAGGACCCTCATTGCACCTATTCTGACCTACGCCTCCGTTGCCTGAGGATACCAAGCAGCCATCCATCTGAAGAGAATACAAGCCGTGGAAAACGTCGCACTTCGGTGCGCCGTGGATGCACCATGGTTTGTCAGAAACGCCGACATCTTCAGAGACCTGGAATAAACCTCAGTAACTGAAGTCATCCGGGACAGGGCGAAAAACCTATACGCCTGTGCAGCAGAGCATGGGAATCCGCTGGTCAGACAGGCGACTCACTATGACCCCAACGACGCTCCGAGGCACAAGAGGCCGAAATTCCAGATCCTGGATAATGGGTACGTACAACCAACCCTTTATCTGTTTCAGCCCGATCTTCAAGCCACACCGCAATGAGACAATGACCAAAATTATCCGATTACCCGATCTCGGGGATACCAAGCGAGCAACCGGTGTCCTTACCCTAGTCCGTGCCGGTCTCTGACGGTAAGAAAGCGTCTCTGGCCGAACAGAATTCTGAGCTACACAGTTCATACTTCCTTCCGACGAAATCATGATGCCAATTGGCACCCTGGGCTTCCGACTAGTCAACACCCCCCAATCCCTTTCCAACTCCGAGAGGGCTCGGTAACAGCCGTTCCCTCTTACGACAGACGAAAGACGCTCCCGGGAGCCTATACATGTCAGCGAAGAAAGAAGACCAAGACAGAAGAAACGACCCAACTGGCAGAGTCCAACAGCCAGGACCAGGGGAGGCGAAAAAGTGGGCCCACCCCTTACGAGGCCGGTCCAGGTCTACAGCGATGATTAGGGCAAAAAGCTCAAGCTCGAACCCTAATCATCCGAGACCGTCATCTTTAGTCAAGAATATTGGCGCATACATTATTAATTACAATCTTCAATTTCCTCAGTATCCTCGATTATTGCCCAGTGTTTAAGCAGTCTTGATCAGAACATGTTGCTTTATTGCATCCACATAAATTACCGCAGTCAGTTTTGCATTTGCAAAAAATAATTTTCAAAATTATTTCAAACATCTGAGCAAGGCTCGGAGCAAGCATGCATTAAAAGATATAGACCACAGTGACAATTTTTTATGTGTTTAAAATTATATTATAAATAATGGTATTGTTACGTATTTCCGTCCCTAGGAAACACCCTGTGTGAATCCGTGGGATCTAAATAATTCTAACAAGGGATAAACACTAACACTTTATTTAATAATTTACTGATTATACAATACTTCTTAATTAACCAAAATAACCTTTACACTTTGTTTACTTGATATTTAACCTCACTTTTCAACTTCTTCACTTTTATAAAACTTCTCCTTCCAGCCATGGAATCTCGCCTTTATATATCCTAAAATTGGCTCTAGAGAGCTCCAATTCCAGAACAATATAACTGGTTGCCTAACCATTGGCACCTAATTTCAAGCTATTAGTAGTCATGGGCGTATCACTCTCCAGGCCTTAGGGGGTGGTAATGCGTAACAGTATAAACAGTGGTTAACAAATTGTTTAAAAAATGTGAAAAAACACGTATTGAAAGATATAAATCTCAGCTACAACCTCTATGTATTTAGAACATTAATAAAAGAGTTTGTTTAATAACAGACGGTTAATTGCACAGAAAAATTCAATATTTTTAAAGAATAATCAGTTTTTTAATATTTCATAAATAAGTCATTACATTTTTTATTTTTTGATAAAATAACTTATTCCATCGTAAAGTATGGATTTTCAGATGTAAATTGACCACCTACTGAATGTCAATAAGTATTTTACCCATTGTTATTATTGATTGAAATTATGCAAGGAAAAAAATAAAATGCTGGTTTTCCGGAAATTCGTGAAATAAAAGGTGCGTATTGCAAAAGAATTGAAGTTTTTAACTAATTTTAACTTTGCTGATAGGGGGCACTAGTTGTAGCCTATTTCTTTGTAAACTGTTGATTAGTTTCTGGTCTGTACCATTATTGGAGACAATCTGAAACACCGTTCTCCTTTATATAAGAAAAATATTCGTTTAATTTTGATATATCTATATGCTCTCCAGATAATTGCTCTCAAGTTTTCAATGCATTTATTGTCCATATAATATTTGATTTACCACAACAAACATAATCTTGTTAGTCCACAATATCGCGCAAAATGTCAGAATGATGTAACAGGGATTCACCATACTTCCGCTATCGGCACTAATAAATCGGAACTGCATCGACAAGTGAAAAATTATTCCATATACTTCAATACATGTGAGATTTCTCGACAGCGAAATCGGTGACAACATATTGGTTTCATGTTAGTCAATGAAAAAATGCTCTAAGAAATCGCAAATTCTAAATTAGATTTTTGAAAATTGTAAATAAAATATTTCAGCTTTATAAAATTTGTTTGACTAATTTAATTTATTGTATTATTAGCTAATCATTGTGACGCAAGCAAAATTCTATTAATATACATAATTGCACAAATATAATCCTGACGTAAAATTTTAGTTTAAAATACACAATTATATATCTCCATGCAACTGAGAACTCCAGTGAAATGTGTTTGTTAAATTTAAGTCCTGACGATCAACAAACGAAAGTTTAAAGTACTCTATTCCATTAATAATGACTTCCTTATTTTTTGTCATAATGCAAAAATTCTTGGCCACGGAATCGTGTCAGAAAAATTGTGAAATAATCTACAACACGATGCCAAAAGTATTTGTAAACATAGCGATTTTTGATATTAATAGTGTGTTGAACAGAAACGCATCATAATGATTATTTCAACAAGATTACAAATATGTTAGGAAAGGTTTGCACATACTGATAGTTTTAATGAAATCCGAAAGGCGTAAATCAAGATTATATGAAAGATAAAAAAGGTTATGGTCATACCGAGTGGCTGAACCCATTAGGATACACTTATAGCTTTCAAATTTGATGAAGTGCTAAGATATATAAAAATTTTAATTATGCGATGTAAAGAATCAAAATGGTCGACTTCGATTTCGATGCAATTTACATGAAAGTTAGTTTTTTTAATAAGACAACCTGTATATTTTTGTACATTTAGTTTCTGCTAGCCAAGACACTTTGATTTTCAAAAAATACATATTTCTTTTTACTCTTCACTTTTTAACCAATTAAGGCTGCTACCTGCTGAAAATTGTAAAGAACCAATCTACAAGCACCTGTAAAATATCTCTTCAAAGAATTAAGCAAGATTTACTCTAAATTATGTAGGTTTCATGAAATAAATCTATTCACAGCCAGCTTAGTAAAAATAATCATTGTAAGAAAATTATTATCAACACAAAAGGTCTCATTAATTAAGAAGTTGTCTAATAGGAGTTCCATTGAAAAAAAATTGTTCATTGAAAAATTAATATCGTTGAATTTGATGAGAAGTATGTCGTGTTTATTCTTAGTATTTGAAGAGATATTATTTTACAGGTGCTTACAGACCAATTTTCAGCAATTTGACTAAGTGACGGCCACCTATAATTAAAAACTAAATTAAACAATATACAGAGTCCCACTCAAAATGCACGGGGCCATTTTCTCAATAACTGAAAAAGATCATTTAATTTTGTAACAGATATTCACTGGAATAAAAGACTTCAGTTTCAAGTAAAAACGATATTTATATCATTTAAAAATTTGATTTTTATGTAAATTGCAACGAAATTGAAAATCAGCCATTTCGGATTTTTAAGTCACAGTTGGAAATTTTGTCTCCTAGAAATACCCTAAATTTGAAAATAATCCATTGCTTGCTCAAAAGTTAAACGGATGTCCGTATGAGATGGGCCACCCGTTGCACTACCCAAATTACAGGTATTTGTCATTCACGTTAAACCCAAGAAATGTGACAACAAAATTATGCGAATTAATTAATACCTTTAATTTTTCAACACATCTATTATCATTAGTTAGATTTACTGCCAGTTTTGATAGTGAAAATTCAATGAAACAATACCTGCATGATATTATAATGAGAATATATTTTATACATTATGTACCACCTAACATTGTTTGCTGCAATTAAAATCGATAATTTATCTAGATACATAGCTATTAATTAGTAACAAAACAACACAGTTTTATTGCCACTGTGGAACTGGCGTTGCTACGACTGCAAGACATGCTTTTCTCAAACTTTTTATACCAATGGAATTGATTGTGAAGGTACCTAAAATCAAAAATGGGCTGCTGTGGAAATGTATGCACTGCATTTGTATTAATTGAAAAATCTAACTGAGCCACCATTTTGAGTCATAATCTGAATGTTTTGGTCTGGACTGGTTGTGGAAATATGTTAAAGTTAAATAGACATTTATGGAACCCTATTTTTAAAATTCTATGAGGTCAGTCCTTCCTATGTTGTCCTGTATCATTGATTTGCAATTTTGTTCCGATCAGGTTACCTAGATAAGTAAAATTTACTATGGCTTACGCAGGCCTATTGGAGAATAAAAACTGCAGCCTGAAGAATCACTACTTTCACATCCAGATTACTCATACAAGTCTCCTTAAACCTTGAATCTTGATATTATATTTGCCTTTCAGTATGTGGAAAAGAGAGCTAGGTGGCTTTGTTGGAAACTCATCGTTAATTCTACAGAACATAAATTACGACTTTTTTATATCTGTCATGTGTCGGCCTCATCAATTTAATCATAGTTCAAGACATATGTTTTTTCGCGAAAAATCGTACATTTTCTTGTTTTTAAATCAATAAAAAAATGATTCTGAAGAGAGTCTTGATATGTAAGACTAAGAAACTTAATAACAAATTATTAAAAATAAAAATGACCTATTAGTAATGAGATCTGGTAGAAACTCAGCTTAGTGAAAAATATTAAATGCCTCTACAGTTAAAGGTATGCAGTACTTTTATTTGCAACCATAACTTTCTAGGGTATTTTGATGCTAAGGCAGCATATATTTACATTTTGAAAATAGAACGAATTTGTATTGATGAATTTAGAAATAGATAAAATGTACAATAAAAATCTGAATTTCTTCTTTTGGAAGCATCTTTCTTTCAGGTTAATTATCTGAAGTTTCTTTCTGGAAATATTTCTCTATGTTTAAAATGTTTAAATAAATGTTCTTAATCTGAAAGAAATTTGGTAATGAACGTGCCCTGTCTCCATTTTTTTTACAACTTTGACAACATGACGATGCGTCGAAAAGGCTACACAACTCCTGTACTAGCCTTGGAACTCTTTTCCGAAAATCCAAAAAATCTGACGCTTGCGCATTTATGGTTATTGAAGGCGATTACTTACTACGCAGTAGGCTATGACATCGTCATTGCTTGACATTTCGCATTCAGGCAACCTGTTAATTAATCAATGGTTTAAATGCAATGAAATATTGTACAGTAATTAAGTGCGAGAGATTCCGTATTACAGTATTCTTCCTGAAAATGATATAAGAACTCTAGATTCGTATTTAAAATGTTGATGTTGACGATGGTCCTGAGACGGCGTGACGTTGCCAAATAAAAGCAAATACTATAGACAAGTAGAGCATTGTAATGCACTCTAGGAAAGTATTCATGGATTTCTATTCAATTCAATAACAACCGAAATACCTCGAAAGATTCAAAATCATTCATTTGGATCTTTTTCCAATATCCCAAAAAACCAACAGAAATATTTTCGATTTCTTTATACCATATTATTGGATGCTATATTGCCCCCCATTTAACAGACTCTCTATCTCTTATGGTTTCCGAGACCTCATTGATAAGAGTCCAATTTGAATCAACAGCTCTAAAGCACTATTTACCTAGTTTAATACTATAAGCTTTTGAATTCATGGACTGACAAAAACAGGAAAAATTATCCAATACCTTTTGAAAGGATCTTAAAATTGCGGGTGATCTCTGACCATTTTATTAAGAACCAGTGACCTTAATAATATCACCCTATAAAAGATTGGTAATCATGGCACGAATTATCAAAGATCAACTTTTTAAATTAGAAAGTGAATATAGATTTTGCTAGATAACGATAATGTTTATATCTACCTGATTTGTAAATAAGTGATTCATGTGCAAAAACTTACCTGAAAAAATAAGAAAAAAGCAACCCACTGATAATATCTCACTTGTTTTACGGGATTTTTCCCAGTAGTTTGAATCCCAGCATAGTGGCCTTGGGTAGCCATTTTTTTGTTAGCATCGAGGACAGTGAAAGTTGAATGAATCCAGCAGTATGTATTAAGAACGTCTTCTGGAATATCCCTGGAAAAACATACGAAAAATAGCAATAATAATAATAATAATAAAAATCGTTCTTATTAAAACAATGCAGTAATTACAAAATTTCATAGGCGAAGCTTAGTATAGGCTATTTTGCTACCTGACTTCTTTAAGATTACTATGAAACGTACACCGGTACCAAATGAATGTACATACAAGTTAATTGTTGTACATTCAACTAGGTATATAAAAGAGATATTATTTAAATTTAATTTAAATTAAGCAGAGACTAACACTTTAAAGGAGGAGAAAATTATATGGTTTATTATCAGGTTAACACTTCGAGGGGTGACCCACCCGATCATCGACATACACGCGTGACGAAGTCATTGCTGTCCTGAATGCAATAGAACTGATCATAGACTCGCACGGTCGATCATATAAGTATATGACCGACACTTTTTTAATTGAACCATAGTCTAAAACTGAAACTAAATTTTAACTTAATTATTAATTTTTACCCCTGAAAATCAAAAACAGTCTACGACATAGGAAAATATATTTTTTTAAATTAATTTCATTTTTACTTCCCTCGCATACCGAAGGGAAGTTTAATGTATTCGAGAAAAAATCACCCTCCGAGATTTTTTCAGATTTTCACGTTTCAGATCACGTAGATTACGAAAATATAGGTTTTTCAATTCCGTCAGTCTGTCTGTCTGTCTGTTGGTGCGTTATCTAAAAAACTACTTGACAGATAATAGTCAAATTTGGTAGGTAGCTAACACTACTACCAGCGAAGAAATGGTTAGACTTTCACAGGGAGGACCGTCTAAATCGAATAAATAATGGAAAAAAATTTTGTCACTCAAATATATAATTTTTACGTTTCATGACATTCTAAACCTATCTAAGAAAAAAAAAAATTTAAACTTTTTGAATTTTTTTTATCAGTAGATGGGAATTTGTTTTTGCTCAAATTTAAAATTTCCCATTTCATGACATTCTAAATTTAATCCATTTCATAAAAAAAACCAAAAAGAAAAATTTGAAAATTTTGTCAAAGAAAAATTTTTCTAAAATTTATTTACTTATGAAATTTTTTTTTGCTCAAATCTTAAATTTCCACATTTCATCAGATTCTAAATCCATTTCGCAAAAAAAAAATCAAAAAGAAAAATTTGAAAATTTTGTCAAAAATTTTTCTAAAATTTTTTTGCTATAGAATATATGGATTTTTTAAATCAAATTTAACATTTTCACATTTCATGACATTCTAAATCCGTTTCATAAAGAAAAATTTCAAAAAGAAAAATCGTTTGAAAATTTTGTCCAAAGAATTTTCTAAAATTTCATGAAATATTTTTTTGCTCAATTTTTAAATTTCTACGTTTCATGACATTGTAACCCTATTTCAGAAAAACAAATTTTTCAAAACTGAAATATTTTTTATCAGTAGGAAGATGGCAAATTTCTTTTTGCTCTAATTTAAAATTTCCACGTTTCACGTCATTCCAAATTCAATTCATAAATAAAAATTTTCAAAAAGAAATATTTGAAAATTTTGTCAGAATTTTTTTGCTATAGAATATAGGTAATATGGATTTTTTTCTAAATCCATTTCATAAAAAAATCAAAAAGAAAAATATGAAAATTTTAAAAGGAAAATTTTTCTAAACTTTTTTTACTATAGAGCATATGAATTTTTTTGTTCAAATTTAAAATTTCCAGGTTTCGTCACATTCTAAACCTATTTCAGAAAAAAAATGTCAAGAAGAACATTTTTTTAAAATTTTTTTCAAATTATTAATACTTAGATAAAAGGTGTAAAAAAATGTTTTGTTCGAATTTAAAATTTTCACGTTTCATGATATTCCTATTTCAGAAAATAAAATTTTCAAAACTTTTTGAAATTTTTTTACCAGTAGAAGGACGTGAAATTTCATTTTGTTCAAATTTAAAGTTTCCACGTTTCATGACATTCTAAACCCGTTTCAGAAAAAAATGTTTTGAAAATTTTAAAAATGTTTTGACCACTACTATAGAATAGATGGTGGAAAGAAAATTTGTTCGCTCAAATTACAAATTTTCACGTTTCACGACATTCTAAGACTATTTAAAAAAAAAGAAAAATTTAAATTTTTTTAACTACAACTATAAATCCACTCCACTGCAATATTGCTATCGGATGACCACTGTATATTTTCTTGACTAAAAGTTATCAGGTTTTTTTTGTAATGATACCTTCTGATTATTATTCTCATATGTGGTTTCGTAATTAATATTTTTTTAGAATGACCGCCCGGTATAAATAAAGAGGGAAGTTCTGTGTAAACACCTTTATCGATTTTTTTTTATTGCTATTCAGTCTACAATCGGTGGCAAGGAGAAAACACTTATTGAATTTATTACTTACTATTTTTGAGATTAAGTATTTAGTATTAATTACGCAAGCACAAAAGAAATCCATCAAAATGTCATATTCCCATGTAATCATTTTGAACGGCTTAATATTAATTTTTTCTTAAATGGAGCGAAATTTCACAATATTCTCGACAATACATCAGATTTAATTCCTATATATGATGATTCTTGCGACTAAAAAGAAATGGTATGAAATTACGAAATTTGACCTCAAATTTCTGTTCAGCGGTTCAAAAAGTATGGCAATATAGCATTCTGATCTCTGGGGGAAAAACATATTTTTCGTCTGCCTACTTTTTCAATTTAAATACTATTCAGAAGAGCAATTTGTATTCATTTATTCTACAAAGATTTTTATTTCTTCCTGTGGTACTGTTTTGACGTGTTTCTATTTATTTTCAGTTAAGAAATTAGTCAAATTGACTTGACGTTATGCCAAAGCAATTTATTAAGTACCTACGTAAGTATTGGAATAATTACTATTTTCACATACATATAGCTCCTAATAATAGGAAATTTAAATTGTGTTGACATAAATAAAGTATAAATAGTCTCACGAAGTTACATATTTTATTGAGAGAACTAATGAGAAGTCTTCTAATAATAATAATGAATATATTAGAGTTGTTGAAGAGAACCGAACATTTTTTTCAAAATCTTCACTGGCATATGAAAGCTTAAGAAGAAAAATGTTTGTTAAAATATTTAAGTTAGTTTTATAGGTGTCTTTATCGTTTCAACAAAAAATGGAGAACACTCGAAATTATTTTCTCTATTATGGACCCCACTATTTTTGGACAAATTATCTATATGAAATAATTATTACAATCATAAGGAATATTTTTGACATTTTATAGGCTAAAGCAATGATATTAAGTATGTTTTTGAAGGCCTTGAATATTCAATTTTTGAAATGTGGAAAATTTGAAGAGTCAAAAAAGCTCTTTTTTATGGTTATGGCCAAATAAGAATAAGTCATTCTGTAGCACAGATTATTTGTGAATTTTTTGAAGAGTATTTCAAATGATTGTAATTTTAGCCTTTAAAGTTATTTCAAGTAAACCCATTCAAATTGGTATGTACTTTTATCCGAGAAAAGACGCCAATTTCGTGTTGTTTAAGCTATAAAGAGGAAAACTATTATATTTTTTATTTATATTCACAAATGAGGAAAACTAATTTACTATCTTTTTTTTTTCAATAATCGAAAATAGGTGTTACTACTAAAGATACAATTTAAATACGCTTATTTTAAATAACCTTATTAGTTAAATAACTGATACTGATGTTCTTTTTAAGAGGACTTAAAAACATATTAAATGCCATTGTTGCAACTTGAAAACAAAAACGTGAATATTCTTATGGACCTAATTTCACACATAATTTGTGTAAAAAAGTACAAAATCAAAATTGTGTTTTTCTTGTCTTCTTTTTTTTTTTGTTAAAACAACTAAGGGTCACGTCCAAATACAGCATCTCCTCATTCGTACTATTATTACATTCATCAACAATTTTTTGTTCACTTCTTAATCTCAGTTTTTTGTTATCATTATATAAAATACCATTAAACATTCACATTTTATTCACGAATTCACGACACACGCAGTCTTATTAAATGCATATTTACTTTCATCGTTGATTAAAATACAGCTCGTATAATCACAATGACAACTAGGAATTCCTTTAGTATCAAAATATGATTCTGTCGAATATTATTAGAAGGAAATTTTAATTACATCTCGCAGACTCGCACTCCGAATGATATTCATTAAACTTTTGCAGAAAATATATTAATCAATATAATTATTGCGATGAAGAAAAAAAAATAATCCAATACATAAACTAATGTGTATACATACAGACATGAGCGTCTGAAGAAAATAAACCCCAACATTTGAAAACATTTTTCCAAGCAATGGAGTGAGAACGTTCAAACTTGATTAATATCTTGTAGAAATAATGGGGCCATAAATCTAATACAGGACATTTTTTATCTAATTTTATAAGCTAGATCTTTAAAATGTTCAGGATGGTATGCAGTCTAAATGTTCTGTTTCTGTTTAATGAACTTAAATCGTGTCTTACAGTGAAATATATTACTTTGCAAGAAATTAAGAAGTAATTTAGAGCTAACCAAATAACTTGATGAATAATAATAAAGCGATTCGTAGTAAAACTGTTTTGAGTAAATATGCCGTCTGTTTATATAAAGGTGGACTAGCTCAAAATATCCCACTTAATATGTCTCGATTTATTATAATATGATTATTTTATTTTTGAGTAACTACACCCCTGCGAAATCCTCCGAACAAAATGTATGTTCCATAGCCAACAAAACAGAAAAGATAATTAAATTTTAGTGGCTTGTAACTTATTTATTTTAATAAGTTTGATCATATTACTATTATTATTAGTTAGGTTATAGTAGAGGCAATGAAGGCAAAATTTTGTAAAAACCTCGCAAAAATTATTAAAAGGATCATCTCCGGGATTTATAACCTGTAGAATGGAATGATGCATTCTTTGCACTTCCAAGTTTCGGGAAAATTCAAAAAAATTTGGAAAAACTTTTTGATGTTCGGTTTTTTTGCTCTAGCGGCTAAAATAATGAAAATACAGAAAAAAGTTTTTAACAAAATATATAGCTCGTCTCTTTCTCTGCAAAAAAGGTCCTTACAAATTCTTGCCTCACTTAAGCCGTTTAGGAGATAAATCTAATTTTCCACTTATAGTTTTGAGCCGCTCCGAAATGAGAATTCTATGGGAGTACGACCGGACACATAGATCGATAATTCTTACTGTTCAGAGCCGCTTAAAAAGTGAAAACAACATAAAATGTAGAGAAAAGTCTCAGCTTTAATGTGGAACTAATCACAAAATTCATACAAATTTTTATCATAGGGAAAAAAGTATTAGAAGATGGCCTAGTAAATTTTATCAGTTGATTTATTTATATCTTTGAATTTTATGCATCCTGCCTATTTCTCCGGTAACAATGGGTGCTTTTTCACTACATGGATTCGATTCCACTCACTTTAATCTATATTTTGTGAAAGTTTCATTGAAGAATGTTAGAAAACAAATAAGTTGTATATGTTTTACTGTATAATTGTGCATTTCCAGAACGTGTATGGATAATGTAGACAAATTCAAAAAGTGCTGCACGCATTTAAAAAAACTCCAAAGTCATTCGAAAGAATATGTTTTATTGTACTTATAGTTCAAAAATTAAAACTGTGCTATTATTATAAATTAAGATATAGGGAATTGAACTCCAAAATTTGGAGGTGATTGATCGATGAGAAATATACTCTATACTTTGATCGCAAGGCATATTTTCCCAACAAAAATAATTGCAATAAAATATTAATTCATTGGGTTGATTCTACGGTTGGTTCCTTGTGAAACATTCTTCAATAATTTAAATATACAGGAAAATTATGCTTTTTAATGTTTCAAAAAGTTTTATTAAAACTCTACACGTGTTTCGGCTTATTAGGCCTTTATCAAGAGTACAAGATTTTTGAAACATTAAAAAGCATAATTTTTCTGTATATTTAAAATATTAATTGAATTAATATATCATTATATAAGAATATATAAGCAAAATGAATTATCATTCTAACGACTCCCGGCAAAGATATTAATAAATCTGTGGATCAACTGAGACATTTCATGTTATTTTAATTTTTTTAGGGGCTCTGAATAGTAGGAATTGTCGATCGATAAGCCCGGTCGTACGAGACTCCCGGAGAATTCTCATTTTTCGCGTATTGCGAAGTGGCTTAAACTATAAGTGGAAAACTCGATTTATCTTCTAAACGGCTTAAGTAAGACAAAAATGTGTAAAGAACTTTTTTGTAGAGAAAGAGACGAGCTACAACTTTTGTTGGGAACTATTTCCTCTATTTTCATTATTTTGGCCGCTAGAGTAAAAAGAACAAAAATCAAAGAGTTTTTCCAATTTTTTTTTTAATTTTCCCGGAACTTGGAAGTGCAAAGAACGCATCATCACATTTTCCAGATTATTACCTACTTAAATCCCAGAGATGATCCTTTTATAAATTTTTGTTGCAATAAATGGCTAATTTGCCTGTACTATTAGGTAAATATGTTTAAATATTGACAGACTTTCCAATTTCAGTAAAGATTTCCTCAACTTCTCCCAATCAATATGTGTCGTAGTGTCAAAGAAATTGCTTAGTTTTTCTCATTTCCTACGATATACTGCATGCTGTACATAATATCTTCTACTAATATACGATTCAAATGCATTGATCCCTCATTTTTACCGCGAATATCTCAGAAACGGGTAATCAGAAGAAATTGAAAAAGTTATGTGTTGATTACGAGTCTATTCTAAATCAGTCACTGAAATTTGAATAATGTACATTGAACACTTTTGAAGTTCTGCTAAGTTATATTGAAAAATGTACTACTTTCTAAGGAAATTTTGACCATACCAGTTTTAAATCCACTTTATCTTGAAAAATATGCCTACTATCTAAATAATATTTTAGGCACCGATAAAGCATGGCATTTTTTGTACGAGGAAATTTTTTCATAATTTTTATTCTAACATTTTGCAGTTATGCTCAAAGACGTGACGTCATGTTTATTTGGTTATTTATTAATGTATTTAAAAAATGTTTGTTAAAATAGTTAATTATGTAAGATGTAAGCATTTTCAGAAAAAAATTATTGGTATATATCAAACATTAATTTAATTATCAAACGTAATAGATAATATTAGTGCAACCTTGGAATGACATTATTATTCTTTATTTGATGTATACTAATTATTTTCTCTGAAAATACTTACATTTTATATGATTAACTATTTTATCAATTTTTTTTAAAATTCATTGATAAATAACCAAATAAACATGACGTCACGTTTTTGATAATGACTGCAAAACTTTAGAATAAAAAATTCTGGAGAAATTTCCCCCTACAAAAAATGCCGTACTTTATCGATGTCTAAAATATTATTTACATAGTATGCATATTTCTCAAGATATAATGGATTAAAAACTGGTATGATCAAAATTTCCTTAAAAAATAGGACATTTTTCAATATAACTTAGCAGAACTTCAAAAGTGCACAATGTACATTATTTGAATTTCAGCGGTTGATTTAGAATATACTCATAAACAATTTTTTCAATATTTTCTGCTCCTCCGTTTCTGAGATATTTGCGGTTAAAGAGAGGGCTCAATACATTTGAATCGTATATTAGTAGATATTTATAACAAGAAAAAGTTCCCTATAATTATCATTTAATTCCCTCATTGTTCTTAAGGAGTTCAGTGAAGTGGGTCAAGCTCTGCTTACCACGAAATAATTTTAATTATAAAATTTTCCCAAAGTGGTTTGGACTTCACTACAAATTGTAGGGCCTAACATAAAATCATCCTGCATTTTCAAGGAGTTAGCTGACTTGAGAAGCGGTTAAGAAAATATTTGGACGTTTCAGATTGTCGAGTAAGTTAAGCAAAATACTTTCAGGGGAGGCATAACGAAATAAAACATCTAAAAAAAATATTTGTTTTATTTTTACATCACTGCAAAATCTGAGAATTACTCCTGAAAATCGTTCAAACGTGAGCGATGACTGTATTTTCAAATTATAATAATTCACTTTTAAACAGGATTATATAGGCTATGGCAGCAGATTTTAATTTCATAACAAAATTTAAAAACTTGCTCTAATATTTTATATTTTTTTCTTAGAGAACTGCTTAACTTTAAGCACAGAAAACAATAATTTAATAATACCGTCTTAAAAGTGAGAAAGTTTAGTATGCAAAACTGCCTTTTACTTCTCATCTAATGATAAAAGTAGTTATTCTCTGGTTAGAGTATGCATTTTTTAGAATTCTGTATACGAATGTTTTGGAATAACTAATTTGTGCATTCGTCTGTTCATCAAGCTTGTCAGGCAGCAATTTATCTCTGAAATATGAATATTCGCAGAGTTACTTTGGTGGTCAGCAGGCAGCTGGGAATGATGGAAAAATATTTTCTAACGTCATTCTGCAGGTTTCAAAACGATGTTCTTGATTCAAGTCAATTTTTTTTGTTTACTAAAAACTTTAACCCCTACAATGCCTATACTAGAAAAGAAAAAATTTAATTTTACATAACTTGATTTAAAGGAATACAAGTTATTCCATTTGAATTAAAAAAGCTTTTGAGGTTTGAATTTGACGAAATATAACTTGCTTCCGATGAAATCAGAGCACATGATGCCAATTGGCACCCTGGGCTCCGACTAGTCACACACCCCCAAACCCTTCCAAACTTCGAGAGGATGCGGCAGCAGCCGTTCCCTCTCACGACAGACGAAAGACGCTCCCGGGAGCCGACATGCCAGCGAAGAAAGAAACTGAAGACAGAAGAGCGCCAGAAGAAACGACCCAACTGGCAGGGTCCAACAGCCAGGACCAGGGGAGGTCTGCTAACTTCGCCTACACCGTCTGCATTTGCAGGTGGGGTAATCGTAAAAAGCAGGCCCACCCCTTACGAGGTCGGTCCAGGTCTACAGCGATGATTGGGGCAAAGAGCTTAACGCTCAACCCCTAATCATCCGAGACCGTTATCAAAGTCAAGAATATTGGCGCACGAAATATAACGTGGAAAATTGAATACTTCGTATACTATTATGGAATTTATTTTCATTGCAGAGCGTAGCTCACCTTGTGTTCTTTCTACGCGCCAAAGAACAATTGAGGATCTTCTACACGAAAGAAGTTATAACCGCTTTTGCAAACCCTTGCACCCGTCAACGTTTTTATAAAATGTCAGATATTTCCAATTATGCTGGGTTTAAGTATAGGATATGCTACATGTTTTCGATTAAGAATTTTATACTCGTTTCGAAAATATGTAGGGTATTCTATTTAAGCAAATTGGTATCTACTTCCGTTATAACCGGAAGTACCACATGCTTGTAATTATTTTGGTTATACTGGCCACACTGACTTTAGTAATGCCCAAAATTTCCAATATTTTTGTTACATTTTTTCCCTATGTCGATCAATTCAGTTCCCGGTGAGACACTCTGTATATAGCGACATTCAGATTGTCACATACATTTTGAATTTTTGTCCAATAGATTATTCACCTAAAAGCTTCATAAGTGTTAAACTTCTTGGAAATTTTTAATATTGCTATAACTATTTTAAAAGAAACAATTATTCGCGTGACACATGTTCAATAATAAAATTGCGAGAAATTGCATATTTAGCTACTCACACATGTCCCATGAAAACATACACAGATCATTCTCTTTTCAACGCTGATCTGTTATTTTTGGTGCAATTTTTAGGCTGTTTATTACTTTAAAACAGGAAATGCCGTCAGTTACGATCCTAATAAAAATATAACGACGTGTCTAATTACCTCTTTATATATGGACAAAGTACTCAGATTTTCTGATTTTTAAAGGAATTGGTTGACCAGGTAGGAATTATTGTTTAGTAACACGCATATTACGGATGTCGTAAATTAGCAAATAATCAAGAAAAGTTTAAAAAATTAAAACCTGACTACGTTAAACAAATCGTCTGCTTTATCATCTAGGCCTTCCAACAATAGGAAGACCCTTTATTTAACCCATATGTGTTGGATACTTGCCCTTCACAAAGAAGACGGCTTACAGGGCATACATAGTCGTAGTCATTTATACAATAGGCAGAAAGCGGACACGCCGGCGTACCGCACAGGACACATCGCACTTCGCACATCGCACCTCGCACACCGCCTAGCCTGATCTGCATAGATCTTTGAGACAGTTGTCTGTGGGCATCCAACAGTTCAACATGAATCTTTCATTAACATCATCTTCCGATGAAGAAAATATTATACAGAGTGCCCCATTTAAAAGCGGGGCACCTTTAGAACTTTCTTCTTTTTTGTCCAAATTGAACCAAATTTTACCTAAAGATAGAACAAATTAGGATCTACTTATGACCAAAAAACATTCGCGTGTTACAAATGCAAAGCCACCTGCGGTACCAAAATAAATGGGAAAAATAAAGAAATCGTATTAAGCATTTTTATTTATGAAAGTTGTTCAGAATTGTCCCAACACCTAGAGTCCAAAATTTCAGCAATATTAAAAAATATTGAATTTTGTCTTTGAAGTCCAAAATTTCGACAAAATTTAAAGAAAATTCAAATCACTTGACAGATACCTAGCAGCTTACGTTCAATTTCAAACAAAATTGTTATAGCACAATTTTCTAAAGAAAACAACAATTAAAATGATATTTTTGGACTCGGAGATTGTTTTAAACAAAATTTCGAAATTTTGAACTCTAGGTTTTTGGACAATTCTGAGCAACTTTCATTAATAAAGTTTTTCAATTTTTTTTCTTTAAATGAGAAATTGAGAGAAAAAAGTCACTCTAGGCATTAAATATTATTTTTTTGTTCCCTATCTGCACAACCAGAAGGTAGTTCTCCAAACTCTGGTTTCAGCAATATTTAATTCATTGCAAGAATAATTAATTGTTACAATCATCTAGTCTTACATTTGTTTTAAAAGTTATGGCTACGTACTTTTTAATAATCAAGTAGATACCTGTCAAAAATCAGTCATATTGTAATTAAGAAGTGTCACGTCACCACTGTTGCTTTTACTGGTTACAATATTGTCTTGTAATAATTCTAAATCATGCCGTTTACATACACGAGTAGAGAATACGCAAATATGATTTTTGTCTATGGATATTGCAATGGCAATGCAAAAGCTGCTGAAAGGGAATACAGAATATTTATTATTTTGTTAAGTTTATTATTTACACATTCATTACAAAATATTTGTTTTATTTCACCAGGTATATGTGATGAATTTTTATTCTCCCTATTTGCACTACCTTTTGCTAATATGTAGTTAATCCCTTTGTGACTTTTTCTCTCAATTTCTCATTTAAAGGAAAAAAATTTGAACCCTCAACAATTTAATTTTTTTATTTAAACAATCAAATGGTGCCAACAGATTTTTTTATGGGATGTTGTATCTGTCTAGGTGTAAATTAATATTTTAATGTCAAATATTTTATAAACAGTATACAGAGTGTTATTTTCTAGGAAAAAATATTTTTATTCTGGGTCCGGCCCTGATATTTTATTAATATCCCAGGCATTAGATGATGAATGACTACCGTAATCAAAATACAAGATTTCATTGGATTCCGCTTACGCATTAAAGATATATGGCGAAAAGAATATTCTTCCATAAAATATAAATCACCCTGTATTTTGAAAACGGGGTCGCTTTAGTCATTACAGTTTGGGGATTTAAGATCACCTCAATGTTTTCTATCTTTTGGTAAAGTACGACCCTCTCCTCACGAATCACCCTGTATTTTTGGACTAAGGAAATTGCAACATGTTTCGCAGAAATATTTGCAATTGGAAAGGCTTAGTCTTGAAAATACCTACAAATATCACCTGCTGATGTTTGTTCATTGAGTTCTTACTACTTCAGTACCGGATTATCATAAGCAGAAACTTGTAAATCGAAGAAGTATCCATAATGTAAATATAAAATCTACTCATATTTTGACCATGCTACAGCATAGTACTACCATATTTCTGCGCTCATTCTCCTACAGCGCTATATCAAATTATAATCTGCTTAAAAATTATATGAAACATTTTGCTATAAATACATTTAACTGTAAAATAAAAAATTGCTATTTAACCGAGAGTGCACGTAATATGTGTAAAACCGTGTAAGATATATGTATTTATTTTCACTTGCTTATTTGCACAATTTGTTTTATGTATGCAACTCGCACTTTATAATTGTTGAGCTAATCTTCGCCCGTTAGAATAAGAAACAGTATTTCTTCTTTCTAGTAAAGACCATTTGCTATTATTATACACATATACACACAGAGACATCATAGGGAAAATAGTCACGTCCGATTTTCAGAAGCTTCAGATTACTCTTTTTAGCGTTTCGTAGTTCCCCCAGTACAAGGGGGAAGGAAACTAAGAAAAGAAAAATATGTGTGTGTATGATTTTATTTTTGTGAATTCGGTTACTAAGCGTATACTAGAAATATACATATGTGTACATGAGTGATGCGTGCATCAAGTTATTTTGGTCTATTGTGTATTAACAGTATTTATAGGTATGCAAAATTGTGTCTCTGTTCAGTTTTACTGGTTGCCTACAACTGGTTACTGATATATAACGACAGACTATTGATAGGTACATATAGTATCATGCGCAAAGTATTAACCACATATTTATATTGTACTTGTGGTATCGTATAATTTCAATAACCGTAAAACGAATATTGCTGTGTAAAAATAGTTGCAGTTTGGGACTTATAAAATAATGACCACCTTCTTTATGTTGTTCACTTATAACCTGATAAATCAGTAAGTCTTGAATCGAATTTAAAAATGTGATTTTTTATTGAACCACCTTTAAAGAATGGTTACTAAAAAGTATGAGTCACCGCAAAATTCTTTAAAATTTAGCCTGTGTTTGCGTACGTTATAATTTTGAGCCGAATTGAAATAATTGAACGCCAAAGGTCCTAAATTAAAGCTTATCAAAAATGTATCAGACGGTGTCTTTCCGTTTTTCAATATAGGGGTTGCCACCACCATAAAAGGGGTTATAATAGGTATAAATATTTTTCACTAAATTTCTTTCAAGGCGCTTTTTAATACAAATAGTTGAGATCACGCCTCGTAACGAGACGGTCAAAGCCAAGGTGGGCCGAGGATGTCCGCAGGGTACTATCCCCACTACTGTGGAATCTTTTGCTTAACGGGGTATTGGCCGAATTGAACAAGGCAAGTTTCTATGCACAAGCATACGCATGATGATTTGGCTATCATAATAAGAGGCCAATTTGAAACGATTATCACAGGGCTCATGCAACAGGCTAACATAGTTCAGGAATGGTGTAACAGACATGGGCTCTGTGTCAATGCTGGCAAGACAGAGCTTATGCTGTTCACTAAAAGGAGAAAAATAAGCGACTTCCAGCCTCCTCCTCTTATGGGCACAAGTTTGTGTCTTTTCCGCACAGTAAGGTATCTCGGGGTAACCCTGGACTCCAAGCTGTCATGGTAGGACCAAGTGAAAGCTCAAACGAGGAAAGCGTGCGCCTACTTATGGATGTGCAAACGCATCCGGTCCAAAATGGGGAATAACTCCGATGAATAATTCCGCTATCGGAATCACTCCAACGACAGCAATGGAGGTCATTAATAGGAAGCAAATAGGCTGTTCAAATTGAATGTGGAGTGGATTGACCGGGATGGGGGCACACAAAGGCCCTGGATTTGCCGGTAAGGGACCGGGTCGTCACCCAGGCAGAATATGACCGGTGTTTCCCGGTCTACGGGTTCACTATTCCATACTCAGCGGTGTTTCCCACTCGAGAGTCCCGAAGGTCTCGAGTGGTACACAGATGGATCTAGGACTCAGGACGGAACTGGTGCTGGCTTAAACAGCTGAAAACCAAAGGCTCGTATATCGGTGCCACTTGGAAAGTATCCTAGTGTATCCAAGGCAGAAGTATATGCCATATTGATGGTGTGCAAGCGAGAATCTCAGGAGAGGTTTCGCCAACAAACATATTTAAATATGTGGCGACGCCAAGCAGTCTTGAGGGCTCTTGTGTCAAACGAAGTGACCTCAATGCTAGTTTTAAACGGTCGGACTATTTTGACAGAAGGTGTGCAGGGCAACGAAGAAGCAGACCGATTGGCAGGAGAACGAGCAATAACTCCGTTCCCTGGCCCCGAACCAGGCTTCAGTCTACCAAGAAGTCTGATCCAATCAGAGTTACGAGACTGGACCACGGCAAGGTTCCGGCTCCTGGAATGAGGCAGTCGAAGTTTCATACTGACTCAACCATTAAGTGGCTGCTTGGGCTCGATAGAAAAAAATGAGATGGATAGTAGGCTTGGTAACAGGATACTGTCCTCTGAACAAATATCTTCATACAATGGGGTTAAAGAACAGCCCTATTTGTAGGATGTGTGTAGTGGAGGATGAAACCACCACCCATATCCTTGAAGTCGCGCACCCTTAGGTGCGTTAAGGTATAGGCATCTCCAAAAGCAATTTTTACAGCCGGAGGAATTATGGGATCAACCCTGGAATTGACTGCTATCCTATGTGGAGAGCACTGGTCTCTTCTAGAAAATCCCACACGACATGAATGCACAAGGAACCGACAGGCCTGAATGTTGCGGATCCTACAGATGTGCTGTAATAATAATAATACAAATAGTTGAAATTAAGTAATTTTTCAAGGAAATTAATTCCAAAATCTCCACATAAAAAAACTGCCACTGAAATAGGATTAAAACGACCCCTACATTAAACATATTCTAAGAATATATGTAAAATGTTTTAAAATACATTATTACAATTTTTTAATGTAAGGATAGTTTTATCCCTTATCCAGTGGTAATTTTTAGATATGGAGTTTTTAAATTTAATTACTCTGAATAGCTTTGAAATAATTATATTAAAAACCACCATGAACAAAAAAATTTAGTTAACAATATTTATACTTAGTTCAACCCCATTCAGAGGGGTAGAAATCCCCATATCTAAAATTGAAAAAATACCTCCATCTACCTTACATTTTTCATTTAAGACCTTTAGCGTTCAATTATCTTTTTTCGGTGCAAAGTTATGACGTACACAAAAACTATTAATTGAACCTATTGGATCGATTTCTGTTAATTTTTACATCGACCTCAAAATTGTCATTGGGTAACAAGGTTTAAGTAACCAAACGACGTCTTTCGGTTAATTATTAGATACCATATATTCTACGACATATAATGACTCTGTATGACGTTGTATTCATTAATTAATAAACCTGAATTTAAGAAGTATTCAAGAGAAATGGATTAGTAGATTATCTCACTCTTAAATTCAATTCAACGATAACTCTTTCAGCGAAAAAGGAAGGCAATAATTGTCATTTACTCATATTCTTAAATAGGTAACTTACCTTGTATGAACACAATCTATTGGATTGCCTACATATTGTCGGGTTGTTACAGCTATTGAAAAAGTTACCAGGAGGATGACTGTTGCATTTGTGTGTAGTCTGAATATTGGTGAATCAATCGTAATACTGCTTGACTGAAACAAAAGAGCAAATATGAACTTAGAGAAATGTTCTGAGAAAAATGTGAATCTTTAGATTATTTTCATCACTACATGGAAAATATTTAATTTGAACTAGTAGAATGACAAATTGAACTAACTTCGCGGCATACACAGAATTGCATAATAACTTTATCGCAATTTATTTACCATATGCAAAATATCAGAACTAAATTATTATTAATAGTAAGCTGTAAGACAATTTAATGTATACATAAATTTGACTGTGGGACTTTATGTCCCAATTACCACTTTAATACCTTGTTGATTAAATTTGCAATTTACAAAGCTTAATATCCTCAACGAATAAATGTACATGAGTCTCTGAAGTTCAAAATGGTATTATACATTTTACTGCTTTCTGTTATATTAACTACGGAAGAATCTTCTCAGCATGTATTTCTTAATCTCAAAATTAAAATAAAAGAAGTTCTGATATATCCTTAGTATTCGGTGTACCTATTTTAAGTGGCCCACTCTATACAGGGTGATTCACATAAATCTCCTCAAACAGTTTCCGTGATAATGAAAAAAAATATTCAAATTTTGTAAAAGCCAGTCGTTAGATATTCGTACAACTTAAAATTTATGAAATTATCCAGAAGTTGAGGCCAGTCCCGTCCAATTTAGTAAAAAATGTATCGGGTTGCAATTTTTTTAAGATTTAAGGTGTTCTTTTAAGGATCTACTAATAATTTTCATTACAAAGTTGAATGGTAATTCAATTTCCTACAATTTGGTTCTTAGTAAAATCCTCTATGTTAAATATTGGGTCAAGTTATGGCTATATGTTTTTAAAAAGTATGTTTCTATGAAAATCGAAATGTATTCCTTTAAATTGCACTCTAACAAAAACTGTTATGTAGCCTTCGAAATAATTAATCTAAATAATAATTAATCTAATGACATATATTATTTTCTCTAGAATAACTTATAACGCAAGAATACAAAATTTAAAAAAAAGTGATTTTATCTGAGCTTGTTATAAACAATCATCTTTAAACGAACGAAATCTTACAAAGCAGGTATTATGAAATTAATGTTATGCAATATGCTTTAAAATGGACAAAACAGCCACTTTAAGTGGGTAAGAACAATGGAAAAAATATAATTTTATAATTATTGGTCAAACAAATTTTTTTAAGGCGTACGAAAAAGTGAATATAATTTACTATAGGTATACTATTGTAGATACACGGTAATGCACAGATTTCGTTTTTAATGTTCAGTTTCTTGATAGACATACTCAAAAATCACTCTATTGGAATAATTTTCCTAAAAAGTACCATTCATACTTTCTAGTCTAATATCGAAAAAAAAATCACTTGAGATATTAGGTACAATAATATTTATTTTTAGAATGCGTTTTGTTTTTTATTTGACTCAAAATTATAATTTAGAATCCGTCAATCGGTCATTTAGAATCCGTCGTCTTGTATTTTTATCTTTTAACTTCACTGTGGCAGTTGTTAAATATATTCCATACACATATGCTATAATATTGGAACTTCGATATAAAACGTTTTTCAACTTATAATATGTTGTATGATTTTGGGATTGAATTCCGCCATTTTGGACAGCCATCCTAAACACCAGATTCATAATCAGTGATCTCGGAAACCCTTAAATAATTATAATCAAGCTCCAGAAAAAGAGAAATTTCAGCAAAATAAGTGACAGAGAACTTTTGATGTACTTCTGAAATTCTTTTAGAAAGCCATTAAAATTTTTTAGGTAAATTCATCAAATCGACTTTCTAATAACTTACTTTACTCGTCGCTCCACTTTAAGATAAACGTTTTTATTGCAAAGAAACATAATAATGATGGAGATAATGTACTAAAAGCTAAAAAATAATTAGGTAGGTACTAGGTACTAGTCATCACACCACTCTCCTCATCAGTCTAGAGCATTGATCAGACTAAAATAAAATTGTGGGGCGAGTCGGATTTCTATTATCTACAGTTAGCAGCTCACATTATAGGTATGCATTGGATGCATCTTCTCAATAGACAACTTATGCAAAATGTGTGTAAAACTAAATCCGTCACTATCATCGTTCGACATCTCAGAATAATCATTTACATATTTACTCATGTTACGCTACGCCCCACAATTTTATTTTAGTCTGATAAATATTCTAGATTGATGAGGAGAGTGGTGTGGTGACTGGTACCTGGTACTACCTATTTATTTTTTAGCTTTTAGTACATTATCTGCATCATTATTATGTTTCTTTACAATAAAACCGGTTAACTTAAAAAAAAAAATTACTTATTTTATTTGCAAGTTTTTAGTTTCTTATTTAGTTACTTAATGTTTCTCACTCTATTTAGTTTTAGTGCCTCATTGTTACAAGGTTTCTTTCCTGTCAGTTGTCTAAACTCTATGCTCCGCCATTTTGTTTCGGACATTTTGGATTAGAAATTTTTTTCTAAAGTGTACTGTGTTCTACTTGTCAAACCCGTTCATTTGATACCCATATTGAGGTAATTGAATAAAAAAAGTAATCCGCCATTTTGTGGTGGCGGCCCTCTTGGATTTTGAATTTTTTCATGGTGTCGCGTATTCTACTATTTAAGCCCTTTCATTTGATATTGAGGGGGGTTGAAAAAATATATATATATCCGCCATTTTGTGGCGGCGGTCATCTTGGATTTACAACGATAATGAATGTACATAATTGTATTGTCGTCAGAACTAAAGGTGTATACCAAATTTCAGATCCAACGGTCAACTGGAAGGGGGTAGAATTTCAGTTACTAGATTTGACTCACACGGGTCACGAACAAAGTAAGCTAAATAAAACCGTTTAAAAATATAAGTAAATGTCAAAATGATAAACGAAACTAAAACAATATATTCTGAACTTTTACTTTGTAAGTCCAGAGTAAAGTTCGTGAACAAAAATACGGCCCACCGCCTCCCCCCCCCCCCCTGGATGTTTGGACCCTCGTGCTATATCATAGTTCCGCCGCTGGAAAAAAATCTTGTAATAGCCAATAATCTAATTCGAGGTTTCGGTGGATTTAGACGTTTCATAGTACCATCATATAAAGAGAAACAAGTGTTTGAGTTCCTTTCAACCATTCATTCGATTTTCCCTGTCTTCTCCCTGCTCTCCAAAATAAGGAGAGTTTATCATTAAATGAAAATTGGACATTGCAATTTCCTCCCAAATAGAGTTATCAGTGACCCTACAATATGCTTTCATTGATTTGTTATGAAAAATTCCAGAAAAGGTAGGTACTAATGTTGGAAAATCTTTATTACCGTTTACAGTAATCTCAACTGAACATAAAACCTGTGCCATTTACTTTTACATGTGTGAAAGGCACAAAGCATCAAGTGATTAGTTCCAATGAAAATTATTAACTTAATTGGTAAAATAATACAGCCATTTTTGTTAAATCCTGTATATAGTGTCTATACAACACTATATTTAAACTTATTATGAATGAAATTAATTTCTGATCGTATTATTATTTTGTATACTTTTATTAAATTATGTTTTAAGATAAATTAAACACGTAATCTTCATAATTAAAGTTTGCAGAAAGTTCACCTAAACAATAAGGAATTAAAATAACAAATAATTGATAATTTCTTGGCAACAGGAGAGATATTTATAGTTTCCGCACAAAGTAATGAAACCCAGATGAAAGTAATTAGTTATACTTACAGGAGAGTTGCTGTACGAAAAAATATATACAACTATTCTTGTTTCAATATTACACGTTTTTGCTTCAATGCTGGGCGATAGTTTCCTTAAAAAAGATATAAATTTTTGATATATCTATTTAAAATTATGTTTCTAATTTAAATTAGGCTTTTTTCTTTACAGATTGTAATGTTGAGGACCCTCTGTACTCTTTACTAAGTGTAGTCTTATTGCACCTCCTAATCTCATGACTTTATTAGACATGTTTCTCCTTTAAAGATAAGTGGTAGCTTTGGCTATCTCCTCCAGTATCACAAATGATCCTCCAAAGTCTACATGTTTTCTAGCCAATCGGACTGAACATTAAGGAAGAAGGATTCTTTTATAAATTGTTTTGTCATAGTTATCAAAAGGTGCAAGACTAATAAACAGCATTCATCAAAGGTAGATCTATGTATGATCTTATGTACATCAGCAGAAACATTTTAAAAGAATGAACGGACATAGTCGCGGTAGATCTCCAAAGGGCATTTGATACTATCAGTCATGAGGCCATAATCAACAACCTATGAAGCAAAATAGTACTGCATCACCATATATTTGATTATAAGAACCTACCTTTACGAAACCACTGCCAGTACTTCTGGCAGACGACAGAAACTAAACAGAAGATTATATGAGTCAGGCAAGGATGTCTTTTATCTCCCCGACTATTCACCACGCTACTAGACCATAACAAAGCACAATAAATAAACACTAAAGTTTAATGAAGACACAGAAATATCGAGAACGCCGATCGTACTAGCATATGCGGAATATCATCGGATTGTCACGGAAAAGAGCAGAATGTTTCCAGTTTCCTAGAAAACACGAAACCGCATTTGGGCATGTGTGAATTGAAAGTAAACTTCAATAAAGGCCTGAAAATGAACAGAAACGTATTTGCCCAACCAACTGTAAAGACATGAAATTATAAAAGAGAGAATTAAAATTGTAAGGGTCATTATACTTTTTATATAAAAAAAAAAAAACATCCTGAAGCCTAATGTAGAGGATACATACTGTCAATGATGACTTAGTAATTAAAAATGCGCCAACAACAAACAGCAACAACATGAGTCTGAGAAGAGCTGAAAGAGAGATCATCTAGCTACTCGCAAAAACAATAGAGTCAAGGAGATGGCGGAATATGTCAGTATTAAGGCAGAACAAGAAAAATGGAAACAAACGAAATGAAGCACCGAGAGAGTATCCAAGGGAGGTACCCAACATATCTCCTGAAGTAAGAGCTAATACTGAACAGCAACAAACTAAAGGAGACTTACCTATGTATGGCAGCAATAAATTATAGACACACTAGAAACTAACCAAGAGGAAATCGCAAGGATGTAGTGTTGCCGGAATCAGAAACAAAAGAAACAGATCCACATATTGTGATGCAATGCAGCAACGCAGACACCTGCACTCCTCATTCTATATTCCAGTACCATGCACTATGTTCCTGGCTCTACTCGCCACAGTGGACAAAAAGCTCGAAAACGTGGCCAAACCCATAAATCTAAATTTAGATTTAGGGACTTTTTATGCCCTAAACACTTAGTGTGATATATCTACTATATGACGTGGCGTTCGTAAGGTCTACATGTATGTCTAACCCAAAAATCCATTGTAAAATCGAGTCTCGATAATGTTACATCTCAAACTCACGCTTAGTGAAAAATAACGCTCCTTTCAGATGCTCATAGTATGTTTTGCAGTTTATTTTGAAAAATTGATTCTGTTTTTGGTAGTAAGTATATTGTTACGTGTTTTCCACCTTTTAGGAAACACCCTGTATGAATCCGTAGGTTCTAAATAATTTCAACACCACTAATACTTTATTTAACAATTTGCTGACGACACAATACTTCAAATTCAAAATAACCTTTACGCTTTATTTACTTGATATTTAACCTCACTTTTCACTTTTCAACTTGTTCACTTTTATAAACCGCCTTCTTAATAAACTTCTTTCTTAATAAAACTTCTTCTTCCGCGCTGGTAATCGCGCCTTATATACTCTGAAATTACCTCTAGATTAAACCAGAATCTTCTGCAACCACACTCTAGAAAAGTCCATGGCTCCTTCTACAAGCTTCCAGTCACTATTAGTAGGCATAGGCGTATCATCTCCAGTTCCAAGGGGGTGTAATTCATAACAATATTTTAAATATGTACTTCAAATTTATTAATATCAATTTGTTAGTAATCAAATTTAGCATGTAAAATTTTGTTCGTTCCTGCTTCAAAAATTGTAAACCAAAAAGAGCATTAATTTAAATGTTTTCCACCCAAAAGCCAATTTCCCCGTGTTCGTTACAGACTCCTTCATAATGCCTGTAAAAATCTGCTGCACGTACATTCCACATGTTTATTTATTTATTTGTTTCGGTCGCAACGATGAATGCTTGGAAGCTCCATTTTCGTATGGTCCTTGACAATTAAAACAATAACATTTAGTAAAGTACATGAATAGAAATGTTTCAAAAAATATTTTTGTGTAGCAAATATGTTAAGGTGGCCCCATTCCCTAGAACGAGATATCCGATAGGTAAATATTTATTAAATTTGGCCATAACTTTTTTTTCTTAGTACGTATATTTAAAAAGCTATAAGGCTACCTAAATAGAACCATAATAAGATTATTACTATGAATTTTCACTAAATAATTTCAGCAGTTACTACGAACTACGAACTAGGAAGTTCAGCATAATTTTTCATTTTAAATCTAACTATTTTTCAAACCACTGAAATTATTGAGTGAAAATTCATAGTCGTATTCTTGATAGGGTTCAGGTAGTCTTATAGTTTTTTTAAATATATATGTTAAGAAAAAAAAGTTATGGCCAAAATTAATAAACATTGCCCTATCGGATATCTCTTTCTAGGGAGTGGCCACCTTAAGTATTTTACAAATACATATTGTATTTATAATAACATTATGTTTATGTTTATCTAAGTATTTGCAACTTCTTTTTCCAAATGTTTAAAATAAAATAGCGGCCATATTCAGCACTTTCTTATTGTCAGAATTTAACACTTAACTGTAATTATTTCATTTAGTTTTTTACAAACAATATGACATTTTGTGGGCATTAAAAAATTATCCTCGCCAGGAAGGAAATTTTTGACTCAGCAAGGTATCACCTTCATAAATGTTACGATGTTATCGACAGTATTCAAAAAGAAACCAAAATGTTCTTTGAAGCTCGTTCATGGTAGGGTAAAATCTGTTTATTTCGAGCCTATGAAAAAAATAATATCCTTGTCATCCGAACCGGTAGAATCGTTAACTGATCCAACAATTGAACATTCAAGTTCAACAATGCAAAGTAGCGATAATGAAAGTGATTCCTCGTCCGCTGACTAGTAACAGTTGCAGTAAAATTACATAAAACCAACATTCTTTGTTATGTATTCACTTTTTTGTCTCGTCCTGCTGCGTTATTTTTTTTTTTAAATCAATGATTTTTGTGTTTTTAACATAAATGTTTATCAAACTCGAAATCAGCGATCTCGAAAACTCCTCGAAAACCTCTACACTGACGTTCAACTGCAGAAAGTAGTTCTATTATAAAAAGGGTCGGCCATATTGTATCCGCCATCTTTTTTAATAATATCAAATTCAAAATCAGCGACCTCGGAAACACCTATACACTGACTTTCCCGTATATACTAATTGTCACCAGTATTGTAATATATCTAATGGTTTTGGCCACGTTTTCGAGTATATTATCCACTGTGGCGCCGGTAGCCCGGCGTTCGTTGTGTTTCAGGAGTGGCATACTAAAATGAGTATTATTTTACGAAAAATTTGTATGTAGGTTAAGTTTGTAAGTCTGATCATCTTTTCTTGATGAAATTTTTCGAACACTGTTTAACAAAATTTCATATTTTTAACCTCAGTAGGCCATAATCGATGATGTAATTTTTTTTTAGACAAAACTATCAATTTTATTGACTGCATAACTTAAAAGGAGTTGATCTAAAAGGAGCAAGAGGTAATGCACATTGCACACTGTAGATACACTAATGTTCAAATATTGTACAAATAGACAAAATCTAATGTCAAAAGTTTAACAAACCTGAAAGTTATTCTTCTGAAAATTATTAGAAATACGACATTATTTTGAAACTAGTTGCTCATATTTAATACAAATCGATGACGCCTAATTGAAAATGCAATAAACTCTTAAAACCATTCCCTTAGAAACGTAATCAATTGGCTATATTACACAAATCGAACAACACTTCATAATGGAAGTACAGTAAAGTTTTAAATTCATTCTCCTAAAGCAATTAATTTTTAGATACCCAATGTTGATTAAAAGTGAATTCTTTGCTTATGATTGAAATAACATAATCGTTTTTGGCAAGCAGCAGAAAAAGCTATCTACAAGAACTAAAAAGAAAGGCTGTCTGAACATATTTCCAGCGAGTGGTTTACAGCTAATTGGGCCGTTTCGCGCATCCTAAGCGCCACACTCTCTTATTCATCTATTCATTTTGATTCAAGTCTCTTCTATCCATTGCCTCTGTCACTCACTGCATTCATTTTCTTGCAGGTCTACCTTTTTTCTTCTTTCTGGAGGATACGACTGCCACACTCGTTGATGCCACCTATCTGGCTTTATACGCCTTAAGTATCCATAACACAGCAGTCTTTTTTTCTCTATATCATCTTTAATAAGACTCTGTAAAAATGTTAATTTCCAATCTTTGCGTTGAAATAAGAAATAAATAAATTCATTTTAGAACTTTTTAATTGCTAGCATAACCAAAGCCAAAGCCTTCTTGTTTTATCACAGTGTTGATGTTCACGTACGTCAAATAATAGAAAATAAGAGTAACAACTGGTTATTCCAATTGTGGAGCAGTGTATTTGTGTACCGCCTACTTATTGTATTTTGTAACTAAAATTAGATACAGGATTTAAAAACGTTAAAACTGTGGCTAGGACAAGGAAATTAAGCAAACAGTTGGCAATTTCTTAATTTACGACTTATTTATGCTTTTGTTTGTTTAAGTTAGGGTATTTTAAGGCCCGCGCGATAAAATTATAATGAATTATGGTTCTAAGGTAGATATAGGTCATTGACTCAGTTCGTAAGTAAGAAATCAAGTACTTGACATAATTCTTTATTCACTTTATCTTCCTATTTTTTTGTAATGTTAAAAAATATAACTGGCAAAAATAAATGAGAACGACTAATGTGCAAGAGATCTCCCATTAAGAGTGTCAAATAGTCGTCTGATAAACGGTCGCTAAAAATTCTCAAGCAAAACATCATTAATATAAAATTCGTACGATTTTGTTACTTGCTTACTTTTATATCGATATCAATAATAATAAAATCAACGAAATTCCTGATCATCTGAGTAATATAAATGAAATTGACAACTTTTTTGTAAACGCTGTTCGCACTATTACCGCCTCGGAGTCCATTTTAAACATTTGTAAAAGCAATACCTCAAACAACAGCAAGTTTAAATTTCAAATAACTAATGAAGCTACAGTATTAAAGGTATTAAATAATATTTCCATAAAAGTCGCTGGGTGCGATAGACTCAATGCAAGGTTACTAAAATTACATTGTCCTCGTATAATACCTTACATAAACATAACACACTTGATAAACTTCTGCTTAGTGCAAAATGTCTTTCCCTCTGAAGAATGAAAAAAACCGTGGTAAGTGTACTACCTAAAAAGTTTAGTCCTAAAGAATTTAAAGATCTCAGGGCAGTAAATATTTTGTCAACGTTATCCAAAGTTATTGAAAAAATAATGGAAATGCAACTAAGACAACATGTTGTGCAAAATAATTTGATTCCTACAACTTAATCTGGATTCAGACCTGGTCACAGTTGCACCACGGCTTTGCTTCATATAGTTGATGACATTATAGGAGCAACGAATCGAGGAATGTGTACGTGCTTAGTTCTGCAGAATTTCAGTAGAGATTTCGGCACTATAAATAATTATAACATGCTTTCAGCTATGCTTCATTATAGGTATCTCTGAAGATTCAGCAATTGATAATTATATGAGAAATCGTGAACAATGTGTGCGGTTAAATAACATATAAGTTCAAATTATTTATCTCTGAAATCCGGTGTACCTCAAGGATCGATCCTTGGCCTACTACTCTTTACAATTTATACAAGCAATCTGGTCAAAGATTTGATTTATTGCAAAATCCTTAGGAGTGCACAGAGCCAGTTTTCATATAAATAAAGATATTAATATATTCACAACGGCAGCTTAAGGTCACTGTTTAATGATCAATCCAAATAAGTTAGAAGTAATAATTTTCGGACCCACGAAATACAGAAATTCTGTTCAATCTATTTTAAATGTCGTTCTAGAAGATACTGTATTGGAAGAGAAAGATAAAGTTAAAAGTCTCGGAGTTATTATTGACAGTGACTTGAGATTTGAGAATTATGTTGATAAGGTGCTTCAGAAAGGTCGTTAAAATAAATAAGTGGAAATACACACTCTCTTCCATAGAAATCCATGATCTCTAGTTTTATCCCTTCTTAACTACGCAGATTCTTTATATTGTCCTTGTCTTTATGTGCTTTATACACGTAAAATACAAAACTTCAAAATTCGTGGCTTAGACTAATATATAGAATTCTGACAAATCAAAGAATATCACACAAATTACGCGAAGTAAAATGGCTCAATAAGCAAAATAGACGGATTCATCATGCTGCGTGTTTGTTAATGCGTTAATATTGAACAAATATCCGATATATCCCTGCAGAAAAATCAAATTCAGAACAGACGTATAGTATTTCTAGTATTAATTTGGAAATTCAGTCTAAAGCATTGCTACCAGTATGTCATTACAAAGCCTATTCGTAATAGAATGACACGAGAAACCGCGTACTGGCGCGTACTTGAATATTGCAAACGACATCCGTATAAAAATATAGTTTACCAGATATGTTATGCGCTTACCTCAAACGAAAGGATTCGATTATTTACCTGACTCAACATTGCAGGCCCTCTGCCTGATATGATTTATGCCGGTTGCATAGCCGTAGGTTAAGTGATATTTATATTTACTTTTATTGAATCATTTACGGAGTTGTTCATTAAACTAACATTATTTACTATAAATAAACAATGTATTATAAATAAATCATTTACATGGTGCCTGTCATTTAATATAAAGTTGTGAAACAATATTTTCAATAATTATAAAGCAATTCTAAAATTCAATAAAAATTGTGGGTCTACTCTCATGTTCATAGGAAAAATTGCTTTGTCGGTCTCTTTTTATGAGTTTCAGACTGACTTTGGATGAAGTATACATAACTGGAATGTCAGGTTTAATGGTCTTCTAACTCCACCAATGCATCACACACAGTTGTTGAAAAGGTCATTTAGTTACCAATTTTGCAAAATATACAACAGTCTCGATAAGTAACACTGAAGCAGAAGAAAGTACAATTTTGAAAGTGCATACAAATCTCTTTTATTTGAACGTCAATATTTTAATTTATAGCCCCCAACACTAATCTAAATTTGTCTATTTTTTAGGTATCTTTTACATCATTTTACCGTTTACCGTCTTAGACTTTAAACGTGCAATCGAGACGGTAAAAGTGACTGGTATTAAAGTTAGAAAAAATGGGCATTGGAGGGACTGCACTTGAATGGATCGAATCCTACGTAACTGAGAGAAGACAAAAAATAGAATATATGAATAGTGAGTTGAACGTAATAGACAATGAATTTGGATTACCGCAAGGATCAGTGCTAGGACCTTTATTATTTGTGCTATTTATAAACGACATTGTGAAATCTATAAAAATTTGTGACGTACATTTATTTGCAGATGACACGTTAATATATTTGTATGGAGAGAATGTAAATAAAGTTATTAATGCTGTTAATCAAGATTCAAAAGATATATTTTTGTGGTTGTGTGATAATAGCTTAAAAGTAAACATCAACAAATGTAAATATATGATTCTCGGCAAAAACCATATACTAAGCCAGCTACAAATTGGGGAAAGTATTAAATAATAAAAAGTTAGAAGTTTCGGAAATTAAATACCTTGGTTTTATAATAGATGAGTCCTTGACTTTCAAAAGTAATAGTGATTATATTATTAAAAAAGCTGCAAAAAAGATTTATTTTTTACATAGAATTTCAAATTATTTTCAATGTTTTCAAGAATATTAGTATATAAATCTATAATAGCTCCACATTTTGAATATTGTGCAACGCTATAACTAAATTTAAATAACAATGATATACAACAGTTACAAAAGATGCAAAATAAAGCTATGAGGATAATATTAAAGTGCAACAGATATACTCCCATTGACACAATGTTTAATGTTTTAGATTTTTTAAATGTTAGACAACGCATGGTATTAAAATCACTGCAATTTATATTTAAAATAAAGTATGGTTTGGCTCCAAGGTATTTATGTGATAAATTGAGTTGAGTCCGAGATACTCATGGTTATAACACTCGTAGTGTAAATGATATGGTGGTGGAGAGGTATGACAATTGAAAGAAATCGAAATCTTTGTAAGGCTATTTAATTATTTAACGGTTTGCCAAAGGAAATAAAATATTGTGAAAAATATAATATTTTCATTAAATTATGTGTTAGTTATATTAAAAAAGAATGTGATTAGGTTTGGTCATATTACAAGTTATATTAATATACAAATAGATTTGTAATCATTTTACAGGTACTGTTATAGGCATAGAATTAAGATAAACTAATAAAAAATTAATGTGATTATGATCTGTATATTGTTATGATCAAATTATAGCTTTTTTGAGCTAATAAAGATACATTATTATTATTATATTTTCATTAAATGTATTATTAAAAAGTTATTGTAATAATTACTGTTTGCTTAATATTATGCATTTTGCATTTCTTTTCGTCAAATTCGTCTTAAATTCATGTATTTATTAAATTAAGCAAACAGTTTTACGGTTAAGTGTAAAACTGGTGGTCATGATTGTTTGTATACCAAATGATTGTGGCACATTAAACTTCGACTTTTGTATTCCACATAACTAAGTAGTAATATTGTTTTTCCTTTCTGTGTAATATTTTGTGAGATATAATAAAGACGTTTATTATTATTATTATTATCAGGTAATATGTTATCATTCAATCGATGGTAAAATTTTATTTCAAAGTTTTTGGTGTTCGTCTTTTTAAATGTGCTTATTTCTTTTTTTACTTGTTCACCCTTTTTAATGACCGCTTATGTAGTTTCTACAAAGGAACAGAAACTATGTCATTTTGAATTTTTGGGTTTAGCATCAGATTCGATATCGTATTCACAAATTCACAAGTATAACATTTCATGAGCCTATGAGAGGCTTTGGATTTAGGGGTTGTCTACTAAGTGTGATGTTTATGTTTATATGAAAATCTACAAAGGTTTTACAATTATTATGTCAGCCCTACTGTATTTGTCATTTTGAATTTTTAACTCTTAACACCATTCAGTATCAACACTGAAAATACCTGACTATCAATTTTCCAGAATAAGTCTTTAAATAAGCATAAAAACACATCTGGATCGAATAAACTACATTTGCTTCCATGTTTAAAGCTTAACTTATAGTAACTAACACAATCGTCTTCAGGACCTGATGAATAATTAATATTTTGTTTCCTAAGCTTTGTTTCTACATTATTTATTGATTCTTTATTTACCGTAGGTAAATTTATAGGTTTTATAACTTCAACCTCATTTAGAAGTGGGATACAATAGAAAATTTAATAAAATAAATAAAGTGATGGAAGTTATTATTCTTAGCAATGAGTTGGCTACACGTTTTAAACATGTTTAAATATTACTTTGTCAATTTTTAAATAGGTTTCTTGTCTAAACAACGACCAATGTTCTAGATATTTTTCTTTGAATAATATAATTCATATAAAATATTTCTCTAAAAATTTGCAATTGCCCTATCGATCAAATTTTATTACATTTTTATTAGGTTGAAGGCAAGCAACATGATTTATGAAAGCCATCCTTCTATTAGGTTTAAATATTATTATAAATGTTATAAGATATTTGAGGCAACGTATAAAACTTGACTTGAGTATTACTAAATAAACATATTTTAAAATTCATTTATGTAAGCTATCATATAACATAGATCAATGCATTTAGATTTTTTTCAGAAATTCTTTGAACTTACTGGTGAGGTGAGAAGATATTCTCAAAAATGAAATATGAAAATCTGAAAAGATCACCGACTTAATCCTTATGCTTAGCCACCCCACTAATTAAAAATAGGGAAGTTACTACAATTGGTGAAAGAAGAAATTGAGATAAGACTCTACGTTTTGAGGTCCCAGGAACACGAAAAAGTGGTTTTCAAAAAATGTCTGCATGTGTGTGTGTGTATTTATGCGGACACGATAGCCCTGAAACTAGCGAAAAGATTCTGATGAAATTTGGTAGTAATATTACTATCGTACATGAGCTGAAAAGGTTTTGGTGCAGATCAGGTGATGTTTAGTGGCCTTTTGACACAAACTTTCTTATTTTTCACTACGGACTATACTGTTTCGGTTTATTTGCTCACGATGGTATGATGAACATATCGGTAAATATTTCTTTTAAGTGAAATAAAATATGTTTTCAATATGGTATCGTATTCATGCATGGTTTTTTAAATTAGGTTTGAAATAAAAGCTCAAAATATTTATATTAATGCCCAAAATGCATCAAAACGGCGTCACATATATGACTTAACCTTAACTCTTTATATTGGCCTCTAAGAAGTCTAATAGTATGTTCAGTACCACTATTTATTTAAAAAGGAACTGTTAAATTTAAAGGTCAAAATAATAACTAGAATTTAATTTTAAAATATTATGGTTTCAAATTGATCTGTAAATACAAAATGACATAATTAGCAAATCATAAAATCTCCTAATTTCTTAACATCATGTAACAATTAAAATTTCAAATATCTTCATAAATTTCAAATTATTATTGAAACGTAGTTCTGGCATGGTCACAGGTCAGCCGTAACAAGCCCGGTTATTAACCTACTCATGTGTTCGCATTATAGATTGTAGCTTTTTACAAAGCTTGTGATTTTTCTGCCCAAGCATTCACATCAAAGTAACCTTGTTGTTTTTTGCCAATTACTTCAGGGATTGTTTGCATTCCCAGGCAATTTTAGCCAGGGAATGCCTTTATTATGCATTCCTGGGCACATAGATATATCGTATAGATTTCTGCTTGGAAGATGGTTGGAGTCTTACTTAGGGCTAGGGATAACCTACAATTAAGCCCCGCTATGGTCTACGATACATTTGATAGTAAGATTCCAGCCGCTTCCAGTAGCTGCCCATTTTTCTATTTAACAAATTAGTCGGGCAAATATGGTTTTTGTAAAACTTTGTTAGTTTAGTCAATTTAGAACATTGATGACAAGGTAAAATGAAACAGGAGGAAATTGGACATAAGAAAATATATACCTATCATGTGGAATTTCTATTTAGCAAGAGATTTTGCGCTCGGAGCGGATCTCAGCATGGAGTGTCTCGACATTACGAGCGCGCTTGCGATAGTCAAAGAGTATTATGATTTTGATTGACAAGACCAAATGACAAAAATCTAAATTTTTAATGGCTGATATCGCCATGTAGTATATTATAAGAACTCTTAAAGCACTATGTTACAAGATGCAGAAAAGAAAATCACAAAAATGCATTTAGTACATACAACCTTTTGAAGCACATACGTCAAACTCAAAATTCTGGTAATGTTACAAATAAATAATATATCAACATTTGATAGAAATCGTAGGCGCTAGAGGATAAGAATTTGATAGCTGCCGTCGCATTTTCAAAGAAATATTGGCAACTTTTGTACATATAAATTAGAAATTCTGAACCTCTCATTAGTTTTTGATAAAGAAAATATTTTTAACATTTTGGTAAAGCAATTTTCTTTTAACTGAACCTATTGGCTTGCCAGAAAACTGTTTTTAAAACGAAGATATTCTGACAGCACAACTACGAAACTTGACATGTTTAAGAGTCTTCCTATAACACATCTTTTTGTCAAAGTGATTAGAGAGGTGGTAAAAAAAAATAATTCATTTATGTTATTTTTTTCCAGTTTAACAACTGATGAAACATATGTTTGGGAGTATTCATACAAAAGATTTTCCAGAGAAAGTAATTGTATGTTTATATCATGATGATAATAAAAAAGTCAAAGTTTTGACGAAGAATGTCTCATTTATTAATTACAGAGTTTCTTAAGGTTTTATTCAAATAAAATATATTCATTTTCATTACTATCATTTTCAATCACTGTTATTTTTTATGGTGTTCCCTAAGACTAAGAGAGCAATTGAAATAATGAGAAGATTGATAAAGTATCGAATCAATGTAATTATTGCTGCAACATTAATTTTATGTAAAATGCGTACTCATGAATCTCAAAAGTAATTAAAAAAAATGTCGACGTTATAATGTGAAATTTGTGGTCAGTTATCTGAGGAACTTCGAAGTGGAACATATTTATAGATTTTTGCGATTTTGGCATGATTATCAAGTTTACGTTGGCTATTTTGAATTTACCATTTTGATTTGTGAAATGATATAAGAACTGTGGTAATAATGCACCTTTCTTAAAAGTGAATTATTATTTGCTTACTTAATTGTATTGAAACATATTCTTTAAAGGATTTTGCAAACAGCAGAAAAAATAACTATTTATAAGAACTAAAAGAAAAGCTATGTGTAAAAAATATTTATGAAGTCCTTGCATTCTTTCGATAAATTGAATTCTGGTTATGCTAGCAAATTAAAATCCTAATTTGTAAAATTTCTTATTTGAAAATTCTCATTCAACAACTCTCTGCATGGCCGTAGGAGACTGTGCGGATGCTAGTTGCTGAATGAGAACTTTTAAATAAGAAATTATACAATTTTTAATTTGCTAGCATAACCAGAATTCAGGTTATCGAAAGAATGCAAAGACTTCATTAATAGTTATTTTTTCTGCTATTTGCAAAATCCTAAAAGAATGTTTCAACATAATTAAGCCAACAAATAATAATTCAGTTTTAAACATGCATAGAGTATATAGGCTCCAATCAATCAATTAAAACAAATTTATTAGTTATTTTAGTACCTACAAAATATTATTTTGCCGAGCCTCGACCAGACGGCCTCGGCGTTAAGCGTCTAGGCGGGTGTGGGGTTGGTCGGGTCGTGGTCAGTTCTGTTCAATAAAATTCTTAATCTAACTAAGTATTCCTATTACTTATTCAATTTAAAACTTAGGGTATAGTAAAATATGCCCACTCAACGAAAGACCCCGCTTGTGGTAATGGGACTCAACGGTCTAGATGCCTTTGAGAAAATAAGGAGAAGAAAATTTTGATTTATATTGTTTGGATTTTATTTTTATATATATATATATATTATATTTAATTTATAGGCCGAGGTTGAATTTTGAACAGAATATAACAAAAGAACAAAAGAGACAAAAACAAAAAAATAAAACGAACTGAAGGAAAAGGAATGAGGGGATGAGATAAAGGTTTTGAAGGAGTCTAGTGTGAAGTTGAAGGAAGTTGTGGTAAACGAAGGTTTGGCTATAGAGGTTGCCGGAAAATGGGCAACGCCTGGTATGGTAAGGGGTGTTTAATCTGAAATGGGCCATTATGCATTCTGATTTGGGTTATGTTGCGTGTTAGCGGACTGCCGACTAGCTGAAAGGAATAAAAGGTTTGGGATGTTTCCCGGACGAAGTCCGCTAGTGGTTTTATGTCATAACAGCGTTCATATAGATCTCCGAGGGAGGTGTACCTTCCTGAATCGGATATGAGGCGCATAAATTTGTGTTCCAGAACCTGAAGTTTTTTCGTTGCCGTGGCCGGGATGCTGCACCACACCGGCGCCGCATATGTGATGGCCGGCCTGATCATCATTGTGTACAATAGTTTTTTGTTTGTCCTATTCAGTCCGCTACCCGTTGCCGGAAGCGGGTACAAACTTCTAGACGTGGAGTAGACCTTACGTATTGTCTCGTTTATGTGTGTATTGTACGTCAGTCTTTTGTTTAAGGTTAAGAGTATATAGGCTCTAATACTAGTTAGCTAATAGATAGGTGAAGATCTGTTGTTTTTATCAGTCAATGTCAAATAAAATTTTTCACACTTATTCATACAAATTGTCTTGGTTTTGCATGGAACAGCTTCATGAGTGGCCTTGGCGAAAAAAACATTTCAAAAGCTAATCATTTCCAAAAGCAGAATGATATATTTCATGAAAATGTAATCCATTAGAATGAAAAATTATGAAGACATGGTAGGTAAATAAATTTATTTTACGCCCTTGTTCTCATTTTTAACTGAATCTTCATTATCGTAGGGGGTTATGTAGATACTAGTTTAATCTCCATGGCCGTAGGGGACTATGTGCATGCTAGTTGTTGAATGAAAATGTTCAAATAAGAAATTATAAAAATTTATTTTAGGGTTTTAATTTGCAAGCATAACCAGAATTCAGCTTATCGAAAAAATGCAGACTTCATTCATATTTTTACACATAGCTTTTCTTTTAGTTCTCATAGATAGTTATTTTTCTGCTGTTTGCAAAATACTATAAAGAATATGTTTGAATAATGCACCTTCTGCATTTAAATGCAGTGGGGAATAATTACACCCGCTGCCAATACATACCTGTGTTAGTGTATAAACTCCTCTTAACAAGTCCATTCCTGTAAAGCCGTCGTCTTTATGACGTGTCCTTCTGTAGGGTCTGGGATCCGGATAATGTTTTTTTCTTGTCCTTAATGTCTGATGAGCGTGAGTACGGTAGAATATTCGCTCCTTGTGCATACGCTCAGTCTTGGCTCTTCCCATCTGGGATATTGCGTAATGCAACGGTCCATTACTTATGGAATATAGAGGGTGCATTGACTAGAAATAAACAATGTATTACAATTTTATTCATATATCTGTTAGTTTTAAATAAAGTCCATAAAGTAACACATAAATTTCCTAAAATGGTCAGTAATAAATTCTGTAAGAAACGGTTGTCCACACAAAGGCGCACTTTAGGAAGACTTAATATTTTATTAAGCCACTCTAAGTGTGTCTGTGGGAAAATATCTTTTGATGTATGCGAGCCTTTTTACAAAAATTTACTAACGGTAAATTTTATCGAATGGGGTTCGCTATATATGAGACGTGAATAAGCGTTCCTTCTAGAATAATGAATTGAATTTTAATAAAATATTCACGATAACTGAACAACATTGGGTCAAAGTAATGATAAAAATCGTTGCCTAAGAAATCACTACTTCCACATCCAGATTTTCCACCAAGTCTCTTTAAAGGATAAGATCTTGACTAATTTTCTTACTTTTCCTTGACGGTTGACGGCCAAAAAGTTTTGAGAACGGAGTAGATATTTTTCGAAACGTTAATTGTCTTCACCTTTCATTTTCTATTTTTTAGTTTATAACATTGTTCTAGTTTGTATATTTTTAGGTGTGAGAGGTTTGTAATAATCAAGAACACAAGCCTCTGTCTGATCCGTTTGGCGCAGAGGTTTTTTCATTAACGTTCTTCAGTGACAAAACACCCAACAAAAAGTAAGAAAATCTGAATATGCCACAAATAAACAATTGTAGGCAATATCTTGACTACATTTGCACTTTAGTAAGTGGAAATAATTGGTGACAGAATTTCAATAATAATATGGGCAGATGTTATACAAAATTTTGAGGCGTTAGTTTGGAGTTTCTGGACTCTTATTAACTTGCTATACTTATTTTCCCCAGTTACACCCCCCCCCCCCCCCTCCAACTCTTCAACGAAATTATCTCAATCAGACGTCATTACAATAAATACGCGTACCAAATTTCCAGTGAATTGAGGTAATTTTATTATATGAATCCGTTTAGTAATGGAGTGGGATAGTAGGGCGGATGGAAAATATTGCAAAAAAATCTGAAGCCTTAGCCTCAAGTACCAAATCCCAAGTTTCTTTACTTCTATACTCTTACCAGCTTGTTTTATTTATTTTTACATAAGTATCCCTATTTAACCAACGGAATCATCTCCAAAATATAATCTAATTACAGATGTCGTCATAGTATATACATGTACCAAATTTCAAGTAATAATCTCAATTTTATTTTAACAACCCTTTCAATAATGGAGTGTGGGGTGGTGGAGGGGGTTGAAAAATGTAATAAAAGAGTCCTTGGCTTCTAGTAAATACACCAAATCCCAAGTTTGTGTACTCTTACCAGCTTGCTTTACTTATTTTGCCCTAGTTACCCCTATTTAACCCAATCCTTGAACGGAATCATCTCAAAACATATGTACTTCCAGGAGTCGTTATAATATATACGTGTACCAAATTTCATGTGAATATCTCAATTTGATTTTATCGACCATTGTATATTGTGTAGAGTGGCAGGGGGATGGAAAATATTATAAAATATCTGAGGCCTTAGTTTCTAGTGTATACACCAAATCCCAAATTTTTGTACTCTTACCAGCTTGCTTTAATTATTTACCTTGAACCCCCCCAACCCTTCACTGGATAAGTTCAAAAAACAATCCAGTTTCATATCTCGTTATAATACATACGTGTATAAAATTGCAAGTTAATATCTCAAATCGTTCCAGGGAAAACGTACGCACAAAAAAAGTTACAGAGAGACAGACCAACAGACAGACAGGCCGACAGAAAAATTGTTTCGCCCAAATTGAAAATCTCGACGTTTCATGACATTCTAAGCCTATTTCAACGACAAAAATTTAGAATTTTTTTTTACGATTACTATACTTCCAATCCACTGCGTGGATGTGGAAGTAAAAGTTCAGAATACCACAAGTTCACTTCAATGATTTATTTGTTAAGGTGAAACTCATAGGATGCGCACATATTTTCATTGAAAGAGAAAAACCGGTAAAGGTATTTACAGAGCCTCCTTCTTTATTTGCCACATTTTATTTATTCGCTGTTTGTTGTGTTAAATGACCGCACCGCCCTTTATATTTTTTCGCTAAAAGTGTGTCAGATTTCTCGTTTGATAATAATATCAACTTGGTTCCAAATACTATTTTGTACCAACGCTTCTTAATTAATTATTTTTAAGACCACCAGTGACCTCCTTGTATATTTTTTAACAGGGGAGAATAACATTTTGTCATATAATAGACACAATTGTCAAGGACAAAACCTGCTATGCTTTTGGAGAATATTATACAGGGTAGTCACTTTAAAAACATAATTAGGAATTGACAGAGGGCAATATTACTTGGAATATAATCATGTTGTTGTTGCTGTATTGCTGTTGTTGCCGTTTTTAATAACAAAAAGAAACGACAGACATGTCGACTCAGACAGCTTCCGTGTGAGCTGGATCTGTGGCCGTACGATGATTTTTAGCCAAGTAGTAGGCGAATTCTTGATAAGGAGTCTTAGCCAGGGGCATCTCCTTCCACAAGTCCACCGTCAAGTATGCGTAAGTTTTGGTAATAACAGCGTACGTTGCCTTGGCAAAATTACCCAAAGTACTCGTAGAACCTCTAGCTGAGGTATAACAGTCTTCTATAGAAGCCATTTAAAGCAATTTCTCAGGAATAGGAGCAGATGCAATACGAGAACCACAGGGAGCTGGGATGATTTATGAAGCGGCAGAGGACAATAATATTTGAAATGTAATCTTATAATCAGAATTACTTTAACAACATTTCCAAGAAACAGAATCATAGATTTCATGAAAATGTAATCCATGAGAATGAAATTTTTTTAAGGCAAGGTAGATAAATAAATTCATTTTAGGCCTTTGTTCTCATTTTCAACTGAATCTTCATGATCGTAGGGGATTATGTAGATACAAGTAAACCATTGTAGGATGGCCGATAGCCGCGCAAACGTTTCTTAACTATGAACGTAGTACAGTCGGGGAAGAAGTTTCAGTAAAAGGTGCTCTCTATTCACCGAGAATCCCGGTATGTCACACGTCAATAATAATAATAATTCATTTTTAAACATGCATAGAGTATATAGGCTATAATTAGTTAGCTAATAGATGGGTGAAGATCTGTTGCTTTTATCAGTCAATATCAAATATAATTATTTCACACTTCTTCATTGAAATTGTCTTGGTTTTGCATAAAACATCTTTATGAGTGGCTTTGTGTCATTCTGATGAGCTCCAGAATAAGGGCGAAAAACGTTTCAAAGTCTAAGCTTTTCTAAGAAACAGAATGACAGATTTCATGAAAATGTAATCCATTAGAATGAAAAATATTTAAGACAAGGTAAATAAATAAATTCACTTTAGGCCTTTTTCTCATTTTTAGTTATGCACTACAGGCACTTTTCTCGAGACTGTAACACCGATGTTTACACGAGCAAGAAACATAAACAAGTGAGCTCCATAGAGATGGGCGGGTTCGATCACTGCGCACCCTAATCTCTTCGGCCATTCTAGGATGGTTAACCTGTACTAGTTTAATCTGTATGGCCGTAGGGGACTGTGTGGATACTAATGTTATAATGAGAATTGTCAAATAGGAAATTAGTCAAATTCATTTTAGGATTTTAATTTGCTAGCATAACCAGAATTCAAGTTATAGAAAGAATTTTTCATTAATGTTTTTACACACAGTTTTTCTTTTAGTTGTAGATAGATATTTTTTCTGCTGTTTGCAGAATCCTATAAAGAATGTTTCAATACAATTATAAGCAAACAAATAATAATTCATTTTTAAACATGCCATGTATCACGTTCCAAAAACAATAATTTTAACAAGTTAAGTATTCCTTTTATTTTGTATGTGATTTTCAAATTTTTTAAATAATTGTTGTTGTGACTTGTGATTTTATTAGAGAGTGATACATGATTTTCAGTTGATTGATTTTTTTAAATTGCTTCCGATATTTATTTATACCCAGCAAATAATAGATTTCTCCTCTTTCTTGTAAGGTTAAACAACATTTCATTTCTCATTTATTACAATGTGCTATTTTTAAACAATACTTCCGCCTCTCTGAGATTGCATAGCGAATTAAATAATCTTACCAGAATATTATCAACTGACTTTAAAAAATGTTTAAAAAGGAGGAGGTTCGCAATACGAGCTGTATGTTATTTTTTAAGTTTGTACATTGATTTCTCTAGGACAGCTCAAGCAACTTCTATGAAATCTTTTGCGAAATATAGAGTATGATTCGACGGAGTCCCATATTTTTAAAAGCTTTTATTTAACTTGCAAAGTTCGTATGTATGACATCTTTCCGGTTCAAAATTTGTACTCGAATTTAGACTCAGTTTCTATTATCCAGTCGAGCTGAAACTTGGTACAGTTACATGCCTCTGATAGTCTCGGAGTTAAATGTTGATAATTACATATGGCGATTGCAATATGGCACAAAGGACGTTGTAAATGTTGATCAGAGCAGGAAAATGAGTGTACAAGAGTTTTAGGTGGCGTAGATGACGAATTTGATGTTGAAAGTAACTTATCAATTAAATGTAAAATAAAAAATTAAAAATGGTAGGTAGCTGCACGATGAACGCTGTAAAGAAATATTTAATGTTAAAAATATGGTATTGAAGACAGCAATTGCAATATGGCGGATGAGTGCTGGAAGTAAATACAAGTGAAAAAAAGTCTTTTTAAAACAAACTTTTATTTAAAAATGGGCTGTGATTGGTTTCTAAGAAGAGTGAAATAACGAATGCAAGTAGTGTGGAAATCCTACAGAACAGATAGGGAAGCTGCCACATATACGCGCACGGACGAAAAAGATAAGTATTTATTATTAGTACTATTAGTTTAGGTTATTATATTGTCCATAATTATTTATTTGTGGCATATTCAGATTTTCTTACTTTTTGTTGGGTATTTTGCCACTGACAAATATTTAAAAATTTTATTGAAAAAACCTCTGCGCCAGACGGATCAGACAAAGGTTGGTTCTTGAATACTTGACTGTTTCAATAAGTCTCACACCTAAAAACATATAAACTAGAACAATGTTATAAACTAAACAGTGAAAATAAAAACTATAGGCAGAAGAGAATCTACTTCCGTTCTCAAAACTTTTTTGGCCGTCAACCATGACAGTTCTTTCTTTATGGGTAACCAACTAGTATTAAAATCTATTGAATAATTTGAAAAGCATCTATCCTGGTTTAATAAAATAATCGCGGATTCTTTGAGTTTTCTTTTAGTTCCGTTGCTCTCTTTTTTTTTCCAAAATCTTCGCCGAGTCCCATTTAACCCTGTGATTATTATCCCATGCGTGTTCATAAATTTTGGATTTTTCAAATTCTCCCCTTCTAGCGTAATTTCTATGTTCACCAAGCCTTACATCTAGATGATTCACCTACGGAATGTTTTCCGCACTCACAAGGAATATTGTAAATACAATTTTTTGAATTTTCCACAATATTTAGAAAGGTTTCTCTATGAACTTTAAAGCAACAGTATTTCATTCGCCACTATCCGAGTTTCCAGAACTTGAATCGGTATTTACTTTAATAATAATTGGATTAATAGGTGGTAATATAAAATATTCATTTTCCTTTTTTATCATATGAGATACACACTTCCTCCATATATCGCTTTTGCTTATTTCGTCTACTATTATCTTTATATTCTTTAAGACAGGCTCACTTAATTGTGGGGATTGATTATATTGACGTACTCTTGTTTTTACATCATCCCACACCATTTCAATGGGACGTAAAATAGCATGATCGTGTGCTTCAAAAATTTGTTCAACAGCATGTTCCTTTTTAAAATTTCGCTTTCGAATCAGTTCTAATAAAGTCTTCTTTGTGTTTTTCCTGGTCTTTTCAAGCCTTTGCCTTTCATAAATTCAATGATATCGCCTTTTCTTGTGTTGTTGTTCGGAATTTTTGTGTATTGCCGCGAATGGTATGACGCATTGTCCATAAAAATTACAGAATTTGGTGGGATAGTTGGTAACAGCCATTTCCTTGCCCACTTCTCAAATAATTCGGCTGTCATATCCTCGTGGTAGTCGGCAGAGGATTGCTTGATATTTTTAGGAGACAACAACAACGCCTTTGGAATAAAACCTTTTTTTCTTCCAGCATATAGAATTATAATTCTTTTCCCTCTAGAACAAGGCGCACTTAAATTGCACTTTTTGGTGTTATATACCCAACCGTATTGAACTACATCATGTTTAGTCAAGTTAAATTATGTATCTATTTGCATCTCGGTATTCTTTTATTTTACGCAGGTACTCGTGTCGATGATAACGATGCGTGCTGATTCCACAACTACCATTGTTTGTCCAATTTTTAATATCTAAAACCGCAATCGCACAAAACGTTTCGCAAAGTATCTAATGATTTACAATTATAATCTGAGTAGTCGCATAACTAATCCCTAGTCATTTCTAATGTGGGCACCTTCTGTTCATTGTAAAAGTCATACACAAATCGACGAATGACATCTTTCGACGCGTTATCAAGTTTTTTTAAATTTTTGTCCAACTCTTTTCTATTTAATAGAATGATCAACGGGGATGTACCCCGGCTCTAATAACCCTATAAATTCTAGTACGGCTAAATGGTTGATTGGTTAATTCACAGATCCTCTTCCCAACTTGATTATATGAAGAATCAATATTTTCGCCTTTTAAACATGAGTAAATATTCAAAATAACCCTTTGAGTTTGAACGTGTAAGTCTTTATTTTCTTCTTGTATAGGCTCTGTATCAAAATGGTCCGTTTCGTTGTCACTACTATCGAGAGGCCTCCAAAATGCTATTTTAAACAATTCATTGCAAAAAATCACCCAAACACAGTAATAAAACTAACAATTTGTTCAAATATTCACTAAAATTAAGTAATTTATAACGCTGCCTGGCTGTACTGCACTGCCTCGTACAGGTCATACGATACAAATAATTCAAACGTATTTTTTCAGTATTGAAAATACTACTGGGCGCATGATATAGGACCCATCTTACGAAAAACGCATCGAGAGCGACAGATCTGTCTAGGCTGCTGCGCCGGCCTTGTAACCGTACCGTTCACTCAACGCCATGCTATTAGGGATATCGCATTTCAATAACAATCCAGCAGTATCTCGAAACTAAAATATGAACATAAACACTCTTAAACTTAATGGTCTCTTGTGATACATGCCGAGACTGCCATATCGTATGTCACTTAGTCTGCATAACTTGTGTTACTTCTTTCAGAACACCGTCACTTTCAAACTAACATTAAAAAAACAAAATAGCCCAATAAAACATGGACTAGCTTAACTTGATCGTATGGATAAATATATTTAAAATTATATAAATAAAATTATCAAACACATCTAAGTATGATATAAAAAAGCACAGTAGAAAAGCATTATACAGGGTGTTCTATGATCAAATTTAATAGGTTAATCTAAAAAATAAATTATCAATGAACATGGGTCCAATTATAATGAACCCAATGGGCTTGTTCCATGATATGTTTTTTATATGGTTTTTACACTTTTTCATATAGTACTCGATATTCTCATTATACACTTAAAATTTCGTATTATTAACTTTTCCCGTTCTCGATATATAAGGAGTTGAATTTAGTAATAGCTGCAAAAACCGAGCGCTCATTTGTGACGTTACTATACGCAAGTGACGTAAGAAAAATAGCTTTCTGGGACCTTTCAAATTTAACCTGAAAAGTCGAAAAACATGGAATTTTTAAACGCTGGTAACTAAATAAATACGTCGAGTGGAAGTTCGTTCTATGTGTCTACGGAAAGGAGAAGGTCAGCTATGAATTATAATCGTAAATTGCAGGGTCGAAATCGAAAATTCGTTCTGGCAGAAGCGAGAGAAAATTGTAATTTTTTGACATTTCACCAAATTGTACTCCCCTACTGTCAAGTAGTATGCAAAACAAACAATGCTTCGAAAACACTTATAATTATAACCAATAAGGAGCTTCAACTCTATTGAGATCGCCGAGTCTATGCGTATAGTGACGTAGCGCCTGGCCACGCCCCATTTTCGCGAGATGGACATTTGTAATGGTTTTTAAGATACTAAACGTGCGAATAAGATTCTGATATTTTGCAGATCCATTAATTTATACCTGCACTTTCGATTTGTGAAATAAAAAAAAATGCTGAACAAGCCCATTGTTATTATTAAATTTGATTGAAGTTTTTATTTTTTTTATTTTATCACTAATCGCTAATAGTACCTAATGCAAATGCTGAAAATACCTATCATCCTAGCCATCCATCCTTGGACCCCAAGAGCAGTATAGTTCCATCTGGTATTTTCAATACGCTGAAGATACTTGCGAAAGATGCAAGATCTGTGAATTTTGTTTTATATGTTATGGCGTGCAAGAACTATGAACAAGGTTGGTGTTGGCAAATCAAATTCGCTAAGCATCTAATCCCATTTTTATGTGACAGGCGGATCAAGTCCATGTGGACTGTAGACGAGGAGTGGTGAATATAAATCTGTAAAATTCTGTACTCCTCATTCAATGTGAAGCGATATATTGACAATACTCCGTAAGATCCTCTAGTCCGTGCGGTTCCAATTAATCAATATAGTGTTAAGCACTATTTGTTGGAGTATTTTACGAATTTAGTTTTCTTAACTGAATTTTGTTTTCATTTATATTTCAAATAGTGGCAGTGTTTATCAATTTAGTACTAGATTTTCGGATTTCCGAATTTTTAATTCGGTGAAATTATAGTGACTTTAGGAGCGGCTATTACATGCAATATCAACGCCTCAGTTTTAAATTAAACTATCGGTAACTTATCTAAGGCAGCTGTTACTGGTATTGTCCACAGGGGTTCCAAGGCATACCATCTAATTTGTTATCTCACAACCACGTATCCATAACGTGTCTGAATTGTTACCATTTGCTCAGTCGACAATCAGAATTTTCGTTTTGTTGTCTTTATACTTAAACTGCAAATAGAGCTTATTGTCTGAAGCCTACCCAGCGATAATATACATAATAACATAATCCATAAGAATAAGAATATTTGTAACAATAAATTCTTGTTCCACTTACCATTATAAAATATAATTATTCTATTCCTATATTTAAACAGGAACTCGAAATTCACCATTTATCTAGTAATCTATCACAAAGAAACTAAGTGTGTTTTCCCACAATGTCAAAACAACACTTGTTTCACTTCCTATGAATTTACAAACATTGAATCAAAACCATGTTTACAAACAATGGCTACCGATTCAACTTCTGTTCACTACGACTGATTGATTAAAAATGATCTCGTAGTAATTATTCACAAAATTATTCTTATATTGGTTTAATTTTAGGTTTTATTAGCGCTTTAGCAAGCACTTGAACAAATAATCAGTAGGAAGTGCTGAAACTTGATCTTCAATAAGCTTGATGAAGGCACGCTTCCAGTGATTGAAAGGCTCATTTGTTGTTTCATCTCATTCAAATTGTTTTGCATCGATCAGAAATTAATAATTAGTTAATAACAACGCTTAAGAATAACAAATTATTTGGATTTCGCCATTTCAAATATAATCAAGCACATCTGGAATGTCATGAACATAAAGAATCCTACCTATATGTTTAATTAGTTTTTTATTATGTTTGCCAACGCGCGATTTTTTGAATATGCGAGAATATTATCAAGCCAACATATAGTAGTATAGGAGCGAGCGCGCAATTACCTGACACTTTCATATCAGCTGGAGGCATGCTTCATTTTTTGCTTTCACAATGGGGATGGAAGACAGATAATATCTTATTGCTAATTAACATGACGCAGTCTGCAGCACCAGAAAATATATCAGAAACGATTTTCTGCTCTTCCAAAACTCAATGCAGTCCGGTGTGTGGTTGTAAAAGTGGTCTTTATTGCTCACCTGCATGTAATATTCACAGTGGAGAAGACTCTCAAATCACAAGTTTGTATGAAAATTGAAATCAATTCTGTTTTCTGAATCATCTTTAAAGTATTGTACGTAAAAAATATGCATATGATTAATAATAAAATGTAATGCTCAAATTCGGTGAAGATCTAGGTATTTATTCCATACACATTTATTTCATATGTGTAATCTCCGACCGACCCGAAAAATTTTCTAGATTCGGTTTTGCTGTAAAAGATTTCATCAATAAGGAACACTCATGTTTCTGGTTTTGAATAATTGAATATATTCATTAAAATCGGGTCAGTTTTAAAAGGTCTCGAAGTAATAACTGGCTAGGCTGTGAAGTTATATATGAAAGTTATCAGTCTCAACGAGCCGTTTCGAAATCGTTATACTGGGTGTAATTAGTTTCATGTCATTAAAAAACTGGTAATAGGGACCGACTAGACAAACAAAAAAACCTATATGATTTTTCTCTCCAGGGGCACTTTGAAAAAAACTGACCTAGGTTTAAAATTTGAATGTTAATGTAGGAAACATTTTAGAACCATTGTTTTTCATGGTCAATGGATGTTATAGTTCCAAATATTAGAAATAATAAAAAACTGTAATACCCGACTTGTTTTCCCGCCGGAAGAAGTACGACACTTTGATGGGATTACTTGTGCCGAACTTTTTATTCCACTAATTATAAAAATGTAAATAATTCCTTCTCTTTCGGCACAACGCAAGCATAGCATGGCCGCAGGGTCTTAAATAGGATTTGTTTACATGCGTTTTTTAATTTGGAACAAAGTTATTGTAGCTTTTATTATAGTTTATAAGAATTTATAAAATTTAAAAGTGGTTTATTAACATTTGTAACATTGTGTTGAAAGCTTAGGAAATTAGTAAATATTTTATGAAATTGGAAAACGAACTGTTTGACGTCCGAGATACGATGACAAAAAATAGTTGTGTTTTTTAAGTTAGGAAAAAATCTGTTTTTCTTACAAATTGAGCGCATAATTTTTCCCAATCAAGTATCGAAAACTAAAAATCGACTCTTTGGTCTCTATGAAAATCAATGAAACAATAATAAACAGATCAAAACAAGACAGCGAATACTAATAATAATAACAACAATAATAATAATAATAATCATACCTTTAATGACCAATAGGTAACATCCAATAACTGAACAATTCTTTTGAATTTTTCACAAAAATTGTTCGAAATGACTTCCATCTCCACTTATACAAATTTCATTAAGTCGAACTAAGGACATACGCACTCCGTTCAACACATTTGGTAAATTAGGATATTTTTTTATGATTTCTATGCACCTTAAAATACGTTGTTATAATTGTTCTAAAGTGTCAATTGGATCACGGTATACCAGAGATTATAAATGCCGCCAAATATAAAAGTCCATCGGATTTAAGTCGGGCGATCTAGCAGGCCATGGTACTGGTCTGCCACGTCCAATCCATTGTCGAGGAAACTTTCTGTTCAACAAATTGCGCCATCTTGCAAATACCACATTCTTCTGTGCGTAGCCAAGGGTACATCTTCCATCAAATTTGGCAATGTTTGTTTCAAAAAATTTAAGTATACATCACCATTTAATCTAGCGGGTAATTGTATAGGTCCAATTATTTAATTACCGCAAGTGCCTGCCCACAAATTAACGCTGAACCGTCGTTGAAAATGCGCCCTTCTTATTTCACGTGGATTTTCGTCTGCCCAATAGTGCATATTTTTAAGATTAAACACTTCATTTCTGGTAAAATACGACTCATCGGAGAAACACAGAACATTTAAAAAAATCCTCATTTGCCGCGTGTTTTCTTAAAATCCACCTACAAAATTGCATTCGCTCTGCAAAATCTTGAGGTTCTAGTGCTTGGACACGTTGATAGTGATAGGGATATAAGTTCATATCTCTCAGTATCCTTCATACCACAAAATGGGATACTCCCACACGGTTCGCGATATCGCGGGTGCTTAAAGTTGGATCTTCTTTCATCGCGTTGTGGACCTCGTTCTCCTCCATGTCCATCGAGCCGACCGATTTCTCGAAGACGCTGGTCAATACTAACAAATGTACGAGCACAAGGATAACGTCGATTAGGGCACCTTAAACGATAAAGCTTTTCTGCACCAGCTGCATTTCCACCACTTTCTCCATACACCAATTGCATATCCGCGAGCTCTGGATAAGTGTAATCTCCCATAATGTCCAAAATCTGCGTTCTAAAACCAGACTAAACTATGAATTAACGTTATCAATAAAAAAAAAACAAGAAGAAAAACTTGGTACAAAGTCCAAAAACTAACACAAAAAGCACGAACGGGAAGTAGTGTCTTACGTAACCAAGTACTAACGACTTGAACGATAAGTAACTAAAATAAATCTTAACATAAGTGGCACAAAATTCAAAAAGAAGAAACGCAACAGACAAAACCAAAGAACGGGTAGGTCGCGTTGTGTGTACGTTGTTTACCAAGTAAGGACACGAACTGAAATTATTACCTGATAATATTACAAGAGTACAGCACGCATAATAAGATAATTTGGCCGCGAAGAAGCAAGAAACATGGCAGTGTCCTCTGTCGGGCGCTTTTAACTGCTTTGTCGGCATGCTTCTCGATGACCCCCGTCGCGGCCTAATTATCTCTTAGGATCACAATACTTATTTGCACGAATGTCAGAGTATCATGTGCGAGAAGACGCGAGGCAATAAAGCCTACCCGAATATGTCAGCAGTTCTCAAACTATGTTATTAAGTATTTTGGAAATTTTTGTTTATTTTTCTTCACCAAAACTATGAGTGTTTAAAAGTGAATTATTTATTATTTGTTTGCTTATAGTAATGAAACATTTTCTTTATAGGATTTTGAAAACAGTGGAAAGAAAAGCTATCTATAAGAACTAACTGAAAAACTATATATAAAAATATTAATGAAATCTTTGCTTTCTTTCGATAACCTGACTTCTGGTTATGCTAACAAGTAAAATTATTTTTTTTATTTGCCATTCTCATTTTAACACTAGCATCCAACCTAGTCCCCTACGGCTAAGCAGGCTAAACTAGTATCTACATGATCCCCTACGATATGTAAATTCAGTTAAAAATGAGAACAGAGGCCTGAAATTAATTTATTTACGTACCTTGTCTTTAAAATTTTTTTTCGTTCTAATGAATTACATTTTCATAAAATCTCATTCAGTTTCTTGGAAAGGCTTAGCCTTTGAAACGTTTTTCGTCCTTATTGTGGACTCATCAGAAAAGCCTAAAGCCACTCATAACGATGTTCCATGCAAAACTAAGACATTATCCATGAATGGTATAAAATAATTATAAAATAATTATAATTGACATTGACTGAAAAAAACAACAACAGATCTTCACCTATCTATATAGAAGAATAAAGGAGTTGATAGAATAAAATTGAGATATTCACTTGGAATTTGTAGCACGTGTATATTGTAATTACGTCTAATTGACACAATTCCGTTGAAGGGGTGGAGGAGTAATTGCCTCATTTTTTAAATCACATCTGCCCCAAATATTATTGAAATTCTATGACCAATTATTGGATGGAAAATCTGGATGTGGAAGTAGTGATTCCTTAGGCAGCGGTTTGTATTACTGTACCAAATAACTACTTATTTGCCAAAAACAATACTTCTAAATGTCTATTGTTATCATGTACAAAAATTTTAAATACGGCTCTGTGCGATATCACTTATGCTAATGAGACAGAGAATAATGGTCTGTTTTTATGGCCTTTTTTATGTGCATTAAATATACGTAGTCAACTATACATGAAAGTTAGCTATCTTGAATAGCTGGTTATATACAAATTCTGAGTGGAGTCAGCCGTTATCGAGCAAAATGGACGAACAGCTATCTGAGCATTTAGGCTTTCTTAAAGGATGCGATACTAGAGAACAAACACAGAATGTATAGCAACTAATCGAGAATGCAAAAGATTATATTTCTATGTACATCTGTTTCGTAAATTACCGTAAGGTAGCTTAAGACTTTTGACAGTGTGGAATAGAACAAGAGAAACTATGGACAAACCTATTTTAGGAGGGTACATCTGGTCTTCGCATCATACGAATAAAACTCTACTTTGGAAGAAAAACTTTCGACTCTGAAATTAATGTATCGTTTAAGTTACTTCAATTAAAGGAATGGAAAAGAAAAATCGATATTTAAGTATGCTTTAATTAGCCATTAATATTACTCAATTTTAGTTAGATTCATTTTGATTATGGACCGTACCTACACATAAAAATAATGTTGTCTTCTTCCTATCGACTTTGGGACTTTGTGTATATAAACTTTTAAAGATTTAAGTCAATTATGAAATAACTTGAAAGGAATATTATGTATACTGTATATACATTCTTGAAGTTTTGTACGTGTTCGTATTCATATACCATTTTGTGCTAAAGTTATTATAAAACAGTTTACAGGACACGGACGTTCAATAGAAATGGATTTATGTGAGGATATATTTAATTTTTTTCTCAGATTGTAATTTAACTTAGTTTAAATCAAGGGAGAAAGAAGTTAGATAATACACTCTCACCTCAAAGAGGTGTTTATAGGTTTTTGATAAACAAGCAACGTATCTTTTTTACGTTATGATTAAAGGAAAAATAAAAATGTCTTCGCATTTTCTGCAAGAGAAAATAAACAATATACGTGATCGCATTGTTTATCCATTCTTACTAAGTCAAGGCCTATTTCACATTTTACATTTTAGTTATGTTTAAAGTTATTTTAACTTTAAATCTATTTACACTTGTTATAATCTATTAGTAAACATAATGCCCTAATATCTCACGTATGCCTCGAAATCGTTACTACGCACGAAGCGACTCGATAAAATAAGATAAAAAACAGCGTCTGTGCCTCCGAACAAAAATTATTAGCAATTAGGACATAACTTTGAGAGATTTTTCGGTGATTTCTCACGCTATTTATATCTTTAATAATTAAGTATCGTTATAGTGAACACGAGAATAATATAATGGTACTTTCTTCTAAAAATAATAATCCCGCTGTTTAATATCATAATTTATTGTTTTACACATTAATCTAGCAGGAACTAACAAAAGAAAATTTATATACATTCAGATTTATATGTATAAAAATGTATGTAGCAAAACATATTTTTCTAGAACAATGACAACATATGATACATTGCGTTTGTAATATTTATTTTAATTTCGAAAATAATTTAAGAGATTTATTTTTTGATTCCTTGTAATAATTTAGCTGCTGTTGATTTTACAATATCTGAATATTTTTCTAGCCACATTAAATTTTTCACATTCGGAGGTATTTATCCGCCATATGTTAGATGATTTATTTATGATTTATTTTTTCAGTTGAGTGCATGAATCACTAAATAGCGATATTATTAGATTCGCTTCATTAACATTCATTATAACAAGCTTTATTGATAAAATTACAAATCTCTTTAAAAACAAGAAACAGACAGAGTATCCTTGGTTTAATTTTGAAAAAAAAAGTTATATACATACTCTGAAGTAAACGGAAACTTTTTACATTTTCTATAATATATACTTAGCAGGGTTTAGTAATAAGGAGGCGATTCCTCAGTTTTTAGAGACAAAAAACAAGCTAACCATTATACTCTTCCCCGATTTACTGCACTTTTTATATAATTGTTGCACATTCTATAGAATACTCTCCGCAATGTATTAAAAAATATTTACGAGGAGTATAATAATGTTAGTTTTAGCGAGTGACTTTGCCTAACTGCGAAATGATTGAAAGCCGCCAAAACTTGGTCCATAATCTTATCGTATTTGTGACATATGTATTGCTGTTAAGTTGAACAACATTAGATACTATTGCCTAATTAGCTGTTTTTGCGTTGTAATATATCATATAATATAAATATATAAATTTGAAGAATTTAAATAAGGAATAACTTTTTTATTTAGTGTTCAAAAATTGGGTTCTTCCCCTAACTAACACCAAATTGCTGTCCAACTTTCACTACAATCCGACTTCTGGTTCTTAAGTTATCGTGCTTACAAGATACGTGACGGACGGACAGACGAACGGACATTTTGAAACTTGTTTACAATTCGATTACCAACACAGTGATATGAAAATGTTTTCCCTACGAGCGGTATTACCGGTTTTGAGAATGTGCTGATCGAATGTAATATACTCTTCGTTTTGATTGATAGATTGATTGATTTGCCAGCGCTGACGATTCCGCGCATCCATGGAGGTTCGTTCCAAAACGCAGCTTGGTCGTCCGTCGAACACGCCCAACGGACGGTCAAGCAGCATGCCGGAACCAAATCTCGGATGTTTTATATACCGAAAGACCGGCTGCATACGCCTAGTTGGACATTGGACATGCTCGTTGTCAGCAACGAAAGCCGTATGACGCATGGGTGGGAATACATGCATGCTTATTTTAAGTTTCCATCTATCGTCATCTCCTTATTTTTCTTCTGCTGTGTTTTTTGTGTTTTCTGTTTCTGAATCTGGCAGCTTTTATTTTAAATTGTTTTTTTTTTCATTTATTAACCGTTCCACAAGTAAATATCCATTTACGGTGGAGTTGCTGCGAAGGGCCCTATCTCGCGGTAACAATATTTTATGCGAGTTATGAGAAAAAAGGTCGGAAAGGATAGTTTGCTCGCCCAGTAGGTATGTTGTTTCTTTGAAACAATCGGTTTAAATGTACAGTAATTTTTAACTGCCGCCTTCCAATTCCGGGTATTTTCTGTTTCATTACCTAAATTTTTTCCTCTGTTGTGTAATAAACTGTGGCAAGGATTAATAAACCTGTAAATAAATATCTGTTCAATTTTAATTTCTAATTTTTCAATTTAAATAAGGAAGTAGACTTCATTAATGAGCTAAACTAAATTAAAATAAAGTAAACAAAAACTTATCTATTTCATTCACATCTGGCTGGCTGTTGCTTATTTTATATCACTTGAAGAAGGGACCGAATCCAGGTATAGGTTTTACGGTCAAGTAGTACACTTTCTCAAGTTGTTCATGTACACTCTTTTGTGTTGCTTTATTGAACCAACATAGTTTAATCAAATATCAACTGTATAAAATAGCCAGACTCTTGCTAATTTATATCAATAAATGCAGAATTGTTCAAGCTATAATTCAATACAATTTCGACGTTTTGTTGCCGCTTTATCCGGATTTATCTCGAGATCTTGTAGGAGCCACGAAACACGCGTCTGTCACCGAATTCGACACACTATACTCTTCTTTTTGTGTAAAAAGTACCTATGGTTTGTTTATAGAACATGGTTCGATATTGCACACAGAAGAGGGCTCATGAATGTCACTTATATGATGTGAATTATTGCCATTTTGGCAAAATGTTACAAAATTCGTCTTGAAATGGTCTTTTTTAAAATTTATTTCTTGAGGGGTGCTGTCGCCTTTTCTCATTTTGTAGCTCGGCACTATATTTTATAAAATATAATTATGTCGTGAAATGGTTTAGCGACCTCTACTTGTATATTCCACTAAAAATGATCGGAGTGTGACCAATATTAGGAGAGAACTAATTTGTTTAAAAATTCACGCTCAGATTTTCCTCGTGAAACCAAATTTTAGAATTTTAAATAGTGCTAAAAAAGCACTAGTATCTTATTTCTTAGAATTGCGCCTAGAAGAGTTATAACAAATGAATTAGGAGATATAAAACAAAAGCAGTAGAAGGTAGCAACTGAAGAGATTACTTACAAATTACAAATCAACACAAGTAATCGTATTTTAGAAAACATAACATTGAGTGAACAAAAATCTATTTTTCATTACACATTATTCCTAGATTAAGTAAAGAATATATAAACAAAAAATACATTTGAAAAGGAGCTTATATTGAAATGTACTAAAAATAAATATTACGTGATTTGATTCGAGCAGGGCCGTACACAAGTGGATGTTAACAATGGTAAGTTAAGTATTGTTGAATCAAACAAATATCATTTTATCCATGCTCATGACCTGACTTAAACACTTGTCCCGAGAAGTTCATAGATAATTACTTAGTTCGATAGAAACAGAAATAATATTTTGGTGTATATCTAACATATTTTGTATATTTTTTCCTCAGATTATTTTCCTTGCGGGAAATTTGTTTTGGCCAATGTTTCTATTTTATTATTTCCATTTTAGTCATGGTATGTCTACATATTGGATAATTGAAGAGTTGCAAAATTGGCCTAAATTGACTGAAAAACATATTGCATTTCATGTAGGGATACACCAGATACCCGGTATAGACCAAATATTCCTTGAACCAATTATTTATACATTTGGAATAAAAGGGATACGCATACCCAAATAAATTCACATTATTTTTTAAAATAATTGCATATTAAGTACTTTTTAAAGTATAATTTATAAAAACATGTAAAATGTTTCAACAATAAACTCGAAAATAAACTAGTTACACGTTGGTAAGTAGTAGTAACCATCTTCAATTTTTTAAAAACTCGAGTCGAAAAAGGTAAGCTCCCATAGATAACAGCTAGCAAGTAATTGATTGCTGAAACAATTTAAGTAAAAATATACTTTTGAAAATTGTTTAATAATTGTTATCGTGGAGAAGACCCTGTAGAATCAGTCTCGACTTTAAAAGGCCTGGAAACTAGTGCCTTAACTAACATTCAAAGTGAAACGACTGATACGATGGTCAAATTTATGAAAATACGTTTTTTTGCAGATTTAAGTCTTGAGCTCTGCAAATGTATTTTTTATTGATACACGGTACTCAGTTAACATTCGGTAGTCACACCTGGCAACCGGTACCTGACCTAATGATACTCGGTACCGGGTATGTAAATTTCAGGAGAATTTACGAAAACAACTACCCGATGCATTTCTTATTTCATATGTTTACCCAATGTCACTATCATTTGACTTTTCAAATTCTGCCGGAGGCGCCAGGGCTACAAATACGATACGTCATGATTTCGCCTTTTGACTAAAAAAAAATTATATCTCACTTTTGCTTTGAAACTTTTGCTCTATCTGATGCATTCATGACATAGCGAATGGATGCCTCTACTGGACTACCTAAGAAGTATTTTTGTATATTGAATTTTAAAGACACAAATTGTATTTTTTGTCTCACATAGTACCACCTTCCCCAAATCATTAAACGCCAAGTTCTTATATTAGGGATAATATTGTTTAATACCTTTTGGTTCCAATTTCCTTTCCTGTGGTCGCTTTTTCTAATTATGTATTTTGTTATTAACATTTTAGTAAATCACGACCGTTGGTAAGTTTCGTACATTTAAAACCTTTGGTGAAAATTAATAAATTATCACTGTCGAAAAGCGTGCACCTGACTTTGTCTAAAATATTACAACAAGTATTAATGTACTTACCATAGACATGAGTACATAGATTTTGTGTATGTTTATATGCCGAATCCGAATTCGCAGCCCAAAAACCGATTTACCAGGTAATTTTTTAGAAAAACGCAAAAACATCCCCTAAAATAGAGTGAAATAGTAAGGATAGAGCTTTATAATGAAATGCAACAATTTGTAAATACTTTGAGAAAACATTTTGAATTAAAATTTTGAGCATTAGAAAGAAATATATACAAATTAAATCCACACCCACCCCTACGAGGGGTTAATTCGATTCTTAAGATCAAATAACGAATGTTAATGAAAGACAGTGTGAAACACTGTAGCCTTGTAGTTTATAACTCAAAATATATAAATGTAGATTAGGGGTGAAATTAACCCCCTCATAGGGGTGGGTGTGGATTTAATTTGCATATATTTCATTCTAATGTTCAAAATTTTATTTTAAAATGTTTTCTTAAAGTATTTACAAATTGTTGAATTTCATATTAAAGCTTTACCTTATTCTCACTATTTCACTCTATTTTAGGAGATGTTTTTACGTTTTACTAAAAAATTACCTGGAACCTCGGTTTGTCGGCTACGGATTCAGATTCACCATCAAGAAATATACAAAATCTACTCATGTATCTGGTACAGAACTTTTTTTTATTTGAATAAAATTCAAAACATATTTGAAATGAAACATACTTTTAACAGACAGTAAGTATGTGTATGTGTAAGTAAAAAATAATAAATTCTATAAAATTATTACAGAAAATACCTCGAAAAGGTCGACTTTTAAATGTATTCTCCTGTCAATACATGGTCCAAATACATTTTTTTCAAAAATGTTTTAAAAGTTATGACGTAATCGACATTTTACTTCGATAGCAATATCCATTTCTAAAGCTGCCATTTGAGAAAGTATACTTCCTTACAAATTAAGCTACAGATATTATAGTAATAATTTCGAGATAAACATTATTTTTGGTGCTTATTAAATGCTCAAATTGTCTTTTATATACTTTTCTTGACAATATCCAAGATGAAATACAAATTCAGATAAACCCTAGATTTGAGGTAACTCCGCACGAAATAAGCTAGCGGGGTTAGGTTAGGAGATCTATCTAGCTGGCCACTCTATTATCATTTGTCTAGCAATGAAAAAATAGTTTTTCGAACACGAACAGAAAGAAATGTATTAGAAAATCTAGACCTAGAGAAGTATATGTATTTTATGTACAATTATGGTCAACTAAAAAAAGAAGGTTTGCAAAAACACCTCTCAACACTTAAGAAAAAAATTCAGATGAATTCGACCATAATTAACTTCAAAATGTTGTCAACAAGACACATATACAAAGTAATATTAGTAAATGACAATAGAATTGAGTTATAAAGAATATGGCTTGAAAATATTTGAATTATATGTATAAACAGTATTATACCTTTTTACTAGTCTACATGTTATAATAGCTATTAAACATTTTAATAGTTTTCATCACAAAATAAACAATACGTCAATTAAAATTATATTATATAATTAATCGTATTAATAACGTAATAAAATGAGTTTAATAGAAGCTAAGTGACTCTTTAATGTTTCTTAAATAATATAATTTATAAAATATATGTATTTGATGAAATCTAACCAATATATTATACAAAGGAACATATATTAAGCTTTGGAAAAGTAAGCTGCCCAAAAATGTATCGCATAAGAAGTCACCTCGAATATCTAAAAAAAGTTTATTTATGTGAATATATAGATCTTTTTCTGTAGCATGATAGCTATAGAGTTAACATTTTTTTTTTAATTTGATAGATTCGGTAGGTAGCATATTAGAGAAATGGAAATATTTCAATGCCTTTCATAATCAATTTTAATTTTTTTTAATCAAAGTGATTCTTCTGTCACATGCGGCAATATTTTATTTATAGCGAGTATTTATATTAACTGTAAAAACGAACGAAATAAAAACGCTTTAATAATAGTGCTATATTAAAATTTGAACAAACACTTCAAAATGAAAATTTGCATTACCTTTATAATATAATAATTAATTCAGAATTTAATTCCATTTATGAAACATTTCGATATTATTTTCATTGTTTCTTTCTGATCGTAGATATTACTTTAGCACAAATAAAAACGTAGTAAACATTTGAGAGATTTATATATTTTAAAAGGAACATATACTGATTTAACTTCTACTTACTATGAAGCAACAACAATTTAATAATTGAAACAAAAAAATTAAATTATTAATTCAAGTCGAAAATCAGCAATTGGGTTGCCTCATTGTTTAATATTTTCTTTTACAAGTACGCCATATAAAAATGTTTTAAAGTCATTTATTTGAGTCGAGATATTTTCCTTATTAAAATTAAACTTAAAAAGAAAAGTCATTTGGATCAAACAATATACCCGGCTTTTTAACAAAAAGAGTAGTACCCGTCTTTACGAAAAATTATTCTCATTCTTTAGGAATTTTAAGCCCATAACAATATTATTTAATTTTCATAAACAACTTGAATATTGTTCTGTAGATCGCTTGTTAAATTTCTTAAATGAATGTAAAATTATGTCAAGAAAACAACATTGTTTTCTTTGTGGAAAGGCCACTATAACAGTTGTAACAATATTGTTTAACTAATATTTTATTGCATTGGGGCAGGAGAAAGTTCTGTTGGAATATTTATTTATTTTAGCAGGGCATTGCTAACTATACTATATGAATTTGAGATTAGTGGAAAACCACTAATCTGGATCAATTCATTTTTATTCAGCTATGAAGAGTATGTAAGAATACAACGCCAGTGAAAATGAGGTATGCCAATTCTGAAGGGAAAGTTCCACAGGGCTCAAATTGGGTCCTATTTTATTCATATTGTATATTAATGAGCTTGACTTCATTCTATATAATGATTTTCTTTCGATGCAAGCTGATGATATTTCTATGAGTATTTGATGTTCTATGCATACAGTGTTAGAAAATAAACGTAATAATAGTATACAAAAGATATCTATATTTTTCAAGCAACATAGGTGTGTTTCAATGCCAATAAAAGTCAGTTAACTGATTTCCATAATAGACAGTGAAATTAAGAGTTTATTACGAGTCGTTCATGTCACCCATTCTAGAATAACATTTTTAGGTTTACATATTGATAAGTGTTTAAATTGAAAATCACATTGAGAATATTTGATATTCAGACCGGCATCAATTTCATTTTTGTTTAATAATAATGTATGTTAATTTACACTATGCCCAAGTGGATTTTAGATTGAGATGTGGTGTCTATTCCTGGGAAATTACATACTTTATCACATAATGTTTTCATTTCTCAAGTTTCTATGTTAATTTCATTACCACTATGTTTTTCTTCATTTCTTCATTTTCTTGTCATTTTTCTAATGTCTATTTTAAAATATTCTGACAGACCACAGACTGTTTAATGCCTTTTTTGTTGTTTTCATATTTGTTTTCTCTCCCTCGTAATTAGATTTGATATACGTATAAGATTTCTTAACGTACTTATTCGTAAAATATCACAGATAATTAATTATTCAATTAATGCATTAACAAATTGCAACATTAAATGAAAACAAAAAAACAAGTGTTTCTAGTATTCATTCTTACAAAGATGTTTAGAGAATATAAAATTACAACCTTGCCATGTTTATACATTTCTGAAATGTGTGTTTATGTTTATCAAAACAACAATATATTTACTAAGAGTAATAATATTCAAAACGTAAATACTCAGAGCAAGGACGCTTTTCGAGTACGTACTATATGTAAGGCTTAATAACTTGCAATTTCCCAAATTATATGGAACCCAAATCATTTGTCCACGGAATTTAAAACAGCTAAAAATTTACTCGGTTTATTAAAACTAAGTTAAAATTGTTTATTCTGCATGAGATTTTTGTTCTTTAGTTTGACGTAGTTTACCCTTGTATGTTCTGTACATGTCTTTCTGTGTATTTAGCATATTTCATAGCATAAACAGCCTGTATATTTATATATTTCTCTAGTAGATAAATATTATATTTGCGTATCATTAATAATAATTGACACATTTCAAAGCAAACTACATTCAATGAAATATAAACACGTCTTTGAAACATTTTGAGTTAAAACACAACCCTGTGTAGATAAAATGGAAGCTGTACGTACAACCTAATTTACAGGAGTGCTGTTCATACTTTTCTTTTATTATGTTATATGGATCCTTAACTCCTGTGCGCAGATAATAATGCCCATTTGAAAGCTGTCCATTTGTTCCTGTTCGAGAACTGTTTTTTGCAGTTTGTAGGTTTAGTTTAATTTATTTTACATATATAGAGACTTACAAACTACTGTCTGAAACTCAAGCAGTCGGCAAAAGCAATAATTGCATATATGTTAACACTGTACCTAAAGAATGAACATCTTCAAAACAGAAAAGTGCATTTTATTTTCTCTACAATTGCTTTCGACATATTTTCCCTAAATTCATTATCTACTTATAAGCAAAACAATTCATTAGTCGTATGGGTACATACATTTTCCCATATTCTTACGTACAATCACCTCAGAAATGTCAAAAATTGCACGTTAGAAATTAAACAATTACGAACTGAACATTTATTGAATGATATAAAAATTCTAGTGACCATACTTTTTAACTGTATATCTCACGAACCCACGAAACTTATATTCATTTAAAACAATAAATCAAACAAGCAGCAATATGTTAAATCATATATCTCAACATTATAATTAAGTAACAAAAAACAGATTACTTACAGCATGAAAAACTAAGGTTATGTTTGTTCCTAATCCATTGTTTTGAAACTGTCCCACGATATTCGCCGATAACAAACTTGTCACTATCACAACACTCCTGATAACTCATTTCCTTAACATCATCACTCAATCAATCACTGTCTAAGTTGAAAACAATTGAAAATTGGAAAGCATCCGTGAGCCCCAACCTAGTCAAGATAGTCAAATGAGGTCCTGCCTCACCTAGACCTGCCACTCAGTTGCAAAATGAGCTTATTTTTATTTTTACAGCATAAAATAGAAATGTATTGGGCTAGCGCGGATTGCATGCAGTTGATCTGTGTGGCGGGAAAATCATGAAATCCTAAATTTAGTATAATTCTATTGATTTCCCAAACATTTTAATTAACCAAATGATTCATAATATTTTACGATATCTTAGAGCTTACCATTGGTGTAACAGAATTGGTATAAAATGTTGTGATTTTGAAAGCTTCATTTATTTTCATATATTTGAAAATAAATAATACTAAATGATTTTAAAATATTTCTCCAGAATGTTGTCCAACAGATATTACGACACAGTACTGTTTTACAATAAGTACAATATATACAGGGTTACTGATAATTCGACGTATTTCTTAACACGTGATAGTAGAGGCAAATAAAAGAAGTTTTTGAAATAATTTGCTCACCTAATGTGCTATCGAATTTTGGAAATAAATCGTTATGAAATTGAGGGTTACTGCTTAATATTTGAATTACGCTAACTTTTTGTACTAGTAATCTTTCAATACTTTTGTTATTATATTGATTTAATCGTGATCATTATTCTTTGAAGTACATGACTAAAACAAAGAAGTTTTGAAAAAAAATGACATTTTGTTAATTGCAAATCCACTTTACTATCATGTTTTCTTAAGAATACGTCGAATTATTAGTAACTTTCTGTAACAACAGTCGAAATATATCAAACCATCAATGAGAGAAAAAAAAATCTGAGAAACTAACGCGCGTTACCATGTAGAGAAAATTTCACTCACACTTTCCTTTGGTTACGCCACCAGACTCTCTCTTGCGGAATCCATTATGTGCAAACAGAGTCACGCTTGATCGACTTTTGATTGATTAATTGATTGATTGATTTGCCAGTGTAAAAGGTGGGCATTGCTGTTAATTCAGGACAACCAGTTTGGAGGTTTATTCCGACACGAAGCTTGATTTATTCATTAACAGTTCCACAGGTAAATATCCATTTACGGTGGAAGGGCCCTATCTCGCGGTAAAAAATATAGCTTTTTGTAGCGGGTTATCAGAAAGAGGTCCGAGGGAATATTTTGTACACCCTGTATATTGTTTTTTTGAAGCAGTCAGTTTTAATTTCCGCGTTCCAATTCCGATTTTCAATTCCGGGTATTTCTAAATATTCCATTACCCATATTTAACACCTTTTCAATTTTTGTTTTAAATTTTTTTCTCTGTTGTGTAATTAACTAAAAAAATTAATAAACAGAACACAATTAATAGACTAGACTCATCTTTTGGTCGCTTTGTGTTTATATTGGCAGCTTCCCTCTTTCTTCTGTAGTATTTCCACACTACATACACTCTCGGTTTTATCCTTCCAGATGTTATTGAGTGGGTACCATTCACTTCACTGTAGGTAAAAACTTCACCGAACCCTTTTTCTTTTCAATGCACTTTTAGCCGCTTTATTATTAATTGTTAATTTTGCTCGAATTCAAACTTATAATTGCGTGAGGCAGAATTGTTTTAGCCACAATACGGTATAAATTTTACTTTATTCACTCAAAGTTTGACAGGTGTTTATGTGATTTCAAGTGGAGCGACTCGGCACACGTCTGGCCTCTATGAAAGATCGACCTCTCTCTTTTTGATCTTTCCTTATGGGCGTGTATGTGTGGTGACCGTCTAGCATAAATGAAGCGACATGCGAGAGATCTGTTGGCCGGCCCTTGACGGAGCGGAGGTCTATATAAAATTAAAGCGACATACAATAGACCAACATGACTCTCGACCCATCGGTTAGGAAACGATAGGTCAAGGGATAAACCTTCAACTAATAAACATAAATGTTGTAAACCACAGTCGTCCGTTGTTTGTACTTTCTGTTTTATAAATATTTATTAACGCAACTCTAAACACCTCAAGAAACTCCTTATCTTCATAAGAAGATGTGTCCAGCATTACAATTAAACATGCTTATTAACTTCTTTGGTGAAATGGTTTATACTAAATAGAACACTTACCTTACTACACATATTAATTGTTATATTCAGTACGTTAACACTATAAATAAAATGTTTGCTTTGCTGATTTATAATTTGCACTGCACAAATTCGGGGCATTCTTGATTGAATGATATTAGTTAGAGATTTAAAAGTTTTAAAATATACAAAACTATAATTGAAAAAATTCCACTTTCATATATTTCATTTTAACATTTAATCTTCCATGTGGCCGTAAAGGAACAAAAAATATTCTCTCCTCGTTTATGGGCAGTATAGAATGATTGACAGTCCAAGAAAAACCAGATACCAAGAAGCGAAAACAACGACCATCAAAATGTTGGGGTGTTATTGTTAATGAACCCTGTAAAAGGATCCATTTTAAGATATAACATATTTAAGAAAAGATTTATCCAAAAATTCTCATGGAAAAGCCGACTCTGAAACATTATCACTTCACAAAAGACCGATAACCGCCTTTGGCATCGTCTTTCATTGAAATCTGCATAAAAAATTGTTTTACTAAGAATGTCAAAAAAAATTACTTGTTCAGCTCGAGGACGACGGTCAATCGCCTTTGGGCGCCGTCGTTCGAAAATTTATTATTTTTCGAAAGTACCAAAAATTTCAAAACTGCTCCGCCCGACAACTTTTTCTGAAGAACTGTTTCTGAGAAAGTGCTAGTTATTAGATATATTCATTCAGAAGTGCACCGCTCGATATCAAATTATGACAGAGAGAGCAGGTTGTAACAATCACAGTAAGTATAATTTTGTTTACTTTCGTCTTGGGGAGTCTTAAGAGTAACTGGAATCCTTCTTGTGAGTAGATTTTTCTAGATATCGTTGCGACGGCACGGCCAGAGCCTGTCTATAAAATTCTTGTCGTGTCCATCAGACGCGCGATACTAGGTACATATACATTATCACCAAAGTGCGGCACAACAATGTGTTTTCTTATCAGCTCCTTCATGAAATCCGCCCAATATTTTGGAAGAGACTCCCTTCGTTTCTTGCAATTTCATTTTCCCTGAACTATCAAATATTCTATATTGTCCTCTCCACAGCTGAAGCAAAAATTAGAGAATTAACAAGATGAGACAGTCATACAGAGAAGACGAAATAGACGAAGATCGTTGTTAACTCCAATTTAAAGCGACACGACATCTAGTGGAAATGGTTTCGGAATATATCGTTCACGCATTAAATGGTCTTGACCAAGATTGCTAAAAAACAGGTTGGCTCCTAAGAATCAACAACAGCTACATAACATGTAGACCTCCATGACAGCCATTTGTGACTGATTTTCATTCATTTTATAAAATAAATTACCGAAAAAAAGCCTCATAATTATTGGTTTACTTTCTGTCCTATAGAAATTAAAAAGATACCTAGTATATAAACGTAGAAATACTTGAGGGTTCATGTGACCTATGTTTAACAAGCACAGCCTGTTTCGTTAGTACCCTTGGGTTAGCATGTTTAGACAATCAGCTGAGTTCGGTCGTTTTATTAGAATAGTGTTGTCGATTTTTCACAATTGGCCTCTATCTCTAATTTTACCTCTCTGACAGACCCAAAGTACCTTACAAAAGACCTAGGTGGATGACTCCATAAGGGTCGTTCGAATACGACTCGACCGAGAAAAAGTATCTTTAGTTTCAATGCCTCTACTACGTCTTTTCAGATGGAAAACCATTGAATTCAGATAATTAGCTACTCAAAGCATCCTGACAAAGATTGTGAGCAATTTGAAAATTTCAGTGCAAAGTTAAAAGTTTTTTCAAAAGTTCGACACACATTTTACTATCATAATTGACTGGGAGTCTGAATCTTTTTGTACAGTCGATTGTTGTAGTCCTTTCGCCGCAGGATGAGTTGCTATCCTTCGGGATGTAACGCCTTGCCAAGGATGATGCACTCTGACAAGTTGTCTGATCTCGTGTAGCGATCCGAATACTCACAGAATCTAACGACGGTCATAATAGTCTACGAAGTGTTTCTAAAAAGTGCTAGTTTATAAGATCTAATCAGAAGCGCACCGCTAGATAGATTACGACGGAGAGAGCAGACTGTAGCAATCACAGTAAGCATAATTTTTATTATTTTCGTATTTGGGGAGTCTCGAGAGTTACTAGAATCCTCCTTCAAGGTGGAGGTTGTTAGATATCGTTGCGAAGGCACGGCTGGCGATTGTCCATTATTTTCTGTCGTGTCCCCTAGACGCGACGTTCATCTACAGCACCACAGAGTAGTCCGTCTGTTCGGGCCCTTATAGGTATGCCCAATATTAACAGAGAATAGTCTGCAATACTATTCTTTATATATTTCAAATCTGAAATGAAATTTTTTAAATCAGAAGTTTGTTTGTTGTTACCTGAGAGACACACTCTACAATGCAGTTTTGATATTTTGTACCTCTTGCTGTTTTGTGTGTCTAACCAAACACCTTAGTAACATTTTGTTTTAAAATTAATATGGAACATAGTTTATATACAGCATGATAGTTTGCACGCCTCGATGATTGGCGATCACATATGTAAGAATTTTCATCATGCTGTTCTATATGTATTTCAAATTTAACAAAGAAATTAAGTGTAACAGAAGTTATTGTATTTACAAGAAACGATCTATATCCGTATATGCATGTAAACATAAAGACTGTATACTCCTTGTAAATACAAAACGAATATTATATTGCATTCGATCGGCACATTTCTAAAATTGGTAATATCGTTCGTAGAGGAAACAACAGATGATAAAATGTGCGTCCGTCTGTCCGTCTGTCTGTCTGTATGTTTGTCTGTATGTCTGTCTGTCTGTCTGTCTGTCTGTCTGTCTGTCTGTCTGTCTGTCTGTCTGTTTGTCACGCTTGTTGTAAGCACAATGACTTAAGAACGAAAAGCCCGATTGTATTGAAATTTGAACAGTAAGTTAGTGTTGGCCAGAGGAAGAAGCCTGTTATTTTTTAACAAAACCGACCCATCAATAAAAAAGTTATTAATTATTTAAATTTATGTATTTATATACTTATATTAAATAATATTGTTACATTGCAAATCCGGCTAATTAGTCAATAGTCCCTAATTTTAATGAACTTACAGCAATTTTGTCACAAATGCGATAAGATTATGGACCAAGCTTTGGCGGCTTTCATTCATCTCGCAGTTAGACAAGGCCGTCACTCGCTAAGAAATGGTTAACTTGTTTATAAAATAAAAATACATTATCCATCTTCTTGCTCTAAACACGACGTGATAGTATTTTCAAATGATGGAATAGTTAGATTAATAGGCAAATGAACAAAATAAATAGGCGTCGTTTACGCAGTTTAGTACGTAAATTTTGCATATTTCCCGCGCTGTATACACAATGCGGCGTGTTCCTATATTGATAAGTTACGGAACGCTAGTTTTTCATAAACTACAACTACAAAAATATACACAAAAGCTCAGTCGGCTGCCAAGAAATCTGACTTATTTTAGGCGAGAAAAAGACAAAACTCACTTTTTATCACAGCTGAGGATATAGCGGTCGTAAAGATGTTACTCTTCTCACGATACATTGACGTAAACTGATGATCATTCGGGGCATTAAATACAAAGTATTATCAATAAACAAATTCAAATTTAGAACTAATGGATCTAAAAAGAATTAGTTACAGTAACTACATTGGAGCGCGGCCGGTGCCGAGTACGTTGACGCATGATTCCATATTTGCTCTAAGGGTTGGTAAAATATTTACGATGGGATTGCAAAAATTTAAAATCGTTGCAACTTTAGCTTGTAGTGACTTATAATTAATTTCAGCAATCCCGTAGTGATAGAAATTTCGTATTCGAAATACTGGTCCTTGTAATATATATGGGTATTACAACCTTAGACGCAACGCTGTAATTTCACAAACACCATGAAAAAGACACCAACTGATATGGGTTTAGCTAAGCAAGTTGCCTTCAAGAACATGAAGTTTCTCATGTATTTCTTATGGAAAGAAGAATTATTTTGTCTGAAACGATAGAATTGTGAAATTGGTTGAATAAAAATTGCACACTAATGTTTAAAAATTGTGTAAATGACAAGAATTACCAATTAGAATTTATTATTCCTTATTTGATTTTTTCTGCACAAATGATTAGTCAGACTCTAGTTAACATGTTTTCAAATTGTTTAAATAACTATAGTTTATTGGAACAATTATATTTTTCTTAAAGTTTGTAAAATTTCCAGGCGAACAAAAGTTGGAAAGTTTAAAAAAACTACAGCTCTCTAGCTTTGTCCAGAAAAGAAATATGTAATAAATTCTGACAAAGACGAAATCGAAGAACCTCGAGCAAAATTCAAAAAACTGTATTTATAGTATTCCGTGTGAGTGCAACAAACAATACGTGGGTGAGTCATCCAGACCTTTTAGTGTAAGATTGAGTGAACATCAAAATTATATCAGAAAAAACGAAATTCAGAGGTCCAAAATCTGCGAACATGCGTGGGCGAACGGACATAGAATAAATTGGGACTCGGCAAAAAATTTTTAACAAAAGAGGCAGATAACAAAAAAAGGAAAATTAAAGAATCCGCGATAACATTATTGAATGAGGATAGTTGCGCATCGAATTGTTCCGTAGATGTCTGTACAACTTGGCTGCCAATGTTAGAAGAAGAACTTCACAAACTTAACATTGTATAAGAACTAAAAAACTGTTAACTATATCAACAGTTCTATGTAAACAGTAAGTATCTATGGATATTGAATATAACAAACATTCTTAGAGCTGTGTATTTGTCATACACAGCAAAAAAGATTTTTCAAAAAAGCCTTGAAAAAGGAAACAGATTAGATTTCCGAAACGTCGGCGAAATATTTAATTTCAAGTTTTTATACTTATTTGTGTTGTTTATTTATAAAAACCAACCTTTAACTGATCCTTTGACGTAAACGTCACAGGCGTACAGGTTTTTTACCAGTAACATACTGGTTAATTGTGATATATTTTGTAGATTCCCCTAGCACCGCTTAGAAAGAAAACATACATGTGGCAGGAAGTCCCAAAGAATTGAAGAAGGAAAAAAAATTGGTTACGTTATTAAAGAGAAAAAAATATTTTTCAAAATTCGATTAATTAATTTATTCTAAAAACCAGAGGGGGCAGAGGTGTAATATCTCGCAGAGTAGTTTCCCTCAGTAATGTGACGTCAAGGTAAAAATATCAGCCCATTTTCCGGAGGGGCATCCAGCCCATGCTTACCCTGCTACACTCTTTCAAATCTCCACATTTCGTGACATTCTAAACCTATTTGTTTCAATTTTTTGTTGTTGAAGGTTTAGGAATATGTTTTTGCAAATCTTCCCTGTATTAAGTATTTTGATACATTTTATAATAATGTTATAATCAAATGTTAAGAGATCGTTCCTGTTAGCACATTTATCGGTTTAATACATGTTTCATATATCAACGATTGAAGTATTTTTCGTCAAACATTTTGTTCTGAGAATAACAACAGAGTTGGATAATAATTTTATTGAGTATCATCATGTTCCTTTTATTTTGCGAATAAAAATAGCTGTTATTATTAACTTTTATATTAATATATCAGCAGTAAGGGAACACACATTTAGATCTGTCAGATTCTAGAACAATCATTTACCTCATCTATTTTTATTATTTCGTAAGATAATGGTATTTTGTCTAAAACAGAGTTTAGATCGCTAGGCAAATAATTTAAAGCAAGGAAATATTTTCTTAATTTGAGGGGCAAGGAATACATTAAAATTAATTACTGTAACACCTGTTACGTGCATATTTATATATTTTTTAGGTCAATACTTCTCTGTATTTTAAGGAGAACCATTGTATATTAAGGAAAAAAATTAGGAAAACTAAGCATTAACAAATATTCAAATTTGTGTATTACTTTTTTTTGATGTTTTGCATTCTTAAATGTAAAAATGACTTCTCGAAATATGTAAGACTAGTGTTGTTTCCCTTAAACTTACTAGCAAAGAATGAATATCTGGATAAATTATGAATGGCTTTCTTATTGTTCATTGCAAATAATTTAGGAAATGGTGGATGCGCCGGGTTATTTTTAGAACAAAACAATATACAGGATGTCCCATGATAATGTGCAAAAAATATAAGTGCCGATTTCTTATTGAAAGTGAAGGTGTGGGTTCGTCATATAAAATTTTTCAAAATAAGCCTTTGCTGTCCAGCTACACCCCCTTAAAGGAGTGTGCAAAAACGGTTTTTAAATTCTATCTGAAAATAACGTCATCGGAAAAAGACAAAATTTAGCACATCTCGGTTACCAATGAGAAAGCATCTAACGAAATTATTCCATCAATCTAGTGTGCGTACAAAGGGGTGATATGAACTACCCTTGTTATAATTTTGTAAATATCTTTCTGCCTGCAATTTTTTATTTCAATTAAATAAAACCACTAAACATTATGATTCATTTAAACACATTTTTATCTACCAAAAAATGTCGTAAAACTGACCGTTTTTGTGAGAAGGAAACCACCCTGTATATTCTCCATTAAAATATTTGACAATAGTAGCATTATATATATCATAAGAAACAAAGGACGTCCTTCGTTTCTTAATTAATTAATTTGCAGAGTACACTGTATATTTTTCACTAGAAATGCAGCAGGTTTCTTCTTGACAATTATTAAGGAAGAAATCTGCTTTTCTTTTAGTGAAAAATGTATAGAGTGAATAACCTTAAAAAAAACAGTTAGCGAAAAAGTGTAACCGAGGACAATATATTTGGTTGAGGATAAGACAAATATACTACAGCGTGGTCAATCCAAAACGAGGATTAATTAAATTTGATATACTTTTAGTTAAAGAATATACAGGGTGATCATGTAATAATAATAATAATAATAATAATAAATATAAGCACGATAACTTAAGAAAGAAAACTCTGATTGTACTAAATTTGAACAGCAAACTAGTACTGGCAAACGGAGGACTTCTATCGTTTTTGAACAATATCGATAGATAAATAAGAAAGTTATCAATTATTTAAATAAAAAAAAAAAACTTATTTCTTTAAGTTTTTTAATTAAACAAGAAATGTCTAAAACCAACATTATTTACAATAAAACTGAGAAAAGTGTCTTATAGAATATGCAACAATTATATAAAAAGTTCAGTTAGTCAGCGAAGATTATACACTAGTTTCTTGCTTGCTTATTGTTATAGTGACAATAGTTTTTATAGGATTTCGCGAATAGCACAAAAGTAGTCTATGAAAGCCAAAAAGAAAATATACTTAACTAAAAAATGTTGATTTTCAATCTTTGCATTCATTTGATAACCTGCATTAGGGTTATACTAGAAATGAAAATCTCTAAAGTTAATTTCAATCAAAAATTAACATTTTATTAAAATATCAATTTTCAATATTCGTAATATTTTCAACTCACGTCTGATTATGCTAAAGATCAGAAAGATCTGAACGAATTTTATTTACAAAAACCTATCTCAATTTTTACTTCCACAGCCACGTAGTGACGTGGAAGTAAAGTACGTAATCGTAAAAAAAAAATTCAAAAATATTTCTTATTGAAATAAGTTTAGAATGTCATGAAACGTCGAGATTTTAAATTTGAGTGAAAAAAATGTCTGCATGTCTGTCTGTAACTTTTTTTTTTCTGTAGGCACGTTTTCTCTGAACAGTTTAAGATATTGACTTGAAATTTGGTACACGTATGTATTATAACAAGTGAAAAAAACTACATTTTGATATGCTTTTTGTTCAATTTGTTGGGATGATTCATTACATTTTCAGCAGAGGGTCGCAAGATGACTCAGTGCTTTGACATGTTTTTTTTTTCTTTTTGCATTGACTAAAGTAAAAGCTAACTACATTTTGAAACACGGAAAGGGCATCGGTTCACTTGTTTTATTTAGTAAATGAAAATAAGGAAATGAATGGTGATATTTTAAATGTAACATTACATTATCTTTTTGCACCTCTATCGCACGGAAAATTTATCAATTTGTAACATATTTTTTAATAATTCTATGGAATGCATTTTCGTAAATAACTCGTTTATTTTAAGTTTTTCGAAAAAACTCTATTTCAGATTTTTTGTCCAAAAAGGTCAATGCCTTATACTGGTTATAGAGATCAATCGACGGAATAGTTAATTTTCGATTTTTATTAGGAAACTGTTCGGAATTTGTAGAATTTATCAAAAAAATCAAGTTTTCCAGGATTTGTAGATTCGCTTTTGTTTTCTCAAATTTCTCACAAGCGTCAACTAATAGACCTAATCGAGCCCTACTATTGTCATTGTTGAAAATCAAAATCGGACCTTCGGTTCGGGAGTTATTAATTTCTTTGAAAAATCATGCTCGGCCCTGGAAAACATACTCGCGGTCAACGGATTCGGGCCGCCAGCAATAGGCTTGATTTGTGGCCGGGTACCTTTGATCCCACCAAGTCTCATCGAAATCGATCAATATTCTGGACAGTTATCGTGCTTCCTAGCCCGATTTCGAGAAAACCAGTTTTTTGCAAAAAAAATCAATTTTCATTTGTTTTTCGACATAGCCTCTGGTATACTTATTTGTAGAGCTTCGCCAGCGGCACCATTTCTTTTTTGAAACGTCTCGATCCGACTACCCGTTATCGAGTTATTCAATTTCTCCCGAAAAACTCGAAACGTCTACATCGGGTACTTCCGGTTTCCGAACGGAGCCGAGCTTCCGGCGTTAAGGTTTTCAAAAGACCTCCTATTAACCACCCAAGTTTCATCGCAATCCGAAAACGGATTAGGGGGGCTGAGCGTGACAGACAGACAGACAGACAGACAGACAGACAGACCGACAGACAGACAGACCGACAGACCGACAGACCGACAGACCGACTGACCGACGGACGGAATTTTCTAAATTCGCTCACGAATCGATAGATATGACTTTCACATCGATCCGACGTTTTTTTCGGATTTCGACGGTCCACCGGAAAAATGCTAAACGTATACTACATTTTTTTTCAAAATGTAGTAACAAGATCTGGAACTGGATTGTCTTTTGAACTTATCCGGTGAAGGGTTGGATAAATAGGGGAAAATAAGTAAAGAAAGATGGTAAGAGTACAAGAATTTGGGATTTGATCTATATAGGAAGCCAAGGCCTCAGATTTTTATAATATTTACCATCCCTTCACCACGCCCACCCCATTATTAAAGGGGTTGATGTAATAAAATTGAGATATTCACTTGAAATTTGATACATGTATATATTATAACGACATCTAGAACCAATTTATATTTTGAAATGATTCCGTTGAATGACTTCCGGAAGCTGAAATTTTGCACAGAGGTAGTTCATGGCATGCTGACCAAAAACCTCTATGGACACAAAAAATTTTAATGACAGAATTTCGAGATATTGGCCGAAGAAGGTCTTAATATCGACGAAATTACGACTTTCTTCGGTCATAAATTACCTCTGTGAAAAATTTCAGCTCTCGGGAGTGAGAGCCAAATTGCATTTAAAAGGTGCGGGGTACACGTAACGTATTGTAACCACATCTAGAACTGGATTATATTTTGAGATGATTGCGATTGAAGGGGTGGGTGGTAAGTAGAGGTAAATACGGGAAAATGAGTAAAGCAAGCAAGCAAAATAAAATTGTGATATTCACTTGAAATTTGGTACATGTATGTATTGAAACATACTCTTTATAGGATTTTGCAAACAGCAGAAAAGACTATATATGAAAACTAAAAGAAAAACTGTCTCTAAAATTATTGATTTACAATATTTACATTCTTTCGATAACCTGAATTCTGCTTATGCTAGCAATTAAAATCCTAAAATGAATTTGTCTTCCTTATTTGACAATTCTCATTCTAACACTAGTTTCCATACAGTCCCCTACAGCTATGCAGAGTAAACCAGTATTCACATAACTCCCTACGGCCATGATGGTTCAGTTAAAAATGAGAACAAAGGCCTAAAATGAATTTATTTACATACCTCGTCTTTTACAAAATGTTTCATTAAAATGGATTACATTTTCATGAAGTCTATCATTCTATTCCTTGGAAACTCCTAGCCTTTGAAACGTTTTTCGCCTTATTCTGGAGCTCATCAAGAAGGCACAAAGCCACGCACACGATGTTTCATGCCAAAACCAAGATAATTGCCAAGTTTTTTGACATTAATGAGCGCCAGAATAAGGGCAAAAAACGTTTCAAATTTCCATTTCCAAGAAACAAAATGACAGATTTCATGAAAATGTAAATTGGAGAGAATAAGTAGAGCAAGCTAATAACAGTCCAGAAATTTCATTTTTTGCGTATATGCTAAAATGCTGGAATGCAAATATAATCAAGATCTTTTCTTTTAAAAAGCCTTGGATCTGGATGTGGAAGAAGGCCGCGGTTTTTTATATTTAAAAGAACTCACCTTGACGTTTCTCTATCATTGTATCTCTCAACGCAATATTCCAAATGTTCCCCCTTTTCTTTCCTTATGTGAAAAATTGCTGCCAGTTTTACTACAATTACCAAAATATATAAAAATATAAAATATCGTGGAAATTAAATATAAGTAACCGTTTTTTTTTTTTCAACATAAAAAATGTTTATTTTACACTGACTTCATCACATATGCTCTTGTATTTTGTCTTACATTTTTGTACGGCAATATATTTGTGATAATAATAAGTAGATGCATTTTCGGTATTCTGTGTATTGTTAGACACAACTTGTGACTAGTCTTAGAAGAAATTTATAATACCAACCGCGAGCAGCTGTTTTTATATGTCTGTCCTTTATTTGAAAGTAGTACAAATGCGATTTAAGAATTCGATTCGCTAATTAAATAAATATAATACGTTTGTTAAAAACAGTAAATGCAGGCAACTGTGTATTTTTCAAATATTGTTTTATAACTGACCATAACATATATTGGTAAATAGTGATTCACTACCATAGTAAAAATAATTACTACACCGCCAGTAAATTTTATTTTAAATGCCTTGCAAAATCGAGAAATAAAACTTAATTTTGAGGCCTTAAATCATTCAATTATTTACTCCTTCTTGACTTTCATGATTATTCACAAAAATATAGTTTATAGAATAACAAATTAACTTTACAAATTATTCGAATCCGATAATATCTCTGTCAAAATAATGTTATACTACCCACCAACGTTTTTAATTCAATATTATGTCCTACTTAAATTGTTAAGCAACTATCATCTAAACGTTTTCTGGATTCTTTAGTATAGAAAAACCTAAATGAGTTTGTGTTAATATTTTCTAGTGGCGAAGAAAGTTATTAGAGAGGGTATAGTGAAAATACATCTTTAAACACATGGATTCACAATATTTATATTTTTTTGCCATTCTATTTTCCAAATTGTGCTAAAAAGCCATATCATTTTAAACATACTGAAGTTAATGCTAATCCTCAATAAATGTTATTAGGTTGTTATCAAAAACATGAAACACAGACGGCGCTGTTTTAAACAAACTTTTCAAAGTACGACGACGTAGATTATGCAAATCAAAACCGAGGACTTATTTTGAAAAGGCCCAAAATTTCAATGCTCGCTCACTGAAGGTGATGTCAACTTATTTAAAAAAAATTAATATTGCATCCGATCACTGGTGAAAAAAAATTAAAGTTGAAGGTTCAAAGATTAATTCACTTTTTTTCATGTCTGTATCAACAAATTGAAGGTCATAATTGCCGCTCAAAGAATAAACATAAAATGGGCTATATCTCAGTCCCAAATTGAGCTAGAGAGGTTTTCTCTTTTTTAAAATTTGTATTTCTTCAAGCTGTTTGCAAATATGGAAGCCGCATATTTCTAGAGACGGCCGGGAGATCGATATTACGGTATTATTGCGAACGAGTTTTTTTCGAAGTGTTTCTTCCCATACCAGCTACCAAAATTTTTCAGTGTACCATTACTTTGACTACTATTTATGTTTAATTGCTTTTAGGTTTAACTGACCGTTTTAATGTTAGTATACTCTTCGCAAATACAAAACGAAGAGTATATTGCATTCAATCGGCACATTTCTAAAACCGGCAATATTGCTCGTAGAAAAAAAATTCATTAACTGTGTTTGTGATCGAATTCTGAACAACTTTTAAAAAAATCCATCCATCTGTCCGACAGTCAGTCACGTTTCTTGTAAGCGCGATAACTTAAGAACGAGAAGTAGTAGCTGGAGGAAGAACTCTATTACTTTTTAACAAAATCTATCAATACGCAATATCTAAAACTAATATTATTTACACATAGAATGTGCAACAATTATATAACTAGTTGTTATTTATGATTCGAAAGGTGTCATAATTTCTTGTGTTTTATTTATACTTTCTAAGTTGATCCTGATCTTTTGTGCCCACTAATTACAATACCATGATGTTCAACGCCGTGGATATCTAGCTGAGTCTAGATCTAGCCCAGGAGAGGCGAATAGACAATTCTAATTTTTTTATTAATTTTTATTTCCTAATTATCTACAGAGATTATAAAGCTCGAAATTATATTTGCTTTTCTATCCTTCTCTGGTTCTTGAACTTCTCCATATATATTTCTTAATGATTTTCTTTCAAAAGTTTATAACAGTGACCCATTTGCTTTTGTTAGGGCCAATGCTTGTGAGCCATGAATGAGAACTGGTATAATAAGAAGTCTATCGATTCTAACTTTTGTGCATCTTGATATGTTAAGGTTCGGCAGGCATTTTAATGGACCAAAGTATCACTTATTAGCCAATATAGAGCGTCATCTGATTTCTGCGGTTGTGTTGTCTGCACTGACCGAGGAGCCTACATGGGTAAACCAATTTATGAAAAAGTTTCAAGATTCAAGTTTTTCAAGTTTCAAAATTATAATCGTCGAGTTTAATATTCTGTACATTGTCTCACACTCGTTCATTATTTTTAGCGACCATATGCTTTATTGTTGTTCAATTGATACAGGGTCCCACGCTTCTCGCCGCACAAAAAAATTAAACAAAAAATAAGTAAAAATAAGTACTTGTTAAATGGTACATCTGGTGTCAAGCTCAGCGAATTCTTTACCTAAAACAATATCAAACAACAGACACGCTATCGCATCCCCTTGTCTCACACCTGCTTTTGTTTCAGATGAGCTTTATATTCCATTTTGCATATTAAGTGAGCATACTACTTTCGATAGTGTCACTTTCAGCAATAGTATTAGAATTTCTGGTATCTATAGCTTCAATACTTCTAGCAGTTTCTGTCGGAGTAGTGTGCCATATGCAGCTTTAACATCACCGAAGAAATAAAAGTTATTAATATTCTATTTTCTAGTTTTGTGAAAAATGTGTCCTAGTATATAAATGTTGTCATTTGTGGAGCTGCTCGATCTATATTCACACTGATATTCCCCAATCCTAAGTTCTTCATATATTCGACTGCATATATAACAGAATTTTGTAGTCAGTATTTAATAATTCTATCCCCGTATAGTTACGCATTCCAACCAATCCCCTTTCTTGCACAAGCGGCAGATGAGTCCAACATTCCATTCTTTCAACATGTGTTAAAAAATTCAGCGAGTATTCTATCTTGACCACGTGATTTATGACACGGCACTACAAAAAAGGAAATTTGTCTTGGTGCCGGAAAAGTAAGCACTATTTTTGGTGTACCGATTCCGAAGTATACCATGGTTTTTTTCGTAGCAACTTTAGTTTTTGAGATATAACGTGACAAATTTTAATTCTGATAAAAGGTGAAATTAATGACATATTCATATATTCAGAGACCAAAATAGTATTTTCTTACCTGAAATTAGTATCTAAATAGTCGAATTGAGGTACTGGGCATTGAATGGCATGAACCAACGTTCCTACCTGAGTAACCCGCAACCACGTGATGCTCCCCATTATTAATTCATTGCTCGCCGATAACACCCTCTAGATACGTCCGCGGATTAAGTGAAAGTGGCCTTCAAGAAAAGTCATTGTTCAAGGAACACACAACGCAATCAACACGCCGTTGGTTGAGAGAGAAAAAATCATTTTTGCACCCTTGCATATCAAGCTGGGGCTTATGAGGTAAATGGTAAAAGCTTTGAATCGAAATGGAACTTGTTTTGGCTACTTGTCAAATTTCCTGGGATTAATACGGAAAAACTGAAGATTCACATTTCACAACAATCAATGGACGAGGTTGAGTCGTAATGCCTGATGTTCGTTTGTTCAAGTGGTTCAAAATTTTTTTGGAGAGCATAAGGCATAGAATTTGTGGAAAAGATGCTTTTCAATTTAATATGAGCATTAAGGTTCACTACCTTTACAGCCACTTAGATCGTTCTCCATAAAACCTAATTGATTTTAATAAAGAACATAGGGAACGATTTCACCACGATATAAAACTATAAAAGAAAGATATCAAAGAAGATGGGATACCCACATGATAGTCGATTACTGCTGGAGTCTTCAGCGAGATTGTTCCGGTAAACTCCATGCAAGGATGTCTTATTAAAAGACAGTTTTTAAGTGACGATTGATCAATGTGTACGTTTATTTTGTGAAATAAATACCTTACTGGGTTTTTTTAGCAAACAGTTGTACTAAATAGTAATAATCTGAAATGTACATTCGATTCAGAAAATAGATCGGATGTACCGTGTCTCAAAAACTGGATCTGATAAACCAAATCTGACGGCATTCTTGAATTCTGCATCCCAGAATTCGTTAGGAACACCCAACAAATGTGTGTAGGCCAGTCTTATTTTTTCACATTTTTATTCCCTCTGATACTGGAGGGTTCATGAGAACGCCTGATAAAATTTTCTACAGGCCTGGACTAATTCAGGCACTGCAGATTTTCATAAAATTCAATTTCTCATGAAATTGAAGCTATCACTAATAAGTGCCCAGAGAATTATGTAAAGTTTCCAAAGTATACTAACAGTGTCTAGACGCCGACGTATGCCATTCAAAGAATATAATTTTTAAGAAATAATAATAAATAAAATATAGATATTGTTTCTTACAGACCTATTTTATTTCGTTCTTTATTAATTGCTCTATAGCCTTCTGAAAATGTGTCATACTAGTTGGTTGAGCCTATGCTATCCATTCCAAGTTATGAAAATAATAAGTTGAAAACCGAATCTTTATCTGCGTCTATTTCTACATTCGCTTGACATGCTTTGTTCATAAGAGATAATTTATTACTCACTGTACACAGAAGTCTAGGTAACCTTGTAGATTAATTACCCAGTTTTACAAAAATATTTTACAGATTCATAATTCTAAGTTTGATTGTATATCGGCAGGGATAACTTTAGAAGTGTCTATAAATATTCCAAAAATATGTTGAAAGTTATTTACACATCTCTTTGTGACATTTTATGTCAATCCATATTTCAAATCCCGACAAGCGTAACATGTTGCTTCGACATTTTTATCTTTTCATATGTTGTAGTCATTTTACTACTATAGGTACCAGACGATTCAAGCAGTATTTTAAAATATTTGAAATAGAAAACTAAAATTTGGAGGTATTCTGTAGAATAAAATGCCATACTTTCAACAAAATAGAAACTAATTACCGATCTTAAATAGTATATGGGAATACATGGTTTAAGAAACTAAAATGGATGGTCGAGGCTATATGTAAAGATTACTTCTAGAATAGAAATGAAGAAATATGTAGATAATAGATACTTACCTAAAAATAAATGAATAATTTTTATTTTATTAATATATTTAATTATTAACTTGTAAAATGAACTTTATCGACAAAAGTATTTTTTTGATTTATCTCCATTTTGAAGGTGCACAATTGTTCAATATTTGACACTGACAAAAATAAGTATTGTTGAGACGGTGAGTATTATATAGTAGTAATAATAATACATTACATAAAAAAACCGCTGGCTAAGCAATCACTACTTCCACATCCAGATTTATCATCCATGTCACTTTAAAGGAAAATGTGGAAATTATTGGTCATAGAATTTTAACAATATTTGGGGCAGATGTCATAGAAAAGTTTGAAGCGTACCCCCACTCCTTCAACTGAATCACCTTTCAATATAATTTAGTTGTCGTTATAATGAATACGTGTAGTCTAGTTCCAGATCGCGTCATGATACGTATGTGTGCCAAATTTCAAGTCAACATCTTAAACGGTTGCTAAGAAAACGTGCGCACACAAAAAGTTACAGACCGACAGACAAACCGACAGACCAACCGACAGATAGACAGACAGACCGAGAATTGTTTCGCTCAAATTTAAAATATCGACGTTTCATGACATTCTGAGAATATTTCAACAATAAGAAATTTTCTACGACGAACTTATATAATTGTTGCACGTTCTATGGTATACTCTGCACAGTTTCCTTGTACATACCTAATGTTGGTGTTAGACACCTAGGTGCTGTCACCTCTGGATACACTCCAATAGTTCATCGTGTTCAATTGAGTGAACAGATGGCAGCATACATACTAATTTAAATTTATTTGAAGCTTTAGCATGGCTAAAGGACGTTGGTGTGGTAAGCACCCTTGAACTAAAAAGCTCTAACTTTCAGACCTCGAATGGGGTAATGGCAAAGGAGAGACCTCGCCGTGTATTAGGTCCTGGGTTCGCACCCTACTTGCGGTAGTATTTTTTTTACTGCCCACACTCTTGCTCGAATATTAATAATAATAATAATAATTTATTTATGCATTCGATCATAGTATAATGAAATAGGATATGTCAATAAATAAAGGAAAAATAATAATACTTGATAAAATGTATAAAATATAAAAGATGACGATAATTGCACAACATACATAAATAACGTGGAAATAAATAGATAGTCAAATATATCGTAAAACATTCTTTTTAAGTAGTTAAAAGTGTATGGGTACTTAATTATTATTTAAAAAATCATTGACTGAATAATGACAGCCATTTATTAAATAGCTTCGCAATTCCTTTTTAAGAGTATATAAGGAAGCCTTTTCTTTAATTTCGGGAGGTCGTGAATTGAAAATTTTTACTCCGGCAAGTAGTGGAGACTTCTGTGCTGTTCTGCATTTCTGTATTTTCAGTAGATTACCATGTCTAGTAGGGTAATTACATAGTTGAAAAGTTATTTCATACCAGCTAATATACTTTTTAGTGTATATGAGACAATTGCATATGCACGCAAGGAAACGTCAATATAGCATGTTGCTTAAAACATACTCCACATGACTGAGTTTTCTATAAGTCAAAAATTAATCGGATGACTCGTTTTTGGGCAATTAGACTACGACCCCCACGACACTCCTAGACACAAATCACCCGATCCCGGGAGTATCCAACAAACAACCAGCTAGGTACCCTTACCCTAGCCCGTGCCGGCCTCCAACGCTAAAACATGCGTCTTTGACCGAACACAATCCTTGAGCTACACAGCTCAAAATTTCCTTCCGACGAAATCTGAGTGCATGATGCTAATTGGCACCCTGATCGCTGACTAGTCACACACCCCCAAATCCTTCCAAACTCCGAAAGGGTGCGCAACAGCCGTTCCCTCTCACGCTAGACGAAAGACGCTCCCGGGAGCCGACATGCCAGCGAAGAAAGAAACAAGACAGAAGAGTGCCAGAAGAAATAACCCAGCTGGCGGCAGGGTCCAACAGCCAGGACCAGGGAGGTCTGCTAACTTCGCCTCCACCGTCTGCATTCGCAGGTGGGGTAATCGTAAAAAGCAGGCCCACCCCTTACGAAGCCAGTCCAGGACTATAACGATGATTGGAACAAAGAGCTGAAAGCTGGACCCCTAATCATCCGAGACCGTCATCAAAGCCAAGAATATTGGCGCCGAGCAATTAAAACCCTCTCGCTCTCAGAAACACCACCCCACAAAATAACTTTATACGACAGTACCGAATTAATGAGGGCATAATAAACATTTCATAATGAGTTTGGTCTAAAACAATTTTTAGTTTGCATAGAAGATTGCATAGTAGCCACTACTTATTTTTCGATAAATATTGCTATTATGGTATTTCCAACTCATATCACTGTCAATATGTATACCAAGATAATTTGTTATTGCACTTGGGACAAGTGTTAATGGGTTAAATATTACATTTATGTCAGTGTGAATTTTTTCTCTAGCAAGAAATTGCATTGAGGCAGTTTTTTTCTTGTTAACTATTAATTTATTAATATCAATACCGCATCAATTTGTAAATTGTTCAAAGAGAGTATTGAGTTTCTCTCGCAGTTCCTCAGGGGTGTTTGCCTTTTCTGCTATGGAGACATCGTCTGCGAACAGCACAACGCACTCAGTACGAATATAAAATGATAAGTCATGTATGAACAAATAGAAAATAAGTGGTCGCGAGAGCCTTGAGGAACTCCAAAATTAACATTATACTTATCTGAACTAGTTTTTCCATTTTTCCAAAAAGTTTTATAAAGCTGAGGTACGACACTATCCACGAAACAAAGACACCCCTAATTCCTATCGCAAAAGTATTTCTGCAACAAATGTTGGTTCTATAGAATCAGATACCTTGGACAGGTCAGAAAAGGGCAGAAACGTACTTTTTGTTATCCTTACGATTATACACAAATTCCAAGAAGTCATTATTTCAACATACTACCTATATTTCACATCTATAAATGCTTGTTTGACTTTGATGTTTACTTAATTAAATTGGATCGATGGGCTTTTCTTTCACTTTTAAACCAACTTTACTGGAATTTAATAAAAGAAAGTAGGGGAAAAAAATATTTGATAAGCGCTTTTTATGAATCGGCGCCGCGATAGGAATTCGATACATTATTGTAATGGGTGGCACTTTTTCTCGACAGAAAATTCCTAATATGAATATTATGTCCCTTCATTCTTCTGTAATATATTTGAAGTGGATGGATGCATTTCGTTAATTCCTTTTGTACAATTAGGTAATTTCTTTTTAATACGTATAAAAATTCTTGGTATTTATATTTGTTATAGGTATTTTAAATTAAATTTATGTTAATTGCCTACGGATATACTTGTTTTTGCTGTAACAGCTATATTTCTTTGAGAAGTTTAGTCACAGGATAAAAAACAAATTAATGCTACGACATATATGACACAAGGCCGATCTCCCTAAATTCCTTGCCTAGGTGCTGTCACCTTTGGATGCACTTCGATAGTTCATAGTATTCAATTCAGTGAAAAGATGGCAGCACATATACTAATTTAAATCTTTTTAGTCTCGTTTTCATGGCTAAGGGACGTCGATTTGGTAAGCACCGTTGAACTACGAAGCTACAATTTTTTGGCCTCGAGTGGGGTAGTGGCAAAGGAGATACTTGGCCGTGCATGGGGTCCTGGGTTCATGTCCTACTTGCGGTAGAATTTTTCTTTTGTTTTTTCGTCCCAAATCTTTTTCTCGAATATTTCCTATATTTCACATCTATAAATACTTGTTTAACTTTGTTGATTGCTTAATTAAATTGCATCGATGTGACTTTCACTAATTTTACCGGAATTTAATAAAAGAAACTAGGAGAAAAACTTATATTTGATAACCACTATTTATTAATCGGCGAAGCGATAGGAATCCGGACTAATAAGAAACGGTCAAATTAATGCTTTATTGTACTGGCTGTTACTTTTTCGTGGCAGAAAATTTATTGAATTGAATAATTAATATAATTTATTTTTATTTCTTATGGTTCTTTAAACCCCGTTCATAATACTCAAACAATGTTCCTTTTGTATGATTCTTCTGCAACGTATTTCAAGAAGATATATTCTGTACTTTGTACATTGTAATCTTTTAATTTTTTATAAGTATACAAATTCTTTGTATTTATATTTGTTACAGGTATTTTAAATTTAATTTGCTTGCCTACGGGAATTTTACTGTTACACCTACGTTCCTTTAAGAAATTTTGTCTCAGGATAAAAAACATATTAATGCTACAACATATATGACACACGGCCTATCTCTCTAAAATTCATTGCCTAGGTGCTGCCTCCTCTGGATACACTCCGATTGTTCATAGTATTCAATTGAATGTACAGATGGCATCACATATACCAATTTAAATATTTTTAGTCTCGTTTTATGGCTAATAGACGTTGGTGTTAACCATTATATATGATTCTACCATGGTGTTAACTAGTGTTGGGCGATATCGTGATTTTTCAATCACAACGTGAATCGTGACTGTGAATTTCTGATATCAGTGAATTTAAACAGTGATGTGATCACGACTTTTCATAATACGGCGAATAGGTAAAATTGTTAATTTTGGTGAATTGGTGAATTCGCTACTTTGGTAATCTGTGCAGCCGTAGATATATAATACGTATGATATTTATAGCATATTTTTGTAAAGTTATACAAATATGTAAACATTTCGGAAGCATCAATAAACTAGGTATTTAGGTTTTAGGTTGATAGTTGTTATCAATCAGAGATTTTAATTTTTGCTGGGTTATTGTTTATAATAGTGCTGCAACCTTTTTAATATAAGCCTCGGATTTTAATAAAAATGTACAAATTAAATAATGAATATAATGTTTATTTATATAGTTATTCTTATTTGCTATTATTTAATAAAGTCCAAGTATTTCTCCCATTCAAATATTTATCATAAATTTGTTACCTTACTTCTTTCTTGCATTTTGGTCAACGGCATAAGGCAGCACTTCTAACGTATACAAGCTATAACCATTATACTCTTTGCCAACTTACTGTACTTTTTTATTAATTGTTGCACATTCTATATATACCTATAGGATACTCATCTTCGCAGTTGATTATAAAATTGGAAACCCTTTGAGAAAAGATGTTTTCTACTATGGTTAGTCGATATGTTTTCGATGTAGAAGTTGTGGTTATTTCTCTCCAACAAAAACACAATTATCTAAAACATGTTTTGAAGCTAAGCATTTCACAATTTTAAAAATCAAAAAGAATACAAAATAGTCGAATTCCATGTTTGTATTATATGCCATGCCGAGATATGGATGTTCAATATTTGCAATAAAATTGCTGGTATATTTAATCAAAAAAATATTTTAAGGCATGGTTTTAGTAGGTGTTCTTGTAACAGAAATGTTCCGCCACGACCCTGTCTTTAATTGCCAGTGAATAAAAGATATAAAAAGATAAGTAGGTACCTATATAAATATCTATATAGTATGAGACGCGCAAGATCCAGTCTATCTTGTGAAACGCGTTAAGTCACGGAATCGTTTGCTTTACGTGTTATACGTAAGGTCGCAAACAAGATATTTATATCGTCAAAAATATGGAATATATGGAAAGTCGTGATCACGTCACGCTTTTCTTCCAACTTTATTCACAGTCGTTACTTGTGATTTTTTAATATCATTGACTAAATCACAGTTCGCGATATATCGCCCATCACTAGTGTTAACCACTCTTGAAGTACCAAGCTCTCATTTTCAGGCCTCGAGGGGTGTAGTGCCAAGGGAGATACTTCGCCGTGCACGAGGTCCTGTGTTCACATTCTACTTGCGATAGTATTTTTTTTGCTTTTTCATCCCAATCTCTTTCTTGAATATTACCTATATCACCCATCTATAAATGCCTCTTCGACTTTGACGTTTGCTTAATTAAACTGGACCGATGGGATTTTCTTTAACTTTTAAACTAATTTTACTGGAACATAATAAAAGAAAGTGGCAGAAAAACTTATAATTGGTAACCGCCTTTTATGAATCGACGCGGCGGTAGGAACCCGGACTAATAAGAAACGGCTAAATTAATGCTTTTGCAGCTGCTTTCGTTTGGAGTGAATCTGTATTTATGTTTGCTACAGGAATTTTAAATTCAATTTGTTTTAATTATCTACAGATATACTTATTTTGCTGTATCGCCTATATTTCTTTAAGAAATTTTGTCACAGGATAAGAATCAAATTAATGCTACAACGTTGTTCTGTGCTACAACATATCTGACACGCGGCCGATCTCTCAAAACTCCTTGCCTAGGTGCTGTCACCTCTGGATACACAGCGATAGTTCAACAAGCGTCTAGACCCCGGGAAGCAACTTTTATTCCCAGAGAGAGAAATGTGACATAAATGACATAATAAATTTCGCAAGTCGACAAGTTGAAATATTTTGTGTTATTTTGTGAAAATAAGGCGGGGGGACACCCCCCGCACCCCCCTGTTTTTTGTCTGCGACCCTAATACAGCCTGCGGCGCTAATAATTATTAACAATTAGATATCAGAATAAAAACCTACTAACCTAACTAACCTAAATTTTAAATAATTTGTATAAATATAAAAGTGGTATAAAAGGCATAAAATATGAATAAAATTGGTTTTACGGGAACATTATTAACCAAAAAACCCGTTACCATAAGCGAAAGCGTTACCATGGGCCAACCATTCGGCTGATGGCGAACACTAGGGCACGGAATAAATACTCACACAAATTATGTAGAGGTGTTTTAAAACCTCATGAGCTGTGACCTTCGTATGCGCAGAGACATAATCCGTCCTGTTGACTCTGTTACACTTCTTAAAAATATAATATATTTATTGTTTACAATTTATCCCGAAACACGCGCCTTGAATGCACTCCAGGGGAATGAAAGTTGCTTCCCGGGGGCTAGACGCTTTTGATAGTTCATAGTGTTCCATTGAGTGAAAAGATGGCATCACATATACTAATTTAAATATTTTTGATCTCGTTTTATGGCTAAAGGACGTTGGTGTGGTAACCACCCTTGAACTACAAAGCTCTAGCTTTCAGGCTTCGAGTAGGGTAGTGGCAAAAGGGATACTTCGCCGTGCATGAGGTCCAGGGTTCACATCCCATTTGCGGCAGTACTTTTTTTTTGTTTTTTCGTCCGAAATATCTTGCTTGAATGTTACCTATATTTCACATCTATAAATGCTTCTTTGACTTTGTTTGCTTAAATAAACTGGATCGATGGGTATTATTTCACTTTTAAACTAATTTTACTAGAATTTAACAAAAGAAAGTAGGAAAAATACTTATATGAATTGGCGCGGCGATAGAAATTCGCACTAATAAGAAACGGCCAATTGAATGCTATACTGTACTGGGTCTTACATTTTCGCGACAGAAAATTTATTGTAATGAATAATTAGTATAATTTACTTTCATTTCTTATATCCATTTATATCCCGTTCATCATATTCATATTACGTCTCTCTTGTATCATTATTCTGCAATGTATTTCAAGTAAACGCATTTCATTTATGACCACTTTGTACAATTATGTATTTTTTTTATAAGTATACAAATTCTTTGTATTTGTATTTGTTATAGGTATTTTACATTCACTTTGTTTTAATTGCCTACGGAAATACTTATTTTTGCTGTATCACCTACGTTCCTTTAAGAAATTTTGCTACAACATATACCTATATGACACACGGCCGATCTCTCTAAAATCCTCGCTTGGGTGCTTTCACCTTTGGATACACTTCGATAGTTCATAGTGTTCAATTAAGTGACCAGATGGCAGCACGTATGCTAATTTTCACAAGGCTGGAAATGTGCTAAAATGTTAGTTTGGAAATTTCTAAAGGACGTCGTTGGGGTAAGCACCCTTAAATTACAAAGCTGCAGTTTTCAGCCTTCGAATCATATACGTATTAACTATATACTATGAGTTTCGTTCGTAACTTGATGCCAAGGAAGGCCTGTCTCTCGGTCTTTTAAGAGTACTTTGGGTACAGTTCAACAGAATATAGAAGGTAAATGGTCGTAATCTAATCGTAGAAATTGACCACTGGCCTGTTACATATAGCGCGCTTGCTTACTCCTTCATCAGATCCTGTCGTCGTCAGAGCCTGAGCGTTGGGTCCCAAGTTCCCCGCAGAGATACTAAACTATCTCCTTCTCTGAATTCGGTACATGGTGGCTTATAGTGTACTACCAGTATATAGGTAATAGGTATATGCTTCGAATAGTTTAGTTGCAATGGAGATACTTCGCCGTGCGTTAGGTAGAAGGTCCGCATCCTATTTGCTGTAGTATTTCCATTTATGTCAACCCTAATAGCACATGGACGTCCCGAAAACGTCCCAAGAACGTACTCACAGGACATGAAAACGTCCCGAGGACGTACTCTACCGACGTAAGACGTACCGAAGACGTTTGAGGGACGTTCCGTGTCAGCAAAACGGGGTGTCCCGAGGACGTCCCACCCAGGACTTATGTGGGACGAATGTAGGTCTAGAGAGGACGTCCTGAAAACGTTGTTGGGACATACTACGCAAAACATATAGGTACCTCCCCCTCCACCACTTTTAAGGTGTAAGTATTATTCACAGCAGAGGGTATTTATGTTCCTTTTTGGGTTTTCTAACCACATGCCTTTCTTTCGAAATAGAATCCAGTGATTGGATTCTATTTCGAAGGGAATAAATGTGGTTAGAAAAGCCAAAAAGATAAAAAAATTACAATATATAATTACCATGTAGAAAAATTATTCAATTAGATTGATTTTAAAACTTAGTACTTTTATTTATCAACACCAAATGACAAATTTATGCGAACATTTTATTTCTATTGTGCTATTGCAAAATAAGTTATGGCATTTGTATTTTTTTTAAATTAACTTCTTATACTCTACAAATTCAAGTGTCAAGTGTCAAAAATACAATTTTTATGGGATATAAAAGTTATATATTATAATACCTAGTACAGTATAATATATATAGTTATATATACATTAAGTCATATTGAATATGAAGAAATAAGCCAAGTATGCAATAAAACGTAAGATAAATGTATATCTCACCTTTTCTTAATGTTTTGCACACTTCGTCTTTTTATAATTATCTTAGTTTATATTATTTTCTAATATTCTCTCTTTTTTGACACCCTCTCTGTTCTTTCTTTTGCCCTCTTCAATCACGATGTAATAGCCATTTCGGTGTCCTTCCAAGACTTTGAAGCGTTAGCGACTGCAGCAGCCCCTGTGCAAATAAAAGAAAAATTAACATTTCAGATGAAATCTTGGCAAAAAACATTAAGACTAATATATGCCACTTGATGGCAAGCTTATATTTAAAATAAATTGTTATAATTTTCTTGGTGTCCTATTTAAAAAAAAAATCACAGTTTAATTAAATGTGAACATTTTTTTGTTTAACTGACTTTTGCATTTGAAAGGTTCCCTTGTTCATTTAAAAATTTTAAGAACACCTCTTTATGAATGATTGATTCTACAAATAATACCAAAGACCGAGAGAAGCAGAAATATATGTTGACTAATGCTACCGCAGATTAATAACATTATTATAAGTTTAACGTTATATTTTTTGGCAATATTATTACAGAATTCAAGTAAAGAAAATGGCTATGGGTTAAGATGCATTAGGATTTACGGTTAGAAGCAGGTTTATTAGGTTGAACATTGATGATGTATAAAAGTTTTTGTACGTACGTACAGCATAATTTCAGAAAAATATAACAAATAGGGCATATAAGTTACAAATTTGTAAATTTTCCTCAAAAAGTACCTTCATTAGTTTTTTCCTTATATTAATTTACTGAAATCCCTAAATATACTTTACAAGTTTGTTGATATTTTTTGGCGAATGTTTTTATTACTCGATGTATCAAACCTTACCTATTAAAAGTTTCATCACCTCCACTTGTTCATCAGAGATGTCGAACCATATATAACACTTCGTTTAACACACTGCATGAGTAGGTACTTCTTTTCAATTTTTACTTCCCTCGCATACCGAAGGGAATTATTGTATTTATAATGTTTAACCAACAATCTTCTTTTAAGTGAATAAGTTCGCTCCATGATAAACAACTAAAAACTACATACTCAGGTTCACAGGTGATCTCCCATAGAATTTTAACAGATCCAAATAAGGTGGGTGGTAGTATATTTATTATAACCTACAAATAAGCCGCACCAAATTTATCTAGAATAAAATATCGATCTAAATACTTATATATTAATAAATCAATTAAATAGACTTACCTGTTTTTGGTACTTTCTTTTGTAGTCGTTGAAAGTGACTAGTGCCAGTGTGCGGAAGAAATAAAAATGCAAAGAATTTATATAAATTCTTTGTAAAAATGATGCAATGCCCGGCATGCCTGCCAAATTGAATTTCCCAGTTTGACAGCAACTGAGTAACATTACATAAGCTCTGCTTAAATATTGCGGTGAAAATGGCTGTAATATAACCGAAACTCATGAAAAAAATAGTTGAAACGAATATAAGATTTCTGAAATCAGAAAAATCAAATTGACAAAATTTAAATGGACCATGAAATATGAAAATATTTTGTTATCAAAAGAAATTTTGTTAATAAAACTTTTTAAGGATTGTAATTTCATTTTTACAGTTTTTAATTTCCTTTTTTAATCATACCCTCATCTGCTCAAAAAAAACATCACTCCTAGAGGTTATTTCACAAATATGTTTAGGTTTGTCTTGACTAGACTCTAGCAGGATGTCCTCAAAACGTTTTATTCACAACGTTTTAGGGACGATAGCAAACGGACGTCCTTGGGACGTACCATGTAAACCCGGGACGTTCAGACCAAACGAGGACGTTCGTCCTGGGGACGTTTGGTGTTATCAGGGAACTTTGTACAATTATGTAATTTTTATTTTTGAATAGTTAAACAAAAACTGGTATTTTGAGCTTATGTTATTGAAGGGTTGAGGGGCAAGTAAGTAAAGCAAGCTAGTAAGAGTCCAGTAACTTTGGTGTACTTGTATACTAGAAGCCAAGTTCTCAATTTTTTTTAATAACACCTGCCACCCTCACCACCATCATCTCACTCCATTATTTAACGGGTTTTAACAAAATATATTTAAAGTTATAGGTTAGCTTTGTATTCCTCTTGTCTTACCTCTTGTTTATACCCTCCTTCCCGTGGTCCTTCTTGTGATGATGATTATAATTTAATGCCCTGTCAGACCCCAGGGCGAGAAGCGTGTGTCCCTGTAATTCCTCATTTTGTTCATCTCTCTCTACTCATTTTGTGTTAGGTTTTGTTTCAGTATTCCCATATTATAAATTGCTCTTTTGTGACTGGCTGTATGGTCTATGACCCAAAGCCATAAAAAAAAACACAAAATATATTTGTGATTTAGTATTTGTGTAAGAGATCAAACGTTGTCACAAAATTGTTTAGCAAATGTCACCTCCATTGCCAACATGAGGCAGACAATTTCAAATATTATATTATATTGTATTATTCAATATAATATACAGGGTCATATGAAATATAATGTCCAATTATGTGACGTAGAAATCAACATGGCTGACTTACGTTCTCGATGCAATTTACTTGAAAATCAAAATTTTGAATGGGGCAACATATATTTTTGCATATTTGGATTCTTCTGGCCAAATTACTTAATCCGGCCCTCAGATGCTTTTAGATTTCGAAAAATATGTTTTTAAATTGTATTAATAGATCATTGAAACTAGCTCAAAATTGTTAAAATTTGGTCTGCAAGCACCCGTAAAATATTATCTTTTTAAATGATACAATAAAATACTATCTACTCTTCATTAAACATGATTGAGAAATCAACCTTACTCAGGGCCAACTTATTCGAAATAGTTGTTATGAACAATTGAATTATAATTTTTTTTTAATTACTGATTTATTTCAAAGAGAAAGTAGATATTGCATATGTTTAATCCTGATATTTAAAGAGATGTTATAAGTGTTAGCAGATCAATTTTTAGTAATTTTGACAAAGTCACGATATTCCATGATTAAAAGTAATTTTTGTTTTTTAATAAAAATAATGAAAGTTGGATTGTATGTATTTTGGCCAGTAGAATACAGAAAATAAAAAATATACAGGTTGTCTCATTACAAAATTTAATTTTCATGTACCTAAATTGCATCGAAACTGGAAGTCATCCCGTTTCAATACATAATTGGAATTTTTTTCACATCACTACTACTCCAGAAAAATAATGCAAAATAATAGGCAAACCCCGCACAAACCTTATGGAAAATGAGTTTCGGTAGAATCGTCTGAACTTTTGGTATATTGTAGCTTTTGTCATCTTGAACAAAAATCTCTATGGCGACGATGCCCCAATTTGAATATTTTGGTTTTTATCGACAGTGGCGGACTGACACTTATTAGTGGTTGTGGCGATTTGTACCGAGGGGCGGCGGGGGCACATGTCACAGGTCCTCAATAAGTTTTATTTATGTTTTTGAATTTTGAAATATTTTTATAAATCATACGAATTTCTGTATGCACCCAGTCTTGATATACTTACAAAAGAGCAGTTTTTCGGATTGAGGGGGCGTCTTGGACCGGGGCCATTGTGGCGATCGCCACCACGCCATCATTGTCAGTCCACCACTTCCTATGGAGCACCAAATCTCCATACCCGCACTAATCTTATGCAAATTGCAAATTTACAGCTTATCCCCCCCCCATTCCGAGGTTAAATCCTTATTTTCCTGGAGTATACACCAGATCTGAAAATAGTCCACAGACGCACTCAAAAGTTACAAGAGTGTCTTTAAGGTATTTTAAGCCCAAAACAAAAAAAAACAAAAACAAAAGTGTATTAAAAACTTTTTATTAAATCTTTAATATACAATATAAAACTAGCTTAAAATCTGATAAAATGTCTTACAACTAAACTATACTAAAGATACAAACATTCTTAAAATCCTATTTCACAACTTGTATAAATTTACAAAAAACGTTTTGATATGTAAAATTATTTAAAAAAATTTAGGCAGTCGTTTCTCAAGGCAAATGTACGTGTAGTTTGCTTGTCATATCTCAAGCTGATCACAGAATTTTTGCAGATTGTAAGTAAACATTTGGCTGTGTAGTATGGATAGACTAGCCTATATAACACGAGTGTGTTCCACGAAATTCAAATAAATATAAACACAAATGTATACAATTTGAGCATCATCAACCTTGATACCATTTTGAACTTTAAAACTTACAACACTATATTAATATCATAGATCTCCACCCATTTTGAGTGATATTTTAGTGTTCTCTAATTCACTTTGATGGAAGTTATTATGTGAGTAGTTGTCTAACGAGCTCTCTTTTCTCTCGATATCCATTTTGCTGTAGGCAATATAGAAACAACAATTTGATTGTCACTTATGCAATATGTCCATAGTTATCTTCTATATGACGAGGTTTATCAGTTGTTATGTTATTGCTATTTATCTCAAGACCCGAAATAAGTCTGCCTTTTGTTTTGTTAAAAACTTATCTTCAAATGTTAATAAACTGTCTCAAAATCATATTGAACGTTATGTCTGGAATTGTTTAATAAATGAATGTTATCAATTTCGCTAACTTTTCTCAGGCAACGCATGTGTTCCTTAAAAAATCGGGTTGCAGCATAATGAAAAAAAGTTCAGTTTGTATTTAAAGAAGAATTTCAAGTTCTAATCGACCAATAATATTAGCCCTAGCTACGTGTGAAGTGCAATTAGTGAATTTCCTGTGTCGTTATTCGTAAAATAACTCAAGATTTACCTGTAATAACAGGAAAAATTTTAAAAAAGACCGTATCTCAAAACAAAATCTATACAGACTTTAAACTTTGGTTATAAGTTTAAAATAGGCCATAGTTCACTAAACAAGAAAGTTAAGGAGGTTTACGGTTCCGTAGGAACATATAGGGGATGAAAGATGGTATTTTTAATTTAAAATGTCGATTTTTTTCTATTTTCTCGGGAAATATGCCATTTGCAAAAAAATTGTTCAAATAAAAGATGTTTCTGACAAAATTATCTTTAATTATGTAGCAATAATTAATCGAAATATGGCAATTTCGATGGTTTGCTTCAAATAATGCAAGCTTAAATGCATCTAAAACAGAAATAGTGGTATTTAGTTTGCGTAATTTAAGAGAAATAAATAACCCTGGTTCCATTGAATGCTCTGGGCTCAATTTAGACCCTAAATTATCACGGGTTTGGCACATGACTTACGTCTGTCATAATATCTCGAAATACTGTTGTTGTCTACTTCGAAATCTTGTTGGGAAGGTATCGCAAAATACTCTAACAACATACCACAGCCTCATCTACTATACTACAACAAATGCCAAGCTACAACATCCGCTGACGTATCTTCTGTGCAATGAAAAACGATACGCATAATTTCGGGTCTCAAATTTAGAGATAATTGTAAAGAGCAGTTCATCAAATTAAAAATAATGACAGTTCTTTGTACATACATATTTCAGTGTGTCCTATATTTAAAAAATAATCAGGACTTATTTGGCCCTATAACACCAAACTCAAAGATAATTTAAATAACAATTTATATTACCACCACCTGAAGTATCTAAACACAAAACAGTTCAAGGGGAACGTAAAGCTATATTTGCTTGATCTGTAGTATGTGAATTTATACTTTAGAAAATGTACTTTGTTGTATACTGATGCATCATTCTAGAAATTTTAATGCGATTCATGGTTTTCTATATAGGCAAATATGTGGTTTAAACCCTTGAATGTTTTAATTTTCATTTGGTATTTAATTATTGTAGTAGTATTGTGTCTATTCATTTTATATTATATTGTTTTATTCTTAGAGAAACTTAAAAAAAATTCACCTCTTTCAACCTTTATCGAAAAATAGGTTAAAATGGGTTATTTATTGCTATAAAATTAATTTCAAAACATCAAATTAAAAACAGTGTGGTCAGAAACAACTTTTATTTAAACTATTTTTACTTCCCTCGCATGCCGAAGGGAAGTATTGTATTCGAGAAAAAATCAACCTCCGACATTTTTTCGAATTTTCACGTTTCAGATAATGTAGATTACGAAAATCTAGGTTTTTCAATTCCGTCAGTTTGTCTGTCGGTCTGTGCATTAACTAAAAAACTACTTGACAGAATACAGTCAAATTTGGTAGGTAGCCAACGCCACTGCCACCGAACAAATGGTTAGACTTCCACTGGAAAATATACAGGGTGGACCGTCTAAGGGGAATAAATAGATAGTGAAAAAAAAAAAAAAATTTCGCTCAAATTTTAAATTTCCACGTTTGATGACATTCTAAACTTATCTCAATTTTTTTAAATTTTAAATTGAAAAAAACTGAAAATTTTATAAAATGGGTGGTGGAATTTTTTTTTTTTTTGCTCAAATTTAAAATTTCCACGTTTCATGACATTCTATACATACATCAAGAAAGAAATTTGTTTTGAAACTTTAAAAAACATATTTACTTTTTATGATCTTACCAGTACAATAGAATAGACGATGGAAAAAATGTTTTTCTTGAATTCTAAAATTTCCACGTTTCATTATATTCTTAACCAATTTTAACAAAAAAATGTTTCGAAAATAAAAAAATCCCACCACTGTACTTACTGTAGATGATGGGAAAAATTTATCAAGTGTTCTCTGTAATAATAGGGTTAACTACATGGCGATTATAATTCTCTATGTCATCTCTTAATTGATAATTTTTTTAGAGTGACCGTCTTGTATGAATAAAGAGGGAAGTTCTGTGTAAATTCCTTTACCGATTTTTTGCAATGCCATATTTCTGGAGAAAATAGAGAAAAATCGATTTTTTAAATTAAAAATACCCCTTTTCTTTTGTAAAACTACTAAACTTTTTTGTTTCGTGAAATTTGGTCTATTTTGAAGCTAAGATTTAAGATCTGCACAAAGTAAAGTTTTCCTGTATTATGCCAACAAATTCGGTAATTTAGCTATTTGCTTTCTTGTACTTACTATATTTTCACAACATTATTGCCTCTTTACGTTCTTGAGATAAACTAATACATGGCGTTGTCATGTTTGTACTCAGGCATCTGGGAGTTACACAATACTCGCATTTGTTTATTCATGCTAGCATAAAATCCTAATAACAGCAGCCTTCATATTTACCACAACAAAATGACTTCACTCTGCTACACTAAAAAACGCTGTTAAGGAATAAATATTAAAATAGTCACATCATGCTTAGATAGACATTGTCACTAGCCATGTTCTCTGGGCCGTTGGAGCTATGTTACACCACAATTCAATAATCTGATAGTAGTGAATGTTTTTGAGAGTGCCGACCTCAATAGCAGTTGGAAAATGTCAATTTTTATCATAGTATGTTCGTCAAATATTCGTGAACATGCAATAAAAAGAATTAGTAAATGATTGCAAGCGGTCATTTTGAATAGTTCCTAATGAAGTTTACATTACATATAGGGAAATCTGTTTATGATTTTAGAGTTAAAGTGGCAAAGTGAAAAAGTAATTTTCCTTCCACAAAATTTGTCTTTTATTAACCAATTCCAAGTATTAGCCCGTACTAATGCTTTTTACACACCCCTTGGAAGGCAGTAATTTCAAAGTAATATATTAAATTAAACGATTAGCATTTCGGTGCTAAATAATATATACTTAAATGAGAAAGCACTGACATTCTAACACCTTTACCAAAGCAGGTAAAAGAATATAAAATGTCCTTTGAAGACTAAATGGTAATTTTGACTAAAATTAATGGTCGAAAACTCTTTTGTTATTGAAAAGAGAAATCGCATTTATGACCTTCTTTCCGTCATTACAACTAGTCCTATAATAACTTGTCTTATTTATTATCACATCTTCTAGGTATTAACCATTTCCAAACTTTTTGCATTATTGTTGGCAGCAATTTATTTTTTATTTATTGGAGTCAGTCAGGTAACATTAATTTTAAAACATTTCCTAACTTTAAATTATATTTTCATTGTACATACAAGGAAAAGTTGACGTAAATATTGAAAATAGACAGAATCACGATAGTATTTCCTTTTGCAGTATGCTATCGAGTAATACACGCCATAAGGTAATCGTGTTTTTCTACATGCAGCGGGCTAATAAAGTTATGCAGCCATACTGCTATCTATTCTTCATCTTTCATAAAGGGTGAGTCAAGAATAATGAGAGATTAATTGGAGATTCTTTGGCTCCAAATTTGAAGATCTAGTGAGACATTCTTAAGTAAAAAATCTCCAATAGTGACTGTAAAGGAGAAAATTATGCAATTTATTCTTTGTCACTACATTTTCTTTTAACATAATTTTACCACATTTCAAAACTTTTTTGTTATTTGTCCCATCACTTGTTGGACAAAGGACACAAACCCAATATCCGAGTATACTGAGGTTAATTCCTTCGTGAGAGTTAAGTGTACTTACTTCTCAACCAAGTAGCCATTATTGTTATTATAGATATCATTCAAACTTTATTTGTAGTACGGTAAGTACTATTTAAAATATAACGTAAGGCTACTTGACGAGAATAATAAAAATACTATGTGGTGTGTAGTATTCAGTTAATTTGTCATCGTTATACATCTCGACAAGAGTTCATTCTGTCGACTTAAATGTTTGACTGAATATTCATATTCTGAGCCAAAGAATTCTCAATTTTCTGTTTCCAGCTTACTCTGGAAAAGGAAAATTGTTTAAAAAATCATGAAGAAGCAAAATTTTAAATCGTCAACGCATTTATCGGAGGGCAATTATAAAATAAATGAATTTTCATAATGTACTTACTCTTGGAATCTGTCAGTTGCTGATGATCAACCAACTCTAATGCAAAAATATTGTGAATGAATTATATTATTCATCTTTACGTTTTATAGTAATAATAACTAACATGTTTCACCTATAACGTTAGAGAAGTAAAATTATACTTTCATAATAGTTTGAAAAGTAATTATAAAAACTTCGTTTTTCGATGTAGGAATGTATTTGATTTCCATCTTGTAGGCAGGAGGATTTAAATCAATTCGAATTTTATTCCCGCTGGATCATGTGTATTTCGTACTGAACACAATTCTAATCCTAGGTTAAATTTTCAACCTTAATGGCTGTTAGTAGTTTCTATTTTTTTCGCCAATTCTGATATCACTTCTCTGTAAATTATTGGATCCATATTGGTTCCCAGCATTAACAGAATCCACCAATCACCTAGGTCAACTTTCCTACAAAGAGACCGGCAGACCTCGATAGGTATACTCCTGTGTTTTGCGTGGAGAATCCTAGGCCTAATTCTAGGACAAGCGATGATAATAATTCTGTACAAAACTAAAATTGTCAGCATCGTCGCTAGAATCATAAACCAAAACCAAATGAAAATGTAAGTTTTCTCGTTGACGATATTTAACGGAAGTATGCACAAGCTGTCGTGCTTTTGGATACTTCCGGATGCACCATACTTATGGAAAATGCACTTGGTAACCCTAGGGAAAACGTACACCATCGGATCGATTCGATCTTCTTGCGCTTGTTCGGAGAAGTTCATCACTCGAAGTCCGTAGGACAAGAACTCACCATCGAAGAACTTGTTCATCAGGTAGAGCTGGACTACTATGTTCACTAGGCAGATGAACTCGCAGCCCCAGTATCTTATAGCATACATATTGTGTCTCTGAAAACAAGAAAAACTTATTTTAATCACCTCAGTATCTTTAGCATGGTTAGTAGGACTAGATGAACATTAAAGCAATAGAAAAAATTGACATCACATACTTTATATAAGAGTAAGCAAGTAAGTAAGTAAGTAAATCGTTTATTTCTACAGAGTAATACAGTATAAAGACGTTTGGTTTGAGAAATACGTCAAATTTCTACGGAAAATTAAACAGTGCGCAAAATAAAATAAAATATTATACATATTACACAGAAAATATAACATATCAAATTACAGATTAAAAATTATCACAATATGTTAGGTATTTAGAAAAAAAAAATTATCCAAAGAGTAGAGTTCAATATCATAAAGAAATTTACGAGCATATTCTAGGAGCATTTTGTCACATTAAGTATTTTTTTTTATATTTAATGGCAGATGATTATAGAATCTTACGCAACGGTAAAAACGTCCCTTTTTCATATAGTGTTCTCTTATGTATTGGAAAGGTAAAGTCTCCTCGAAATCTGGTGCTGTAAGTATGGGTACTTAAACAAGAGTCGAACTTACTGCGGTTTTTAATTAAAAACTATAGGCATTCATAGATATAGATGGCAGAAACGGTCAAAATGTTATTAGCTTTAAATTTACCCCTGCACGTACCTTTGGCTTTCATGTTGCATAAGCCTATTAATTCGCTTCTGACATGAAAAAATTCTACAAAGCTCTAATGAACTACCCTGCTTAATAGTACCAAATTTTGTTAAAGAATAAAAATTAGCATAGTACAATGTTTTTACTACATCATAGTCTACTTGTTCTCTTAAAATCCAATTGCACAACAAATAGAGGAAAATTTACTAGTTAAATGATCAATATGAATTGTCCATGTTAGGGTATCATTAATGTGAACACCTAAAAATTTTATAGATGTAGAAAAATATATTTTTTTACCGTCTAAAAGATGTCTTGGGGAATTCTGATTGAATTGTTTGTTTTAAATAAAATAGCATCTGTTTTACTTTCATTTAGAATTAAGTTGTTTTCGGAAAACCATTGTCTGATCGATGTCACTAATGAATTTCCTATTTCCAAAATTTCCATAAAATCTTGGCCTTTAATCAGTAGATTTGTATCATCTGCATAGTTTACAATAAGTTGCTGATATGTATTCGATATTATATTTGATATATCATTTATGAAAATTGTGAATAATAGAAGACCGAGAATACTCCCCTGCGGGATTCCCACAGACAACTCCAAGACACCTGACCGAACCTTTCCTTTTCTGTGATCAAGTTCAAGTTCAGTTCAGTTTTCGCCCTATTACATAAGAACGAAATCAATTTGAACATTTCACCTAATTCCAAATTTGTGCAACTTGTTCAGTAAGATATCATGGTTTATGCAATTAAATGCCTTAGAAAGATCCAGGAAAATCCCACTTGCTACATTTCCATCCTTTAACTCTTACACCCACTATTGATGAATTCGAATAGAGTAGTGGCTATCGATCTTCCCCTTAGGTACCCATGCTGGTTATTTGAAAACAGGCCATACTTGGTAAAAAAAGAAGTTACCCTTGTGGATACTACATATTCAAATATTTTTGAGAAGCAAGTTAGAAGGCTTATGGGACGATAATTTTCTAAGGAGTTAAAATCTCCTTTTTTAAATGAAGGCTTGACTATTGCTATCTTTAATTCATCAGGAAAGATACCTATTTCAAGGGATAAATTTATTAAGTGTTAAAGGTTAGTTTGTTAGTTTTGTTTTGAAAATATATGCATGACTCTACTGTTTCGATTTAGTTGCTCATGTTGGTATAACAAACCTTTTAGATGATATCGGTAAATAGTCCTTTTAAATCAAAGAAAATATGGTTTCAATAATGACTGTAATAATATGTTCTATACCAGTCTTTATTTTAAAAAAAATCAAAGAACTGTTCAATTTAAAGGTCAAAATATACTTGGAATTTAATTTTAAGATATTATGGTCAGATTGGTCTGTAAATACAAAATGACAGCATTATCCAGTAATAAAATCTCTTAATTTATTAAAACTATGTAAAAATTAAAACAGCAAATGCCTTCGTAATTTTTAAATCATTTGTTATAAGTATTTGAGACCATGCACAAAAAGTTACAATTTTCCCATGGTCCAAAAAAAGGTTACAGAGCCATTTCATACCCAGAATTAAGCAAAAATTGAAGATATGATTAAATCCAAATGCAAATTCCCTACAATGTAAGAGTAATCTAAAATAGAATTGAGGAAATAAATATACTACTAGCAAAAATATTTGTAATTATTTCAAACTCTTACTAAAGACTTATAGATAAGTACAAAAACATATAAAATATCTTTCTAAACAAAATAATTTGCTGGCTATATGCCACGAACAACATTGAATTCGATCGATGTTTTTTTGGTTTTGTTGAACAGGATAATTTTAAATTAAAATTAACATTATTGTGGCAGTTACGTTGTATGTAATGTGCATATTTCTTTCTTTTAATTCAATGTCAAAGTATTTTATTTAGAAAAATATATGTTTTTGTACTTATCTATGATAAGTCTTTACTAAGAGTTTGAAATAATTACGAGTATTTTTTGTTAGTAATATATTCATTTCCTCAAATCTAAAAATTGAAGATTTCACAAAGCACCTATAAAATGGAAAGTTCTAGACGGAAAAAGCTCAAAATTGGCATAGACCTTCGCGGTATCAGGGCATCATAAGAAATGTCAGATAAAAAGTTAAAATTCCCCCCCCCCCCCCCTCCCTCATACCACTTGCCTCCAGGGGGCCATAGGTACGGGACCAAAATAGTTATTTTTGTACAAAATTGTACAGATTATCATATACCACAGTTGTTAGGAGGTACTCATTCGGTTCAAAAATATGCATTATTCAATGGTCCCGGGCCCGAAATCAAACCACTCTGGTGACTTGTGACCCAGCCTACGGTGACTAGTATAATATATTCATCAGTATACCACAATTGTTTATTAGCAGGTATTCAAGATAAGTCGATTTTGCACACTGGCTCTTATGCTATTATCATTGTTAATATTGATTAGTTTCAATTTGAATTTAATTGTTTTAATCAAGAACTGTGTGCCTGGTGAGAAAAACGTAGGAGACCGGTTTTATGTAGAACTGACCAGGCAGGAAAAAATATTCACAAGAAATAATGTCAGTGGCGTACCACTTTTTTGGTAAAACATATCAGAGGACTTGTTTGGTGGAGCTATAAAATAACTTTTCTAACTAAAACATGTGGTTTTATAAAATAATAATAATAATAATAAAATGATAACTCAACACCGTTCATGTAGCAAAAAATATAAGTAGTGGCGGACATATATTCATAGGAACTTTTCTTCGTAAAATGACATAAGGAATCACACCCTGAAACATTAGCGCGTCATTAAGAAACGCCCTGTATTTTACTAAACATGTACAATTTTTCTATGAAAAATACATTTTTACTAACAACTAAATAAAAAAACCAAACTTGTAGATACATTTTGAAGTACTATTTCTTACAAGCATTTATTAGAATATATATTACAAAATGATAAAAATTGGGGAGGGCAGAGAGAATTTTGTCCACGTTATAGCACTTCGTATCGCTGTGCGGCGGCGGGTCGTTAAGAATAGATTCTAGCACCCGCAGAATGGAGGCCTGCATGGCACAGCTCAGCGGTAACAAGCCCGGTTATTAACTAAATCAAGGAGTGTTCGCAATCAGTTCTAATAGCTGCCCATTTTTTAAATTAAAATTGGATTTCTTTATTGTTTATAATAATTATTATTACCCTTAAGGCATCTAAATTTGACTTAGATATAGAATATATAACAAATACATTTTTCGAGTTTACATCTAGGTTTGTCAAATTCGATGCATTTAATATTATTACAATAGATAATTTAACGGTTCATATTATTATGACCTTTATACCCGTACTTCCTTGTTGAAATGCATCTATTTATGGCGTTGATCTGCAGTCGTGCGGTATTTCTATACAGTGAAAATTAGAAATAAATGCATCAGCAGCACAACGTCCAGTTTTAAAATTAGCATTTGTTAACCATATGTCAGCTACCTACCTAATTACCCATGTTATGTATTTATATGGTGTATTTCAAGGAAAAACTGTATGCGTAACTGTTAAATGGCATTATTATGCGATCATGTAAATCGGTGACAATAATTTTGAAATACTACGACCATCTCATTCAAATAAAAAAATATTTCAATAATTGTATGAATAGACCAATAGAATACAGGCACTTTTTTCTTATATTTATTTATGATAATATATATGTAACCACACCTCACAAAATTATTTAAAAATATTATTAGCATCGAAGCCAACGAAATGCCATTTTTTGGGATAACTTCATCAATAAAATGTCATGGAAGTGAGAAAGAGTGGACGTCGTTGTGGACGGTTGTGCTGTGTCACGCTCCCAAAGAAAACGCAAAAAGAATTGGTTAAAACTCGATAAAATTTAAGTAATCGGTGGGTTAAAAAAATCTGCGTAAAATGAAGTGTAATAATAGAAGAATAAAACACACACCGAACTAAACATAGAAAATTACTGTAGAGTGCTTGTTAGTAGTACCAAAAATAAAGTAAACAATTGTCTAGTGTAGTGCCTAGCTGGGCCGTCGCATCGCGTCGTAAACGGGAGCAAACCAATCCACACATTTATGTCTGGGACCATTTCAAAGTGGATGGTATGAGCAACATGTGATTATACAGCAATATGGATATAACAGCTGTTGACTGATTGATTTGCCAGCATAATGTGAGCATTGCTGCCGATTCCGGGCATCCAGTCTGGAGGTTTGTTTCAACACGCAGCTTGGTTGTCCGCCGAACACGCCCAACGAACGGCCAAACCACGTGCCGGAACAGAACCTCGGATGTTTTATATACCGACGGACCGGCTGCATACGCTGGGTTGCACGTGGGACATGCTTGTTGTTAGCAGCGCCACATGACTGATAGGGTAGGAATATAGGATGGAAGTGTAGGTGTTTTTAAGATGCTTCTTTTAAGTTTCCATCCTTCTTTTAAGTTTCCATCTATTATCATCACACGGGAAGTGTAAGCGTTTGCGAGATGCTTCTTTTCAGTTTCCATGCTTGTTTTAAGTTTCCATCTATCATCATCTCCTTATTTATTCTTCTTCTAATTTTTCTGTTTCTGAATATAGCAGTGTGCACCGCCTCCTGTCCGCTTGCGTCCGTAGGATGTTTCTCCCAGAAATCTGTGTTTTTGTTCGTCGCAATGAGCTTTTATTTATATTATTCGTTCCACAGGTAAACATTCATTTACGGTGGAAGTGCAGGGGAGGGCCCTGTCTCGCGGTAAATAGACCTTTTTTCAACGGGTTATGAGAAAGAGGCCCGAGAGAATATTTTGTACACCCTGTATATTGGTTTGTTTTTGAAGTAATCAGTTTCTTTTCGTAATTTCCGTTTTCCACTTTCGGGTATTTTATCTGTTTCATTTGCGACGCTTTGTATATCAAGCAGACGTCGACTCCTCTGACGTGTATTCGTAAAGAGGCCCAGTATATGGACCGTGTGACAAGGATTAATAAACCAATAAATAGAACTTAAAAATTAATAAAAATAAAAACACCTTTTCATCCTTTGTTTATACTACTTCCACTCGTTAGAAACCAATCCTTCACTGGTGGTGTGTTATATTGCCAGATGTTTACTTTATCGCACTAAACTACTTGAAAAGTGGCCGTTTTGGCTCGAACTGACATTATTATAGGTATAGGCACTTGCATTTGCTTTATTTGATACTATTAAAAAACTGTACGCGTAATTATTAATTCCATTTGAACGTTGTTTCTCTATTATGGCGTTTTTCTTCGCGCAGAATTTCTGAATGTGCCGATGGCTTAAATTTTATAGAGTTTAACGCGGTGAAAAAGATAAGTTTTTAATTTTTAATTAGTATTATTAGTTTATTAGTGTGTTTATTATACTTTTCGCAAATACAAAACGAAGAATATATTGTATTCGATGGGCATATTTCTAAAGCCGGTAATATTGCTTGTAGAGAAAAAAATTTCATATCACTTGATGATCGAACTCTGAACAACTTTCAAAATATTCGTTCGTCACGTTCTTTTAACATAAGAACGAAAAGTCCGACTGCAATGAAATTCGGACGGTAAGCTAGTATTACCTAGGGAAAGAACCCTACTGTTCTTAAACAATATCGATCAGTAAGTAAAAAGCTATCAATTTCTTAAATAATTTTTATGTTTTGTAATTAAACTAAAAATGTCGAAAACTAACATCATTTACAATAAAAAAACTGCGAAGGGTATCCTATAGAATGTGCAACAATTATATAAAAAATGCAGTAAATCGGCGAAGAGCAAAAGGTTAGCTTGTTTCTTTATCAAAACTGAAAAAAAAAATTAAAATTGAATATATATTAAACCTAGGTAATAAAATAGGAGAATGCATGGCATTGGAAAACGGCAATTGAAACTAAATACTACAAAAACAAACCAATATACAGGATGTGCAAATTATTCTCTCTTTCTCATAACCCGCTGTAAAAAACCTTTTTACCGCGAGACAGGGCTCTTCCTTGCACTTCCACCGTAAATGGATGTTTACCTGTGGAACGGCTAATAAATAAAAGCTCCTTGCAACGTGCTAATGTATGCCTTGTCAGACAAGCTAGGTGAACGCACTGATGTAGGACATTGAAACAAAAGCACGGATTTCTGGGAAGCACGAAACCATATGTGGACGCAAGTGGGCAGGAAGAGATGCACACTTGTAGATTCAGAAACAGAAGAAACTCAGAAAAAATATAAATAAGGAGAAGACGATAGATGGAAACCTAAAAGAAGCATGGAAACTAAAAAGAAGGACCTCGCAAGAGCCTACACTTCCCATCCGATGATGACAGACGGACACTTAAAACAAGCATGGAAACTTAAGAAAAGCATCTCACAAACACCCACATTTCTCATCCTATATTCCGACTCCATACGTCATGTGGGCATGTGGCTCTCACTGCTGGCAGCAAACATGTCCCATATAAAATTCAGCGTATGCAGCCGGTTCGGCGGTATATTAGAACGTCCAGAGGATGTCCGGAATCGGCAGCAATGCCTACCTTACCCCTGGCAAATCAATCAATCAACTTCATCAATCAAATATCATTATTTGTAGTAAATCTAGTGTCTAGAGAAGTATCATCACTGTAATTCTTCTATAGACATATTTGTCGATTTAATAATAATACGTGGACACTGACATGTCATGTTATATTTCAAGAAATATTTTCCGAAAATATCACTTGTACTTTTAAATTGTGTATAAATTTTTCAGCTTATGGCTTATGTCCAAAGTTAATATAACTCGTGCAAATTGTAAGCCTACGGTATTACCAAAAATACAACCACACCAGTAATTCCGAAATCAAGACTTGCACTGTTCATTACAGTTCCTTCTATCAAGCAGCACTTATTCTGTCTTTCAGAAAGTATTCTTTGTTTTACTAAATAACCTTAACTGAATTTTTAAACTTCTCAAATTGAAAATGAAGATTAGATAGGTAAATTTATATAATAAACTTTTAGTCATTGCATTGTTAACTGACGTGAATACTGTCTGGCTTATGTAGTATCTAGCAGCACCACTAGATGTCGCCACCACTGCATGCATGATATCACGGGCACGTAATGTCTATGTGAGGGACATTAGACAATGCACTTATGCCTTTCTTCATCATGTGATTGATCGATGCGTGTTTGAGAAGTCTTTGCAGCAAAGATTTCAATCACAGGTCAGTGCAATATAGTACATACGTTCTATTATTTTTTGGATTATCACATCAGTCGCTAAATTACATTTAAAATAAGGCCACTGACTTTTAAGCTTCTGCAACTGTATTTGTTAAATGTTTATACCTACTTCATTTTTGGATATATGGCTTTGAAAATACATTTATATATCACATAAATGATAAAATTGAAAATAGAATAGTCAGTAAGCACACAATAATGTAAATAAATCATCTAGAAGCAACGACTAAATATTAAAGATATATTTTACGTATTTAATGAATTTAGTTGTTTAATATTCTCCCTAAATATCACTTGTACTTATTTTTATCTATACATGTTTTCTTAAGAAAAATTGTCGAATAGTAATATAATTCGTGTAAATTGGCAGTCTATTATCAAAGACAAAATCCCTCGCACCAATATGCTCGAGGGATTTAATCAGACTACTGTGAGTCTACTTACACTCTTTAGGGATGAAAATTTAAAATGTGGATTGCATAATAATAATAATATTTCCCAAATGATACATGTGATAAATAATACAGTTAATACTTAATAATAACAATAGATCCAAAATATATGTTTTTTATATGATATATAAATGATGGGTGTAACAAAAATATGTTTTAATAATGATTTTAGGAGTAAATAAATGAGGCAAGGGCTCACGAAAGTAACCTTGTAAATGATTAATATTTAGGTGTGGAGATAATTAAATAATAAATCTAAATAATATATCTAAAATCTACGTAGGGACAGCTTATTTAAGGACTTAATACAAACATAATTAATAAATTATTTGATGTAATTGTTTATATGTACGTTCAAAAAAAGGAATGTATTTTTTTTATATACATTAATTAATGTTTTTTTTAATCTTGGTGTGACGTCTAACCATTTTCGATTTATTTTCTTAGCAATCCGATATAGTTTATTTTCTTGAAGAATGGTGGAGTTTCAGCGAGAAAATAATGGGACTAAGGTAGGCGTAACATCTTTGACCTACAGTTTTTTCAGCTTTGAAAACTACAACTGATTTACTTTTAAAATATCTGGCGTCATGCAGAAGCGTAATCTGTGTCAAGGTCCCTTTATGTTCAAATTGCAATCGTTTAAGTGAATTTTGAAGAAATAATTGTCTTCCACTTTTACTACGCATTCCAATTTTTTACAGTCATTATTCGTTACTCCACCCTATGCCATAATTCCGTAATTGATATGGGATTGTACGAAGGCATAATATAATGTTCTCAGGTTGTATTTCAAATATATCTCGATAATATTTGAATCTACCTAACTTAATTTTGAGTTTTTTAACAATAAATTTAATCAGATAGTTCCATCTTAGATGATCGTCAACAAATATGTCTAGGTACTTAATTTTATCAGGTATTTTTATTTTTTATTATGCTTTGGCTCGTGTTAAATTGTAGTGTATTATAATTTAGGACAATATTATTATAACAACTAAATGATAAGCAGTATGTTTTTGAAAAATTAATAGTTAATTAAAATTATAAAAAAACTGTATTATGTTTAAAAAGTCATACTCTACTACTCGTTTTAATTCTGACCAAATCTCGGCTTTATATAACACCACAGTATCGTCCGCGAAACTTGATTTTTTCCACTGAGGATATTTTAAATAACTCATTTATGTAGATATTAAAAAGTATAGTGCCTAGTACCGTTCCTTGTGGCACTCCATGCCATACTGTTTTATTCAGAACTTAGCAATATTAATATATTTCACCCCTTGTACACTACCAAATAACTTGTCAGTTTCAATGATATGTCTCTCAATATTTTCAAACTTTTTTTAAAAGCTTAGTATGGCAGACCATATTAATTGCTTTGGCTAAGTCGACGAAGATGCAAACTGATTTTTTCTTTTCATCTAATGATTTACATATTTCTGAGATCAAGTCAGCCATTGCATCCTCAGTTGACGCAGCCTCTTTGAAACCATACTGATTTTCCGACAAGATGTTATATTTGTTTAGATAAGCTACTATTTTCTTTTTCAATACTTTTTTCACATATTTTAGATAAATTACTCAATAGGGAGATCGGCCTGTAATTTGATACTTCAGATTTATCTCCAGACTTGTGCTATATGGCTACGATTTTTTTTTCTCTAACTTGTTGGCCTTGGAAACTTGTCCTTTAGCCAAATATGGCTGCGATAATCGCATAATTTTTAAAGACATACATGAAATTTGATACATGGAGGATTCTCTGATAACAAATTTGATGTTAAAAACATTTTTTGGAAAAATGAGCCTCGGAAAAAAATGGTTAGTAAAAATTATAAAATAAAATTTCACAGTTGCCCTGTTAATTGGGCCTTATTAAGTACCTAAAATGGCCCAATTTGAGATTGTAATTCTGTATTCCAAATAAGTTTCCAAATTATATTTTCACAGTTTAGTAACTCTGTCAATTCCTTGACTACTATTAGGTACATTATTTTTACGATTTCCCAGTAAGTAAATGATTAAAATTACAAAAACTGTACAATTTATAATCTGATTTAAATCTGGATTTCCTGCACTCAAGGTTTTTCAACCGCATTGCTTTACTGAGTTATATCTCATTCAAGCAACGAACTGTAAAATCGAGAATATTATTGAATGGTTGACAAAAAGTGTACTTTTGCATACTGTATGTGTATATTTCCACTAAAATAAATCAAATATTTTGTATCGTTTGTATTATTGCAATAACTTAAATTTTATTATATAAATTATTGTTTGTAGGAGTAACAACATTCATTTTTTGTCCACTTAGTAGTTTTATATAACTATTACCAGTTTCTCTCAGATTTGTTATTAAACCAAAACTAAATACTTCTTAGTAAATAATTCTGCTGACCTGCCGGAAACAATTAATTCGAATATAATTTATAAATTGAACAAAATTATGCAGCAAATTTGAAGGTTACGTAGTACGGGAAGAAAGTCCATCGACCTCTTTTAATAGACCCAGCTCATAACATAGTTGACTAGACCATTTATTATAGTTCACTGTCCATGGTGTTAAAATGGTTGCTATATAAGCTTATAAGCTGTTAAAAAATCTTATTTATTACACCATATCATTGTATAATTTTTTAATACTTTGGAATAATATCATCACAGTTCAGATTCAAATAATTGTCAATAAAAAGGATTTTATACAAACATAAAACTTTAATTCAATAGCTGACAGTTGCTTGTGGTAAGAAATTCCCAATAAAACATTGTCTTTTGTACGAGGTGTATATAAAAATTGTTTTGCTAAATGTATCTAAAGTGTCTCAACCACAAAAGTAAAATTGTAGTTCGCTTGGGAAGTATAAAATTGATTTGTCATCGGAATATTTCGAATAAAGTGTGAACTTTCAATATGCATCTTGTACTTTCTTCCGTGTATTAAAAATTAACAAATTACTTCAAACTTTTCTTCTTTCCTGGAATTATTTTGAGACTAACATGGCAACAGTATCATCTGCTGGTATAATAGAGAACGAGAGTATAGAAATACTGAGTGACCAACAATTGTGTACTGGCTTAATAAATGAGTGTGAAATAAATTCATCTCCGTCAAAATAACATCCAGAGATTGACTTTAAGAGAATTAATGTAGTCATGAAGATTTCCTGTTGATTGAATTCTCGTATTCTGACTATTCACATAACCACTGAGATGAAACCATGCATAGTCGGCAATGTCCAGAATGTCGTTATTATTTAAATTGTTCATATCAGGAATCACTCACAAACATCCATTTGAGGACAGGTCCATTGCATTATCTGATGAAAATAAAAGATGGGTGTCCATAATATTTTCCATTCTCAAGAATTCTTAAAGATCCAAATAGATATCACGAACGTAGTAATCAGCATTTTTTATTTCAGAAAGTTCATTTTACAAGGATCCAAGGAAAATGTTAGATTTTATTATTCTCTATGACTCTGTTAGATACACATAATTAATCATTTTTAGAGTCTCGCCTAAAAATAGCCTATTCTTGGAGATTCCTCCTTCCTTTGTGTTAAGAGAATAATGAGATAACACTTTCTATTTTAGACACAATAAACTAATAGATAGCTTTTCAAGAAATTAGTAATCAGTTCAAATGAAGCTCTAACTGACATAAAAATAAAATCGCAGCAATAATGGTCTATCAGCAACTTGTATTCGAAAATAAATATGTAGCCTTGACTGTGTTCTTATTTATCTCTCAATGTGAAATATATTCACATACACATAATACATAAGACAATAATTATTTACCATGAAAAGTAGTGGAACATGATTAAGAAAAATTGTCAAGTAGCAGAAGTTGAAAAGGAAGTAGTACATCTGCAATAATTATAATTACTTTACTGTTATAACTTAGAAAGTTGATAAGAGATAAAAGACATCTCATGAACGGCAACGGTAGAACAAAGAGATATGTAGGAATATGAAGCAACCTTTGACAACAGTTGAAACAGACACTGAACTACAAGCCAGAATAAGCAAAAGGATCAAAGTGTCAAAATTGCTTTGGAACGGGAAGAATACAGTAATGTGTTGAAGACTTCTAGGGCTTGTGCAGAAGGACAAATATTCGGGGAGATATTACATATGAAACTGTCAAATCGATCGAATGCTGAATGAATTATAGAAGAATCGGTGGCACAGAGTAATCTGCAAGAACTAAGGTCTTATGAGACGGTAAGTAGATGTAGGCTACAAGGGGAGTCTGGATAGGGATCTGATAGTGAATCAAATCACCAAGATCTTAAAATTAGCAAAGGCTTACTTGCTAGAGATGATAGATGCAATGAACACATCTATAGCTGACCTAGAATGATCCATACTTGATGATGACATAAAAATTTTGATCGATAAGGCGTCTATAAAGAACTGAAATTGCATGCCGATGGCAATAATAGCAAATACCTTTTTCCAAGTGAAATTACACATACATTTAAACCCACAATATTGTCAGTTAAAGAACTCCATTAGTACTGTAGGAGCTGCCAGGGATCGGATTATTAAAATTTCATTATCATTGTCAAACGTTCAATACAAAAATCAAAAGTGGAGAGAGTCACACAAAAACTAAAAGTCGACAATACCGTGATCAAATCTTATATGATTCATCAGAATCCTTCACATAATATGCTTAAATATATGGGAGGAATCTGGCTCGATGGTTTGAGACTCTCGATCCTGATGCTACTGCGAAAAAAAAAAAGAAAAAGAAAGTGACTGATGTTGTAGCTACAGTCTGATAACATTAATATCGCATACCAGTGAAATAATATAAATTTTTCATTTCAGATATCAGTATCATCCACCTGACCATATTCCAGCTTGTTATAAATAAGAACACGAAGAATGGTACAATTTAAAAATAAAATAATACCACAAATATATATTTCTAACCTGTTAGTTTCAAATATCAATTTTATTAATGCAACTTCCAAGTGACATTTTAAATACCTCTAGGTCAATGAAAAGTATAAGCAGGCAATAAACTTCATCGAAATATCCTATATATAGAATGAAACATAGAACATGAAATATAGAATGAAACATTTTTATGACAAGGTAGATAAATAAGTTCATTTTAGGCCTTTCTTCTCATTTTTAATTGAATCCTCATGATCGTAGGGGGTTATGTAGATACTAGTTTAAACTGCATGGCCGTGAGGGACTGTGTGGATGCTAGTGTTAGAATGAGAATTGTCAAATAAGAAATTAGACAAATTCATTTTAGGATTTTAATTTGCTAGCATAACCAGAATTCAGGTTATCGAAAGAATGCAAAGATTTCATTTATATTTTTACACAAAGTTTTTCTTTTAATTATAGATAGTTATTCTTTCTGCTATTTGCAAAATCCTATAAAGGATGTGTTTCAATACAATCAATGTAAGATATTTTTTCTAATAGATCTATTATCTACACACAGGATCTTAGTATTTTAACTACCCATGGTATGTAATTAAAAATTCTACCATAACTAGAAAAAGAATATAATTTATTAAGTAAAAAACGTTTATGTATAATGACTAGCTTGCACATCGGGTTTAAAATTAGTTCAGGCTAAATATTAACTTCTTTTCCAGAAGCAAATTCTTAAATTATTCACAATATTTAAATTGCGAGATTGCATAATTAGTTTTAATAGAGAGCTAAGAAATACAAAATGTGCATAACGAATAAAAATATAATACTATTGGGAATAATTGCAATAATTGCTTTTTTCCTGTCGACATGTAAATGTTTACAATATATTTTTATTCAAGCTGCTAAGGTATTATTTTTCCAGGCGGTGATTATGATTATATACTCAGGTGTGGTGCAATATTTTGGAACAATAGCCCATCATATATGATATTTTTTAATTCACTGTTAACGATTATTCATAGTAGCAGTCATGCATATTACATAGGCTAGTAGTCACAAATGATATCAGTGTTAAATGTTTCAAAGAAGCTAGAATTAAATGAGGTAATGAATCATTTCAAATCTAGAAAATATTCGAGGTCGATCATACATGTACAAGGGGCCCAAGAAAAGTAACTTGTTATCTGACATATCTAGACCATTTTTAACATGTAGAAGTAATCAGTGTTTTAGATTAGCAGAAGCAAATAGGCATAATAGGTATAAAAATTAATACTTTTAAAAAAATCACATTTCACAAACTTAAATAAATCGTCGAAATGTATTAGAAAGGTCAGAGTTTTAAAAAATGAAGTCCTAGCACTTGATCGTTACACATTTTTTTTTCAGGTTGACCATGTGTATTTAAACATTTTGAACTCAGAAAACTATTCCAAGCTTAACAATTCTATTAATTTAACCAGCTTGAAGGAAGGATGTATCCAAATTTTGAAGAAATTTACATTTTTATTCTATATTTTGTCTCACAACTCACATTATTGTTCTTTCTTCTTTTCAAAACGTAAAAGTAATCTCCCTTAGCAAAAAAATATAATTGCAAAGTAACATACTCTATTAAATGTACAAGAGTTTAACATTTTTCATAGGTTGAGTTTCTATTGCATCGCAAATGTCTTGTATATATCATTATTAAAAGATTATTTTTACTTTTAAACATCTGTTAGAAATATCCTGAATAAAAAGTTGTGCACCCCAATACGAATTTTTTGTCAGAATAATTTCTACATGCATTTAAAATTGAAGAAATATTCATTCTTATTACGAGAAACTAATGTTACGGTCGTGTTTCAGAGGTTATAAATATGATTGTTAAATTTCCCTCTTTTCTATGACTTTAAGTCCTCTCAATAACAAACTATTATGCTTTCTAGAATAGAATAACCGTTGAAAAATGTTAAGCCCAAATAAAAGGTACCACATCCTGCTCGTCTCAGCAAAAATGTTTGTGCCTCCGTTCTATCTAGAATGAGATATTGTTATATTAAAATCGATAATATTACGAGAAAATAAATTATTAATACACTGGCGAGGGAATGAATTTGTTCAAAGAACTTATCCTTCTCAAGAGGATGTTTTTTGGTAAAGAGACCTTGTATTTACGTAACAAAAAATAGCCCAACCACACCTACCTCTTCCAGAATGAAGCTAGCCTAGGAAGAAATTTTTTAATGATATTTAAAATCGAAGATTGTACTACACTACGAAATGTTTAAATTAGAGAGCTAATTTAATTAGCTAGAAAATATAATATTATTAACTTTCTCTGCGCCGGCGCCATAAACATTTGTCAACTGTCATTTCATTTTGGAAAGCACATTTTTTGATCATGAAGATTTTTAACAATAAAGAGACCTTTAACAATGATATTTGAACAGTGAGATTTTGAAATATTTCCAACAGTCATTGTGTTCTGGAAGAGGACTTATATTAAGATAACACAAAAATATGCATAAAACTTTAAAATCACCTACAATCTCCCAGATACGTCATCATCGCTAATTAACGTAAAATTTAAGTTTCCTCGTATATGTAAAAAATTTTGTCAAGGGAAAAAAAAATATTAAAAATAAAACTGGCCTTTTAGTAAGGATATGATGAATCCTGGATATGGTAAAAACTCAACCTACTGGAAAATGTAAAATTCTTTTACATTTAAGGGTATGGGGTACTATTGTTAATAGTCCTAACGTTTTGGAAAAGTTACTTTGTTGTTAAGGAAGCTTATAAGTATTTACATCTTAAAAATGAAAAGTGCTTGTAACTTTCTTTCAAATTTCGAAGGTAGACGACACAAATCTAATTTTTTCCAAGATTTGTGGCTAATAAAACTAGCAGAATTTTAATTCTGGAAACAGTTATCTGTGTTTAAAATATCTATATAAATATGTTCATTCTGAAGGGAGCCTGTAACTGTCACGTGCTGTGACTCCATTTTTTACAGCTTTAATCTCTCTGGCTGCTCTTCTTGATGTCGGACACTTTCTGGCCATCTTGTTTTTTAATTTTAGGCATGGAAAGCACACGTACATAGCTTTGTAAGGAAGTCATAATTCACTAGGTTTTTATATCTTGAAGTATGTCCAAATTGACTGATTCACATATATTCCACAAGTTTATTTTTTCATAATTTATGTTTGATAGAAATAATTAACTACATAGTATAGAAAATTCTTATAACGCTGCCACAATAGAATGTCTCTGAGAGTATGTGGAGAATGAGCAGCAAATATGCTGCAGAATTATATTGTTCTTGTAGTGCAATGCATTCTAATAGTCAGTATCACCATGTCAATCAGTGCAAATAACTATCATCCTTTCACAAACAGAAATGACGAGAATAAAATCTTAATCTGGTAAATTATTACACTTTCAGTTCACGTATTCGAATTTATTTGCATATACCGCTATATAAGTACATCCATGTTAGATTTGGTAACAAATTTAATTATAACGCAGACTTCACTATGAAAATATGAATAAATTATTACAAACTTAGTAGCAAATATAATTGTATAATTAGTTATAGTTGTAGATTTATACGTGACTGGAGGACTAACTATGAATTTAAATAAGCCAAATATGGAAATTGCTAAATTAAATAATTTGAAACATTATTATTATAAAATCTACCATACAACGATGAATATCTCATAGTGTGGATATATCCAATTTAATATTTTAATATAGAAAATATTATATTTTCATCACTATCACAAATAGCAGTGTCCCCTGAATTTAACTTACAACTACATCCAATTCATTAAAAATTTTATATGCAAAATGAGTGAAGTAAAATTAAGTAATATGAATTGAAATGAAGTGAACTGAAGTGAAATGAAGTGGAGTGAAGTGGAATGAAGTGAAATGCAGCGAAAATATTAGTCTAATTCACTAGTTCAAAAAGGTGTTAATTCTTGAAATAGCTCCTAAAAATATGAGCGATAGCTCATTGAATTCGAAATGACGTCTAGAAAAATGTGTTAAAATGTTTTATTAGCACATAAAAAATTGCAAAAGTTATAAACAAATTAAGATGGACAAAAATGGCATTTAGTTTTTCGCTTATAACTAAAAACTATAAGCGATAACGGAAATCGGAAAAAAGATTCTTAAAGGGGAGGAAATTTCCAATAAAAAAGTCCCTACTCCCGGAACTCCATCTCCATTAGTTATCATTTTAATTTCACGCTGAAAATAGGGTTCCTCGCGACCGCTGCAGGATGCGAGCACCACCTCAAAAGAGAGTACATCACATAAAATCATTTTTTTTATACTATTAGATATCTATTGAAAAATTTGAAAAAAATATGGTGTATTCGTAACACTTCAAAAAATAGGGTCCCGTTGGAAAAAAATGTTAAAGTTTATTTTTCAACTTTTTTTTCAAATTCGTTATCATATTACTATTGTTACATTGAAGAAAGGCATCCATTAACGTAAAAAAAAAAAAATTACGCCAATTGTTTATAAGTTGTTTATAAACAAATGGACTAGTTTTATATTTAAAACATTTTTTTTTACAATTCTGTTGTCTTGAGAATATTATGAATTTTAAATAAAAATGTTTTTCTTAAAAACATTATCTTATTGTTTATAATCGTTTTTTTTACTATCCATCATTTGAATAATTAGTTAAGAAATAATTTTTTTCTTAAAAATCATAATTGGCAATCGTCAATAAAGTGACAAAAAGAAAAAAAATGTTTATCAACAATTTCATTGTTTATTAATTTAACAATTTGTTATAAACAAATTATGACAATTTTAATTTTTTTTTCTAAATCTTAAAAAAATTACAAAAACAGCCATATGCAAAAACATATTAAAAAAATTTGTTTGTATTTTTTATAGCGTTTTTCAATATTACACGATACAGCTGAAACGGGCACTTGAATTGTCAACTAAAACACTGATATAACTTTTAAACTATTAGAGATATCACAATAGACATTCAGGTCGTTTTTATAGAGGATTAATTAATCTCTAAATGAGTTGACTCCCAAGTTTGTATTATTAATCATCAGGTATTATGCGCATTTGTTTATAGAAATTAGTCAATTTGTTTATAAACAACTTATAAATAATTGGCGTAATTTTTTTTTAACGTTAATGAATGCGTTTCTTTAATGTAAAAATAGTAATATGATAACAAATTTGAAAAAAAAAATAGTTTACAACTTTACTTTGGTTATTAATTTTCTGTTTACTTTAAAAAACTATAATAAACAAAATAAACAATTTTTAAAAACTTTTATAATGTAATCTTGTTAAGTATATCTATAAGAAGGGCTCCAAGAAGCGAAAATTTTATAGGCCAATTATTTAAAAAAAAAAATTGTCTCCAATGATAACGGAGGTCCCATACAATTTCGTTAACAATGGCCTCACTTGTTGAAAAATAAACTTTAAAATTTTTTTCCAACGGAACCTTATTTTTTGAAGTGTTACGAATACACCATAATTTTTTAAATTTTTTTATTGATATTTAATAGTATAAAAAAATGATTTTATTTGATCTACTCTCTTTTGAGGCGGTGACGCATCCTGCAGCGGTCGCGCGAAACCCTATTTTCAGTGTGGAATTTAAATGATAAATAATGGAGATAGAGTTCCGGGATGGGAATGTTTTATTGGAAATTTCCTCCTGTTTGAGAATCCTTTTACCGAGTTCCGTTATCGCTTATAGTTTTTGAGTTATAAGCGAAAAACTAAATGCCGTTTTTTTCATCTTAGTTTGTTCATAACTTTTGCAATTTTTTATGTGCTAATAAAACATTTCAACACATTTTTCTAGACGTCGCGTCATTCCGAATCCAATGAGCTATCGCTCATATTTTTAGGAGCTGTTTCAAGAATGAACACCTTTTTGAACTTGTGAATTAGACTATATATGAAATGAAAGAAACGAAATGAAATAAAATGAACTTCAAGTTTCATGGGTTTAAATTAGGGTAAAGAAAGGTCTAATATAATAAGAAAAAATAGTTTCCATAAGAATCAAAGACCAGGACACGGGGGTAGATAGGCTCAACGAGGGAGTTAACCAAAGGGTTCAACCACCCCCTTGGTGAAAAAAGTTATGTGATGAATATGTTATAGATGAAAGCATACACCTTCCTCTAAAAGAATTTCATGAGTTGCCACCTTTTATTTGACCGCTATGCTATGCATTCTAATTTTAAAGATTTTCCAAAAAGAAACATTTTTTTTAGGAATGTTTTGATTTTTTTGCAAATATCTTAAATATGCGATTTTCAAGAAAAATGTCAGAATACCTTTTTGCAGATAAGCAAATTGACAAAAGAAAACGTCTTTCGCCGTTTTCTAAAAAAATTAGTATTTTCAACGATATAAATAAAAGTGGAAAATGAACAACTCTAAAAAAATTTTTTGAGTTCCTTTGAATATCTTAATAAATAGACGATTTTCCAGAGAAATGAAAGAATTCCTTAACATTTTCTACAACTTTATTTTTGTTTGAAGCATTTTCTTGTCATTACCCTAATTTAAAGTTTGGATATAATATATATGATTTGGAAATAATTCTAAGTTGTGGTACATCTGTCCTTGCGGGCTGTACTAAAAACCATTTCCTGAATTTTTATTACACAATCCCAATATAAACGGTTTTATAAGTGTCTACGGCGGCGTTTAACTTCTGCGTATTAATCCTATAATTAGCAGAAGAGGCACATAAAAACTTTTGACTTATTGCTGCAAAGCAAATTAAATAATTCACGGAATGGATAGAGAGACAAAATTAAAGCAGAACGAAATTAAAGCATAACTTCAAACGTAAACTAGTGAGCTTTATTGTGACAATAATTCTTGATACTGTAATGTATGCGAGTATAAATGACAGAATTATACATAATTAAATAACCAAAACAGATAAATCAGAAATGCAAATAAGGATAATGTAATCTTTAGCGCCATAACATGCAAGGGATAATAGAGAAAGCCAGAAATTTATATTTATTAACAATAAATAAGCAGTTGTATACTGTGCAATGTGCAGACCTTGATATGCAAAAGTATTGAAAGATTATATCGAAATAGGTTTTATTTATTGAATTCTTGTTTTCTTGTTTTCTTAACCGCTTCTCAAGTCACCGAGGTAACTCCTTGAAAATCCAGAATGATTTTGTATTAGGTGAAGAGAAACTACAGTTTATAGTGGAGTCCGAACCACATCTTGGGGATAATTTTATAATTAAAATTATTTCGCGGTGAGCAGGGATTGAACCTGCTTCGCTAGGTATGCCAGTATGCAAGCTAGACGCGCTAAACCACTGAACTACCGCCTCCCTTATTAGTAACATTACAATTTTCATTCAAGGAATTAACATTTGAGTTTCTCACACAATCCGAAATTGATTCTGTTAGAATTTACACAGGTATTAATGACGTATTGAAAATACCTGACAGAATTCTTGTTTCTTGGATGTTTAAGGCTATGTTAATAAATATTTACAAAACCAAAAGTAGAAACAACCAATGACTATGGTTTACAACATGTATGTTTATTAGTTGAATGTTTATCACTGACCTTGATCTATCATTTCATACCGGCGGGTCCACATATATACGCGCCTATAAGTATTTTCAATACAAAAAAAATCGGTCACCCAATATAAGTGTATCCGAGGCTCCAATTCACACGGCAATAAAACGAAACTAGATGTAAACATACACTCCGTCCGAATATTGCAGTTTCTGGCTACTGAATATTTTATAGGGCAACATCCTCAATTTGTTTGAGAAATGACAATTTTCTGGGTATAATAGGGATGTTTTCTATTTTTTAATTGTAATAAAAAATGATAGTTCTAAGGCTACAGAAACACGATAACCATTAAAACGCCTAAAATTTTTTTTTCTTGAAAATAAACTAGAAATAAAAACTCCGAAATTAACGAGGCTAGTAAACGATCCCTGCAGTGAGAGTAGCGCACGTGATGTCATAATGCTCATAGCGGAACTCGTATACCAACGTGATATGGATTGTTTGTTTCAGTATTGTTTTATCTCTGTTTTTGTAATGATGGGAGACTCAAAAAGTGTGAAAGTTTGAAAGTTAATAGAAACAAGTGTTGTTTTGTTCCTGGATGTACAAATACATCAGTAAATAACCCAGAAAAGGTTTTTATGTCTCTGCCACAAAATGTAAAAAGAAAGAAGCTTTGGTCCTTATTTAAACCAATGATATTTTTTTTAAACTTTTGTTACCTTAAATGCATTTATCAAAATCGGTCTCCGATTATTAGGGATGGCAACGATGTATCGACATAAAATAAATGTCGATATGTTAATCTTAAACCATGAATATATTCATATCGTTTTTTTGCTGCAAATATATCGGGTTGAAATATCGATATTTTTCTAAATATATCGAAAAGAGTCAACTTCCATATCACCCCCCCCCCCCCCCTGCTCTTCGAATTTTCAATCGAGATAGAAATTTTATCCGCTCTTCTAAATTTTAATCGAGACAACTATTGTACTGTACTGTAAAGAGCCTTGTGATGTATAAAATGATTCATATATCGATATATTACATTTTTTTGCCATCCCTAATTCTCATATGAAACGTGCATGAAAGCCTAGCCACTATATTTGCGAGCGTTTAACTATGAGCAATATGACGTCACACCAGTCAAGGAGCGTTTCGCGCATTCAAATGAATATTGGTATTTCTTTAGGGATTTTCCCATAGAACAAATTTGTTGATTTTTGTAAAACTTTGTGGATATTATTATAAGACTATTTTTAACCATTTTATGATGTTTAAACTGGATTTATTTTTTTTGTGAACATCCCTATTTATATTTTTAGATCGAATCATCCTCCAATGATGCCAGTGTGATAGGAAAAACTCTCACGGTGTACTATGTAGTATTTTTTATTTTACAGGATCTTATTGAAGATCACAATTGTCCCCATGAACATTTCTTTTATTAAAACGATTAATAGCTTTCTTTATTTACCAACCGATTTTTCAAAAACAAAAGGGTTCTTCCCCTAGCTAACACTAGCTTACTGTCCAATTTTCAGTTCCGTTGGATTGTTATGTTACCGTGCTTACAAGAAACGTGACAGACGAATGAACAGACAGTGTCAGAAGGAATCTTAAGGCAGCAAAAATCATTCTTTACGCCTTATTGGATCTTTGGAACCGTTAAAAAATTCCATCAACTTTTCTTATTTAATTATACAATTTGACACAAAACACTGTACATCCATTTTCACATGTTTAAAATAATGTTTTGACATTTAAGTCTCTTAACCCCAAAATTGACAAATTAAAATGTTTGAGTTTTTGACCAAATGTTTAATGCAGACGACCAACATTTATATACGAACATAAACGTGAATGTGCTGGGTAGATAACGTAGCAGCCTAGCGCGCAATTAAAATGAGGTGTTAAAATAGGAATTGGTTATTTTCTTTAGATAAATGTCTGAAATATTTTTTTGTATCATGCATGATTGTGTGTACCTAAAAATGAATATCACTGTAAATATTCATTGGGTATTATTTGCAAAATGACATGTCAAAATTAGTAAAATTGCAATATACTCAACACGATAGTAAGTTGAAATTAAACTAAGCAGATGACTACGAAGTTGTAAAATGCTAAAAATTTATCGTTTTGTTAAAATATTTACGAATTTTTTTTACTACAATTCGTTCTTCAAATGAAACCCCCAAGGCACTAAATAATAGCAAGCCATAAATTATTTTACGAATAAATAATTATGTTATAGTTTGTTGTTTTCCTTGTATCTAAAATTTTGAACAGAAATTTATTATATGCTTACCTTTACATGCTTCATTAAGTACCCCAGTATAACTTCTTTTTTCTCGTTTTTCTCATTTTCATGACACACTCCAATGTTGAGCCCCATGACGAGCGTTCTCATAAGATTACTTTCGCATGCCTTCCATATCACTTTGGGCGTATAGCATGCGATTGCCTAAAATAAAAGAAAATGGTATTTGAAACCATTTAGATGACAGGAAGAGAGAATCTTAAACCTAATGATGCGGTAATGCCGTATTTGCCAAAGATATTGCTATTGCATCATTTACCTCAATCGCTAAAATGCTATAAGCGTTATGTCTGCCGATGCAAAATTTTATACGTAACTAGATGTAACTAGATTCGAGTGGTCCATTACCATTTAAAGATGATGAACTAAAAAGTACCCATTTACGTTTTCTGTTACTTTTGTTACTGCTATTAAGTTGGAGGACCTGGTGAAATATTACACATTTGCTCCGCCCCTGATTACAGGGTACAACTAATATCATTACTTAGTTACTGAAATCATTCAAAACGTAAATAATTTTTTTATGTGTAATTAGAAGGAACAGAACTACCACTTTGAATTCCATATTTTTACCCAATAATAATACAATCTGTTCCCAATCGTGCCGACTCCTAGCCACAGATACAACCTCATTGCACATTTAGAAAGTTAATTTCACTCTTTCTTCGATAATTGTTATCTTTTAAATTGCTATAGATAATTTTGGTATCCTGCGGCAGTACAAGCTGTTCACTTATTTTTGTAAAAAATTTCAACACTTTTACATTTACTCAATTCAATTGTCTGTTTTACGGTCAATGAATCGACATATATTTTTGTTTACAAGAAACTTGTTGAAATATTACCAAAAAACTAAGTCTATTGACTCGGCTTGTCTCACCGACGGAGTTTGATGTCACGTAGATTGTATTAAAATTTTATTCAATATATTTTTTAGCGTAATTACAGATCTAGCGTGAAATATTCAATGATATATTTTTTGAAATATTTGTCAATCTCCACAAACTAAGTTAAATTTACTGGCCCAAAAAAATTATTATTCGTTTTCTGTAGCAAGTAGAACGTAACTGTGAAGTAAAATAGAATTTAATAATGAAATAAACATACACCATTAAGCAAAATGATGTCCCTTGAACTAAATGGAATTAAGCTTGCACTTGTAAAGTGGATAACAAAGCATGGGGTCGTTTTCATTTAAAAGCCAAAGCAGCGTAGACACCGTCTCTATGTTTCTTTGATATACGTATAGTATAACATTTGCAATTTAAGTTTCACTATTTTTTCATATATTTTCTCGAAATTCAATTAGCGTGCTTGATTCTGTTCATTCACTTATAGTAATATTATTACATATTTTTCCCAATGTTAATTTATTTTTTCCTCACCTCAAATTATCGGGAAACAGAAGAATTTTGAAAGTCTAGTCAAGATCTGAATAAGTATTATTGATTAAATGTACACTGTGGACTAGAAAACGTGAAGTTTACAGCAATTTTGGGACAAACTAGAACTTTCTATTCAACTTGAATACTAACTATAATTAAAGACGACTGAACTAATTTTCAGTAGGAACAGACAAAGTGATTTATTATATATTCTTATTTTTTCTCTACACTTTCTTTATCTTTAAATAAGTAAATTTCACCCCTAAACCTTTGACTAGGTAGTGTCCACCAACTAGACGGTACGGCAATTTTTGTTTCATTAATAGGATGGTACAAGCTATCACTATTGCAAAGAGTTTTGTCAAAATGAATAAAATTTTGTATTTTTGTCCCATTTTTTGAAATTCAAGGGTGCTCACTCCACCGACGTCTTTTAGCCATACCGGCCGCGGCAATTACTTCTTTGTGGAAATCTAAACTAATATTTTTGCATATTTTCAGCTGTGTATAAATGGGTGTGTTGTCGGTGCCGCTAGCTCTTAGACTATATCATTTAAATGCCTCATTTGGAGTACAAGAACGCCAAAAGATGAGAAGGTGTTATTTCTTTAGAAAGTGTATGCAAATTAGTTTAAATTAATGTTCAAATTTCATTGTTTTGGATTTTGTGTGATTGTAATAATATTACTAAGCGCTTTTAATACTTATACAGTAGCTTTTGTCTATTATAAACAGTTTTCTCTCATAAAAGTATCGAAATGTCCCATTCAAATTCACTGTAATTATCAAGTTTTACTTTTACTTCAAATGTAATTAAGTTAATTTAAATCCATCCCAGTTCTCAAGACATATTTATTTTCAAGTATTCTACTACTGAGCAGAAAAAAATAATAACAAGGTTTTTTTTCCAGAATTTCTATCAGAGATGGCAATGTGATACGTATTTATTACTCTGACCCAACCAAAAACAAAATCTCGAATTTTATCCTGCGCATATGACGATTAGTTTCTATTTTGGGTCCACATGAAGTCCTGAAAATTTCATAAAAAAATATTAAGATTTAGAGGTCGCTAGTGTGATTTTTTAAAAACTCATTCAGTCAGTTTAATTCTCACGGTTTAAATTCATTCGGATATGAAATTTTCGAATAAAGTACACGCTCCAGGTCATGGTTAATTCTCTATATAGATGCTGCATCTCTTCGTATTAGCGAAAATGTTTTGGAAAATTGCAAAAAAGGGCAATAATTTAAGCTTATGTGAGGTAAAGGTTGAGAAACCATTTTTCTTCTCTTGCTTAAACTAAGCAACACTGAAGTGAGAAAACGTACCGAGAAATTCTGGACAGGCACGATGGGTCAGGATTTTTTTTTTCAAAAAAATCTGGCAAATATCTAGGCTTGAGTGAGTAGAACTTCGAGCATCCATTTTTTTTCTCAAATTGGAATATATTATATTGTTATGCATTACACCCCTAGGATACGCCCATGCCTAATAGTGACTGGAAACTAGTAGAAAGAGATAGAGTTTTCTAGAGTGTGGTGGGAGAAGATTCTCGATTGCGTTCTGGATGACTCTGGAGGCAATTTCAGCTGTAGATAAAATAAAAAATCGCCCTTTTTTTGGCTACCAAGTTATCCAGAAAGAGAAAAAAAAGAAAACATTGTAGGGAGTGATTAACATCTACTGCTCGTGTAAGCATTAAAACTTTGTATGACAAAATTATATAGTAAAGATGAATTTTGGTAATTGTTTGTGAAAAGCCTAAGACCAGCTAAAGTAACTTAAAACAAATCATACTATGCATTTTTGAAGTGTTATATCAGTCATGTGTATTTTCAGGCCTTTGGTTTCCGCTGCTTTTCTCCCTTTTCTACTGTAAGGACAAATTTTATGCGAGTATCACATGAAATAAGAGGTAAATTTAGGAACAAATTTTTACTGGTATCACATAATTTCCTTATTGTGGTAATTTTGGATTTCAAACATGAATGCATAGATACTTGTGTCCCTTCTATGAACCATCTAACAGCTGTTGGGCGGGGATATTAATTTAATAAATATTAGTTAAATAAGATTTGAGCTATTATACCTATTTTTTATGTGTTATATTGATAATAGTGCAGATTTCTCTATTTTATTCATTTTTTACATGTGATTCCTTAAATCAGAGTAGTAACAGTGCATTTTAACTAGGCACATCGAGGCTGACGTTTATATCATTTTTTTTAGTGTCGTTTATTTATTGTTATATATTTAAGATTTTTTATGTGTGTAATATTCCACTGATTTACTTTACGGGAATATTTTCACCTCTTTGTATCGTTAACTACTATATCAAACGTATATGCCGGTATATAATATATGTCACATTTTCTTGAATTTTATGTCATTAAATATTTTTGTTTTAAATTTATTGGTCTATTTTATTTCCCCTTTCTGTCGATATTATCGACTGGCGTCCGCACTTAGCTTATTTAACGCCTTAAGCAAATATTCATAATATAAAAACGAATGTTTATTAAAGGCAAACTAACTTATCCACAATCCTAACTGAGCTTACCGGCCTGTTGTCGCTTACTATTTAAAAAGCTGATATGTTCGCCACAAGCGGCCCCAAAAACATAAGGACTCGTGTCTGGAGCGTGCAGTTTTTTCGAAAATTACATGTCCGAATGAATTGAAATCAAACCGTGCGAATTAAACTCGACGAGTTTAAAAATCTCACACTAGCGACCTCTTCTAAATTTTAATATTTTTTTATGAAATTTTCGGGACTTCATGTGGACCCAAAATAGAAACTAATCGTCATATGCGTAAGATAACATTCGAGATTTCGTTTTTGGCTGAGTTACCCTAATATTTATATTGTTATGTATTATTTTAATTACTTTAGAGACTTTTTTATTCAATTATTTAACGTCGGTATATTTCCGCTACTGGGGTCAAATTTTGCTGAACCTGTTCTCTATCGAAGAGTGGGATTCTTTATTTGCCTAACATTTCATAGACACGGAACCGACTGTTTTACATCAGAACGCGTTTTAGGCTACAGCGAAAGCGATAGATAGTGCAATACTGTCAAATGCACCATACAACAAAGAGTGGCCAATGTATCATGAAACATCTATTATGACTGAAACATAGTCTCTATAGGATTTTGCAAACAGTAGAAAAAACTATCTATGAGAACTTAAAGAAAAACTATGTGTAACAATATTAATGAAATCTTTGCATTCTTTCGATAACCTGAATTCTGGCAATGCTAGCAAATTAAAATCTTAAAATGAGTTGGTCTAATTTCTTATTTAACAATTCTCATTGTACCAACAGCATCCACATAGTTCCCACGGCCATGCAGATTAAGCTAGTATCTACATAACCCCCTACGGTCATAAAGATTCAGTTAAAAATGAAAACAAAGGCCTAAAATGAATTTGTTTACCTACCTTGTCTTAAAGTTTTTTTTTTCATTCGAATGGATTACATTTTCATAAAATCTATCATTCTGTTTCTTGGAAATGCTTGGCCTTTGAAATGTTTTTTACCCTTATTCTGGATCTCATCAGAAAGACATAAGGCCACTCATAAAAATGTTTCATGCAAAACCACGACAATTTCCATGAATAAGTATGAAATATTTGACATTAACTGGTAAAAACAACAGATTATCACCTATCTATTAGCTAACTAGTATTGGAGCATATATATTCTATGCATATTTAAAAGTGAATTATTATTTGTTTGCTTATAGTTGTAATGAAACATATTCTTTATAGGATTTTGTGAACAGTAAATATAATTATTTCATACTTATTCATGGAAGTCGTCTTGGTTATGCATGAAACACCTTTATAAGTGGCTTTATGCCTTTCTGATGAGTTCCAGGATAAGGGCGAAAAACGTATAAAATGCTAAGCATTTCCAGGAAACAGAATGATAGATTTTATGAAAATGTAATCCATTCGAATCGAAAAAAAAAAATTTAAGACAAGGTAGGTAAATAAATTCATTTTAGGTCTTTGTTCTCATTTTTCACTGAATCTTCCTGACCGTAGGGGTTATATAGATACTAGTTTAATCTGCATGGCCGTAGGGGACTGTGTGGATGCTATTGTTACAATGAGAATTTTCAAATGAGGAATTAGACAAATTCACTTTAGAATTCACAGAATTCAGGTTATCGAAAGAATGCACAGATTTCATTAATATTTTTACACGTAGTTTTTCTTTTAGTTCTCATAGCTAGTTTCTTCTACTGCTTGCAGAATCCTATAAAGAATATGTTTCATCGCAACTATAAGCAAACAAATAATAGTTCACTTTTAATCTATTATGACGTTGTGGATCAGCAACTCCCAGCCGCAACTGATTTAATTTTTTTCGAAAAATTCAGTAAAGGCACTGTGTATTAATGTTACATAAGGTCACCCCTACAACATACATTATTTAGTCAATTACTTATTTATCGCTTATATCTCAGTTTTTCACCTCCCCACAAAGTTGTAGGAGGTTACTAAAATTGGTCCAAAATCGAAAATTGAGATAAGATCAAATCTTTACGTTTTGAGGTCCCAGGAATCCAAAGAAGTGGTTTTTGAATTTTTATTTAACAACAGTTCTTAACTTACATTTAACAGGACGATATTACATGGAATTCAGTCCTGTAAAATACCAATTCATGTCCTGTTTCTTTTAATGAATTTTAAATTACATGCTTTACAAGAAAAAAGTATTACAACAAGTGAATTGTGGAGAATAACAGATATCTTTTTCTTGTAAAGTAAGTCTAAAGGGTAATAATTTTTCTAAAGCTATAAATCAGTAAACATTTTCATACCTGGAAAAAGAGCACAAAACAGACCCACTGGTAGTAAGTGTAATATTTCTGGGCATGTTCATCGTTGAAATCATTCGCTATACCAGGATGGGCAACTTCTTTGCCGACCTAAACAAAAAATAGAAACACTTTAATTATTGGTTAGAAATAAACGAATTACGATGGCCCATCATTATCTCTCGGACCTTGTGTTGGAGTTTTTTTAGAAGCAGCTGTAAATTATACATCCTGGTTTGTACCAGGTATATATTCTGGGTGCTGGTTATAAAAACTCACAGGTTTTTATAATAGAGAAATAATAAGCACCTGTTTTACATATTCCAAGAAAATAAAGGATTTCTTAGATTTGATCACGTAACTTGTTGAAGCAAAATACAATGTTGCAAAATGAAACAATACTACCTATTTAATTTTAATTTTAGCTCCTGCTATAGCTGTTTCAGCCTTTGTCAGCATATAATAAAATATTCTTACACATCATGGAAATATAATAAGGCGAAAGTTTTCGAAGAATCAGTTTCGATAACGAGACTGAACGAGACTGAAATGCGTCTAATCCTAATTAACGATAACGAGGTTCGTATTTCGTTAAATATTAATTTTGCACATGTAAGTACGTATTAATGATAAAGTATGCCTCGCAGCAAGCATCTCTGCAAAACTTGTATAGACTATACATTCTATAATAATAGAAATAGATTCTTATTATTAAAGGAAAGAATTTGCCAAGAACAATGGTGTGGTCTTTAATATTACCTGTACTCTTTGTAATTATCTTTTTACAGGGATGTAGTGGTTCCATTCTTCTCTTTTTTAAAGTTTTGCGTGTGATCTCTAGTTTCTTATTCCATTATTACTGTCAGTATGATGTTTCTAAATGTAGTCATAAAATGTATAAATATTATGTCGATTAATTAAAATGAAATCAGTGGCCCATAATTTATTCAAATAAAAACTACGTAATAACATTTAACCTTTATTATAAAGGTTCTATTATATCGAAACTAAATGAGGTTGCGGCATAGGTATATGTAGAGCACATTGTTGTTTATATGATCATCTGCAATTGACGCTATAAGGCAAGGGTGAATAAAAGGAGACAAATTTTTTTTAAAGCTTTTCTAGAACAAAAATAAAGAAATCCTTGTTCGAAACTATTCGAAATTATTGAATAACAAAAAATAATATAAAATATACAGAGTCTTCATGTGAAGAGCATTTTAACGAGTATGTAAATATCGAATTAATATCAATAAATATGGTACTCTTAAATATAAAACTGACGATCCGGTAACTCGTAAATCTCATTAATCTCATTCGCAGTTGAATTAGAAACAATACATACAATAAAAGTAAATCATCTGACTTAAAAAATTATAATGCCACTAATCTACTGCATATTCTTATTTTCCGAGAGAACTGAAAATACTCCAAAGAATATTTCTATAAAATGCTGAATAACCAAGTGATTCTTAACGCACTTCAAAAATGTTTAAAAGGAGGTTGTATGTATTTTTTATGTTTGTTCAATCATTAGTTCTCAATCAAAATTTGGCGAGAGTGATAATAATAATAATAATAATAATAATTTATTAATTCAGTCGATTGCGATTACACAATATAGAATCAGTCAATACATAATAAATTTATAAAATAATCCATAAACAAGAAAACAATAAAAGACAGTACATAGGACAGATTTAAAATAAGAACTACAAACAGGTAGCAGGTCAAATATAATTAATAAACTGGAAAACATAAAATAAAGTATTATAAAAATATTATAAAACAATATTATAAAACATGCAATAAGAAAGAGCGACAAACTGGAATTGAAGTTAATTAATAAAATCAATAAAATAATACATCAAAAAATTGCATATGCCATAAATAAAATTGGAAAAAAGCAAACAGAACAAATCACAATCTATCCTCTAAATACTCATTAGAGGAGTAATAACATTTGTCATGTAAGAAACTTTTTACCTCTTTCTTAAATTGTGTTTCATTAAGAGATTATATTTATTGGGCAGTTTGTTGAAAGCTTCAATTGCTAGGTATTTAGGACATCGTTCATAAAGAGAAGTTTTCTGGTAAGGTATCTGCAATATGCCATTGTTACGAGTATTGTACGGGTTCTCTTGATTTAGAAGAGGGAAATTTTCTTTTTTAGCGTATAACAACAAATTTATGATAAAAATAGGTGGCAGTGGTAAAATTCCCAACTCTTTAAAATGGGCTCGACAGCTCACTCGTGCATTTACGCCAGCCATGTATCGAATTGCTTTCTATTGTAGTATAAATACCCTTGAACATTCACAGGAGCATCCCCAAGTAATTATCCCATATGAGGCAATTGAATGGAAATGTGCATAGTAGTACATTTTTAGTAAGTATGAATTGATTTTGTACCGCAGTTGACTTATACAATAGCAGATTGGTGCAGATTGCACAACATGTCGATGTGGTCTTTCCAGCTACAATCCTTGGATAAATGTATCCCCAAGAATTTTGTACTATTAACCTGTTTTAATGAAGCCTTATTAGATTTTATTAATAAACTTTTGGAAATGAATAAAAATAAAAACTGACTTATTATTCAATACCAATTTATTGTCAACTAATAGTGTATGGACATCCGATAATTGTTTATTTGTATTGGTGATAGTATTACTTAGGTTTTTGCTGGTACCAAGTAGTGATATATCATCTGCAAACATTATAAGATTCGAAGATTTTAGATTATTAACATAAATTATGAATAGTAACGGACCCAACACTGATCCTCGTAGAACACCCACATCAGTGATAGTGATAACAAGAACAATAGGTGTAAAACAATACAAAAGTATTTTTAATCGATTTCAATATCGATCTTAGCTAATAAGGTACAATTAACCGAGTGTGAAATTTTATTTTATAATTTTTAGCGAGTCCTTAAAGGCGATTTAATTGTTCAAAAAAGAAATGTTTCGCTATTATTAGAAATGTATATGTGTCCGTCGGTTTGAATTATTAAGCTGTAACATCAGACTCTTCATCAGGGAATCCTGATATTCCCATGTACCTAGTTTCATGTACATCTGCAACTAACCAGCTACCAAATTTGCCAACGAAATTTGAATCTTATCTTGTTTTAGATAGTCTAGCCAACTGTAAACTGGTCGTAGTATCGTAGAAGAACTACAATGGAACAACTATAGACCATGACTAATTTCTGTTTGTCGAGAAAATAGACATTTACAATTACTTTAAATTTTCAACAGTTTTTAATTTATCGAGGTTGAATAACCCAGACGGGATGAATAAGCTGTCACTGACATGGTGAATCAAAAGGAAATTGTACCTAGGTCAAGAAAGCAGTGACCTCGTATAATGTGAGGTCATGATGTCAACGACTTTAAATCAGGTACATAATCTCCTCAATAATTAGTCGGTGCGTCGGAGGTCATGAAGTTAATGTACATGAAGGGAACGATCTTGGAAAATATCTGTTAATCACATGTCAATAACATGGAGGGCATCGGCTTCCTCATATTGGATCAAAACGTGGAGAGATAGATTATAAGAATACATGAAATTTTAGTGATTATTATGATTTTAGTGGAGAGAACCTCATGTGGTTTATGGGGACCATTTTTGCTTTAAGTGTTGAAATAAATTTAATCGACATTCTCCTATTCCTATTACCCAAAATCGCTACCTCTCTATTTTTAATTCTGGGAAGAATGAATCAATAATTTCCTTTTTTAATGATAATTTCTACATTGGAGAATTGAAAGGGACACAAATAATACTTATTTCAATAATTTGTTAATTTCATAGCCTATTAATGTATAGGCCATGAAATTGATATATCTTTCAGGTAAAGAGAATAACAATTTCCAAATAGACAGTAGAAGAAATACATGACTTGCTAAAATCCACACGTTATTAGTACCAATCGTTTACAACTACGTGTAATTTTACATTTACATACTCGTAAATTATCTATTAAACTTATTGAGATGCGAGAATGATCCTAACAGATGTATGCGTAGTAACTTAGTAGAATCAAATGAGGTTAATAGTAAAAATCGATTAGTTCTAACGGCATAACGAATGGCTATATAAATGTCAAAAACCTAAGATAAATATTTTCTGTGTAAACCTTCTACTTGAAATCCCCTCGTCGTCACCCCAAGAGAGCGAATTCGTTTTGGAGTCAAGAAGGAACGTTAAAATCCCCTTTTCTACTCGGTTCAAACGGATTTTACCACAATATCATGTAGAAAAGCCCATGCTGTAAACAGAAAACTCATTTGATCAATTAATTATCAGTATAAATCTAATATTGCTTAGTTAAGTTGTATTTAATTAAAAGTTATTTTAGATACAAATGACTGAAAAGCTGATTATATCAGAGAATGGTTATTTGTGTATCTTTTTGTTAATTTCGATACAGGCAGTATACAATTAAACAAAAATCATTTATAAAAATACAGGTACTTGTTTTATTTATTGGTATTCTTAACCATGATGTATATTCGTATAAAAGAAAGGTGATTTTCACACTCTCACTATGAATGGCTGTACCTAATTTCTTTAGGAAACAATTTTGGGCAAAAGCTCTTTTTGGAGAGCAATCATCTCCAAAAGTTTTGTGGCAGGCTCTAGAAGCAATATGTTCTATTGCAAAGAAGAATATATTATTTTTGATCGAGAAATATTTCTGTGAATTAATTTAAATTTACATCTAGGCATAATTTAAGAAGATAAGCTCTTCACCAAAAATGCTGGCAAACAAATGTGTTACTTGGATCGCTATGGGCATTTCATTAACCGTTTCTAAATGGATTAAACTTTTAAAATATTTAGGACGTGTTCAAAACGTTTTTTTTTTATGGTTATGTTTTGAAAACATAAACTCATGAATTGTAAATATGAATTTAGTGCGAATATATTCAGGAAATTTGTTAAATTAGTCAGGGTACTTTAAATACTGCGGCTAAAATCTTTGTATAGATATCAAATTAGTTTGATGTTATCCAGGGATTCTTCGGTTAATTCAAATGGAAAATTCTTGTATTTCCTTACGTTTCGGCTTATTAACCATCGTCAGAGGTAAAACTACAATGTTTACAATAAAACACTTTACAACCTGAATATGGATTACTTACAATTATTGTGATTTTTATAAAAACATGTAAGTAATGCATAATCAGGTTATAAAATTAAATAGGAAAATCGTTTCTTATTGCAGTTTTTCCTCTGGCAATGGTTAATAAACCGAAAAGTAAGGATATGTGAGAATTTTCCATTTGAACTGACCGAAAAATCCCAGGATAACATCAAGCTAATTTGAGATACTGATAATTCTAGTATGTTCAAATTCTTCTTGGTTAAAATAATTTTAAGTAACATTTTGAATATAGTGCTCATACTTATGCTGTCCGTATGTATTTTAAGGTATTTTAATACATGTGAACAAAAAAATTTTTAGATCGCTTAGACGTTGATTTATTTTTACTTTTTGTGTTAGTAACATGGATATAATTGTTTCATAAAATATGTAGTTTAATATTTCAAAATAAACGACTTTTTGTAAAAAAGACAATTTTTGTGTACAACAAAACAAGGGGTAGTAGAGAAGAAAACCTAAGAATTCATAATGAGGCAAGTTAAAATTTTAAAGGACTCGCAGAGCACTAAATTTTAAAAACAAAAAGAAAATTAATAATTTCTCTAATAATATAGTAAATTTATATACGATCAAGAAATTAAAAAAATCTGTACCAGTATATCCATATGCAGATATCATGGTTAACACATGTCAAGAAGGTAAACTCAGTATGAAGTCAAGAACGAACGTTAAAATTCCCTTTATTTCTACTGAGTTCAAATGGTTTGTAACACACACAGAGAGAAATCGCTTTCAAACATTTTGCACAATGTTGTGGAACAACGTCATGTTGCATTTTTTTAAACAATTGTAAAATTTTAAGGCACAACGTTATATAGTTTTACACATTTTAATTGTGCATAATTCTTGTGAGTTTTATTTATCCAATATAAAGATTTAGTTACGATGAATTTATTGAAAACTTCGACCAACAAATTCACGAAATTTAGAGTTATATTTATTTATTTCTTCTCAACAAATCATAGCCAATTTAACTAAATTAATTGTTAATAGTATCCTCAAACTATATATTTTGTTGCCATTCTATTTACAATTAGTTTTAAGTAATTGTTTAAAGGATTTGCACAACTTGTGTAACATAAAAGTGTGATTTTATTTTATAAACGGTTGTTGAAAAACTTGTGAAAGTAAGAGTCCCAATATATTTATTTCCGCTGAACAATAATAGTAATCTATGCCGCCCGCACAAATTGCACAATTTAATGACATACTATTCACAATCAGTTTGGTGATATTGTTTTAAAAATTTTTATAATTGTTTCATTCGTTTCACGTAATCAATTACGCATCAGATCGAGGTGATATTTCGCTAAATGAAGACGTACACTTCCGAATTATACAAGTACTTAACATTTGTGATGGAATTTGTTGAAAACTTATTAACCGAGTGGGGTTTCCTAGATGTAATTCCATGCAGCATTCACAGAGGTAAGTACTTCACACAGAGTTACAGATTTGCATATAATATGTTCTCTTAAATTAGCTTCGTCAACATATAAATATAAAAATGGTTTCTTGTTTATATGCGAAGAATGCATGATACCTATCTTCTAATACTTGATTTCGTTTACAGCTTGAGAGTACTTTCGTTTTCTTATGCGAAGCGACAGAAAGCTGTTCCTAAACTACTAAACCCAAAAGGCAAACTTGTAAAAGAACTGCTTCAAAACGAAGATATTCTAATGGTAAGCAATACATTTGATTTTGGTGATGAACTGATAAATATTATTTTTTTTTTTAAGAATATGACGCGATTACGACATAAGCTTTATTACTACAAACTGCGTTAATAGAAGCTAAAAAGAAGAAGAACTGAAAGCCTTCCAAATTAGAATTATTAAATGGATTTATTTTATGCATAAATGTAAGCTACCTACTTCTTTTCAAGTAGAAGTTTATCCATATAAAACTTATTTGTATTTAAAAAAATTGAAATGTTTTCATTTACCATATGATAATATATAAATGCATGCTCTATTATGTATTGTTGTTCTGTTAAAATAAAATATTTATTCTTTAATTTTTTTATTGAAATCCTTTAGGAATACCTCCAATTTTGGAAATAATATTTCACAATTTGTGTTACAGAATAACACACTTAAAATGAAGTGGATACATATAGTGTGTGAAATGAGTGTACAGTGAACCAAAAAATATATACATAATTAGGAGATTATAGAGTAATAAATTGTGCAAAACTAACTCCGGTTCATACATTACTGAACAGCTTCTTTGAATTAAGTGTATATATTGTGCAAAATGAATTACAAAGTTGACAAAATAAACATACAATTTGAGGATTTCTCATTTAGAAATTGTGGAAAACTAAAACACATTCTTTTAAAAAAACTATAAACATTGTGTCACTTAAGAGCTCAATTTTTTGTAAATATGTTTTACAAATGAAGAGGTATAGATGTGAATGTTTGTATAGGAAACCTTCAATATATATTTTAAATTTTCACACAAATTGTAAAAACTAACTTCCACAAGTGGAATAAAATTATGTATTTTTATGCAACCATAATTCAACTTTGTAAAGAATTCAATTTATGTGATTTTTAAGTTTGTACAAAAATTTCAAACAATGTTAATGCATAAACTGTACAAAATCATTGCCCCAAAAATGTATTATTTATTTGCACAAATTGTTCCTGTCACCATTTTAAGGCCAATTTGGAGTACAATTTTCTACAATTGTGGTAAAATATCACACACATTTTTCTCTGTGCAATGTCACTCGTTTTAAAATAATAAACTCGTTTAATCAATTATGAGATAAATCTATTATTGCCTAGTTAAGTTAAATTTAATTAAAAGCAATTTTAGATAAATGTTATATATTTCAGAAGTTTACTTAATCCAAAAGGAACAGGAAATACTCTTTAAGTGTAGGTAAATAATTTATTATCTTTATTTTAAAGATTACAAGATGGTAATCTTGTTTAGGTACTTTTCATAGATTTATACTTACTTTGTAAATATAAAGTCGAGTTTTTCAAGATAGGAACGGTTTGTGATATTGATTTAGCGGAGATATAATACCTAACTTACAATTCATACAGAATATCTGAACCGATGTCAAAATAATAAGCAGAATGTCGTAAGGTGAACGGAAATAATGGTTAGATTCACTTAAAAAGACGACCATGTGTTTCAACAGTTTCTCCTACGTCCCTAAACTCCTAAACCGACTTAAACAATTTTATTACATGCTGTCACAAGAAACTCTTTTCTAAAAGCCTATAATAAAATTGATTGAATCGGTTTAGGAATGCAGGAGAAATTTCGCTCACCTTAATATGATTAATTTTCTATTACCTACTTTAAATTATTTTCTCAAGGGATGATAGTCTCGTGTAAAGTTAAATATTATTTTCTTAGAGTGATGTTCTGAAACAATTCGTGGGAGGGTAACTGCAATGCCCGCAGGGAGAGTTGAACACATCTCTGGTGCTGAATCAAAACCGCTTATTGTGCCATTTAATTTCTGAGAGTTGACAGCAAGGGTTAGTTGTTAAGGTTTGGGTTATGCTTTCATCCTGTTTTCTTTATTAGACGGGATTTTAATCGGGCAGATCCTTTGTCAAATAATATACAAAGAATATATTCTGTTCAAATTGGATGTTTACCAAATCAGTTTTTACAAATTTAGCTCAAAGAACTTACAATTCTAAATTAGTGTAAAACTAATTAGAGAATCATTGTGTCTATGTTTTTATCACATAATCTTTTTGTTAATTTCGTTGAGAGTGACATACAATTAAAGACAGATTATTTCTGAAGATATAGGTACTTGTTTTAGTTGTAAGTTTTAACCGGGTGTATTTTCGCATAAGACAAAGGTGACTTTCACGATATCTCTATTTTCTGACAGTAATCATGTCCCAACATTTAGTGCCAGGGTTTAGAAAGAAAATATGTTGCACCGTGAAGAGAATTAAAAATGAAACATGATTTTTAGATTAATTCAGAATTATATCTAGATATATTTTTGCAGAACGTTGTCCATTAAAAAAGTTGTACTATGTACCTATAAGCAAATAAATATGCGAATTAATATGTTATTTTTGTTCTGGTGGCTTTGTGAACAAATAAATAATATTTGGACTAGACTAAAATTTTCATACACATATCCAAAAGTTGTTTGTGTATATCTATATCTGCAGGCATGTGTATGTGTATGTACCTCAATCATTTCTTATATTTCATATAAGGTTAATAATTATAGGATATAAGTTCTTATTGGAATAGATTTCCATAACCTTTCCTTATAATATATATGTATAAGAAATCTTGTACATAAATTCGATATTATTGAAAGTGTTCCTGTTATTTTCTTCTTTTGTTTGTGTATTGTGTACAACTTAATTATTGCCCTGAGAATGGCAAAAATATCGAGTAATCTGCAATATTACGGACAATATTTCTTCTACATTATTATTTATTATTATTGCAATTATAAACAAGTTGATGTTGATCTAAAAAATTTCAGAATTTCGTTAACACCAGCTAGACTAGTTAAAATTTTGAAAGATTTAATATTCGTCGAAAATATTTTAATTGACTTTGGTTATATAATTCACGGGTATGTTGCCGAAAAATAACACACTCATGAATTGCAAATATATTCAATACATTAAATTAGTCCAAGAATACCATGGTCTAACATTTTGTATAAATATAATAGTTAATGTATTTTCATACTTAGTAAAACTTTGTGTATAATGTTTTTGGGTTTTTATTTTTTTATTTAAGTACCTAGTAGAATTTTGATATCGCTCACATTCACAGACTTATAATTCTGCTTTAAGACATTTCTAGGAGAAAGCTAAACTCCTTAATTAGTTCACGGAAATTAACTAAAAAAAGGAGGAAACCTGGACAAAATTAGTAAAAATCTGAATTGTTGCACGGACGTTCTTTAAGGTATTCCAAACCTAAATCTATAAAAATAACAGAAATCCCAAAATGACTACCCAAGATTGAAGGTCAAAGTTTTTTCAAATATCTCCCATCCTATGCATCGGATGCCCATGAGGTCAATGTGAAAGTGGTAGAGAATTAAATTATCTTCAAGTCGTTTTTTTTTTAAATTTTACCACCCACTCCACCTTTTCAAGATATTTAAGGTATTTAAAGTCAAAGTTTCAATAACATGGTTTTCCCAAATATCTCGCTCCAAAACTATCAGACTGCAATAAAAGAAAGTTGTAGAGAATTCAATTATTTACAGGATTGGTATTTTGCATTTTTCCCCAATACTTCGCCCTTTTCGAGATGTTCAAGCTCGAAGTTTAAAGAAAACAGTTTTTTGCAAAAATCTCGCTTCCTATAACCCGGTACGTCCGAAGCATAATTGTATTCTCAACAACTTTCACATTGACCTCATGGGCATCCAATGCATAGGACGCAAGGTATATTTGCAAATAACTTTGACCTTCAGTATCTTTGATAGCCATGTTGGGATTTTTGTGGATTTAGGTTAGGGACATCTTAAAGAACGCCTGTGTAAAAATTCAGGTTTTGAGTAATTTTGTCCAGGTGAAAAGCTAATTTCCGTGGACTAGATCTTGAAAATGAATGAAACGACAAATTTTCAAATCTTGAACATTTTTCAAATCGATATTTGAATTTTTTAAGGACCACCGATATCGAAACGTGCATGGTAAAAGCTTTCCGAATGAAATCTTTTTCTGTTTACATAGAAATGTAACTGAATCTTCATAGCCGTATGGGGTTATGTGGATAGTGGTTTACTCTGCATAGCCGTAGGGGACTGTGTGGAAACTAGTGTTACAATGGGAATTGTCCAATAAGAAAGACAAGTTCATTTTAGGATTTCAATTGCTAGCATGACCAGAATTCAGGTTATAGAAAGAATGCAAAGATTATAAATCTATAATTTTACAAATAGTTTTTCTTTTAGTTCTCATAGATAGTTTTTTCTGCTGTTTGCAAAATCCTACAAAAAAAAAATTTAGAGATTTGCCAAAAACTTCATTTTCGTCTAATTCTATTTTTAATTTAAAGACAAAGTCGATTCAAAAAATATCATACCACATATAAATATAAAAATGCGCAGTTTTTCGCCCGGATATTCATTGCTTGCGTAATGGTTCCAATTTTTTTTTTACAAAAGGTGCTAAACTACTATTCTAGCATCTGCAATCGCTGTACCAATTTTATAGAAAATTTAACAGGATTGAATAGTCTAAAACGCTCACTATGGGGCTACTTTGAAAGTATGTGCAAAACCACAACTGTTTTCCTTTTCTTATTCAATTTCTTGTTTTACCGGACTATTATAAATAATATAAATTATAGATATCATGAATCGCATCGCATAAAGTGAATAACGTAAGTATTTATGTATATTTGAAGTACCAAATTTTCCCAGCAGTTGACCCATTGGCCCAAGCATGATTTTATTGACTGCATATTTGGTTTGAACTAGATTGGAACATTATTTATTAATAGCAAATTAAATAAAAATCAATCTGATCAGCGAGCCTTTGACATTTCACACGAATATTAAATATAGGACCGGCGACAGTTCCTTGAGAAACATGATGTAGATAATTGATTCCTATGGTTTGGGGCTACAAGTGACGTAGGCTTGCGGCCAATTCTTACCAGGTACCTCTTTTTTAATAATCTTGGTCAAAATCGTATTAGTGCGTACCCGATAAATCCCGAAACCGTTTTCACCGGATGTCGTTTCCCTTAAAATTGGAGTAAATAACTATTTTCCTATATTTCGTTTTATCTGTTTAACTGTCTGTTCTTGTTAATTCTCTCTCTATTGTGGATCAATATGTGTAACTTTAACTTTTTCTGGGCTAAGGTTCAAACGGTATCGTTTGAAAGGACTAGATGTTAAGGACTTCTCGTTTCTGTGATTAAATTTAACGAAAACTATATCGGACTTTCCATCGTTATACATTTAAAACACAAGGGGCATTTTTCTCCTTGATGTCATTTGTTTATCAATTAAAGTTTAAAGTTTTAAAATATTCTCCACATAATGTAAGTAAAAGAGATTTTGAACTTCTTGCCGTTAATACAGAGCTAGCTACATTCTCAGTGGAGGAAATCTCAGAATTGGAAAGACATAGTTTAGCTAATATATTTACCTCGACAAAATGTAATACTAACAAAGGAGAAATAAACCTGTTGAACAGCATTAAACAAAAACTGGTGAATTATGATTTGGTTCTCTGTAAAGCGGATAAGGGCAACACCATAACAATTTTAACAAAATCAGAATAATATAATGAAAAAATACAAACAATCTTAAATAGTGAAGACTTTGAAAAAATCAATAAAAACCCTACCAATAAATTTCAGTCTGAAACTATATCTAACTTAAAGAAATGTAATACTGTTATTCAAAGTAATGAGGCATATAAATTAAAAATTATGAACCCTTCAGTCCCCATTCTCTATGGTCTTCCAAAAATTCACAAAGTAAATAACACTATACGCCCCATAGTGTCTTACAGCAATGCTCCATCTTATGAATTGTGTAAAAAACTAAATTATATTTTACCAAAATTAATAAATTATAAATCTAAACATTCCATAAAAAATTCTTTTGAATTTATTGAAAATACAAAAAATTTAATAATACCAAATAACGCAAAATTAATCTCCTTTGACGTTAAAAGTCGTTCACCTCAGTTCCGCTCACAGAACTAAAATTAATATTAAATAATTTAATAGATAATTCACAAATCAGCGAAACCGAAAAAACAGAGTTAAAAAATCTTTCGAGAGTTTGTATTGAACAAAACTATTTTCAGTTTAATGGTGAATTCTTTAGACAAAAAGACGGGCTACCAATGGGTTCACCAATTTCTCCTTTGTTAGCTGAAATATATATGTCAAACTTGGAAAATTTAATTTTTAATAGCAATAACAGTTTAAATACACATGTGTTTTATTGGACTCGATATGTAGACGATATTTTTTGTATATGGACCGGTATAGAAAGGAACATAAGTAATTGCCTTAATTTCTTAAATTCTTTTAATAGTAAAATTCAGTTCACAATGGAATCGGAGCAAAATAGTCAATTAAACTTTCTAGATATTATAATATCAAAAAACATAACAATCAGTTGAAATTTAGCATCTACCGCAAACCTACTACTACAGATACAGTAATACATTATAATTCGCAGCAATCATGGCAAATTAAGATTTCACTCTTTCGTAGTCTAATACATAGACTGACGAATTTTCCTTTAGATCAAAGTGATTTTGATAGAGAATTAAATATAATTAAACAAACTGCAAGAAATAACGGACACAACGAGTCACTAATAGATAACATGGTGAAAAACAAACAACGCAAAATGCTTCAAAAAGAATTTTTCACTGTGCCTAACAAACCTACAAAGTATAGTTTTATTAATTATGTTCCGAAATATAGTAACAAAATTTCTAAAAAAAATAAACAATTTGGGTATGTCTACAATAAGTGTGAACAAAACAAATATAGGAAACATTTTGGTTAATAACAAAGAAAAACTAAATAAAATTGATAAATCTGGTGTATATAAAATTAATTTTAAAGATTGCAATGCTGTCTATATCGGTCAGAGTGGTAGAAGCGTTGTAAACAGGGTAAAAGGACACAAAAAATCAATCTTAAATAACAATAAAAATACAGGAATGTCAACACACTGTATTGAAAATAACCATTTCATAGATACTGATAACATAAATTTACTTCATTCAGAAAGAAAAGGTAAACCTAAACTGTAAAGAGAGCAGGTGGAGAGGCATCTTGAACTGATGGGCGTTATTTCTTACAGTTAAGTACTTAAAAGTAGCATGTATAATTTAATTTACACTATTTTCCGGCTTACTATCTTAACTCATCGAAGAGAAGTATTATTATCTTTGAAAAAACACCTTCCAACGATTTCTTCAAATTTTCGTGCTTTAGATTATGTAGATTACGAAAATTAAATTTCAATTCCGTTGTCAGTCGTATATCAGTCTGTTGGAGTCATCTCTAATAAACCAGTTGACGAATAAACATATTTGATAGATAGTTGATTTACCAAGGAATGAAATATATCGGAAAACCTCAAAAAAACCATGAATTAGAAAATGCGAATGGAAAACTAAAGTAAATTATTTCAAGTAATTATAACACAAGCAATGAACCTGCTATAATTTAAGTAGTTACTGTAAAGAAGTAAAACGATGGAGGAACATAATACTTCAAATGTGATTGACACTGTTAACAAGAAAAAAACCTATCCAAAAGGACAAAAAAATACACGAAGTTGACATCCAAAAGATAGAAACGATTAATAAGTAAAAGGTGGCAAGAAAGGGGCAAACATTTTACAAATTCTTTACATTCCTCTCGCTTATCAAAATATTGTCAAAAAATCGCTATCCTAGGTTATTTTGAATTATCACATCTCAGATCAATCATATTATGAAAATTGTGATTTTTTTAAATTCAGGTATTCAAACTACCTGTCTGCCAGTCTGTTTGTTTGTGCTATAATTAAGAGACTATTTGACTAACAATTATTTGGTAGGTAGTTAACAGTTATTGCCAAGGAAAAGAGCCGGTATGTCTAGTGTAAAAGAAATAGTTTAAAAATGAATTATTGTTTGTTTGCTTATAATTGTATTGAAACATATTCTTTATAGGATTTTGCAAACAGCAGAAATAATAACTATCTATAACTAAAAGAAAAACTTTATGTAAAAATATTAATGAAATCTTTACATTCTTTTGATAACCTGAATTCTGGTTATGCTAGCAAATTAAAATCCTATAATAGGTTTGTCTAATTTCTTATTTCATTCACAGAATGATAGGTATCATGAAAATGTAATCCATTAGAACGAAAAATTTTTAAGACAAGGTAGATACATAAATTCATTTTAGGCTTCTGTTCTCATTTTTAACTGAATCTTCATGATCGTAGAGGGTTATGTAGATACCAGTTTAATCTGCATGGCCGTAGGGGACCGTGTGGATGCTAGTGTTAGAATGAGAATTGTCAAATAAAAAATTAGACAAATTCATTTTAGGATTTTAATTTGCTAGCATAACCAGAATTCAAGTTATCGAAAGAATGCAAAGATTTCATTAATATTTTCACACAAAGTTTTTTTTTAGTTATATATAGTTATTTTTTCTGCTGTTTGCAAAATCCTATGAAGAATATGTTTCAATAAAAAGATTGGGCATTCTAAAGAAATAATTAATGGGAAAAATGTTACAAAAGACTAATATTTGAAAGAATTAAATAATTAATAAGTTAAAGTTTCCAACAAGGAAAGTTTGGTGTAAATATTTTGACAATTTTTTTCCCATTTCAATGTTGTTCGTACATTAAGTAGTTTTTTTTTTGAAAACTGCATTTTATTACTACTTAGCAAGAGATCTCATTTCTGTATTATCAGTCGATCTTTCATAATATTTCTACAAAACGATTAAAATCCTGAACACTATTTTTAGATAAAACTGTGTGGGCTATACGACGCCACAATAGATGACAACCACACGGTCAATTTCAAAATTTTGTCTTTACACTTCCAGAGACATTTCCAAATAATTGATTTGGGATGCGCTTTGAATTGTAGTGCAAAAATTACATCCATCAACACAGGCAATTTGTCTATGAAGAACTTATGATATGGAATAGGTGTGTAGTGTAACAATTTTTAGTGAAAAGATTTTCACAATTATTGACCAGAGGGCGGAGACGTGCTCTTATCAACTCAAAGCGGCAGGGAAAACAACAGAGTGCTGTACAAAAATAATGATATTTCTTATACATAACAATAAAGCAAGGCTTGCTAATAATTCTTTCATTAACAATTACTCCATTCTTTCCTGCAGATTTCATATCATAGAAGTATGTACTTATCTGCAATCGTTTATAAAATGCCAAGACGCTGCAATTTACACTGCATTTCTGGTACGCTTTGTTTAAATAATATCTGCAGCATTTCTTAACGACAATTTCTAAAATAATTTGGTAACACTTGAATCTAAAACTAATAAGATTTTCATTAGTCTGAGAATTATTACGAAATATTGAAAAATATGTCTGTAAATAATCAATTTTCGATAATACAAAAATTTTCAGAAAAATATTGTTTACTCTGTTTTGCAATCGTGTGCAGAATGACGCTCCCCACAAAGTAATTACACAGCCCCACAAAAAAAAAGTTTTGGATCTGGATGACGGACCATGGTATTCCGATGTATTCTTCGACACTGCATCCGAATCCGAGATCAGAAAAATTCCTATACCCTTCAATCTTTGTGTAGAGGCAAAAACATCCCTACAATAAGGTAAATTTATGAATATAATATCACCAAGGAAAGAAGTATGAATTTTATCTCTCATATTATACACCCTCTGCACCCCTTCTATACCCTTCTGGGCATAGAATTGCGTCATAAAAGCTTCAAGCTTACAGGCTCTTAAGAATGCAAAGGAAATATGGTAGAGGGTGAATGCCGCTCCGGAAAAAACCTCGAAAATGATATAAACTACTCCCTGCTGGATAAAGAACACAGGGGTGGCGGAATATCTGGGAGAGCAAGTGCCCCTTGTTTTTACTACAGAATGGTCGCAGTGCATTAGCGATAATTTCCTTCGATTACCTTGCCGCATTCTGCAAGTGGCGAAAACTACCCCCAAACCACCAACAAGGGTTCGGAAAACTTTTAGGACTGGAGAAATGCACTTTGAGGGTTTTAGTTCTGAGTGGCAGGACAGTCGGTAATCCATCTCTGTAGATTTTCTTTCACCCCAGCAGTCAATGCATCTGTATATCCCTCATAGTATCACCACTATTTCATGTCTCTTTCATTCATAAACCCCATTTTATCTTCAATCATTCATCTTCAAATTCTTTTCCACATATAGTGAGTGCTGGAGTGAAACAGAAATCTGCAGAGATGGATTCCCATTAAGGTGGAGCGAAAAAATGAAATTTTGAATTTTAGTACGTAATAGTGATTAAAAGTTGTTACCAACATTTAGTGATCCTTAGCTAAAATTTCAGTAATTTTAATGAAAATCCTGAGGGCTCTACCGTCCTTTAAATTCAAATGAATACTTGGTAATTATGATTGATTGATTTTTCAAGCAAGTTAAGATAAATAAAATAACGCTGTGAATAAGATATTAACATTCTACCAACAGTTTATTGTCTTTTCTGTGACGCTAAAACAGCGGTGTATGGTCTATACAAGTTTAAACTGGCTCAAGTGATTTTAAACTGGCCTGTGCCAGTTTAACTCCGTCTAAACTAGCCCACTAGGTCATATAATTTTATTTCGCATTAAAACCCCCACCCCCATTCAGTTTATATTTGGCTGCCATCAGGTGATCGTTACACAACAATTTGTCTGCCTCCTTTCGACTATATTATTGTTCACTTTTCCAAAAATGAGTTCCAACAGTAAAAATACAAACACTAGAAGTTTAAGTGATTGTCCGATATTTGGTGCAATGTGTGAACTACTAATCACTGTTTTACTGACGTTGCAAGACGTTTTAAATCTTATTAGAAATGACTCAAAATTTAATCAGGCAAAAATCCACGTATTTATGAAAATCACCCAAGAACTAGCAGGCAGAGTTGAAATCGTTTGGAAAAATGCTTCTATTCCAACTGTTTCTAAAAATCGTATTAGAGAAATGATTCAAGATTTTCATGTAAAGCATTTAGCCTTATTAGATATCCTAAACAGAAAGGGAATGAAAGCTATGAAATTAAAGTGCAGTGTTTTATAATGGAGGCTACCCTAGTAGCACCAATATTGCACCAATATATAATCCATATAGGACCAATATATGAATATTGGTCCTATATAGGACCAATATTCACATATGGATTATATATTGGTATAATATGTTGTGCTACTAGGGTAGTAAGTTGTTCGATGTGAAAAAGAATGAAAAATACCCATTGTAGAAAGGAAATTCATTCAAGACCAAAGACTAACAAGAAAAATGTGTATTGGCATAACAGACGTCGCAGAATCGAAAAAGTTACAAAAGTGAGAAATGAGAGAAAGCAAAGAGTTATTGAACCTTCCGACTTCAGACAGTTTCGATCATTGTGATACTTTGCCGGAGAATGTTAAAAAATTTAAAAGGTCAGGCACGCCGGTCTCTATACCAGAAACAGAACGGCCTTTTACATTGAAGCCCCAGAACCAGCTACTTCGTATTGCCAAATAAGGGTACCGCTTCCTACTGTTTCAAGAATCTGTGACCACTTTGGGATTTCCAACCGGTCAGCAGCAGCGATTGTATCTGCTGTATTACGATAGATATGGAAATGATTACTAAAGAGGACACACAATTTGTTGTAGATAAAAGCAAAATATGAAGGGCCCGCCAAACGTGCTGCATGAATTTAAAAGAACTGTTTTATTTTAGGTTATTTTTTTATGACAGGAAAGACAGAAAGTGTAATGGAAAAATCGGGAGTACATTTCATCGAAGAGTGGTAATTGAAGAACACATATCACTTCTTAAAAAACCCGGATGTGAATATTGGGGCACGTTACACCAGTATCTGGCTCTGGAAAAGGCATTGCCAAATTCATTAGAGGCATAAAGTTGATGGACCTACTGGCGGTCGGCTGTGATGTCATAGCAGTTAATACTGGATGGAAAATGGTGGTCTACGATTCTTGCAATTGGAATTGAATCTACTGCTACAATGGCTGATATATATGCCAGTTACATATGAATGAGCTTTTACTCTTTTACTTTTCAATTCCCTGATGGACGAGCCACAGGTCCAAGAGAATACTCTGGAGTTATATCGTTATAAAAGTCATTAGAATGCTGTGGGAAATTACCTGCTGTAAATTTTGAAGCAATCAACATATGTACAAGAATATCGTAATTTTACTAACGTACAATTTACAGTAGAGCCCTGAAGATAACGCTTTTATGAAAAAACAAAAACAGTGTATTAAATGACTGCGTGAGAGCCAACTTTTTAACACTATTGCGAATTTAAAATCAAAAAACCACTAAACGTTTCACTCCACCCTAACTTCCATGTCTTTTCCCTCTCAGAATAAATAACCCCAATGTGCATATTTCCACTCCTAACGGTTTTCCGAACCCTTTTTTGAGGGTTGCAGAGTACGGTCAATGCAATTGAAGGAGATTCTCTTTAATTCACTGCGACCATTCTGCAGTAAAAATAAGGAACACTTGCTTTCCAGATCTCACACCACCCCTGTGTTCCTCATCCAGCAGAGGGTAGTTTCTGGAGGCTTGATTCTGGAGCTGCATTCACTCACTACTATTTTTCCTTTGCATTCTTAAGAGCTTGTAAGCTAAAAGTTTTTATGATGCAGTTCTGTATCCATAAGGGTATAGAAGGGGTGCAGAGGGTGTATCAATCCCTTCGGGCGAATTGTTACCCCCTCGCTGAAGCCCTTGGCATTAAAAAAGAAGATTACGAGAGATAAGTCCCCATTCATACCTCTTTCCTCAATGAGACTTACATTAGTAAACATACCTTATTGAAGGGATGTTTTTGTCTGCACAAAAATTAAAGGTTATAGGAAACTTTCTTTTTTGGTGAGGCTGTGTAATGTACGTATTTTTCAAAACTACATCTTCGAGTTCTGATTCCTGACTATAACGTAACACTTATTATTGTCTAGACTGCACAAAACAAGGGTTTTAGTTTTTGAAAATATTACGCAAATGCTGAAAGTCGTAAACGTCGCTGGACAACTCGAAGGAGACAGTCTGGAGTGGACTTATGCAGACAGAATCTTTTAATTATTCAATTTAATGTCAGTGTCTGGAGTTTGTATCATATTCTGTTTTATTGTTTTATTATATTTAAACCAAACGTGACTAAGATAAATAAAGGCCACTTGTGTCAGCAACGAGCAAAAGTCATTGCAGTCACCATGGATATTCGTAGAATCCCCAATTTAGTGCATGCTAACTCATGTCTGCCTGATTAAATCAACTTGTTCCTCGTGTCTTTTAGTCTCTCATACAATCACAATCAAAATATTAGATACAAGATAACCCCTCGAATGAGGACCCATGTTTGTTTGTGCAAAAAATGATAACATCTAAGATTGTGTCTTATTTATTACATAACATTAGATGATCTCGTAATATATTACACGCGTCAGCAATTTCTTTCAAAGGAACGTAATTCGGATATCCACCCATGATTACGACACACTCTGCTATTTACAGATTTCTTCTTGATTACTTTTATTTTTTATGGATATCGTATCAAGATTTTCACAGTAAGTAATAGTTTTAGAATGATTCTAATATATCATTTTCTAGTAACAATTAAAAAAGGGAACATATTTACCCTTACTTTCGAAAATGCAGTCTTAACATAATAAAACAAGCTAACCATTATATTCTTCGCCGATTTACTACACATGTTATATAATTGTTGCACATTCTATAAGATACTCTTCACAGTTTTTTTTTATAAATAGTATTAGTTTCAAACATTCTTTGTTTAATTACGAAACAAATTCTCTTTTCATTTAAAAAATTAATAACTTTTTTATTTATTGAACGTTTTTGTTCAAAATTAATAGTTCGTCCACTAGTTAACACTAACTTACTGCTATCCAAATTTCAATAGGACTTTTCGTTCTTAAGTTATCGCTTACAAGAAATGTGACGGACGGACAGATAGACGGACGGACATTTTGAAAGTTGTTCAGAATTCGATCACCAACACAGTCACTGATATGAAATTTTTTCTCTACGAACAATATTACCGGTTTTAGAAATGTGCCGATCGGATGCAATATACTCTTCGTTTTGTATTTGCGAAGAGTATAATAATAATAATAATAAGAGACTTCTGTGCAATAGAGGGCATATCTTTAATTCTTATTATATATTTTAAAAAGCAGGATGTTCTCCATTTGATACCGAATCAATTGTCGGAAGTTAAATATTCAAAAGATAGAAGCCAATATTGCTGCCATAACTGCAAAATTTTAGCAGATTTAGGTACATGAAATTTGGTACAAGGGACGATCTGAATTCTCCGATCACGATCAGTTTAGTTATAGTATATATCATCACTCGATGCTTCATAAATTAGATAATATTTTCTTTGGAGTCTTGAGTACAGATTGTAGTGTGTAGTGTGGTTGATATTACATATATGACTAATTTTTTTAAACAACAGTAAATTTACATCCTCTTAAAAATGCAAGAGGAGCATTTTATAAAACAACGAAAGTTCTCATGAAATTTCTGTTGTCATTATATTATTTTAAAACTTTAGATAAGTAGGTATTCACACCTTATCTATATATAAGAAGAGATATATATGGGAATAAAATTATGCAATAAATTGCCGAGCAACATTAACAACAATTAATTTACCTAAATCATTTTTAAATGTTGTAAAATTTTACTGTTAGATCATTGATTTTATTCCTACTGTAATTGACTTTTTAAATAATGTATTCTGCCTGTGAAAACCTAGTTTCCATAAACACCACAACATTTAAATTCAACACTCGAATAAGAACATTTGGCGTGCGTTTTGCTATCCATGTTAGCATCATCGTGAGAAGATTGAATCTTCTGATGATGCTAACATGGTTAGCGAAACGCCCGTGCACTGTTGGCATTTGAGTGTTGTAATCAAAAGTTTTGGTGTTTGTGAAAACTACGACTCCAAGGGCATCGTCGCACTGACGGTTTCAGCCCCCTCCAAAATGTATTTTAACTATTGTCATTCTGCAATATACTAGGCAATAGTTTGTTCGTAAAGAAAAATGGTTCATGTCATTTATTATATTTTCCTTTTATTAATTTTTCTGCTTATTTTTTACATTGTATGCAGACGGCAATAGTAATTATTTATGTACGAAGGGCGATATAGAGATGTTTATGCCCGCGGGTGACGAATTTCACACAAGACCAGTGGCGCATACAATGTTTTATATTTCAGTCTACTTTAGATACTTACATAATTTAAATGTAATAAATGAATTTAATAATTTATGAAATAGATATGGCTTGACGGTTGCCGGTCCTTGCGTTTGTTTTTGTATCCATAACAATGCAACTATTATTTTATTTATTTCTGTCCGTGAAGTAATAAAGTGTGTTGAAACTTTTCTAAACGTGATAATGCAGGACGAAGGAATTTCACAAATTCTCGCCCAAAGGGCCGCAGAAGCAAATGAGGCACTGCTACCAAAAAAATCGCTGTCACTATATGAGAAAGAATATGAAAAATTACAGAAAATTATAGAAACACAGACTTACAGAAATTCTGTCTAATAGCCTATTTTCACGAACTGGTACATACATACCTATTATTGTAATTTACAACTTTTTGTGTTTTTAATAAATTATTGTTCTTAAGTACATACTTTTTATTTTTTATAGGCGGAAACATTCTGCCCAAACACATTGTGGACAAAATACTCAATGCTGAAGGCAACAATGTTGGCGAATAGAAAAAACCGCTGCCTAAAGAATCACTAATTCCACATCCAGATTTTCCATCCAAGTCTCATTAAAAACATTTTGATTACTTATGCACTCTAGTATGTGGAAATAATTCGTCATAGAATTTTAGTAATATCTAAGGTAGATGTCAAAACAATTTGAGATGTCAAAACAATTTGAGGCCTTGGTTCCTGGCATATACGCTAAACGTTTCAGAACACTTATTAGCTTGCTCTATTTATTTTACCCAATTTACGCCCCCCCCCCCCCCCCATCAACCCCTTCAATTGAATAATATCAATTATATGTCATTACAATACATACGTGTACCAAGTGAATATCTCATTTTTATTTTATTAACCCCTCTAATAATGGAGTGGAGTGCTGGAAAGGTTGAAAAATATTATAAAGAAATCTGATGCCTTGGCTTCTAGTATATACCCCGAATCTTAAGTTTCTGTATTCTTACCAGCTTGCTTTACTCATTTTCCCCGATTTATCTCTACTTACCCCCCATCCCTTCAACGGAATCGTCTCAAAATATAATCTAGTGTCAGATGTCGTTATAATACATACGTGTAGTAAATTTCAAGTGAATATCTCAATTTAATTTTATCAGCCCCTTTAATAATGGAGTGGGGGTGGTGGAGGGGTTGAAAAATGTTATAAAAAGATAATAAGGTCTTGTCTTCTAATATATACATACACCACTACGTGAATGTGAAATTAATAAACATAGGAGATTATAATCGGCTGGAGGCCTTTCTGAAACAATCTTCAAAAGGACATATTCCGAGAAAAATCCAAGATATTGAGATTCTGGTAATGATAAAGTTGAAATCGATCAAAGCAATGTGCAGAGTTCGAGAAATTTATCATGAAAAAGCGATACCACCTTTAGTTGATATTGCTCCAACTGTACTTTTAATTTTGTGTTCCAAATAATAGGTTTCCATAATGTAATAAATTTTGTACCTGTATAGCTAATGGCATTAAAGAACCCTAAACGAAACTCCCTTAATAAAATTGCTTTTTCAATGTCTCGTATCCAAGCAATAAACAAAAAATTGTAAGCAGATGAATTATAAAGATTATTATTATTCGTTATGAATATTTTTGGTTGCTTTTCACCAATACTATTTTTAAATTTTTTCTAAGTAAATTTTCTTATTTTAATTTAATTTATTCGTTGATGTCTAATTTATTATATTCATTTTTAACATCAACAATATTATTTTCCGTTGCATGGGTTATATAGATAATAATTTTCCGTATTACTTTTAATTTTTAGATTTTTAGCAATATTTAAAACATGCAGGATTAATATTCAAAAGTAAAGCTACACGCTTATGTAGTTAATCTTGTCACAAAACTTCAATTTCACTTTTCCTTTGATTATAATCCATGAATATAGGTTTACGGAAGGTGTGTCAGACCTACACAGCATTGTGTAATTTTTAAATTGTATAATAATTATTATATAAATTTCAGATAAATCATATCAACCAACATGTGTGATAATTGAACCTGGTATTTCAAGTTCTATGATAGTGGTGTTATCATGTTAAATGAATGTTCCTGCATGTAAGAAATAAATTTTTAAGTAGATGAGGTAATATAGATAATTCTTAAATTGAATAAAAAGAATACACTTAGTAGAGTAATTATTTACGCAACCCTTCGATATTTCGCACCTTTTATTTAATATTGAATTTTTGCTGGCGGATGACCACTCTGTATATATTTTTGACCAAAAGCTATCAGGTTTTCTTTGTAATAATAGTGATAGTAGTATTTTCCCTCGGGCCCGGAGTTTTTGAGGTGGTCCGGATTTCACCCGAATGTGTGAAATCTGAAAATCTAAAATATTGTATACAAGAATAATACCTAAATATCTATAGATAAATCTAGACACTTACAAAGTTAATCTTATGTCAAAGAATTTTAATTTCACTTTACCATTGAACATAATCCATGAATTTAGGTGTAGTGAAGGTGTGTCAAACCTACATAGCATTGGCTAATTTTCTAAATTGCATAATTAATATTAAATTGTATATTAATTTTAATAATGTAAAATGCAGATAAATCACATTGTACAGTATTAACCTACATGTGTGATAATTGAACCTTTTATTTCAAGTTCTATAATAGTGGTATATTCATGTTAAATTAATGTTCCTGCATGTAAGAAATAAATTTTTAAGTAATTTGATAATTGTTCAATTGAATGAAAAAAACATATAGTAGAGTAATTATTTCCTTGTATTTCCTTAACAGTGAGGATAAAATTCGTGTTATTTCAAAAAGGCAAAACTTTGTTTTTTTATATTAATTATAACTTTTTTAGCTCTGAAGTAATTTTCACAGGCACTAAAACACTTAATCGTTACTCTCGATTGACATGAATTACACTAACCGACTAACCACACTGACATTATAGAGAGATTATAGAAAGGAAAGAACCTAGATATACAATTATTTCCGATCAACATTGATTGGATTAAGGTAGGCAGCTAAAGGATAAGCTGGAGCATCTAGAGGTAAGTATCTGTTTAATTATTTAAGTTGCTTATCTTATACTGAAAATAGGTCATATGAAATACAAATTCATTTACTCGGTTTTACATGGCCTATAATACTTGCTACTACTTCCACGTTCAATGCTTAATTACTCGCATACAGTGAGATCAAATAAAGAAATGCTTCATACAAAATTTGTTTATTTTTTAGAGCAGAATATGAATCTGTAATAAAATAGGAGTTTGCAATTAAAATACCTCCAGATAACCTTGAAGTTCTTCACCAAATTAAAAAAATATATAGCCATTAGATCCCCCTTTTCAAATGATGAAACTTTTGTCTGAAACGTTCTTCTCTAAAATTCTTTATATTCAAGTTACTCACGTTTGTCAATTATAATGCCCCACCCGGTACCTATGTGAATATTAGTTAAATTTAACCCTGCAAAAAAACTACCAAGTTAAATAACTCAATCAAAAGCAACATTATAGTTTAAAACACCCAAACAGCTGTTGTTTTAACGGTTATCGATTTTGTTTTTCTCAAGAACCCATTAACTATTATTTTTGTAACTGAATCGAGAAGTAATGAAACAAAAAAGATAAGTACAGATATAGGTAGAATAAACATTTGCATACATACATGTCAATAAGTAGTAGGGTTTGATATAATAAGAACAAATAGGCCTAGTATTAAACAATGCAATAAGAATACGCGAATTGGGGTTATCATCCCTTGTTATTGTTGCAGTAAACAACAGAAATTCTAAGAAACCATAAGTAAGCGTGCAATTGGTTTTTACCTCGGAACCCAGTTATATTGAATGGATTTTTCATGATTTTCTTGGCATTGGGTGTCTAATACTGAGTACAAAAAGTTTACCATTTAAAAATTGCCGCTTTTTACTTGGAGGTGGTACCTGCACCCTTTCGTAAATGACTCAAAACTCTTACATTTAAGGAAAAAGTGGTATGGTACAAAAAATAAGATTACAAAATTACAAGTATTTTATTTTTTGTTTATTTCTGTAGGAAGAATAGGTTTAAAAATATGATACTTTTAAAATGACGCTCGAACGTTTATCGGTCGAGATATAATGTTTAAATCTCAAATATGCCAAGAACAATCAGTATATGAGTGCAACAAATATTACGTGGGTGAATCATTCAGACCATTTGGGCTAACATTGGGTGAACATCAAAATTATATCAGAAAAAAATCAAATTCAGAGGTTCAAGATCTGCGAACACGCTTGGGGGAACGGACATAGAATAAACTTTGACTCGGAAAAATTTTAACAAAAAATGAGGCATGTAGCAAAAAAATTCGCAGATTTCGCAATCCTTGCAATCATCGGGACATTGGAAATCATAACACCATACATAAAACAGAAACTTTTGAACTTTTCAACTTTTTCCGTACTCGGCTTCGCCTCGTCTGGGGATAGCACGATCCACTCCACCGCTGTATTTCCACCTTAAATGAAAACTGGTAACTTGACCCCTGTGATATATGCAACCCATATTACATTTGCATATATCAGCCGTTGCATATACGACAGTCTCACTCGACCGCGACACCACTGTCTTTTGGTCTTGAACGAAAACTGGTAACTCGAGCCCCATATACGGACATAAACATTTCCAATGTTAAAAGAAAAATTGAAGAATCCGCGATGATATTATTGAATGAGGATAGATGCGAGTCGAACTGTTCCGTAGATGTCTGTACAACTTGGTCGCCAATGTTAAAATAAGAACTTCACAAACTTAACAAAAATTTAAAAACCGTTAACTATATCAACAGTTCTATGTAAATAGTGAGTATCTATGGATACTGAATTTAACGAATATTCTTAGAGCTGTGCATTTATCATACACAGAAAAAAAGATTTTTCAAAAAAACCATGAAAAAGGAAACAGAATAGATTTCCGAAACGTTGGCGAAATATTTAATTTCATGTTTTTATACTTATTTGCGTTATTTATTAAAAAAAGCAACCTCTAATTGGTCCTTAGACGTAAAAGTCGCAGGCGTAGAGGTTATTTACCAGTAACATACTGGTTAATTGTGATATTTTGTAGATTCCCCGAGCACCGCTTAAAAAGAAAAAATACATGTGGCAGGAAGTCCCAAAGAATTGTAAGAAAAAAAATCAGTATGATATTAAAAATACATATAATTAAAAGATTTTAAGCACTCATTTATAGGATCCTTTTAAAATCCGTACAGCTTTAAAGGTAGTGCATTCTGTAAGTCGGACAGGAATACAAATATTTTCTAACGTAACAAGACTATGACACGCCCTCGTTTTCGAGGATGCTGAACAGGATGGCGGTGGTTAAATCTCTCTTCGAGGTTACCCCACCCCCCAAACGGCCAAAAACTATCACCGAAAGGGGTAAATCGCGTATTCGCCGTCTCCTACCAGCCAAATCTGTCTTACACCCCCGTTTTCGAGGGTGCTGAGCACGATGGTGATGTCGAGACCCTTCCTCGACCCCTGCCAACCCCCAAAACGGCCAAAAACCACCCCTATAGGGGTAAAACACGGATAAGCCGCCTTCGCCGATAATTCCTTTTTTTTGTAAACAATTCCAAGACAATTACATTATGGAAAAATAAAGCTTAACAAGCGTTTAATGTGTTTTTTTTTTTAAATATCCGTAGAATTAGTAGTTTCGCAGATATATGATAGTACAAATGTTAGGCTTGAACTTTTAGTGGCAAAGAAATATATATAACATTTCTGTATAATTGTAAATCAGTCATTTTTGATTCACTGCTTGACAATGGCTTTGTAAGTCGAAACTGCAGTCGCAATTTTTATAAATACATAGTGGTAGAAAACATAGTAGTGTGTTTTATTTAGTTATTTGTGCAAAATGATTAACTACCACAGAGTAACGGCTCCTTCAATCAATTTTTTGCAAAGAAATACATTTAAATCTCATATTTCTTCAAAACTTTTGATAAACTGAGGCTCTAAAAATCAGAGGGTGTTGGTAATGCTATATATTACTAAAAACTGGTACAGATTTTTCGAATTTCTATTTTATGGCCAATGACAGCAGGCAAATCCTAAATTTTTTATCTAAAATAATTATAAAACACTCATTGTTTTGCACATACCATCGTTATTTTTCAAGCTGTACGGCTGGAAAAAAAATCATATCAAATGGTACTTCAAGCTCTTTAATTTCTATTATATGTATTTTTAAACATCATACTGATTGTTTCTGATATATTTGAGATATAAACATTGTATCTCGTCTGATAAACATTCGAGCGCCATTTTTAAATTCTCATATTTTTAGAACTATTCTTCGTACAGAAACAAACAAAAATTAAATACTTGTAATTTAATAATTTTTGTATCATACCACTATTTTCATAAATGTAATATTTTTGAGTTATTTACGAAGAACAGTCTCAGGCATACATTTTTTAAAGCTAAAATCGTAATCTTTAAGTCGTTATACTTAATATAACTTGGAAAATATATATTTTCATGAGAAATTGTAAATCATCTTTCTCTTATATATGATTCTATATCTATATCTATATTGATTCAAGTAATATTGATGTAAAAATAAAGTGCCAATGTATTCAATAGCTTGTGATTAGTTTTTGATTATGGTATAGATGAAGAAATAAATCTAGGTCATCGCGAGACTACTAAGGTAAGATGTATAATGTTTATAACCACGTCTCACATCGTATTTCTCCATATATACACGTGGTACGCAAAACTGTCAAAATATTAATTAACAATGATTACATTGTTTCAAAGTAAATGGCTCGTTTATTCAGAATGTCTACTTAATATGTACCGAATACCGTCAAACAAGAGGTAATAAAATTTGAAAGGAATGAACCAATTCTGGCTATTCTTAACGCTACAATGAAAATTACAATAGACAGAGATAGTCGTTTATATTAAAACCGTATAGCTGAACAGGGAATTCCTTTTAATTTAAGAAGCACTTTCACATAGACCACTTTATTTTGTACTTCCCTATCCGTTCTAAATATATTCTCTGGACAAAGAACTGACTTGTTTTATGTATTGAATCCGTTAGTTGACTAGTCAAAAGTTATGCATTTAATATTACACTTTGTAAAGAAATTTGTCTGTATTATTCACAATTTTTTATTCTTGTAATAAAATTATATGTAAATGTATAAAAAAGAAAATGTGGCTCGATAAAATGTTGCAAGGTCCATGTACGGATTGCAACTGCCACACATCTGAATATTGTTTGCATTAAGAGCATAATATTCCTAACACAGTCTAGTAATAAAAGATTTGAGCAAACAATTTATCCAATATCAACCATTTTTGTTAACGAGAATGAGAGAAGGGTTGTTTAAACTAGTTGTTGCTGTTCAGTTTATAGTTGAATCTCTCCCAATCGACTTTTCTGAATAGATTGATTAAGTTGTTTTCCTTTTATGGATTACGCACAGGTCACGAGATATATATGTATCCTCCGCTGTTTTTCAGAAGAAAACTAAGACTCAGATCGGTCAAGATTAATATTTAATTTGTAGTTTACATGAAAGACACAGAGATCAAGGTTGCGAACATGAAACCATGATTTAGGCAGATTATTGACTTTTGTTTATAGCTCGACAGCTCACGACACCGAGGGTGAAAGAGCTTTGCAAAATCTAATATTTATTTATTAGTTTATTCAAAAATAATGGTCAGCCTGCGCGCTGCCAAAGTAAGAGGTCCGACGATTTCTCTTCTCCAGCGACACGGCTCCACTTCGAAATTGAGAGCTAACTGCGCGCTGTTCTATCAGCACGCAGGCTGACCATTATTTTTGAATAAACTAACAAATAAATAAACTAGGAGGTCAGAGTGTGTCGAATTCGGTGACAGACGCGTGTTTCGTGGCTCCTACAAGATCTCGAGATAAATCCCGATAAAGCGGCAACAAAATGTTGAAATTGTATTGGATCAAAGCCTAAACAATTCTGCATTAATTGATATAAATTAGCACGAGTCTGGCTATTTCATACAGTTGATATTTGATTAGATTATGTTGGTTGAATAAAGCAACATAAAATAGTGTATATAAACAACCCGAGAAAGTGTACTGCTTGACCGTAAAATCTATACCTGGATTCCGTTCCCTTCTTCAAGTGGATGATATAAAATAAGCAACAGCCAGCCAGATGTGAATGAAACTGATGTCTTTGTTTACTCTATTTTAATTTAGCTTAGCTCATTAATGAAGTCTATTTCCTTATTTAAATTGAAAAATTAGAAATTAAAATTGAAAAGACACTTATTTATTGGTTTATTAATTCTTGTCACAGGACAGTTTATTACACAACAGAGAAAAAAAATTAGGTAATGAAATTGAAAATTCCCGGAATTGAAACCGATTGTTTAAAAGAAACGACATACCTACAGGGCGAGCAAACTATCCCTTCGGGCCTATTTTTCTCATAATGCGCAAAAATATTGTAACCGCGAGACATGGTCCTTCCCAGCAACTCCACCGTAAATGGATATTTACCTGAAGAGCGGTTAATAAATAAAAAAAATAATAAAAAACCTGCCAGATTCAGAAACAGAAAACTTAGAAGAAGGAAAATAAGGAGCTGACGATAGATGGAAACTTAAAAGAAGCATGGAAACTGAAAAGAAGCATATCACAAACACCTTCACTTCCCATCCTATATTCCCACCCCATACGTCATGCGGCTCTCCCTGCTGACAACAAGCATGTCCAATGTCCAACCCGGCATATGCAGCCGGTCCGGTGGTATATAAAACATCCGAGATTTGGTTCCGGCACCCGGTTTGGCCGTCCGTTGGGCGTGTTCGACGGATGACCAAGCACGATCACTCAATCAATCAATCAACCAATACATAAATAAACTAATAAATAAATACTAGATTTTACAAAGCTCTTTCACCCTCGGTGTCGTGAGCTCTCGGGCTATTAGTCATTTCATTCCTTTTAAAATATCTTGATCTCTCTAAAGCGGAGAAATATCTATTTTCTGAGCAGTTTGTTACTGTGCTACCCATAAAAATACCGAGAACTATATTACACCTATAGGTAGAGAGCCGGCTGTACAGATTTTTATGAAATAAGATACACGAAAAACTTTATATGAGTGAGTAAGTACAGGGAGCCATTTTTTATATAAACAAATTTGGCCCGCGTCATGGAATTTTACCGGAAGTGACGTCAAAACAGGAGGATGCGGGCAAGTAAGTAGAGGCACCCTATTTTTTTTAATGACTAGAAGGCTTGTACTTTAAAACCCTTTGGTCGGCACGGGGATATATATTTCCCACCGTGTATTATTAGTTGTATAATCAACTTAACAGAATATTTGGTATAAGAACTGCTGCTGTCATCTAGTGATAAGTAGTTTAATGTAGGAAAAAAATAGTAACCGACATTTGCAGGTTCCAGATCTTCAGAATTTGCACACAACTGTCATTTCTCACATTTCTGAGGTGTAAACAGTGAGTGAATACGACAATTTCAGTTATAAAAATTTATTTCGGTGGTAAATGGTAAGTAATAAGCAATATATTGTATTATGTAATAGCAATAGTATTTCCTTCACTTGTAACTGTAGTAATCGCAATGCTAATGTTGTTTGTAAATATACAATAAACAATTTTTTTGGTGGGAATTATTTATGCCACCGCCCATATTGTATTTGTATTTTACAATCGATTTTTATGCATTCTTTTTGGAAAAAGTACGTTAAAATAAATTATTTCAGTGATGTGGGACTTGGATAACTCTCAGGATGCTGAAGCAGCATTAAACTACTTCTTCAGCTTACCAGAAAACGAGGTGAATTCTGATGAAGAGGCCGATGATGGGGCTGTAGAAGAGTTTGAAGCACTAGAAAATCATGATCTGTCTTCTGGACGTTCATCAGCGAACAATTCAGTACTTTCCGAAGGCCCCACTTCAAAATATAGATGCAACATCTGAAAATATCTTAGATGCCCCTTCAAATGAAGATACTGAAGAAGCCACTTCAAATGAAGCTCCCATTTTACATGCCTCGGAGGCAAAAGGCAAGAAACGTCTGCAAAGAAAAGGAAAAAAGGAAGATGAAGTAAATTGGAGTGAAAATACCGATCAGTATAAGGAAAGATACCAAATAGGACGTAGATCCACCAAATGGTGGCACCGAATATGGTATTATTTACTCGACATGGCAATAGTCAACGCCTATATCCTTATGGATATAAGTTCCAGAAGAAAAATTGACCACTTTTCATTTAGGGTTAATTTAGCTAGGCAGCTAATAGGTGCCTTCTCATCACGAAAGCGACGTTTTAGGCCAGCACCGTATATGTCAAATAAGCGACAAATTCCAGAAGAAGTAAGACTGTCAGGAGTTGGGAATCATATGCCACAAGATGTTGGAAAATTTAGAAGATGCAGATTGTGTAGTACAAAAGCAAAAGAAAAAAGATCTAAATACTGTTGCTCAAAATGTAATGTATCTTTGTGCATTAGCCCTTGTTTCTTAAAATTTCACGGAAAATAATAATGTAACATTCTTTTTTATAAAATAAAAATTTTATTTAAGTTTTTTTTTTAATTAAGATTAGTTAAAATTTAGTAACATTAGTGGGCAGTGGGATGTATACTTCCCACCTCGAAGAAAATTTTTTGTAAAGTAAAAAAAAATTTTTATTGCTTATATATGCAATACAGGTGCATTAAAAATTTTACATGAGTAAAAATAGAACTTGTGATAAGCGACAAGCTCGTGCCCATGAAAGGGTTAACTCAAAAAAAAAGTTCATGTATTCGATGACTTAAGAAAGCACAAAAGAATACTTTCATCGAGGGAGTCTCAGGGTTCCGGGCAAAATAAGTCTGGCACCCCACTACAGTCTCATTGTATACCTCAAAATCTACATTTTGACGTAAGTTTTATTGAAGTATTCGATGACACAAAAAATCTAGACCGCAGGCTCGACCGGAGGTGACGTCAAAATTCCATGACGCAGGCAAACTTTGCTTATACGAAAAGTGGCTCCCTGTATATCCGTGGTAGTACTTACTCACTCACACAAAGTGTTTCATGTATCTTCTGGCTCTCCACCTACTAGATAAGTCTATATTAACTGCTGCGTCCTTATCAGCATCAGTAGTTGAACCTAATATATTCATATCCAAAACTGTCATACAAATTATTGAAATACGGCCCTGCTTGGATTCTTTGACGTTATGTAATTTCCAAAATGGCAAAACTATACAATACATTTTATTCTATAAATGCTAAAATCTGCTTAAAATAAGAAATATCTTGTTTCCTTATTAAGAATTAAATTATAATACATCGGCGGTTTACTGCCCTATGATTTAGCCTACTCGGTCAATGGATAATATAACTCTAGAGGGGAGGGGGTATCCAAGGATAAAATGTTGATAAAATCTATTTGGAATTGAAGAAGAGCAGTAAAAGCTCACCATAATTGCAAATTCTATAAAGACAGTCAGTCAGCTTATTAGCACTTCATTTTTTTTTTCTATTACAGGTATATTATATTGATGAGCTTTATTATGGGATTTGCATCTATAATGACTTTTATTACTCTCCTTTATTTGCAAATAGAGTATAGTGTTGTTATTCTATATACACCTAAAGAGTTGGTCCATAATCCTAGGACCCTCTGTACTTAATATCAGTGCATAAATTATATTGAGAGTACGAAGAGTGATGAGTAATATCTAAATATTATTTTCCAAGAAAATGATATATTATTAATAATAAAATGTGTGATGTACATTCATAGTATTTGAACTTTGATATAATTATTTTTAAGATATTCGAAAGATATACTTTTCTAAGTATATTTCGAATTTATACGAATTCATACTAATATTTTCATAAACCAGGAACTTTCTTGTTCAATTTCAGGATTAAAACTTTTTTACTACCCAACACGGAACTAGAAAAATGCAATCCATGATTAATTCATGAAGTAATTTTATGACAAATGCATAGTTCGTATTAATAGTTACTTGTGTAAGTTCATTCATTTTATAACCTTATTAATTTGCAAAAATTATACTTGTTTATGTCACCTCAAAATAAAAATTTTGTCATAAGTGTATTTATAGTTGTTAGTAGGTACGCTAATTACACTATACCTGTACCAATTATTAGACCTGAATGGTCCCTTTTTAACGTTGAAAGGTAGATATATTATGTACTAAACAAACTTAAATTGATATGCAGATTAATGTGAGAAATTCAGATAGAACCGGAAATTCAAATTTATGCATTCATTTAACATAATGCAGACATTTCCTGAAGAACCGGCGACAATAACACAGATCTATTTTCACAAACAGATAAATTACAGGTAGTATCCAGAATACTATTATTATAAGGAAGTAAATTGATAAATTATTGGAAAATAGTATAATAAAGGTTTGCTTTTGACAGCGAGGCAATTTTTTTAATTTCGCAATTTCTCTTATGATTGCTATTTGTTGTCATAAACTTCGGTACAAAATTCACAACAGCTACCCCCACTATATTCCCTTGAATAGAGTGGGTGAGGTTATCTAAAACTGTCAATAACCACGTTTTTCTGACGGCGCGGGAAAATTTTAAATACCCTATTTTGAAAGATCTTGTTATAAATATCTACACTACTAATTAATCTAGGTACATTAGGTGACATTTGTGTATTTATTAATACACCCACCCTATCTAAAGTACAACACGAGGTCAAAGTTTATCTTACCTGTCGATTGAAAGCATCTGGCATAGTAAACGTTGAGGAAATCCAACAGAACGTATTGACCACATGGGTGGGTACACCACTAACGATACATTGTATGGGATTGCCTACAAATTGATTAGCCGTAATGACCAAACTGCAGGCCATCAACAAGGCAGTGGTGAATGTATTATGCATGCGAAAAACAGCACAGTCTGTGACAATGTCATGATATTTTAAGAAATTCGCCAATCCTCCAAGTAACTTATACATGTTTAGTTCGTGTCTTTTAACTAGAGTAACAGTCTTATTTTATCACTGGATTTGCACCCCTTATAACCTCTTCTCACAAGTCCATGTCAATATCGATTAGTGACTAAGAGCACCCAATAGAGTGCACCACCGTTTTATGTCCACAAAACTACACAAAATCATTTTCACAGAATCAAAACACTGGCATTTAATAGATAGTAGTTATATATACAGTCTTACGATGATTTCTCTCTGTTGAATAAGTTGCTACTGAGTGCTGCCCCCTCGATTTGTGTGTCCCCCACTACAGCGAAACAGTTAGCAAACCAAGTTCTCTACGTCGCAGCACTCACCAATGATTTGTTCGACTACAACTCTAATATCAAAGCTGTGCGTTCTGGTGTTATACTTTTTCTATTTATTCGTGAATTATTTTATTTCGGGATTAAGGATTAGGATTATCCTTTTCGTTAAATTGTCATGGGTATGGGTGACTTGGGCGATGGGTCAGGCGATAATACTCAATACCTGGGTTAAGTGACTTGGCGTTTTCTATAATTAGGAGATATATAAAGCATACCTTTTTTATCATTCTATATTTGTACCTGTCACAGCTTATTAATTCAATTACTCGAATGCGTTAAGATTGAAAAGTTTATCCCTATTAGTTTAGTTTTATTTTTAGATGACTCAGATGTATCTGCTTTTTCTTTAGATAGTTTTGACTTCTAACGATAAATAATTAGATACATAAAACGTAACTTTAAAATATCCGAAATTCTATTACCTTGGAGAATACTATTAAATTAAATGTATTTCCAAAAATTACATTTCTTAGAAAAACCTTGTTAACTAAACTGAGAAAACCTACTGAAGTCCGTGAACTAGTTCCTAGAAATACGATACCGCTAGATATTTCTAATATTTTATTTGAAATATACAGTGTGTTTCAAGTACGCAGACGCACTATTATTTATATGTAAGACTATAAGAACATGAAAATAGGTTCCGAGTTCGCAAATCTCTTTCAATATTTAATATCTTAGAATTCCCTTGAGTTATAGTATAGTGCATATGCAACAAACACCACCAAGATTAACTACAATCAGGTGCGAGTAAGGGAATTGAAAATGGGGACTTTTCTTTAATCGTTTTTTTGTGTATTTTTGTTTATTTTATCATACTGTAATTTTATCGTGGAAATATAACACTTTGGTTGCAAGGTACATAGATTTATCGATTATTTTGGACCTAAACTTTAATAAGTCGCCCTTAAACACAGAAAATAAGGAAATTGAAATAAAAAAATTTCCTATATATAAACTATCTTCAAATTGGCACCATATTTCAATAGCGTTTAAATTTAATTTTATTGTTATGTTGTTTAAATCAGTGTCTTCTCTTTCTGATTTTTGGTCGGTTTTCCCAAGTTATAGCGAGTCGTCAAGTGATCGTGAGCGATACTGATTTGACTAAATTCTATGCTTTTAATCCGTAACTTCTTCTAAGTCTACAAGGCAATTCGATACGTATTATCTTGATGTTTTTATTTATATCTCCATAAGCTATAAATTGTTGTAGTTCCAATTGCAGCTATTAAATTAAACTTGTTTATTTATTTCTTGAAACATAAAATATATTTTTAAATCCTATTTTAATTGCTAACAAGTCATTCAACTCTCGTTCGTATTTAGGATTTCTAAGAGGAACTAGTTTTGCAATGGAAACAATAGACAACAGTATTACAAAACTAATAAAAATACCGTAATACACTTTTAAAAAATTAGTCTGTTTTAAAGTAGCCATAAAACAGTCTAGTTTACACAACGTCACGTGTTAGTCTCAACCAAATATGACGAAAATGGAATAAGAATTGTATGATTCATAGCTGAAAAATTAGCATTAAAAATTACTTGGTTAAAATTAAATGTTAGGTGCCAATATAACTTATTAGTAAGAATATTCGTTGAAATAAATAATAGTCAGTGTCACGCCAGACATCTTCTGGACAGATAGGGTCATTTGCCATTCCAAAATATGGACTAGCTTGATAGAAAATGTCCATAGCTCAAGTCCGAAGGAAAGTATACCTGATATTTCCTGTTTATTTAAGGGTAGTATATGTCACCGAGTCAAATAAGAAAGGATCTCGCACGTTTTTTATGGAAATGGTTATCGGTCAAAATGTCCCTAATTTTAATATGTTGCAGTGCACAAATTCGCGAATAAAAGCCTTCGTAGGCGTAAATCAGGAAATGCCCACCGATAGGCTTCAGAGCCTTCGAAAGTCTTCGTTTCGCCTATTTATCGCAATTTGCTGTTTTATTTCAATTTTGTTCATTCTAGGAATTTGCTGTGCACAATGCTGTAAATTGCAAACTTAGCATGGATAGCGTCCAGTATTCATAGCTACATCACTAGGATTTTTACAGAAAAGGAAGTTATCTGAATAATGTTAAGCCACGTGAAAAAGCGACAGTCAAATAAAGACTATAAATTTTCAAATACCGTGTTGATTTTATGTGATACATCCACATTCACATAGTGGAGTGGAAGTACAGTAACCGTAAAAAAAAAAATTGATTTTTTTTTTGTTGAAGTAGGTTTAGAATATCATGAAACGTCGAGATTTTAAATTTGAGCGCAAAAAATTTTCTGTCTGTCGGTCTGTAACTTTTTTTGTGTGCACGATATCTCTGGGAGGGTTTAAGATATTGACTTGAAATTTTATATACGTATGTACTATAACGAAATCTGGAACTGGATTGTTTCTTGAACTTATCCGGTGAAGGGTTAAGGGTAAATAGGGGTAAATAGGAGAAAATAAGTAAAACAAGCTGGTAAGAGTACAAAAATTTGGTGTATATACTAGAAGCCAAGGCCTCAGATTTTTTTATAATATTTCCATACCCCCCGCACCACCCTCACTCCATTATAAAAGGGGTTGATAAAATAATTTTATTTTATCAACCCCTTTTATAATGGAGATATTCACTTGAAATTTGGTAAGTACACGTATATATTATAAAAATCCCTTTAACTAGATTATGTTTTGAGATGATTGCATTGAAGGATTGGGGGTTAAATAGGGGTAACTACTAAAATAAGTAAAACAGGATGGTAAGAGTACAGAAACTTGGCATTTGGTGTGTATACTAGAAGCAAAGGCCTCAGATTTTTTATATTTCCGTCCCCCCCGCACTGCCACCACTACATTATAATAGGGTTTGATAAAATAAAATTGGGATATTCACTTGAAACTTGGTAAGAGTACAGAAACTTGAAATTTGATGTATATACTAAAAGCCAAGGCTTCAGATTTTTTTTATAATATTTTTTAACTCTCCCACCATCCCACTACATTACTAAAGGGGTTGATAAAATAAAACTGAAATTTAGTACACATGTCTATTATAACAACACCTGGAACTAGATTATATTTTGAGATGATTCCGTTGAAGAGTTGGGGGTTAAATAGGAGTAAATAGGGGAAAATAAGTAAAACAAGCTGGTAAGAGTACATAAACTTGGGATTTGGTGTATATGGTAGAGGCCAGGACCTCCGATTTTTTATAATAATCTCAATTCCTTCCACCACCCACCTTCACTACTTTATTAAAAGTGTCGATAAAATAAAATTGAGATTTTCGCTTAAAATTTGATACATGTATATATTGTTACGACGTCCATAATTAGATTATATTATGAGATGAATCCGTTGAAGGGTTGAGAGTTAGATAAGGGTAAATAGGGGAAAATAAGTAAAGCAAGCTGGTAAGAGTCCAGAAACTTAAAATTTGGTGTATATACTAGAAGTCATGGGCTCTAATTTTTGTATAATATCTTTCAACTCTCCCACAACCCCCACTCCATTATTAGAGGGGTTGATAAAATAAAATTGAGATATTCACTTGAAATTCGATTCCGTTGAAGGGTTGGGAGTTAAATAGGGGTGAATATGGGGAAGTAAGTAAAACTAGTTGGTAAGAGTACAGAAACTTGGAGTTTGATGTATATGCTAGAAGCCAAGGCCTCAGATTTTTTTTAAACATTTTTCAACCCCTCCACTACCCCCACACTATTATTATAATAGATACGCGTACCGAATTTCAAGCGAATACGTCAATTATATTTTATCAGGGGTTGATAAAATATAATTGACGTATTCACTTGAAATTCGGTACGCGTAACTATTATAACGACATCTGAAACTAGATTATATATTGAGATGGTTCCTTTAAAATGGGGGAGGGCTGTATTGGGGACGATAGGTGGAGGAAGTTAATAAGAGTTCAGAGACTTCATTTTTGACGTACATGCTAGAAACCAAAATTTCAATTTTTTTTATCTGCATCTGCACCAAATATTAAAATTTTTTGAAGAATTATTTCCACATACTAAAGTGCAAATATAGTCAAAATATTTTCCTTTAGAGAGACTTGGATCTGGATGTGGAAGTAGTGATTCCTTAGGCAGCGGTTTTATATTATTCGTTTATAGAGTACTGAAAATGGTTACATTTCTATGCAACTCTTTATCTGAACATATCAACAACTAATCATCAATAATGAAAGCGTTTTTCAATTTCTTTGTCACATGATTTCTCCTTTCAGTGAACTCACTCTTATCAGTTTGTTGCAAAACGCAACATAAGTTATTTTATAAATATTACGAAAACTTCAGTAAATTTTGATGTCAACAATACATATTTTAAAAAATTGCTGTTCTAACTTTATTTCTAGTAGTAGACTTGAATTTAATCTGATCATTCTTAACTACATATATTTTAGAGAATTATTGCTATACCTCTGTTAGTATACTTTATTTGCAGGTCGTTCAACTTGGGTACTGCAAAATGCGATAAAAGAGAACAATTATTTCATTATTCTACTCTTCGCAAATGCAAAACGAAACGCATATTGCATTTATTTTGATCGGCACATTTCTAAAACCGATAATTAATCATTACTCTGTAGCACTCATAAGTGCCACATATCTCATTTCATTCACAATGCCAGGACAGACGTTTTGTGACCTTGAAGTCGACCACCCTTTGTTGCATAGCACTTCCAGCAGCCTCACACCAACTGTCTCGGCTACCTGTTAGGCGCACGATCTCGCTATAATAATTTCTCATCAGCTCTTTGGCGACACCAGCCCAACGTTTTTAGAGATCATCCTCTTCGCCTATTGCTATTCGGTTTTCCCTGGAATATCAATGTTACTGCAATACCCTCCCTTCGGTCTGTGACCAAGGAATGAAAGTGTTCGGGAGAATATGATTTTGGAGAGTTGCATTAGGGGATGTATCGCTTGAAGAATTGAGCTGTTGGTATGATGGGCTGTCCAGACAATTTGTAGCACAAACTTAATTCTCCAGGTCATCGAGAATTGGCTCCGAATTTCATGAGTAATAAGTTTTGCTGGCTCTTCCTTCGCCCGTATGCCAGTACGTCTGTCTCCTTGATATCGCGCTTGGTTGGGTCCCAACTATCATTTTCTTACAGTGGTACATTTATTACTATAAGAAAATTATGCTACCGCACGGACTGAATTTCACAACAGACATAACACCTTATAGGCTTCAAGACCAAGGTCCGAGGGCTTCAAGATCGAATCACATAAAGACAACACCTCGGATGCTTTTATGCAACTTCTTTTTTGGTGGGACTTCCAACACCTAAAAATTCAATCTCCAATCGATCGAATTCTGAGCAACTTTCAAAATATCCATTCGTCTGTATGTCCATCCGTCAGTCTGTCTGTCCGTCTGTCCATTCGTCACGTTTCTTATAATAATAATGATATTAATAATAATAATACTTTATTGATCCAATAGATCAAACAATATTGATATAGGACAGGTCAAAAATAAAGCATATTAGTAATGATCATTTACACATAATACTAAACGAAAAAAAAAATTAAAAAGCTAGATATTCATCTATACTATAAAAGGCATTAGTAAGTAACATATTTTTAACAGAAGATATACATTTTTTTAAACTACATTTTTTTATGCTTAAATCTAATTTATTATAAAGAACCGTACCGACATAGTAAGGATTAGATTTATAAAGTTCTAATCTGTGAAGTGAGTGCTGCAAATTCTCTCCACGACGTGTGTTGTATTCATGTGATATATTTTGAAAAGTAAACATGTTTAAAATTTTCTTTACAAAAGTTAATATTTCAAGTATATACAAACATGGTAAAGTTAGTATTTTTTGGGAAATGAATGTCTGTTTGCAAGATTCCCGAAATTGTAATCCATGCATATATAATATTCGGTACTGTGACTACTAAACGGCAACTAAAGTTTTCAAAAAGAACTACAACTAGCTCTGATAGCCTAGATCAGTTAGTCAGAACACTCAAACAAAATTAAGATACTAGAGGATTTCAAGTAGGATGTTATCCAGAAACGACAGAAATACAAAAGAAATATAAAAGTGAAAATATAGAAAGTATAGATGAAAATAAGGACGTTGTTATGTCGTTTATTGATATTTTCCAAGCGCATAAAAATCACCAAAATGTCGTATAATCACAAAAGGCTAAACCGTTACTACATCGGATTCCATATCCCTGAGACAAATCTTGCTGAGTCTCACTTGCTTGGTTCACATCAACTGCGTGGCGTGCAGACGCTACACCCACTAAACGTGGCCCACCCTTCAACCCTTGGATAAAAGATATCATGGTCCACGCAGCTAAATGCTTTAGATAAATCTAAAAACTTTGTTACCCTGGTCAAGATTTTTGTAAATATGATCTAGGAAACTTAGTATAGCAGCAATAGTAGAGCGGTTTACTCTAAATCCGTGCTGATTAGTTGACAGTATATTATTAGATTCTAGAAATAATGTTATTCTATTTGCAAGCAATTTTTCGATTATTTTAGAAAAAACTGATAGTAAAGATATGGGACGATAATTACATTTTTTTTTTAGAATCTCCTTTCTTAAAAAGGCATATTACTTTAGATATTTTAAGTATATCTGGAAAGTGACCATCAGCAAAGCAGTGATTTATAATGTTACACAATGGTCTAGAAAGAAAATGAGCACATTGTTTAATAATTTTTATAGAAAAACTATCATGTCCGGTTGAATTTGAATTTTCAGATTATTTATTACATTAACAATTTCAGACTCGGAAACGTCGTGTAGAACAATCGATTCATCTACAATAGTCAACATGTTGATTATTAATTTTTGTTGACTAAGTTTTATTATAGATTTAGGGAGATTTATAAAACATGAATTAAATTTATTTGCAATGTGAATTTTATCATTGGTTTCTATATTATCTATTATCATGGAAGATGTGCCATTATTTGTTTGCTTATTTGCTCCTCTAATACACCTATTAATAATATTCCAGACAGTTTTTGTTTTATTTTCGGAATTTAATATGATGATATCAAAATATGTTTTCTTCGCATCCCTTATAACACGATTATAAGTGGTCCTGTAATTTAAGTAGTACTTTTTCTCAATTATCCCTAATTTTTGCAAGTTAAATAACTCTTTTAAACGTTTGGATGAAATTTTTATTCCTGTTGTCAACCAATTCTTATTGTCGGGCGAATGATGATAATTTTTATCATTTTAAAGCTAATATCATAATAATATAATAATGTTTCATGAAAAAGTTTAAATTCGTTTTCAATGTTGTCTTCAATAATAACATTTTCCCATGTTTCAGCTTTGAGATTGTCAGTAAACTAGAGAAAGATCTATATTTGTAAGGCTCAGTTTTTTTGTTAGTACAACAGTTAAAAGCTATATCTTAAGAACGAACAGTCCGATTGTATTGAAATTTGGACAGTAAGTTCGTGTTAGCTAGAGAAACAATTAATATTAAAAAAATCAATTTTGTTTTGTTTGTAATTAAACAAAAATGTCTAAAACTAATATCATTTAAAAAAAAATGCGAAGAGTATACTATACAATGTGCAACAATTATATAAAAAGTACAGTATATCGTTGAAGAGTATAATGGTTAGCTTGTTTTACTATAGATTCTGGTTAAAATCGACATTTTGTGAACAATGCGACAATATTAGAACTGGCAAAACCTTGAGAAATATAAACACCAAGCATACTATCATAAGGTTATCTTTCTAATGCGTTTTAAGATTATTCTTGTTTAAATTTAAAATACTAAACACAGTACTATAATTAATTGCAATATTTTGTTTTTGTTAGAAGAGTCCTTACATTCGTCGCATAGCTGCCATCTGCATTTATGTCTGCTTCACCTCTATGTATGGTCTATTGAAAATTATAAAACATAAACTCAAGCTATTTTCGTTTAATGCTTCCGCCTCCCATTACATAGCAATAGTTATTTGTTTGCAACACTGTGTTTTCATCGTCTAATATAAAAAAATCACTAAAAATTATGAAAATTTATTCTACACATGTTATATAACTAATGCTGATAATTCTGCTTATAGCAATTTTTTTATATTTCATATGAAATGCATTAAGTACAATCGTCTTTTGTCCAATATTTTGGAAAAACAATAAAGACATATTTTTATTATTATTAGTATTTACAATCTTCTCAGCATTTGTGGCTGGTGTAAGATAAGGTACGGATTTATTGCCAAGCACTCTCATCTAATCACGACTTAAGAATTTTCTGACTATATGTGTAGTGCTCAGAATGATTTAGTTTTTGGAGCAGCGTATAGGATATCCATTTAAATACTCACTTAAGACTTTCCTGCAAAAGTTTTGGGATTACACCACTGGCCCATAGAACAATCGGTAAAACATCCACTTTTTTATTGTAATTTATTCATATAAATTGTTACAATAAATACGGTTAACAAGGTACCTAATTAATTGAATTTAGAGACTAATATATATTTTCATTAAATGAGGATGAGCTAAGTAAGCAAAGCTTGTGTTGTGGGACTCATCCACATATTTAAATGTTTCGCCAACTATTTAAATAGAACTAGATTATTGCTAAAGTAAAATTAATGAACTTAACTAAAATTAATTGAAGAACACTAAGAGACTTATTAATTATAAATATAATACATACATAGCATACTTAAACACATAATTGTAAACAAGGAGGAAGAGACAACTTAAAATCATAAACAGTATATGCCTCCACCTTTGTTTTGCTTCATCGTTTAGATCTAAATATCTGTTATTATTATACTCTTCGCAAATACAAAACGAAGAGTATATTGCATTCGATCGGCACATTTCTGAAACCGGAAATATTGCTCGTAAAGAAAAAATTTTCATAAAACAGTATTGGTGATCGAATTCTGAACAACTTTCAAAATGTCCGTCCGTCTATCTCACTGTCCGTCTGTCAGTCTGTCCGCCACGTTTGTTGTAAGCACGATGACTTAAGAACGAAAAGTCCGATTATATTGAAATTTTCCTACACATGCATCATGTTGCTCTCGCTGCTGTAAGCATGTCCCTTGTCCAATCCGGCGTACGTAGCCGGTCCGGCGGTATATAAAAATATTCACATTGGATATTCGGAAGTGGCAGCAATGCCTATCGTACGCTGGCTAATCAACTAATCAATCAAATTCGATTATTTTATACATGTATTTGGTTTGCTATATTTCAAAAATTTCATCCGATCACACCAATGAAATGATTATTTAGACTTCGCAGTAGATATGAGTAGTTAATTTCCGTTGAGGATATTAAAATTTTGTGTAATTCTTTCGTTTGTTGAGTAATGTCATCATTTTCTTACAGAAATATAAAAATATATTTTATTCGTCTTGTCGTTTTCATCATACAAACAACTGTAATTTTTTTCCTATAATTGGTATTTTATTATTAAGCATTTATTTATTCATATATAAACGACGTTTCATCACATTAATTACCATGCAACTAGACAAGGACACAAAAAAATTATAAATAATAATTTGTGCTTATATACCAGTCAACAGACAATACAATGTTTTATTTTCAAACGATTTAAAATGGTAAATTGTGGTAACGTCGGAGTTCGATAGGTTTAGTGACACATTTTACACTACCGTTATAAAAGAATTGTATTAACATATTGTTTATGCTGGATTATACCTAATTATAAAGGTAAATGAATTCGGAACCAACGTTTTGTTTGTTTATAATTCTATTTTTTGATTTCGTTGGGAATAGGTGGGTAGATAATAATTTATAACAGATACCTTGCCACTAAAAAAATATACTGACATAATTCATTAAAATCGTATAATTACCTTGTTTTCCGTAGGTGCTTATTATCAGTGGCGTACGTAAAGGGTTGTGGTTCAGAATAGTAATCCATTTAATTTCATGCTCTCCAGCGTACTTCATTAGGATCGACAAAACATACGTAAAAAATAGAATTTCAGTATTTAATTTATCCGATCCTGTCAAATTCAGATGTCATAAAAAATTTGAGATTTGTGCTTCTATTTACTCTAAATCCCAAGCTTCTGAATTGTTACTAGCTAGCGTTATTCATTTTTCTCTTTTGACCCCTATTTATCCCCAACCCTTCAACGGAATGAATTCAAAATATATTCCAGTTCCAGATTTCATTATAATGCTTACGTATACCAAATTTCAGTCAATATCTTAAGCCCTTCCGGAGTTACACATCGACCGACAGGAATTTTCTTTTCATTCAAATTTAATATCTCGACGTTTCATGACATTCTAAACCTATTTCAACAAAAAATAAATATTTTTACGATTACTTTCACTTTCACTCCACTACGTGAACGTAGAAGTAATTATGTTCAAGCAAGTGCCGGCTTTCTTACTATTTCTTTAAACTTAAATAAGGTGTATCTCCTCCTTCATCATTATATATGTCGGAGACGTCCCCTTTACGTTCCCCGTGCGGACGCCTTTCGATGCTTTGGTAGACGCCTTTCGACAGTCTTGTGGACGCCTACTAACTCATAATTCAGTGGAGTCAAAAGAACGTTGTCAACAAGTACCGATTAAGGAATGTAAAGAGTAAACATTTCGAAGATGTGGTCGTGTAAACCATGAGGACGTCTGGAGCCGCTGGGAACCAGCCCTCTTCCCGGCGAGCGGAACAACATGCCTGATGATCCCGCAGATAAGTACCTAGTCTTAAGATGAACTCGGTAGAGAATAGTTGAAATCGCGGGACTGGCAGTAGTGGACTGCTAGCTCCAGTATTTTGGTGGTATTGTTTGTATTTTCAATCCTAAGACACTTACCTGTTTAGATAAATCATACCTCATGTTATTTTGTTATTTATGCGACTATTATTTAAGTGATTTTATTGTGTTTACCAATGTGTGGCCTAAATCTAATAGATCCGCCCTAAAACGCCCCTTGCCCCTAGCTGCTTCCGACATATATGTATAACCCAATTAAACCCTTTTCACTACACATGTTCTTAAATCATTAATAATACCCCAGGAGTTAACATTTTACCTGTTGTCAATATCTGGTCTGTATATAAGACAAACAGGGAAAGTTATAAATCGGGAATGAAATCAAATAGATTACTTCTGCTATAGTATCTGGACACAAAACTCTTTTACTTGTAAGACCTGTTTTAAAGGAACTACAACCTGAAGATAATTAGTAAGAATTTCTGAAATTCGGGAATGAAGTAAACTTCATTTTATTCCACTTTAAAAATGTCCAAATAAGAATGGGTTTAAAGGTGAATTATTTCTTGCTTGTTTATAATTATTGTAATAAAACCTATGCTTTATAGGATTTGGCAAATAACACAAGAAGAACATATACTGTCATGGTAAAACCCCTTATAACATACGCGGCACTAGAATGGTGGCACTCCCAGCATGAGCGCTCCACAATTAATGCTTGCCTATGTCACGTTCAAAGGTTAGCTTGTCTTGGAATTACAAGAGCTATTATGACCACTCCAACGATAGCAATGGAGGCCATCTACTTCAGTACATGCTCCCTTTTCAGGGGATGCATTCGGCGTCCGCCTCTTTGGCGCTTGCCGTAGGTTGGAGACGTTTCATTTCTTGGACTTGCTCTCATTTGAGCTGACTATTTATGTTGTGTGGTGATTTTTGGAGGCCATTCTTGGGCTCGCTCCCTTATATATCGAGGTGGAACTGGAAGCCAGGAAAGCAGCAAATAGGCTGTTCAAAAATGGAACGTGGAACGGGACGGGCCGGGGATGGGGGCATACAATGACCCTGGATCTGCGGTAAGGGAACGGGTGATCACTCAATTAGAAGATGACCGGTATCTCCCCGTCTACAGGTTCACTACTACATACTCAGTTGTGCTTCCCAGCCGAGAGGATTGAGACCGCGGTAAATATCGTCTTCTAAGTCCCGGAGGACTCGAATGGTACACAGACATATCTACGACTTAGGAGGGAAGTTGTGCCGGCCCCGGCATACACTGATGCAAGTCAAGGACTCGTATATCGGTGCCACTTGGAAAGTATTCCAGTGTATTCCAAGCAGAAGCATGTGCTATATTGGCGTGTGCAAGCGAGAATCTCAGAAGAGGTTTCATCAATAAACATATTTACATATGCAGCAACAGCCAGGCAGTCTTGAGTGCTCTTGGGTCAAACAAGGTGACCTCAAGGCTGGTGTTAAACTGTCGGAATATTGTTACACAACTGTGTGAACACAACTCTGTCAAACTCATAAGGGTGCCCGAGCACAGCGTGTGGCGGGCAACAAAGAAACAGACCTGTTGGCGGGAGAAGGAGAACAACTCCTTTACCTGGCCCTGAGCCAGTCTTCGGTCTGCCAAGAAGTCGAATTCAATCAGAGTTACAAGACTGGGCCATGGCAAGGTTCAGCAACTAGACTCAGGCCCCTGTAATGAAGCAATGGAGGCTCCAAATGAAGGAGCCCTCGGCTAACTCAACTATTAAGTGGCCTCTTGGGCTCGATAGAGAAAAATGAGACGGATGGTAAGCTTGATAACAGGATACTGTCTCCTGAATAAACACCTTCATACAATGGGGTTGAAAAACGACCCTATTTGTCGGATATGTGGAGTGGAGGTCGAAACCACCACTCATATTCTATGCAGTTGCTCACCTCTGGATGCCTCAAAGTATAGGCATCACCGAAGGCAATTTCTATAGCCGAAGGAACTACGGGATGAACCCTGGAACAGATTACTATCTTTTGTGGAGAGCACTGGTCTCTTCTAGGGAATCCCACAAGTTGCGAATGTACAATGAGCTGACAGGCGTGACTGCTGCGGATCTTATAGGTTTCCTTGCGTTTGTAATAATAATAATAAATTTTAAAAAATTCTATGGTATGTAACTGAACAAAAACATAAAATTAAAAATGTCCAATACTATCATTATTTAGATAAAACAGAGCATCCTATAAAATATGCAAAGATTATGTATAAATAATTCAACAAATTAGCGAAGAGTATAACAGCGTTTTCTCTAATTTGACAGGTTCTTGCAGCAGTATAGCAATGAGGATTCTGGGACAAAATCGCATGTTATTTCTTATGGAGGTTCATTCTGCACATATTTGTCTGATTTTTAGGCTCCACCCCCGCGAAGGCGAGGATCCTCATGACCACCTCAAGGCCACCTCATGACCGCCTCAACCACCTCATGACCACCTCGTCACTTAGGTATAGACTTACATGTGTAGTATATAGGTACAGACATATATGAACACGTGTTCATATATGTCTGCACCTATATGGCTAACCTGTAGGATCTGTATACCTAAGTGATGAGGTGGTCACGAGGTCGCCATGAGGTGTTATTAAGATTATCGACCTCCTGGTAGCGAAGCCCAAAAATCAGAAAAAATGTGCAGAATGAACCTCGATAAGATATAATATGCGATTTTGTCCCAGAATCCCCATTGCTATACTACTTCTTGCAGACCGATCTTTAACAATTTTAGTCCAATTTTATAATTAAAAAGTAAAAATTCAAAAGAGTAGATTTTTTTGAAAATCAAAGTAATATCTGATGGTTGGATGATGAATCTGTTTCGACCAGTACTAATCAAATATGCAAAAATGTACCGGTTACCCAATTCAAAAATTAGGTTTATATGCAAACTGCATTGAAACCGTAGGTCGATAATTTTGGCTGTTTACATCACATAATTGCAAATTTTATCTCACATCATTACACTAAATTTGAAAATAACACAACCACACAAAAACAATGTTTTCTGATCTAGGGGTCTGAGGGTGTTCACTACATGTTTTTGGGGTCGCTGAATCTGAATCTGATGTCTATTTAACCCCATCACATCAGGATTTTATCATAACCTCAAAAAACCCATAATTTAAGCGATTTCGACGTCCCTTCACATAAATCGCTGCAACTTTTTCTCGAGAAAATAGACCCCCTCTTTCTTGCACTAGATCGATTGTAAATTAATTTTCCAATACGATTATGTGAGACGCGATATTTCTTCGGGGTTTTTGAGTGAGATATTGGCCGCCAAAGTGATACGTCCGAGCATTTCACTTATCGAGCGACACGACCCATTTCGAGGGCTATTTCTACCAAATGATCGCTGAAATAAGGCCAGGGGTACATAGAAACGTGGACGTGAGAAATGGATTGGCGTAAATCGGAGGTTGATGCTTGCCTTGGTTGTCGAGATATGGCAACTCGAAGTCACCGGAAGGTGAAAAATCGGATTTTTTTACCGCTTCCCTATTCGTCATATCTCGAAAACGAGACGAGATACCGAACTACGGCTTAAGCCATACGATTTCTCTCGCCTTCCTCTGAATCATTTAGATGCTCTATACCTCTACACCTTAGAAATTTTACAAAGAAATTAATGTGCCGGCAAAAATCTGAAAAAATTTATGTAAGAAGGCGACATAAATCGTATGGCGTAAACCACAGCTCTGTCTCGTTTTGTTTTCGAGATATAGGCTCGATAAGCGGTAATAAAATTATATTTTCACCTTCCGGTGACTTCAAGCGACCATTTCTCGAAAACCAAGACACGCACCAACCTCAGATTTACGCCAATCGATTTCGCACGTCTTGCTACGTACAAGTGAATTCTTTTAGATTTTTTCTAGCTTTCGTTTGGCAGAAATGGCCCTCGAAGCTGGGCCGTGTCACTCGAGATGCGAAATCCTCGGACCTCTCACTTTGGGGGCCGATATCTCACTTAAGAAGCGCCGAAAGAATATCATTCCCCACATAATCGGATTGAAAATTTAATTTGTAATCGATCTGGAATAAACAGAAAGGAGAGTCATTTTTGTCTAGAAGAAGTTACATCGATTAATGTGAAGAGGTGTCGAAATCCCGTAAATTATAGGTTTTTTGAGGTTATGGCAGAATCCTGATGTGATGGGGTTAAATAATCCTCAGATTGGGATTCAGCCATCCCAAAAAGATAAAGTAAACTTGGTCAGATCCCCAGATCTCAAATTAATTTTTTTTTTGGTGTGGCTGCTTAATTAATTCATCTTATCAAAAGTTGCCAGATTGTTCCTATGGGCTGGTCCACCCGGTATGTAAAGTGAGCCATCTGGTAAAGAAGTATCAGTGTCACTTAAAATGTGAATGAAGAAATCAGCATTTTAAAGTCAACGAAACATGATAAAACTGATTTATTTATTGACCTTTTTAACAACCAGCAAAATGTGATGTATGGGTATCAGAAGCTCTCACCCGAATATTGTGTAAATAAATAACTCTTCTCCGATAACAATATATAGGACCTTGACGCATCCACAATGTTAATAACAGTGGTCCGCAATTAATTAGTTATGTGGTATTAAAATAATTGTATAATTTAAAATATTTAATTACTGTAAGTCCTATTAGAGCCGATTATCCAATAAAATTAAATAATAGACCAATTAATTTCAAGTTCGTTTATATTTTACACAATTTGCGATTGCTAACAGTTTTAATTTATAGGTTGTAAAGTATAAAAATATTAATTCATAAATCAGTTTTTTTGTGTCGAATATTGCACAAAATATGATTTTCTATTCTATTTTTAAACTATACATCATATTAAGAAATATGACAAACTGTAACTGTTCTACCAAACGAAAGAGTAGATACATGTTTTTTAATAAAAATTCATTTTAATTTAAATAAAAACCTGCCAAGACCGCTTTGGACGTACACATGTTAAGATTCCGTAACCATACTCTCTATGTTCTGCTCAATCTAGCTATTAAAAGAAATTTCTCCCTGATAAATTCAAGGGATTTCAAAATTGTTCAGAAAGTACTTTTGCACCAGCGCTTGTTAGGTACAATTTTCGTTGAAAGAACTAGCTAAAAGCTGTGTTTAAGAATTGCTTTAGATTTTTTGCATCGATAGTTTAAAAATTATGGGGGGTGGGACGCGTTGAAAGCGAATATCTCGTGACTAAAGGCTTAAAATTATAAGGTTCAAAAAGTTCTTAGGAGACACGCCACTCGATGGGTGGTCCAAATTTTTATTTTCAAAAATTTCTTTATTTCCGTTATCAGATCATCAATTGACACCTACATACCATATAACAAAAGGTATAAAAATGATAGAGTGGGAGGTCTGCGCCATACAGACAAACGGACAGATATGCCGAAACTGTATGGGTACCTACGAAAATGTGAGAAATGCATTATTCAGAAATTTATGTCTATTTTTTTGGTGTACGTACACAATGAATAATAACACAAGTTACAAAAAAAATCTTGATCTATGAAGGAAAGTCATAATTTTCCATGTACTTTGACGCGCTCAAGCCGATAAAATCGTTAAAAAATTTCTACCTCGTAGATTTCTCACAAATCGCGTTTTAAGTGTGTTAATATTAGTTTAATGGAATTGGCGCTTTTGGACTGTCTGTTTGCAAACCCACGCGAAAGCTAGAGAATCCCCTTGATATCCCCCCTAGTTTTAGAGGACGCCGAATACGAGGGTGGTGTATACAATTATGCTCGAGGGAAAGAAATATTCTACATGCTAAACAATCATTTCTTGAGAATTGTTTGAATTCCTTGCCAGTTTAGCGTGGAAAGGTGCGGTTTTTTTTTGTTATACGCCCAGGAGATTATGACCTACAACCTGACCATCATTGAAACATTCACTCAGCGATCCCTAGAGAATTGAAACAACCCTTACGAGGGGATCAAAGGTCGATTTTTTTTCTAGTTTCTGGAATAGTAAATAATTTTGAGCAACGACTAAACGGATTCAGGGCGATGAGTTTTACTCTCTCTTTAAAAGGGTGGATTTTTCTATAGATCCATAAATCAACCCAATTTTCTGTTCTCATGATATATGAGTCAAGAATATACCTCCAACGTGTATATGGCATCCTTGCTCTCTCTCTCTCTCCCTCTTACCCTACCTTCCTCCTTTCCTTTCTCCCTTCCCTCCTTAAAAATTGGGTTGACTATTGAATCTACAGAAAAATCCACCCTTTAAAGAGATACAAACTAAAATTCATTGCACTAAATTCGCTTAATCGTTGCTCAAGATCAATTCCTGTTCCCGAAACTAGAATTCCATCGGTCATAATGCCCTTGGCAGGTAACGAAAAACCCACACCTCTCTATGCTAAAACGGCAAAGAATGTAAGATACTCTTAAGAAGAGTTGATTCGCTTGTTAAAGGTAGTTCTCCATCTCGAGAACCATTTTATCCACCACCCTCGTATTTGACTACCTCTAGAACAGGAGGAATATGAAGCTGAATTTCTAGCTTTCGTATGGATTTGCAAATAGACGGTCGAAAAGTGGTAATTTCTTTTTAACAAGTATTAGTACAATGAAAACGCGATTTGTAAGAAATATACGCGGTAGAAATTTTTTAAAATGATTTTATTCGCTTCAGCGCGTCAGAATACATGGGAAATTATGACTTTTATGAATAGATTAAGAGTTTTTTTAAACTTGTGTAATCAACACACATACACCCAAATAAATCAGTTAAAGTACCTAGGTGTTTTTATAAAAAAATTTTCTTAGAATTTACTATACTTTCTGATTTGTTTAATGACACTAAACCCAGTAAAAGTATTTTCAAACTTCTGTTTGTTTATCTGTCTGTAAGGCAGTCTGTCTAAATGTTTGTTCCATCATAACTTAAAAACTGCTCAACCTATTTTGATAAGATATGATGAGGGAAGTTGAAGGAGTCATAGGAAAGTGGGGGGAGGGGAAATGCAAGGGAAGATAGTGGTGATGTGGAGAAGTGGTGCGAAATTGAAAAGAGTGGTAGAAAAATCTGAAAAGGTGAGGGTCGTAAGAGTTATGATGCTGGAAAAGTAAGAGAAGATAGTGAGCAGGTAGATGAAAACGAGAACAGACGGTAGAAAGGTTAGCAAACAGAGGGAAATAGGTTAGAACGTAGAAGTAGTTCGCGTAAATGTGGGAAGAAAGTGAGAAGGACTGGTGACAATATGAAGAAAAATTAGAGAAATGTAGAGTGGTGTGGTAAAGAAGTAAGAAGTGGTATGAAAATACTTACTACGAAACATATTTTAATCATCATTTTGATTAATGCAAACTAATACATGCAAATAAAAGCTGAAGCCTTTCTCTTAACGTTTTTTTTCTTCTCAGTTATAAAGTTTTCTATATGCGTAAATGTTCGGGTAAACCTGCTTCGTGCGTTATCCACGCACCGATAGAGACATGCAACTTATTAACAGACTTTAGAAGGGTATTCTAAATTCAAAACGTATGTATGTTTTTTTTTATATTTGTTCGCCGATTATTGTGGAAGGACGTCTATGATGCCTATGAAATATTTCGAAAGCTGCAGAGTGTGACTCGGCGGCGGTCTCACATTTTTTTCATCGGGCTTGTCTAGTATAAGGCGAGTAAAAATAAGAAAATAACATTTTTTTGTGCGAGGGTACTTGAAATTATGCCGGAGGCGCCGGAGCTACAATTGGGATTAAATTCATAATTAGATGATTTCATAATAAGATTTAACATAGCGAAACCAATAAGACTACCATAATTGCATAAATTTCGCAAATTTACGTGAAATTGGGCCTCTAAAAAGAGACATATTAATTCCACAATTACGTAGTGCATTGAAAGTATAGTTAGTAATCGTAAAAAAAAGTTATTTTTAGTTGAAATAGGTTTAGAACGACATGAAACGTCGAGATTTTAAATTTGAGCGAAAAGAATGTTCTGTCTGTCTGTCGGTCTGTAACTTGGTTTTTGGTTCTCAGGAGCGGTATAAGATATTGATTTGAAATTTTGTACACGTATTATATTATTATAACGATATCTTGAACTGGATTGTTTTTAATCATATTCGGTGAAAGGTTGGGGGTAAATAAGGGAAAATAAGTAAAGCACGCTGGTAAGAGTACTATATACTATACTGTATACTATATACTAGAAGCGAAAGCCTCAGATTTTTTAAAACATTTTTCAACCCTTCCACCACCCCCACTCCATTATTAAAGGGGTTAATAAAATAAAATTGGTCTACTAGGTCTACTGAAAAAGGATGATGGTACCAGTACCAACGACCTACATGAAAGCCTAGAGTTGCTTATGGAAACTCACTTCCCAGAATCTGTAGTGACAGATCGGAAGGAATGGCCAAATGAAACCGACACTCAACCCACCGAACTGGATTGGCAAACTGCCAAACAAATTGTGAGTGAAGACAGAATTAAATGGGCAATACTGGGCTTCTCCCCCTTCAAATCGCCAGGTACTGACGGCATTCATCCAGCCCTTTTACAATGGGGTCTGGATGAAATAGTGCCGCACCTGACAGCAATATTCAGGACGTGCCTAGCACACCTTTATATTCCGAAGGTGTGGAGAGAAGTCAAAGTAGTGTTCATACCAAAGGCGGGAAGAATAGACTATACTACCCCCAAAGCATACCGACCCATTAGCTTGACCTCGTTCCTTCTCAAGGCGATGGAAAAGCTATGTGAGCGATACTTGAGGGATGTTGCGATCACTGCTAATCCCACACATCCCAATCAGCATGCATACACCCCGGGCAGATCCACCGACACCGCCCTTCATGCGGTTAGCGGTCGGATTGAAAAGTCTTTGGACAATAAAGAGTCCACCCTGGGTGTCTTCATAGACATAGAAGGCGCTTTTGATAAAACCACCTTTCCAAAAATCACAGCAGCCCTCACGAACAGGAACGTTTCTCCGATCGTAAGTGGCTGGATATCCAACATGCTCTCAAAAAGAGCGGTACAGATTAACATGGGAGACACCGCTGTTAGAGGAATGGTTGCAAGAGGCTGTCCTCAGGGGGGTGTCTTATCACCTCTTCTATGGAACTTAGTTCTTGACAGCCTCCTGCGCCGCCTCAACTCCGAGGGATTCCACACAATTGCATACGCAGATGATCTAACGATACTGCTTAGTGGTAAATTCGAAGGAGTCCTCTGTGATCGAATGCAGATGGCCCTGAGAATAATCGAAAGATGGTGCAGAGAACACTCTCTGTCGGTCAACCCCAGGAAGACAGAGCTGGTCCTCTTCACAAGGAAAAGGAGATTGGGGCCAATGACGGCCCCCGTTCTCCTAAATACCACACTAAATTTCGCATCAGAAGTAAAATACCTTGGAGTAACTTTTGATGCCAAACTAACATGGAATCTTCATTTAGACAGAAGACTAAAGAAGGCTTACATCTCTTTTGAGCAGTGCCGCAGAACCATAGGGAAAACCTGGGGAATGAAACCCAAAGTGGCTATGTGGATTTACACTGCTATAATAAGACCAATGATAGCCTATGGAGCCATCGTCTGGTGGCCTAAGAGTCAGCAGACTGTAGCGAAACGTAAGCTCAGCCAGGTACAACGAGTAGCCTGTTTAAACACAATTGGAGCTATGAGAACAACACCAACAAGAGCAATGGAAGTGATGCTGTGCCTGCCACCACTAGACATATATCTAGAAGAGGTGGCCCTAACTACTATGGCACGTCTCAAATCCGTTGGCATACAGCCAAACATAGGATGTGGAGTGACCAGATGCCGGCTGTGGAATGAGGCAATTAAACAAATGCCACTTCTGCAGGTACGTGCAGATGGTATTTCTCCACAGTTCATCTTTGATAGACCCTATGAAATACACACCAACAGTAGCAATGAGGCCGTCAGTGAAGGAACAGTTAACATCTTCACAGACGGATCGAAAAAGAAAGAAGGAACAGGTTGTGGGGTATACTCCAGGAACCTGCAAATTCAAATTAAATGGGCTATGGACAAACAAGCCAGTATAATACAAACAGAACTGGCGGGAATAACCATAGCCGCAAAAGAAATTTCCCGTAGACAAATAACAGGAAAAACAATAAGAATCTACACTGATAGTAGACAATCACTACTGGCCCTACAGAGACACAAAATAACAACAGGGTCAGTATGGGAATGCCATCAGGCACTCGTGGGCGCCTCCAGCATGAACAGTGTCATTCTATGCTGGGTCAAAGGGCATGCACAGTGCAGAGGCAACAGGGAAGCTGACAGTCTGGCTAAGAAGGCAGCCAGTCTTAGTGTACTTGGACCTGGCCCTTCCAACATACTGCCGACCTCAGCAATAATGCTAATGATTAAAGAAGACACCCACAGAAAATTTAAAAAACTGTGGGATGAAACTCATAGTTGTCAGTTGGCCAGGGATCTGCTTAGATACCCTGACAAGGATACAACGATGATCTACCTGGGAATGTCCAGGAAGAACCTGCGCTTCGCGACAGGAATTCTTACTGGTCATTGCCAGCTGAGGAAGCACCTTTACAACATGAAGTTAAATGACACACCCCTATGTAGAGGTTGTGAACAAGAAGACGAGACTGTCCAACACGTACTCTGTGAGTGCCCGGCAGTCTCCTCTAGCAGAGAATCCATTTTGGGAGAACGTTGGCCTACACTGGCCGACTTGAGGGATATTCCCCTAGGCAGCATCACCACCTTCTTCACAAGATTAGGATGGTTGGAGGCCTAGGTGGAATCCTGTATCCCTCGGGAGGACGTACAAGGGGCCCAATGGGGCCTAGGTGCTGCGGTCACCTAAATGTGACTGCCCTCCCACAAACTCCAACTGCAACTCCAACTCCAAAATAAAATTGAGACATTCACTTGAAATTTGGTACACGTATATGTTATACCGACATTTGGAACTAGATTATAATTTGAGCTTACCGTTGTAGGTTTGAGGGTTAATTAGGGATGAATAGAGGAAAATAAGTAAAGCAAGCTGGTAAGAGTACAGAAACTTGGCATTTGGTGTATGTACTAGAAGCTAAGCTGATAAAATTTAATTTAGATATTCACTTGAGATTTGGTACACATCTGTTGTATGACGACATCTGGAACTAGATTATATTTTGAGATGATTTCGTTGAAGGAGTGAGGGTATCTAGAAGTAAACAGGGGAAGATGAGTGAAGCAAGCTGATGGGAGTACAGAAAATTGAGATTTGGTATATACACTAGAAGCCAAGGTCTCAGATTTCTTTATTTTGATCACCTGCACTCCATTATTAAAGGGGTTGATAAAATAAAATTGATAAATTCACTTGAAATTTGCTACAGTATGTATCATAATGACATCTGGTCGAAATGACTCCGTTGAAGGGGTGGAATGGGGGGATGACCTGGGGAAAATAAGTAGAACAAGATACAAAATTTCACTTTGGCGTATATGCTAAAAACCAACGCCTCAATTTTTTTTCTGACATCTGCCTTAAGTATTATTAAAATTCTATGACTAATTATTTTTACATACTAGAGCACAAATATAGCCAAGATGTTTTCCTTCATAGAGACTTGGACGAAAAATCTGCCTTTATGAAATAAAATACCGCAGCGCCGTTCGGTAACAGTATAGTGGATTCTGTGAACATCAAAAAACACAAATATTTTGAATACGATGGCGGTGGTTAAATCTATCTCCGAGGTCACCCCACCCCCCAAACGACCAAAAACTACCCCCGAAAGGGGTAAACCGCGTATACGCCATCTCTTACGAGCCAAACCTGTCTTACCCCCGAAAAGGGTGAAACGCGGATAAGCCGTCTTCTCTCGGATAAGCGGATGCATGGTTTACCCTTTTCGGGGCCGTTTGGGGGTGCGGTGAATTCGGAGAGGGATTTAACCACCGCCATCCTGTTCAGAATCCTCGAAAACAGGGGCGTGACATAGTCTCGTTACGTTAGAAAATATTTGTATTCCTGTCCGACTTACAGAATGTACTAGAACTTTATTAGGTAATATCAAATTTTAGGTCGGCGTAAAATTAATAAACATTTTACATGAAAACCATTCTATCTGTAGAAAAGTTCGTCTTTGGACAGAACGCTAATAAAACTATTATGTTATGAGTACTACACAAATGAGAGGGTAAAGAAATTTCAAATACTAAAAATATTATTAATACTGTGAATGTACAAAGTTTATTGACATATCTTTTTATTATCAAAATATATAAACGTTGTTTGGGTTTGCCATGTCACAAAGCATCTGTTCTTATCTCTAAAAAATGTGCCTGTTACAATTTATTCTTATTATATGCAACATGACCAAGTGTTGCGCAAATCACTGACGTCATGTTTTTTGTCGATAGCACATTTTGATGTGTTATCATCTGCTTATATAAAAGAGTTCCAGCTAATTCTATAAATTATACGGTTTATTATGTCATTCGGTTTAAAAAAGTAAATTTCAATGACAAATGATTATTCATATTAGTTCCTAAAGTGATAAGCCAGTTCAGTGACCACAAAACTTCAGGTTTATGAAAACATTCGCTGAATAATGATAATGAAACTAAAGAATATTATTTTCCACATTTAAAATGTGTTCCTGACAATGTTCATATTAAATAAATAAATAATTTTAAAAACAAGCTAACCATATACTCTTCGCCGATATACTACTCTTTTTATATAATTATTGCACATTATGTAGAACACTTCCCATTTTTATCGTAAATGAAAAAAATATTTTCGAAGAGTATAATAACATTGATTAATTAATCAATGATAATAATGTTAGTTTGTATAGCGGGTGACGGATAGAGATGAATGAAAACTTGGTCCATAATCGTATCGCATTTGTGACAAATATTGCTCTTAAGTTGATAAGCATAATTCCAATAGTGCTTATAAACTTAAAAGTAACAAATTTGTCACAAATGCGATAAGATTTTAGACCAGACTTGGCGGCTTAATTCAGTAGACACAGCCAAGGCCCCTCGCTAACATTAACTAACATTGTTTAATTTCGATGAAACTGCTAGGAGTACATTGGCGAACAGTATAATGGTTAGCTTGTTAACATTATTTACAATACACAATCGCTTATAGCCACTGTTCACCGGATGACATATAAGGCTTGGTCGCTGATTCAGAATGACTACTTTTAGACGGCTGTTAGGACATTGTCAGGACGAATCATTTTGTGTGTTAAGAAGAACCTGTAAATATTGTACAAATATACGCTGAGCTGTATGTGGCTTGGCAGGAAAAGTCATGGCTGGAAACCACAATGGACAAACACAACTATCAATTTTGATTAGCTTCTAGTAGCAAAAGTTGCATCCTTTGTGTAGAAGATAAGTAAATACATGAGTTACCGAGTATTGAAAGGAATTTGTATATTTTAAAGTCACGCATATTTGTATTTAAATTGCGGTGTTGATTCTTTTGTTGCCTGTGACACATAAAACTTGTGAACATAACTTCTGACTTGAATCAAAAGTTAAAGTGAATTTTCTTTTCTTTGTCATTACTCAGATAAACACACGTTAAAAAATTAAAATACTTAAAATAAAATTTTGTATAATTTTCATGAGAAAAGTTTACCAGTTCTTTATTATAAACCATTATATCATTTGATGAAACATATTCTTTATAGGATTTTGCAAACAGCAGAAAAAACTATCTATGAGAAGTAAAAGAAAAACTATCTGTAAAATTCTTGATACCTGAATTCTGATTATGCTAGCAATTAAAATCCTAATATGAATTTGTCTTCCTTATTTGACAATTCTCATTCTAACACTAGTTTTCACATGTCCCCTATGGCTATGCAGAGTAAACCAGTATCCACATAACCCCCTACGGTCATGAAGATTCAGTTCAAAATGAGAACAAGGGCCTAAAATGAATTTATTTACATGCCTCGTAGATAGTTTTTTCTGCTGTTCGCAAAATCCCATAAAGAATATGTTTCATTACAATTATAAGCCAACAAAAAATATTTCACTTTTAAACATTATGTCATGTTAAAAGCTTGTTAAGTACTACATTTTGAAAAAAAATGTAGTATAGGTTTTGCATTTTTTCGGTGGACCATAGAAACCCGAAAAAAAAGTCGGATCGATGTGAAAGTCATATCTATCGATTCGAGAGCGAATTTAGAAAATTCCGTCCGTCGGTCAGTTGGTCTGTCGGTCTGTCTGTCTGTCGGTCTGTCTGTTACGCCCAGCCCCCCTAATCCGTTTTTGGATTGCGATGAAACTTGGGTGGTTAACAGCAGGTCTGTAGAAAACCTTAACGCCGGAAGCTCGGCTCCGTTCGGAAACCGGAAGTACCCGATATAGACGTTTCGAGTTTCTCGGCAAAAATTGAATAACTCGATAACGGGTAGTCGGATCGAGATATTTCACAAAATAAATGGTGCCACTGGCAAAGCTCTACAAATAAGTATACCAGAGAATATGTCAAAAATCAAACGAAAATTGATTTTTTTGCAAGAAACTGGTTTTCTCGAAATTGGGCTAGGAAGCACGATAACTGTCCATAATATTGATGGGATCAAAGGTACGTGGCCACAAGTGAAGCCTATTGCTGGTGGCCCGAATCCGTTGACCGCAAGTATTTTTTTCCAGGGCCGAGTATGATTTTTCAAAGAAATTAATAACTCCCGAACCAAAGGTCCAATTTTTATTTTCAAAAATGGTAATTATAGGACTCGATTAGGTCTATAGTTGACGTTTGTGACAAATTTGACAAAACAAAAGCGGATCTACAAATCCTGGAAAACCTGATTTTTTTTTGATAAATTCTACAAATTCCGAACAGTTTCCTAATAAAAATTGAAAATTAACTATTCCGTCGATCAATCTCTATAATCAGTATAAGGCACGGACCTTTTTGGACAAAAAATCAGAAATAGAGTTTTTTCTAAAAATTTAAAATAAACGAGTTATTTACGAAAATGCATTCCATAGAATTATTTAAAAAAATATTACAAATTGATAAATTCTCCGTGCGATATAGGTGCAAAGAAATAATGTAATGTTATATATAAAATATCATCATTCATTTCCTTATTTTCATTTGCTAAATAAAAATAGAACCGATGCCCTTTCTGTGTTTCAAAATGTAGTTAGTGTCCACGTAAGTAAGCCTTTTCCGTGGCGTACGGCTGTGATTCGTTACGTGCAGTAATGGGTGGCCGGCAATTTTCTTGCTGCCGGGTAATGGAGGCTAGGTTTGAAGTGGTCAGAGCCAGGAGTTGCGCTAATTGTTCATAACTGGGTAGTCCCAAGCTCGGTTGGGGTTGGTCCGTTATGGCGGCAGAGGGGACTGGGATCGTTCCAGTCGTTTGGTTTTGGAGCACTATTTGTCTTTGGGGCGTAGCACTAGGTCTTGCCGTCTGGTACGGCGGGGTGACGTGGTAGGCACCGGCCGACGAGGTAGGCGTGACGAAGTACTGTGCGTTGGGCGGCGTGCTTGGACTTGGGCTGGTTGCTGTTGGTGGTACCATGCAGTGAGGGGTGGCCAGCTGGCGGCGAGGTGTCAGCGAGGCGTCGCTGAAGAGTTGGGGCCAGTCGGGTGTGGCAGCAATGGTGTACTGACCGCTGGGCAGCCCTGAGCCTGAGTGGGAGGCTTCCCCATGTGTGGAAGCGAATCCAGCGAAGCGGCGATCTCCCAGCGTCGAGGAATCGTCGTTGGCCCGGGATGCTGTTGGGTCCACCATACAGCGAGGGGGCATCACCATGTCATCATCACCATCTAATCCCTGTTCCATCGCCGAGTTTTCGTGCCACGATGCTGCGTTGCGCTCCATGCAGTAAGGGGGCATCGCCTGGGAATCGTTGCTACTCCATTCCATATTTGTTGCCTGGGTTCCATGCCAGGTGGCTGCGCTGCGTGCCATGCAGCGAGGGGGCACCGTCGTGATGACGTCATGCGTGACCCCAGTGTCGTGTCCTATGTTGGTGGCGAGTCCTGCCTCGCTATGCCTAGGCGCGGAGCCCGGCGACGCACAGTAGTGGGGCGCCGTCGTCGCGACGCCATGCGTAGCACTTGTGCCTGTGGAGAAATCAGAGGACATGCTTACCTCGCCGAGCCGGGTTGCTGTGTTGCTTGCTGTGCAGTGTGGGGCCACCGTCGTGGAGACGTCGGGCGTGACCCCCGTACCCCTTGTCAGGGCGTCGTGTTGGCGGAGCACTTCGTGGTCAGATGCTGTGAGGGGCGTCGTGCAGTGAGGGGGGGCCGACGTGGAGACGTCGCTCTCGACCCCAGTGCCTACTGCCTTGCCACTCCGGGTATGCATTGCCACTTGACACTCAACACAATAAAACTCAAATAAAACACACTGTCTGGTTACAACACAAGAGGAAGGGATGACCTCGTCAGCATTGGCGTTGGCTTCTGTGCTCAACTGACTTCTGTTTCGGCAGAAGACTATTAGTTGCTGAAGGCTGGAACATTACTACTTGAAGGACCGATCACTACTTGCTCGCTGAGAAAAAGTGTTCTCTTATATAGACTTTCTTGTGCTCAAATGACTTCTGCTTCGGCAGAAGACTATTTTTTGTGCTCAAATGACTTCTGTTTCGGCAGAAGACTAAAACATGAGCACAGCGCGCTAGACAAGTCATAACTTGTTCGCGACGCCGACGCCGATGACACCACCCCCCTTTTTTGTGACTTTATTGAACATTAATAAAGGCATACAGGTTATGTTTCAGTTCAATAATTTCAATTATATAATGTAAGAGTGAGTGGATACAATATTTTCAAAACTATAAACTAAGAGTAAGTGTTAAGATATTTCAACAACTAAGATATTTTAACATATATAGACTAAGATTAAGTGTGGTAAGATATTTTATATAAGTAACTAATAATAGGTCCATTAAGATATTTTAGGTAAAACAAGATATTTAAAATTAAAGTATTTTATGTGACAAATCATAAATGTATTCTAGTTTGAACAAAGTTTTCGCCCTGTGGCGTTGAATTATTTACAATGGTATATTATCGCACGTTTCGTTTTTCTGGACGTCGTCTCCGCGACGCCCGGGGCTGCCTGATCCTGTTGTGAATTGGGGGCTGCTAAGTCCTGCTGTGTTGCTCGCTAAGGCAACGGGATTCTGGAGCGAACCTGTGAGGCTGCAACGTCCTGCTGTGTTGCTTGCTAAGGCAACGGGAGACTGGAGCGATTTATTGAGGCTGCAACGTCCTGCTGTACTGCGGGCTAAGGCAGTGAGATACTGGAGCGCCTCGTGGGGGCTGCTAGGTCCTGCTGTGCTACGTGCTAAGGTAGCGGGATCCTGGAGCGGTGCGCCGGAGCCGGCTGAGCTCGGGCTGGCGTTCGAGTTGACGAATACTCGTGTCCGGACTGGGACAGGCATCTGGCTGGCGGATGGCTGCTGTCGGTCGTGGCCAGGCGTGGTCACGGCCTTCGCCCAGAACGGCATCGGGAACAGTATCGGCGTCGTGTCGAGCGGCTGCTCTTGTCTTGACGTAGAAGGCCCAGGGTCTGCTGGCGGCGGCGGTGCGGCTGACAGCGCCGGGGACTTCTCATTCCTGTTTGTTTGTTTCCTCTTGGCTGAGGTGGATGGGCCAGGCACGACTGGAGGCAGTCGGCGGGCTGGAAATTTTGGTTTAGTGGCGGCTGTGGCGCTATGTCCACGTAGATAGTCGCCATGTCCACGGAAGTAGGTACCAGATCCACGGATGTAGACTTGTGCGTTGGCATCTGGCTTTGGGGCAGCGGGCACTACTGATCCTGTGATAGTAGGCGTGACTGGCTTCTGGGCAACGGGCGCTACTGGTCCTGTGACAGTAGGCGTGGTTGGCTGTTGGGCAGCGGGCACTACTGATCCTGTGATAGTAGGCGTGACTGGCTTCTGGGCAACGGGCGCTACTGGTCCTGTGACAGTAGGCGTGGTTGGCTGTTGGGCAGCGGGCACTACTGATCATGTGATAGTAGGCGTGACTGGCTTCTGGGCAACGGGCGCTACTGGTCCTGTGACAGTAGGCGTGGTTGGCTGTTGGGCAGCGGGTGCTGCTGGCTCTGGGGCAGCGGGCTGGTGTCCTGTGACAGCAGGTGCTGCTGGTTCTGGCGGGGCTGGATGACCTGGATCCTCGGGATCGTCATCCTCGTCGTTGCTGTCATCATCGTTGGTATCGTCATCATCGGTGTCGTCATCATCGATGTCGGTGGTCTGTTGCAGAGATTGTCTGAGTAGGTCAGTCTGGCTGGACTGAATCCTGGGAGGCGGCTCGGGGCCTGGCAGGCCGAGTGGAGGTGACCTCGGGGGAGATGGCTTCGTGCTGACATCTCGGGTTTGACTTGGCGGGAATACCTTGTCGAGGAATACAGAGGCTATTAGTGGGGCAGTGGTTGGCAATACTGACCTTTTATCCTTCCAGGAAGGTCCAGCGTCCTGCTGCTCCGGGAAGGCGTCCATACTCGCTACTTCCTTGGGTTCCTGTTCACCTGGCTGAGGCTGAGGAATGAGCGTGGTTGACTGGTCTGAGCTGAGGGAGGTAGCATCTTGCGTCACGGTGTTGACTGGTGACCGCCTGTCCAGGCGGCCCGGGCAAAGGAAAGCAAAGGCGGCGGCTCTGTTGCTTTGTTGCCGTGGTGTCAACGGGCGTGGTAGATACGTGTCCTGCTCCTGCTTGGCTGTAGCTTCGTCAATCTCATTCTTCTTGGTCGGTGGTGGAGACACCAAGGTTGTGGCTTGTTGCTGGGCTGGTAGTTGCAGCACTGCGTCCTCTGTCTTGGTTGGTACTTCTAGGCTGTTAATTTCCAGCGGTGGGGCCGGGCGCCCTAGTTCTGCCCGACCCATTGGGAGTTTCCCGATGGCGGTGCATTGCGGGGTTCTTGCCGTGTGGTCGACTGACTTCTTCGTTGCGGTGGTGCCGTGGATGTCTGTCCTGGGCCTGAGTTATTGGTTGGACCTGCTTGTTGGCTAGGGTTGTTCGAATTGGTGCCATGCCCTCGGAAGTTGTTACCCCCTGTCTGGACATTTTGTTGGCGGAAGTTAGGGTTTCCCTGTTGGTTGGAGTCGTGTCCACGGAAATTGGGGTTGGCTCGCTGGTTGGAGTCTTGTCCGCGGAAATTGGAGTTGCCTTGCTGGGGCTCTGACTGAGTTTGGTTGGTGGGGCAGTCTCGGTGATAGTGAAATCCCGGGCACTTGCGGCACTTTGGTAGACTATTGGTATTATTACTCGCAGGCGGGATGGTGGCTGGCCTCGGCAGCGGTCGGAGTTGCCTCTGAAATTCCCTGTAGTCACCCTCGGCGTTTTCAGCCACTCGGCTCAAGCTTTCCATCGTGGCCACTGGGACATTTCTAGTTGCGAATCTTAGTTCCGGTCGCAGGAGCTCGCGCACCTCCATAACCATCTCTTCTTCCGGCGTATACCGTTCTACCCTCAGCCAGAGTCCAATTTTGCGTTGTATAAAAACGGCGGCGGGTTCGTCGTCTTTCTGTCTCTCACCGTGTAACCTGGAGCGTAGCTTCCCCAGGGTGGCAGTGTCGTTGAACTGCCGCAAGAGCTTTTCCTTTAAGAACTCGTATGTGATGTTGTGGGACTTCCACATCTCCAGGGTGCGTCTGGCTTGACCCTCGAGCTGTTCTATAGCTACTCTCACTTTATCCCTGCCGTGGATGTCTTCATGGAGCATCGCCTCCTCGAGCTCATCCAGGAAGTTGACTGGATCCTCCCATTCCAGGCCTGAGTAAGTGGGCAGCGCTCTCGTTCTTCTTGTGGGCATCCTGTGATGACCTTGTATTGCGTGTATTGCGGCTTGAACGCTTCCCTCCATTAGTCTTGTCATGCTCTCTGCTAGGTTTTGTGTTGGGCGCCACTGGGGGTCCATTTCCCCAGAATCTGTGTAGTCGGGTCGTCGTGGATCCTCTTCCCTCCGGAAAGATCTGGCCTCACGTTGTTGGTCGCCATGTCCACGTAAGTAAGCCTTTTCCGTGGCGTACGGCTGTGATTCGTTACGTGCAGTAATGGGTGGCCGGCAATTTTCTTGCTGCCGGGTAATGGAGGCTAGGTTTGAAGTGGTCAGAGCCAGGAGTTGCGCTAATTGTTCATAACTGGGTAGTCCCAAGCTCGGTTGGGGTTGGTCCGTTATGGCGGCAGAGGGGACTGGGATCGTTCCAGTCGTTTGGTTTTGGAGCACTATTTGTCTTTGGGGCGTAGCACTAGGTCTTGCCGTCTGGTACGGCGGGGTGACGTGGTAGGCACCGGCCGACGAGGTAGGCGTGACGAAGTACTGTGCGTTGGGCGGCGTGCTTGGACTTGGGCTGGTTGCTGTTGGTGGTACCATGCAGTGAGGGGTGGCCAGCTGGCGGCGAGGTGTCAGCGAGGCGTCGCTGAAGAGTTGGGGCCAGTCGGGTGTGGCAGCAATGGTGTACTGACCGCTGGGCAGCCCTGAGCCTGAGTGGGAGGCTTCCCCATGTGTGGAAGCGAATCCAGCGAAGCGGCGATCTCCCAGCGTCGAGGAATCGTCGTTGGCCCGGGATGCTGTTGGGTCCACCATACAGCGAGGGGGCATCACCATGTCATCATCACCATCTAATCCCTGTTCCATCGCCGAGTTTTCGTGCCACGATGCTGCGTTGCGCTCCATGCAGTAAGGGGGCATCGCCTGGGAATCGTTGCTACTCCATTCCATATTTGTTGCCTGGGTTCCATGCCAGGTGGCTGCGCTGCGTGCCATGCAGCGAGGGGGCACCGTCGTGATGACGTCATGCGTGACCCCAGTGTCGTGTCCTATGTTGGTGGCGAGTCCTGCCTCGCTATGCCTAGGCGCGGAGCCCGGCGACGCACAGTAGTGGGGCGCCGTCGTCGCGACGCCATGCGTAGCACTTGTGCCTGTGGAGAAATCAGAGGACATGCTTACCTCGCCGAGCCGGGTTGCTGTGTTGCTTGCTGTGCAGTGTGGGGCCACCGTCGTGGAGACGTCGGGCGTGACCCCCGTACCCCTTGTCAGGGCGTCGTGTTGGCGGAGCACTTCGTGGTCAGATGCTGTGAGGGGCGTCGTGCAGTGAGGGGGGGCCGACGTGGAGACGTCGCTCTCGACCCCAGTGCCTACTGCCTTGCCACTCCGGGTATGCATTGCCACTTGACACTCAACACAATAAAACTCAAATAAAACACACTGTCTGGTTACAACACAAGAGGAAGGGATGACCTCGTCAGCATTGGCGTTGGCTTCTGTGCTCAACTGACTTCTGTTTCGGCAGAAGACTATTAGTTGCTGAAGGCTGGAACATTACTACTTGAAGGACCGATCACTACTTGCTCGCTGAGAAAAAGTGTTCTCTTATATAGACTTTCTTGTGCTCAAATGACTTCTGCTTCGGCAGAAGACTATTTTTTGTGCTCAAATGACTTCTGTTTCGGCAGAAGACTAAAACATGAGCACAGCGCGCTAGACAAGTCATAACTTGTTCGCGACGCCGACGCCGATGACATTAGCCTTTACCTTAGTCAGTGCAAAAAGAAGAAAAAAAAAAAAAGAAAAATAAAACATGTCAAAATGTACTGAGTCATCTTGCGACGCTCTGCTGAAAATGTATTGAATCATCCCAACAGGGATAAAAAGCATATTAAAATGTAGTTTTTTTTCAGCTTGTTACTACATTTTGAAAAAAAATGTAGTATACGTTTAGCATTTTTCCGGTGGACCGTCGAAACCCGAAAAAACCGTCGGATCGATGTGAAAGTCATATCTATCGATTCGAGAGCGAATTTAGAAAATTCCGTCCGTCGGTCAGTCGGTCTGTCTGTCGGTCTGCCTGCCTGTCTGTCTGTCTGTCTGTCTGTCTGTCTGTCTGTCTGTCTGTCGGTCTGTCTGTCACGCCCAGCCCCCTTAATCCATTTTCGGATTGCGATAAAACTTGAGTGGTTAATAGGAGGTCTTTAGAAAACCTTAACGCCGGAAGCTCGGCTCCGTTCGGAAACCGGAAGTACCCGATATAGACGTTTCGAGTTTTTCGGGAGAAATTGAATAACTCCATAATGGGTAGTCGGATCGAGACGTTTCAAAAAAGAAATGGTGCCGCTGGCAAAGCTCTACAAATAAGTATACCAAAGGCTATGTCGAAAAACAAATGAAAATTGATTTTATTTGCAAAAAACTGGTTTTCTCGAAATCGGGCTAGGAAGCACGATAACTGTCCAGAATATTGATCGGTTTCGATGAGACTTGGTGGGATCAAAGGTACCCGGCCACAAATCAAGCCTATTGCTGGCGGCCCGAATCCGTTGACCGCAACTATGTTTTCCAGGGCCGAGTATGATTTTTCAAAGAAATTAATAACTCCCGAACTGAAGGTCCGACTTTGATTTTCAAAAGTGGCCATTGTAGGGCTCGATTAGGTCTATTAGTTGACGTTTGTGAGAAATTTGAGAAAATAAAAGCGAATCTACAAATCCTGGATAACTTGATTTTTTTGATAAATTCTACAAATTCCAAAGAGTTTCCTAATAAAAATCGAAAATTAACTATTCCGTCGATCGACCTCTATAACCAGTATAAGGCATGGACCTTTTTGGACAAAAAATCTAAGATAGAGTTTTTTCGACAAACTTAGAATAAACGAGTTATTTACGAAAATGCATTCCATAGAATTATTTAAAAAAATATTACAAATTGATAAGTGATAATGTTATATTTAAAATATTATCATTCATTTAGTTATTTTCATTTACTAAATAAAAATAGAACCGATGTCCTGTCCGTGTTTCAAAATGAAGTTAGCTTTTACTTTAGTCAATGCAAAAAGAAAAAAAAAAAAAGAAAAATAAATCATGTCAAAGCACTGAGTCATCTTGCGACCCTCTGCTGAAAATGTGAATCATCCCCACAAATTGAATAAAAAGCATGTCAAAATGTAGTTTTTTCACTTGTTAATTTAAATACTACAAATCAACTTAAACATGGAAACCCACCCAATATCGTATTATCGTATCTTTCCTTAAACCATGTACTAAATCTCGTGTAGTTTTCATATTGGTATATTAACATTTTATATTATAATGTGCTCAGTTAAAACTTTACATAAAAAGTAGTCACATAAGTGGAACCATAAATATGTTTCACTAGTTTCGTGCCTGAGAGTTGCAACAACTCACATTAAAAATGAATTATTCCCTAAATAGCATTTAATTATCTTTCTGTACTTTTCTTTCCCATGCATTTTCAGTGCAGAGACACAAATTCTGAGCCAAAAATAATGGGTATAAAGAATATATACCACATAAAGTTCATGAAAGTTGGATGCAATCAGTTCAAGTATCAAGGTGGTTAACCAAAAGTTATGGTTAGAACGGGTTCGTGTCAGTTATTCTCTTTGTCCTACATGAGTTGTCTGCACAATGATGTATGTAAATTAGAAACGATCGACCTCATTTCAACAATTTTGTTGCATAACAATAAGAACGCAAGATCAATGGTATCTGCTTTGTACAGTTGGTTAAAAAAGTGTTACTCGAATCCTGTGTTTATCCGAACTTTCGTTGTACTTATAACAGTATGCATACGTGTTATCTAGCTGGAATATGTTTCATTACCTAGCTACGTAAAAGTTCCTTAGTACTTACTGTTTTTAACTGTTTAATATAAATTAACTTAAATTGGAAAAGCACATTGAAACAAAGGAAAGTATTCAGTGGAGGTTATATACCTGTTAGTCATTTACAGTTTGTTTGCGTTAGATCCTTTGTTTCTTTAACGGTTTTTGATAAAAATCCAAATCTGTAGTTCAAGCAAAATTTTAAATTCTATATTAAAAAAATGATTATGTAAATTACTAACAGCTATAATTTTACAAATCAGAATTAAATAGAGTCGTATTAATTGACACAATTTTTTTGTGATACAAAATCATTTTCCAGAGTTGCATTGTGTGGATAATGGATGTTGTCTGCGTTTTTTCAAATGTGTAACCCCCTTTCGAGCAGCTTAGACTTTAGATTTGGGGGTTTCTACTCCCACAGAACACGTCTCCATGAACGGGGAGAACATCCAATGGCACGATACCGTCAAATACCTTGGCGTTATCATAGATCGAAGCCTGACATGGAGACAGAACACGGAAGCGATAATACAAAAAGCTAGGACGAGGAGGGCTCTACTCTACCCTATGATAGGTAGACAGAGTCAACTCAACCTGAGGAACAAGCTCATGCTTATCTTCTGACTTACGCGTCTGTTGCCTGGGGATACCAAGCAATCACCCACCTGAAGAGGATACAAGCCATGGAAGACGTTGCACTTGGGTGCGTCGTGGATATACCGTGGTTTGTCAGAAACGCCGACATCTTCAGAGACCTGCAATACACCCCGGTAACTGAAGTCATCCGGGACACAGCGAAGAATCTATACGGCCTTGCAGCAGAGCATGGGAATCCGCTGGTTAGACAGGAGACTGACGACGACTCCAATGATGCTCCAAGGCACAAGAGGCCGAGGCTCCAGATCCTGGATAACGGGTAAGTATAACTTAACCATGTTTCTGTTTCAGCCCGACCTTCAAGCCACGTCACAAGGAGACAATGACCAAAAACACTCAAATCACACGATCTTGGGGGTACCAAGCAAACAACCAGCTCGGTACCCTTACCCTAACCCTTGCAGGCCTCTGAATCTAAAATAAGCGTCTTAGGCAGAACACAATCCTTGAGCTACACAGTTCACACTTTCTTCTGACCAAATCGGAGCATATGAGAGCTTCCTGGGCTTCCGACTAGTCAACACCCCCCAAACCCCTCCAAACTCGGGGAGGGCTCGGCAACAGCCGTGCCCCTCTCACTACAGACGAAATACGCTCCCGGGAGCCGACATGCCAGCGAAGAACGAAGACCAAGACAGAAGAGCGCCAGAAGAAACGACCCAGCTGGCAGGGTCCAACAGCCATGACCAGGGGAGGTCATGGCTGTTGGGGCAACGAGTTCAGGCTCGACCTCTAATCATCCGAGACTATCATCTATAGTCAAGGATATTGGCGCCAGGGTTGTCTATTAAGTATAGTGTGCTTATGTATATGTTATGTTATTAGATATTAATTAGTGGAGTAGTTTTTATATGTAAAATGATAGCTCTTATCCCTATGCTCACCTCTCCCACCCCTTCGTTAGTAGTGAAAATTAAGTTTTCTCTGAATAATTATTTTTTTGTTGATTTTATGGAAAAATTACTAGAGATGAGAGTTATTTTGAATTGAAATTTGTATCAAAATCCACCTTTATATTTTTATTAGTTCAAATTATTGTTGAAAATGAAGTAAAGTTTTTACTTTTTTAAATTTTTTAGTATGATTAAAGCAATTATACAGTTAAATAATTATGAAAAATTTATAATTATAAGTAAAAACTATATGATGAATATAATAACTAGTCGCTTAAAAAATAAATAAATATTGTTTGTAAATACATAATTGTTACACTCATACACAAAAATGGATCTATTTAATAATAAAATGTTTATTAAATACAGATTAGTTGAAAACAATTTTGTAACTATGTAATTCTAAATGTTAACTCAAATATTTATCGAGTTTCGTCCTCTGGATCATCTTGTGGACTTTCAGTATCATATTCTGGCTTAAAATTTTGTCAATTAAACTTTCTATATCCTCTTCAAAACTATTATTTATGTTCAAAAAGTCTAAAATAAATAATTCCAATAATTTTCGTTTTCAGGATAATTTTCGTCTTCTTCAGCTCAGCATTAATTAAGATTTGTAAAATAGGTTATATTTTTAGTTAAAGTTTTAGTTATTATTAAACTTCGGCCTATTTTTACGATCAAGGCTAATCACAGAACCAGGAAACGAGCTACCCTCAATCTCCTCTCGTAGGAAGTGTATGTATTCTTTACTTGCATTGCATTTAATATACAAGAGATCGACTGCTTCCAAAGGATGGTATATCCACTACGCGTCCTCGCCTTATACTGCATAGCTTCTATGCATTCTCTGACCTAGAAGTAGCTAGAAAGTGAAAAGACGAATTACTGAACATATTAAGCTAGACAGTAATTGGAAAATCAAGAAATAAAAGAGCCATGATATGAGAACATACATGCATAAGGAAAAAACTAAGTGACTGCAAACCTGTTTTATAAATCGCGAATCTTTTTTATTAGTACACATGATAGTATTATTTCTGTATACGTCTATTTATGACTGAAATTTACTGCTACAATCTGCCACATGGCTACACAAAAAGAAAAAAGTCATATTTGAATGACCAGACCCTACAACAACGATATGCATTTACCTTTTACTTCTAATGTAAAAATTTTAATTTAAGATTTAAACCTCCACCTACCTTATTCTAGATCGTATGTCATAATAATTAATAATGTAACCAGTTGTTTATGTCTTGAGGCTGCGTAATTACACCATGTTTCTGTATAATCATGCCCCGAGTGGATACCATTCTAAGTTGTAAATAATTATTTAATAAGCTTTATACAGTGTGTTTCAGACTTTTATTACATATATATAATGTATTAACCTTCAGTTTATAGAGTTTATTTATCGTTATTGTTGAAATGCATAGAATATTAAATCGACTAAATGAACCCGTTTTAGTCAATGGGTCTCGCATCATTATTAGGCTTTTCTTGAAGTTTATTTTCATTCCAGAGGAGTTCAGACGTGGTTTCATGTTTCCTAGAAATTTGACGACATCTTGCTCTTTCTCGATGATGAGCAACCAGGTCACGTACGCATAGACATCAACACAACAACCATTCCCCGCGATATTGCAATTTACCACAGAGACTGGAACTCAGGAGAAGTAACAGCGATTAGACATGTTGTGCCACCCAGCAGCTGTCCAGCCCACTGCTACCGTCTCGGTAACATATGCAAAACACCCCCAAACATCCATGCCCTGGCCAGGATTCGAACCCGGGACTCCGTGGTCGCAACCCAGACACCATAGCACTGCGCCATTGAGTCGATATCGTCGGTGTATGCAAACACGATGGGGAGCCTTACCGTTTCAGCAATTTCTTTGAATTTCTGATGATCCTTTATTGTGCGTTGTATCACTTTTATCACTAAATTTTTGATGATACTTTATTGTGCTTTGTATCACTTGATCCAAGACTGTGGTGAATAGTCCGGGGATAGCGGATATCTTTGTTTGACTCCTATTTTCTTAATTTTTTATTCCGTCGTCTGCCAAACCATTGTATTGCGGTGTTTTCGTGTGGGTATGCTTCTATTGCCCTATTTATTAGGCAGTGCAGCACTCCCATGTTGCGTAAGGTGTTGACTATAGCCACATGACTTACATTCTCAAATGCCTCTTGGAGGTCAATGTGTGGTTTTGTGGTTTTTTCCAGGATCCATCGGGCGGTGTACATATGGTCGTCCCTTGATCTGCTCTTGATGGATGCCATTTGATACTATGGTAATATGTGCACCCTACACTGCAGAATTTTGGGGAACGGTATCTGGTTGTGTTCCTCTCCGCAGACAAGAGTGTGGCTTCCATTCATGCGTTGGTGATGATTTGTAGGGATAGCTGCTAGGCTGTCCGGTTCATAGTGTAGTAGTTCGTTGTTTTTTTGTTAATTTCAGGCGCAGTGTTTCTCTTAGCTCTGGTCATTATTTCTAGTAGTTCGTCCTTTAATGACGGTTTGTCTAAGGGCCAGTGATTCATTCCTTGTATTAGCTCTACTTGACTTCTCTTTACGTTTCCTTCTTCTTCTAGTTCTCTGATCTAATGCTACAGTAGAGTGTATTTTCACGATTGCTTATTATTGTGTGTTCTGTATATTTTGAAGTATTTGAAAGTTTGATTTAATCTCTGTCCTGCTGGAAGGCATTCTATGCTTTCGAAGAATTCCCTGCATTTTTTCTCTTCATGCTTCTTCTCTGCCTCTCTTTTTGCTTTCGCTACCTTTTTTACGTTTTTGCCTATATTTGGTGTATGTTGTTTTTCTCCGGCCTTTATTTTCTTCACTTTTTCATATTTATTGTGCACATCCTTTCTTATTGGGCTCGTAGGAGATTTTTCCATTTCAACGTTTTTTTCGCCGCTATTTTTATTTTTGAACTCATAGTTGACCAATTAAGTTCCTCTTCTGTTAATTGTATTTCCATTTCCTATTGGTATTTATTTTCGAGTTCTTCGTTCTGTAGTAGGGAGATGTTCCGACTATCATTTGCTGTAATTTGTAATTTCCTTTCCTCCATGTATCAAGGCAGCTTAGGTTATTAATTAGACTTTCAGTTCAGTTGTTGCTGGGTTTGTTTCTAAGTATTTAAATGGAAAATACACCATGTCTATACTTTTAAATCATTCACTGAAAAATTGATCTATAAATGCACCCTCTTAAATTATACACCCTGTACCAAGAAGTGTTAATAGTTTGACCCACTTCCAAAAACGCAAAATAAATAGTTGTGCCTGAATGCCGAATTAATTTGAATGCAAATTTTTTGATAATTGAAAAAAATATTTACTTTAGATAGTTTATGTCAAAAATAGATGCTTACATGTTTAGTGGGTAACTGCTAATTGTTTATAGGAAACTGTAAGTTCTATTGTGATATATGATTTACCATAAGTTAAATAGTTATAAAATAAGTAAATGAATAAATGTACTAATTATGCTAACGCAAAATATCACTTTGTAATTAAAACCTTCTAATTGAATAATAAATTGTGAGTTTTGTTATCAAATATCGATGCCAATTAGTAGGTTCTTTATAATTAATTATCGTCCTAATTAATAGCATACAAACTATAATTTTACGATAACCTTTTTATGATATTTGATATAATTTGTTATTATTGCTAAGAATAATAACACATATCTTCTATTTATCAAATAGCGAAGAGTCCTAGCTCAAGTCTGACTGACACAAAACTAATTGAGTTATGTAAATCCTAAGTCGATCTTGGGTCTCATATGCCTAATGTTACATCATGATCTCATAACTGATCAGGTTGCATCTCAAAAACATTTCTGTACTTTAATAAACTAATTTTGGGAATGGGATACAAGATTTGGGCTCTATGAGGCCTCAAGTTGGATGACCACATGGGCTTAAAATCAGTTTTTTATTTTCTTTGTCCGTTACTTCTTATTGTAATCATATGAATTCGTATCGGTCCTTATGTATTTGTTTTTGTCACTTGCTTTGAAACTTTTACTTCTTCTTGTCACTAGTACGCGTTTGCTCATTTTAGTACATTGGCCCATGTTGTCTCGAAAACTATTCATTGGGAAACTCCAAGAAGAACAAAATACAATTTCAACAAATTTTGCCGAGGATCGTTTGCCATGTAAAAGGTCCTTTCGTGTACAACTGCAGAAGATTTTCATTTATGGCAGCACTATTAGATTCTCCATTTTGAGTTTTTAACTCTTGAGATCACATTTGGTACCAGCTACCTCGAGATTTAAACCACTTAAATGATTAATTTTTGACATGACCGTTCAATTTTGGTCTCTTCTCTTCTCTTTGATCTACTATATCACCTGTTAAAATTATGACCAACATACTACTAACACCACGTATTGCTATCTCTGCTCTAAGTAGAATGAGCCAACCCAATTGGACTTTGAGGTGCGTGTAGACACTGAAATATAACCTGATATATTTTTAATTAATTAAGTATACAAGGTGCTTGGTTAAAAAAATGACAAATAGAGAAGTTTTACATAGAAATACCTTTACAGAGTTCCACCATAGTTTTTATCAAAAGTATATCAAATTTCATCGTTGACAATGGGGTCATTTAGTCCAATTTCTTATTGCATTTTTTAGTACGTGTATACGAGGTAAGCGTCGAATAATTACAACAGTGAAAATTCGAAATCAGTGTGATAAGTAGAGGTTGAAATTATGTGGTAAAACCAGGATTGATTTTAGGTGGTTATGTGCCAGCGCATAAATATTTGCATGCATGTGTGAAACAATATCTTAGCTTGAATTTCTTTTCAGCTAATTCCATATTATGCAATGCTGGTAAATTTATTATAAACAGTCAATCGAAGGGAACTGGAGGTATAAGGGGACGTAGGTACTTAATATTGAATTAACACACACAAGTGTTTTTCAATGCCGATTACTAGAATAAAAATATGTTGCTAATATCTGCTCTAAATACATTTATATTGCGAGAAGGACCGTCGACAGATGGAACTGGGGTATACTTAAAATATCTAATTCGCAATGTTACCACATTCATGCCCAGGGTAGCAAAGTCTACTTCTTTGCCGAAAAAGACTTTATTACACCTGCCATCTTAACAAATCTGGGATTTTTTTAAAAACAGTCTGGAATAATTGTCTTTGTACCCTCACAGCTATATCTCCCTGTAATTGAAAAATGTATTGTTACGTGTTTTTCACCTTTTAGGAAACACGCTGTATGAATCCGTGGGTTCTAAATAATTTTAACAAGAGATAAACACTAACACTTTATTTAATAATTTACTGACAATACAATATTTCAAAATAACCTTTACACTTTGTTTACTTGATATTTAACCTCACTTTCTTTACCGAACATTACATTTCTAAAACTTCTTCACTTTTATAAAACTTCTTCCTCTGCGCCGGTAATCGCGCCTTATATACTCTGAAATTGCCTCTAGATCCATCCAGAATCTGCTCCCACCACACTCTAGGAAACGCTATCTCTTTCTACAAGTTTCTAGTCACTATTAGGCATAGGCGTATCAATCTCCAGTTCCAAGGGGGTGCAATACATAACAATATTAACGAAGATCGAATACAACGTTTATTGCATCCACTGTAGTAAATTCTGATGTTGGCTGATATTGAAGGTTCCGAATGGCTAGTGAAATTCGTGAAAAACATCTAGTGTATGAACAGTTGGATCCATAAATGCCTATTGCGCCTGTGAAATACCAACTGCGTCATTTGGGTTTAACTGCTGTATTACAGATTTCACATTTTCAAAATGACAGTAATAGAACGATGTTGCCGTTATCCAAGTTCGTGAACACAATTTCGTGAAACATCCGTATACGATTTGGCGCTTTAAGAAAAACTTTCTTTACACTAGCGGTTAATTTAACATTAGGGTAGCACTTCCTAATAGTTTCAGCAATCCTATAAAGGGCATGTGCTAAACATGTTACATGCATCATATTCCGATATGTTTCCTTCAAAATTCTTCCAGCAGCTTTCGTATAATTCACTCTATCGGTAAGAAATAATAAGAACTTGTCCTTATTTACTGCATAATTGTCTCCTCAAAAGTCTTGTAAATTTGAATTTACTGCATCCGCGTAGTGCGAGAATTTGTAGTTTCTAAAACTTCAGGGGCGACGAAGTGCAAGCTCATTGCGCTATTTTTATCGAATGCACCCATAAAAACATTTGCTACTTTGAATCCACAAGAATTGATTGCTTCATCCACGCTTAGCCAGATGTACTTCCCATTAAGTTCAGAAGAAATTTTCTGTCTGATATTTTCGCACTCCGTAAATAAAAAATTTTTTCTTAGTGTAGAATCCGAAGCTACCTAAACTTTGCTATATTTGCCACTAATATATTTTTACAAAAATTGTCTGAAATGTGGATTGTCTAGTTTCGACCACGATATATTACATCCTATCATAAATTTCACTAACTCTGAGTTAAAAAACCGCTGCCTAAGGAATCACTACTTCCACATCCAGATTTTTCATCCAAGTCACTTTAAAGGAAACATCTTGACTATATTTGCACTCTAGTATGTGGAAATTATTGGTCATAGTTTACCCTACTTATTTTCCACTATTGGCAACCTACCACCTCACACCCTTTCAATGGATTCATCGCAATCAGATGTCACTACAATACATACGTGTACTAACTTTCAAGTGAATATCTCAATTTTATGTTATCAATCCCATTAATATTGAAGCGGAGGTGGTGGAGTTTGAAAAATATTAGAAAGAAATCTGAGGCCTTGGTTTCTAGTATATACACCGAATCCCAAATTTCTGTACTTTTACCAGCTTGATTTACTTATTTTCCCCTAGTTACTCCTATTAATCCCAACCCTTCTACGGAATCATCCCAAAATATAATCTAGTTCCAGATGTCGTTATAATTCATACGTGTACCAAATTTCAAATGAATATCTCAATTCTATTTTATCAACCCTTTTAATAATGAAGTAGGGGGGGTTGAAAAATATTATAAATGATCTGAGACCTCGGCTTCTAGTACATACACCGAATTTCAAGTTTCTGTAGTATTACCAGCTTGATTTACTTATTTTCCCCTATTTACCCCTATTTTACCCCCAACCCTTCAACGGAATCATCTCAAAATATAATCTAGTTCCAGATGTCGTTATAATACATACGTGTACGAAATTTCAAATGAATATCTCAATTTTATTTTATCAACCCTTTTCATATTGGAGTAGGGGTGGTGGGGGTTGAAAAATATTATAAAAAAAATCTGACGCCTTGGCTTCTAGTACATACACCGAATTTCAAGTTTCTGTACTCTTACCAACTTGTTTTACTTATATTCCCCTATTTACCCCAAATTAACCCCGAACCCTTCAACGAAATCATCTCAAAATATAATCTAATTCCAGACGTTGTTATAATACATACGTGTACGAAATTTCAAATGAATATCTCAACTTTATTTTATCAACCCCATTAATAATGGGGTAGGGGTGGTAGGGGGTTGAAAAATATTACTGAAAAATCTGAGGCCTTAACTTCTAGTACATACACCGAATTTCAAGTTTCTGTATTCTTGCAAGCTTGCTTTACTTATTTTCCCCTATTTACCCCTATTTAACCCCCAACCCTTCACCGGATATCCTCAAAAAACAATCCAGTTCCAGATCTCGATATAATATACACGTGTACAAAATTTCAAGTTAATATCTTAAACCGTTCCGGAGAAAACGTGCGGACAAAAAAAGTTACAGACAGACAGACAGACATACAGACAGAAAATTTTTTTCGCTCAAATTTAAAATCTCGACGTTTCATGGCATTCTAAACCTATTTCACGAATAAAAATTTTTGAAAATTTTTTTGCGATTACTATACTTCCAATCCACTACGTGGATGTGGAAGTAATACGTTGCGTCTCACTGTAAATAAAGCGACCTAGTTTATGGTTTACCGAAGAAATATATGAATTAATATTTGGTTTTCATGACCATGAAATTGCTTTGTCACATCTAGTGCAACAGAGTTCTCTACCATCAAAATGTAAATCGGCAATATCGCGAATCCAAAAAGTTACTGTAGCTTGCGTTTTTAGTACTTACGTCCGAATAAATCTACAGGAAGAGGGACACTGAGTAATCTTGTTAAATGTTAAATTACTCCCCTCCCCGCCTGGGATTGGGTTTCAGGTAAACAGCCAGTAGGTATACCTGCTGCAATTTAAAACAAACTAACCAGTATACTCTTCGCCAATTTACTGCCCTTTTTATATCATTGTTGAACATTCTGTAGGATACTCTTTTTTGTAAATAATATTAGTTTTAGACATGTTTAGTTTAATTACTACAAAACATTAAATAGATCGATTTGGTTCAAAAACAATAGGGTCCTTCCTCTAGCTAACACTAACTTACTGTCCAAATTTCAATACAATCAGACTTTTCGTTCTTCAGTTATCGTGCTTCCAAGAGACGTGACGGACGGACAGACAGACGGGCAGACAGATGGACAGACGGACGGACATCTTGAAAGTTGTTCAGAATTCGATCACCAACACAGTGATATGAAAATTTTTTCTCTGCGAGCAATATTACCGGTTTTAGAAATGTGCCGATCGAATGAAATATACTCTTCGTTTTGCATTTGCGAAGAGTATAATAATCTATTATGCATTTCATTTTTATTGAATATAGTGAGTTTCTCGATAAAACTTACGCATTAGTATTGTAAAATTAAATAAAACTAATTTAGTATGTTGCATTACTTTTTGTTTTTATACTGTGGGAATGTTTCAGTACATATTTACAATACATAATATCTGTAAAAGCCATTCCTAGAATTCGATAGATAATTCGGAGCTCTGGTGATAAGTAGTTTCTGAAGTATACTGCTTTCAAGATTAACCATTTTACCATTTTAATATGGGAAAATGGTTCATGTTGAAAGTAGTATATAGGTGCCCCACCCCATCTCTTGGTCGCTTCGGATGGACACATGCCATCGAGGTACCCCACAGCTATTCTACTGACGGAAGTAGACCAGAAGTCCGATAGTTACACTACTTTCATCTTCGTAATCTGTATTCTCTGAAATGTGAAAATACATCTAATTCTTGAAGATATTACGATTATAATATAGCCAAGTCGTCTGGGGTTTTGAGGCATCACTAAATGTTATATGACTGAATTTTTCAGTATAAGTAATTTTCTTTGGTGTACAATACGACAAAAAAAGTTTTCAGCTGTAAGGTGCCGGCGACTCCTAAAAAAATCTAAAATATTGGCCGAAATTCGGTTCTTGGCCAATAACTCGACAAATTAAAAAATATATCAAAAAAACTAATAGCAGTAGGCGATAGAGGGGGAAATTTCACATCAAAATCTTGTATGAAGTTTTTTTGTACGATCCAAAATATAGACCAGATTTTTTTCTTTAACTCACGAGAATGGAACGCGGATGTTATTGAACCAAGTAAAACGATCCATTTGAAAAAACTATCCAATTTACTATAAAAGTAAATTCAGACAAAAACCCCGTGAAAAAATAATATTTAAACCAGTAAAAAGACTTCTAAACACATTTGGCATCATATTAAATCGAAATCTACGTAAAAAATTATTTCACTAAAAATGACTAAATTTTGACAGAAAAATTTTTTTCATCTCGAGGACGACGGTCAATCGCCTTTGGGCTCCGTCGTTCGAATTTTCAAAAGTACTCCAAAAATTGACTTTTCGAAAGTACCACGAATTTGGTGGTTTACAAGTCGAAATCCTCAGTCAGGATATAGCGAGTAGCTATTTTAAACGTCAAAATTTAGAAAAAAAAACGATGGGACGGTTTTTCCAATAAAAACCAAAATCCTCATTTAATATTCCTCAAAGGGTTGGAGCATAATCCTCATAAAAAAACTCAAAAACGTACAGAAAAATAGTCAACGAATTCAAAGTCGAAGGATCGATTCCGACGAACACAAAATACTTTTTAACCTGGCTCGGGCGGACAACGCCATACTAATCGCTCGAAGGCGAGTCGACGGAAAAAAAGTATATTTGGGTTCGATGCCGTTAGTACGTTTATAAAAGCAGGAGAACCATCGAACTCATATAGATAGCTTCTTTAAGCATCCTGACAATCATTTCGATAATTTTAGTGCAAAATTCAAAGTGAATAATTTTCAAAAAGTTTCGCATGTATTTTACAAATATTACTATTGGGGAGTCTGAATCTTTTTGTACAGTCGATTGTCATAGTACTCTCGACGTTGGATGAGTTACACTCCTACGGGAGGTAACGACTTGCCGATTGGTGGTGCTCTTTGATGTTTGCCTTATACACATTAGCTAAGTATTGAATACTTATATTTTTTACATTTTATGAATTATTTCAATAAATGAAAATATATTTTGAATTCGATTTCTTATTGATCCACTAATCATAAGATTTGTGACCGACGAACGATTCTGTGGCGTGAGTCGGACAATTACTTTCCGTGGGTCACCTTTGATCCTTCCAAGTCTGTGTACTTGTCCGAATACTCATAGAAGCCATCGACGGTCTTAATTATTAAGAAGTGTTTCTGAGAAAGTGCTAATTATAAGATATATTCATTAAAAGTGCACTACCCGACATAAGATTTCGACGGAGAGAGCAGACTGTAGCAATCACAGAAGTATAATTTTGTCTATGTTCGTCTTGGGGAGTCTGAAGGGTATCTTGAATCCCCCTTATTAGTAGAGTTGATCAGTATCGTAGCGGCGACACGGCTCCGGCATAAATTATTTTAAATCTTTGTCGTGTGCATCAGACCAAACGATACTAGGTTCATCTACAGCGACACTGTGCGGGGCGCGAAGCGTGTGCGTTCTCGAACGCGCCACAGTAAATTGGTTGTAACTTTTGAACTAATTATTGAAATTAAGTTCAACGAAGCTCAAACGAAAGAAGAAACATGTAACTAATGCATTATTATATTTTCAAATATAAAAATGAATGTATGTAGAAATAGTACATATATGAAGTTGGAACGTAAAGAGATTTCCGATGAAATCGGTAAGAGCTCTACCATTTCTACAATTTTTAAGATAAAAACCTGAAACTTTCATATATTACTCTTGAGGTAATGTACAAAAAGATACGATGAGTGAAAAACTCCTAAAAAATTTTTTTTCAAGATGTACATTTCCAAAATTTCAAAATCTTAAGAAAGTGATAAAATTTGATATGTATAACTAGGTTTAACCACCTATTACTCTGGTTTAAATCGCGTTATTAGATTTCTGTAGGTGCGATATTTAAAGCTTGAAATTTGTACTTTAAGGTGCTTCAAGATTTACCTTAAAAATTAAATTAGCCCTCTTTATTTTACGAAAATAAAAGAAACATTTCTCTTTGCTCCTAAATTCGTGAATCTAGGGGTAAAATAAATGTTAATAGCTTTTATTTCTAAAGTTATTTGACATACCTATCAATCTTTTTACACATTACTTTAAGAGTAATATGTGAAAGTTTCACATTTTTATCTTAAGAATTATAGAAATGGTAGAGCTGTTACCGATTTCATTGGAAATCTCTTTAGGTTCCGACTTCATATGATAAGAAGAGCCGTCATCGAAGGACCAAAAAGCGACGTCGCTATGAACGCTCGGCCACAAGCCAGTTATCCCTGTGGTAACCATTCTGACACCTCTTGCTGAAAACTCTTTAAGCCAAAAGGATCAATAGGCCGTGCTTTCTCAGTCCTTATGCATGCTGAACATCGGGATCAAGCCAGCTTTTGCCCTTTTGCTCTACTCTTCCTACATACATCATTTTATATTTGAAAATATGAAAATCCAATAGCCACATGTTTCTCGTTTAACTTAAGCTCTGTTAAGCTCAATTTCATTAATTAGTTAAAAAGTTACAACACATTTACTGTAGCGCGTCCGAGACCGCGCACGCTTCGCGAGCCGTACTTATGTGTCGCCGTGTTCCATTCTCGTGCGTTAAACAGAAAAATCTGGAACCTATATTTTTTATCGTACAAAAAACTTTATATAGGGTTTTTGTGAAATTTCTCCCTTTATCGCCTAGTGCTATTAATTTTTTTATATACAGTGTGTCCCGTCTCAAGTGAACACACCTTGATATTTCAGTTATTATTAGGCAGATCGATTTCAAATTTTTTTCTGTTATGAAACTCTTCAAGGCGCATCTTTTTATGATTTTCAATATATTTTCAATTGTCACACCAACCCACTGCGTTCGCTCAAAAATTGATTGAAAATGATTTTTCTGTATTTTTCTTAGCGTTAGAGATACAACAAAAAATTATTAATAAAAGTTGTACACAATCAAAAATAACCCTAGCTACTGAGTTTCATCAAAATATGCGTATTTCGATATTTTTTTATAAAATTTGCAATTATTCAGAAATTTAGTTCTTAATGTTAGGCTTAAGCAAAGATTGCCGGGGAAACAAAAAAATGCGGCAAGTGTCATAAAAAACGCAAACGTGTACCTGTGTTTTTTAAAATTTTTCTCTTGAACAATGGCTGACCAGTGGTCGAGTGTTAATGAAAAGGTTGAGATAATTAGACTTACTGGCAAAAAAACCGTTCTAGCACAACAGTAGCTCGAGAATTTAATGTAAGACATCCATTACGTCAAATTAGTTGCTCAGAGAAATAATCGGCAGAATATAGACCAGGTAATTTTAGACGCTTTCAATGACAATCCTCGTAGAAGCATACGAGATATGGCATTAAACTTGAATTTAACTTGCAACAAAATTTGAAAATGCCTTCGTCGATACAAATTGAAGCCATTTAAACCCAAATTTCTATACACCTTGGAGGAAGGTGATAATAACAGACGTCTTGAATACTGTTTCTGAGTTCAAGGCAATTCTCTTAATGATCGACATTTTTTGGAAAAAAATATGTACTGAGGAAGCGACATTCATTACCAATGGTGTAGTACCGTCGCAAAACTGTAGGTATTGGGCAACAGAAAACCCGCATTGGATAATCAATTGTAAGCGACAGTATTCTGATAAAGTGACGGTGTGGTGCGATATTTTAGAAGAAAGAATAATAGGGCCTTTCTTTTCCTTTGAAACTTTAAATGCTATAAGACTGCTACACTTTTTGGACAATGAATTAATGGAGGTAATTAATGATTTTCCACTGACGTTGCCAAGGGATATGTTTTTTCATCTGGATGGAGCATCGATTCACAACTCGATAATTGTCCGACAATGGTTGAATGTTAACATTCCTCAAAAATGGATAGGGCGAAACAGTCCTTTAATCGAGTGGCCTCCTAGATCTCCTGATATTACCCCGCTTGATTTTTATCTTTGGGGCACCATAAGAAAATAAAGTTTACAAAACGAGGGCCCGAAGTAGGCAAGAGCTTTGTGATAGAATCACGCAAGCTTGTCAAGAAATTAACATTCAAGAACTACGACGAGTAGCAGGAATAATAAAAAACGCATTGAGAAATGTATTACTATTGATGGTGGTTTAGTTGAAAAAGACTACATTTAAGTACTTAAAGACTGTGTTAATATTGTTGCATTTATGGTTATTAGATTTCTTACACAATAAACTGATTTGAGTATTTTTTGTTTCCGTTTCCACGGCAATATTTGCTTTAAATTTCTGAATAATTGCAAATTTATGAAAAATGTATTGATGAAACTCAGTATCTAGGGTTATTTTTTGATTGTGAAGAACTTTCTTAATACATTTTTGCTGTATCTCTCGCTAAGAAAAATATAGAAAAATCAAGTTTTTGAGTGAACGCAGTGGATTGGTGTTACAATTGAAAATATATTGAAAATCACAAAAAGATGCGCCTTGAAGAGTTTCATAACCGAGAAAAATTTGAAATCGATCTGCCGAATAATAACAGAAATATCAAGGTGTGTCCACTTGAGACGGGACAGACTGTATATCTTTTATTTATTTAGTTATTGATCAAAAACCTAATTTCGGCCAATATTTTCAATTTTTTTAGAGGTCGCCGGCACCTTACAGTTGTAAACTTTTTGTATCGTATTCTACACCAACGAAAATCCATATCCGGAAAATTTCAACCATATGACATTTAGTTACCGGTTTTTATCAATTTCTGTCTGACAACTGGGCTAATACTTCCTTCGGGGAATAATGTGAAGTAGGTACTCGAAGCTTTTTGTTATAAAATTATATTAAAATATGTCATAGAGGGTAAATTACTACTGGTCAATATCTCCTCAACCATTTGAAATTTAAAATAATGTATCATTTTGTAGAAAACCAAGTGCATTCTAAAATTATTTTTATGTCTTCAAGCGATTTCACATAGTGGCATAGTGCTTGAATTTTTTTTAATAGAACATCCAACATTTTCTTATATATTTAATTCACTACTGCTCTATGTACCATTAATTACGGACCACCCTGTATATTTAAGATTTGAGTTTAGTATGTTATGAAACAGATTTCGGCACAAAACATTTTTATAAAATATAGGCAATTAAATAAATAAATAAAATATTAATTTTTTTATAATATGCCTAATTAAATCAAATATGTATTATGATAATATAGTAAATCAGACTATTTCTCATGATTCACAATAACAAAGATGTTTCTTTACACAGAAAAGACAGATATCCCAATTTTCCTCTGTATTTATACATTTTTGACCATTAATACAATGTATTAAAATAAAATGAAAACTTCAAACAATCATTAATAAATCATATCTAAAACATTTTTTAATAATTAGTTCTTCTGTAGAGATAAATATGTAATTTTCCATAAAAAAAGAGTTCCGAAGCACAAAGCTATACCGCGCCGTTCGAGTTCAAAAAACAAATCAAGATGGGGCGATTAAACAAAGACGTTTTTCATGTTTTATGTTCCTTTTGTGTCTGATATGAAGTATCACGTTTGCCAGCAAAGTGAAAAACGCATGCGTTAAGTAGCCTCGTCCCGGGGTGCCGCCTGCATTCTGTGTGTTCTGTAGAAATTAGTTTTGAGTACGGTCGCTCGACGGAGTGAGCATGTGGGAGATTTTATTTATGTATTGCCATGGCAACCAACCACCTGTTGATGTTCTGGCTATTTAATACAACAATTTCACGTGTCAAAAATGTAAATACACCATACTGACCAAGTTATTTTTACATGATTTAACACAATTTCTCACAGGACAATTTGTTTCTCACTTATTTAACGTCAACCAATTTCCGCTATTGAGGCCTATCTCCGGCCCTAGGAGACGAGCTACCCCCTACCTGGAAATTTTACCGAACCTTTTCCCTAGAAGTAAAAAATAAATTAACAGAATTTAAACCTATTGAAATGCACAGGCTTAGAAAAATTTTATCTGACTTACCTAATAAATCAGGTATTGATGGTATATCCACAAGAATTATGAAAACTGCTTTTGAAGTAATTGGTAATAGATTTTTAGATGTGATTAATAGCTCACTACAAAAAGGAATTTGTCCTAATAACAGTAAAATATCGGTGGTTACACCCATTTCCAAAAATTTGAGTACAATAATATGTGAAGAATTTAGACCTATTAATACATTACCAGTATATGAAAAAACGCTAGAATTGGTAGTAAAAGAACAATTGACAACATATTGACAATCAATCTGGATTCAAAGAAAGCCATTCCTGTGAGACCGCACTACAGTTCATTATATCAGATTGGGTTAAGACGATAGATAAAGATCAAATAATAGTTGCAGTGTTCTTAGACTTTAAACGTGCATTCGAGACGGTAAATCTGAAGTTACTGGTATCAAAGTTTCAAACAATGGGCATTGGAGGAACTGTACTTGAATGGATCGAATCCTACCTAACTGACAGAAGACAAAAAACAAAATATATAAATAGTCAGTCGAACGTAATAGACAACGAATTTAGAGTACCGCAAGGATCGGTGCTAGGACCTTTATTATTTGTGTTATTTATAAACGACGTAGTGAAATCTATAAAAAATTTTAAGGTACATTTATTTACAGATGACACGTTAATATATTTGTATGGAGACAATATAAATGAAGTTATTAATGTTATTAATCAAGATTTAAAAGATATATTTATGTCGTTGTGTGATAATAGCTTAAAAGTAAACATCGACAAATGTAAATACATGATTTTCGGCAAAAAACATACTAAGCAGGCTACAAATTGGGGAAAGTATTGTATTAAATAATAAAAAGTTAGAAAAAGTTTCGGAAATTAAATACCTTGTTTTTATAATAGATGAGTCCTTGACTTTCAAAAGTAATAGTGATTATATTATTAAAAAAGTTGCCAAAAAGATTTATTTCAATTATTTATCAATGTTTTCAAGAATATTAGTATATAAATCTATAATAGCTCCACATTTTGAATATTGTGCAACGCTACAACTATATTTAAATAACAATGAGATACAACAATTACAAAAGATGCAAAACAAAGCTATAAGGATAATATTAAAGTGTAACAGATATGCTCCCATTGACACAATGTTAAATGTTTTAAATTTTTTAAATGTTAGACAACGTAAAATCACTGCAATTTATATTTAAAATAAAGCATAGTATGGCTCCAAGTTATTTATGTGATAAATTGAGTTTCGTCCGAGATACTCATGGTTATAACACTCGGAGTGTAAATGATATGGCGGTAGAGAGGTATGACAATTTAAAGGAATCGAAATCTTTGTTTTGTAAGGGTATTCAATTATTTAACGGTTTGCCAAAGGAAATAAAATATTGTGAAAAATATAATATTTTCATTAAATTATGTGTTAGTTATATCAAAAAAGAATTTTGATTATCTTGTAATTAGGTTAGGTAATTTTACAAGTTATATTAATATACAAATAGATTTGTAATAATTTTACAGTTACTGTTGTATGCATATAATTAAGATAAATTAATGAAAAGTTAATGTGATTATGATCTGTATATTATAATCAAATTGTAGCTTTTTGAGCTAATAAAGATATATTATTATGATTATTATTATTATTATATCGAAGAGTAAGGATTTTGCATTTAATAATTGCATTTATTATTTTTTCCTGTATAAGGTGTGCCATCAGATTACTATCCGGAAAAAGAAAATTGTTTTAATTATTGCCTTGTATACGATTCCACAAGTGACAAAAACGTATATGATTTTGTTACAAATCCGCAAATCTCTCAACATGCGTAGGAGCTTGAGGATTTCTATGATTATATCACAGTCCAATATATTATATATGAATGATCCGCAAGTTGCAGATAAAAGTTATTTTAAGTTGTAAAAGTAATTTCTATGCCACAATGTTGCAAAAAGTGGGAGAATCTTCAAATACTTACGTAGGAGGAAACATTCAATTCCTACCAGAAAGTGGAAAAATTTATAAAACCTGTAGAAGAAACAGAATTTATACAACTATACAAGAGAGATTCTAAAGCATTAAAATCAATATTGAATATATGCCCGATGAAAATAGAAAATTCGAAGAAAACCTTTCAATATTATAAACTAGTTGATAGTTGCTGCAAAAAACGTCTGACTGTACTAGATGTGGTTCATGCTTAACGTGGTTCCACAAAAAACCGCCTGTTTAAATAAATTATCAAAATCTAATAAAACATGGGTTTATTTCAAATGCAAAACAGTGTTATAATTTATTGTGTTAAATTTATTGTATGCATAATTTATTATTATTTGTTATTTGTAAATGTGTTTTGGATTTATATTGTACGTATGTACATAGACACCATATAGATGTTATCAAAATAATATTCTTTAGTTTCCCTTTAATTCATGCATGCGTTTGTTTATCTAATATGTATTAATAAATAATACGTTTTTGAAATTTACATTACATTTTTCCTTACCTTCATATTGTTTGTTACACATTACTTAGGAAGGAACATCCTTGCATATAATCTCATAAATTGTAGACATTTAATAAAGTTTTATTTTGGCTGGCCCGCAACTTGCGGAACCGTAATAAACAAGTTAACCATTGTATTCCTCGCCGATATACTGCACTTTTTTGTTGTACATTCTATAGAATACTCGTCACAGTCCTTTTGTTAATAAAACAGTATAATAATATTAGTTTGTATTGTCTAACTGCAAAATGAATGAAAGCCGCCAAAGCTTTGTCCATAATCTTATCGCATTTGTGACAAATCTATTGCTTGCAACCACAACTTCTCAGCTGGCTGCTGAGGAAGCTATGAAAGCGTAGCAACCAGTTAGCTCAGGGCTGGTCGAGGGTCACTAGGTGGCGAGAAGAGTTATATATTTTTGTTTCTTAACAATTATTTGCTTGTCAAATCTACAAACAAAACTTCAATAAACTATAAAAATTTTGACGCCAGCGTATTCAGTAAATAACACTCTTGCAAACTTTATCAGGGGGAGAAAACAATCAAAATCCAATATAAAACCAATAATATATTAACAGTATAAAAGATTGAAAATTTTACAACACTTTACAAATGACTACAAATATGGTGAAATTTGAATTAATTAACAGACAAAAAATTTAGTTATAAAAAAAATTGAATTTGAAGATTAACAAAAAAATTACAAAAGGAAACGATCAACTGGTTTACAAGTTATCTTCTGACCAAAAGTTGAATTTTGCACGTAAATTTGGCTACTTAGCTTAGCGGAGACGTGGAATCCCGACGAGGCCTGGTACTGAAGATGGCCACGGGTACCCGGGAAGGACGACGTAATATTCAGGTCCTGACAACGCTGATTTCCAGCAGACGCTGCGTCGGAATGATATCCAATACTTTTAGGATAACTCCAAATATTCAAATTATGCCTTGTGCCTTGCTTCAATGGTGGTTTGGTCCAGGATTTTACATGAAAAAGGGGAATGTAAAGAACCAACTGATAATATAAAAAAATTAAAATGGCGAGAAAAAGAGATACAAGAAAACTACAAAAAAAACTATGGTGACGAAGGTCACTGCAAAACCAAACTATTAGCAATTTAATAAAAAACCTGAGTATTGACAAAATTTTACTTTACTCTACTACTGAAAATATATGAATAAACTACTGATTAATATAATATATGAAATTAATAAATAAGAAAACTTTACTCTCATGAAATTTTAGCCGTTTACAAAATGGCTGACTGGTTATGATCAAAAATTTGAATGAAGGTAACAAATTTTAGTTAGAATTAGAGAGAAAATATCTGAATTACTATCTGAAAAAAACTAATACTGTAACAAATATAGCAAACAAAATTATGGGTTTAATCTCCCAAAAAATAAACTAATAAAAAAATGATCTCTTAACCTCTTGTATTAATACGAGGTGAACTAAATGTGACTTTAGATTTCGACTTGAGATAAGATTGTCTACACACGATTAAGAAACAAAGATTCTAATTTATCCTTTGATTAATTTCCGAGTTTAATTCTCGTACACAATAATCTAAATAATGGCAAAACACCACGGTATTGTGTCTCAAGCGACTACAAAATACAAAATTGCCACGATAATTAATGAGTTAACATGTGTCCAATGGACGCCGACATCACACAAACAGGTGTGTTAATAAAAATTAATTATTACACGGAATATCCTTTAATTCCCAAAAATAACTATCAACATCATTTAATAATCAAATATATTCAAAATATCAAAGGATTAAAGAAATAAACGTGAAAATTCGTTAAAGAACAAGTAACAGTCTTCACTCACCTACGTCGAAATCGAAGTGAACAAGCAGCATGGATATTTCAAATGATGCTTCTACCGCGTTTACGCACTTGTTGACTTCCGGTCGTTATTTCCGCGGGTAATTCAAATTTATTTAGCACGGGTGCTTAAACGGAAAAAATATTTTTTCGTTACATGCTGTCAAGTTGTTATATGATGTATGAATCGGAACTATTGCCGGTTTTGCAATATAACAATATTATATAATATAAATATATAAATGTAAAGAATTTAAATAATTAATAACTTTCTTATTTATTGATCGATTCTGTTAAAATACAATAGGGTCCTTTCTAAAGCTAACCCTAACTTACTGTCCGAATTTTACAATCCGACTTTCCAATCTCAAGTTATCGTGTTTTCAAGAAACGTGCCGGACGGACAGACGGACAGGCAGACGGATAGACAGACAGACAGACGGACGGACAATTTAAAAGTTGTTCAGAATTCGATCACCAACACAGCGATACGATTTTTTTTTCTCTACGAGCGATATTACCCGTTTTAAAAATGTGCCGATCGAATGCAATATATTCTTCGTTTTGTATTTGCGAAGAGTATAATAATCATACACTGAGAGAAATATGAGGCTTGATGTGTTAAAGAAGGCTTATTTTATCAATTTAACAAATAATAATTAGTACCCGTTAATATATTTATTGCACCGAAACAATTATTTTGTTATAATAAGAATATGCTACATATATTCATTTAATTGGCAGAACAAAATGATTTACTTACGGCGTATTTGTTCCTCATAACTAAATTACTATACAAAAATAATAGATTTAGTTGAGAAAAATATATTTGTTTCTCCCAAATCTATTACATTTAACATACATAATATTACATTTATTTCCTAGAAATAAATATTTTAGCACCAAGTCAATCATAATATGTGTGAAATAAATATTTATTTCTAGGAAGTAATATTTGTTTCTAACAACAAAACATTCATATATGGGGCCTTGCGCCAAAAGTATGCGCACCTGATGAAGTAGCCGGCGAGGCGAAGCCACAAGCTGCCATTACTCCACTTGCAATCTCACACAATGAACAACCAGAAATTTATTGCTTTCATGCTTTCTGCCTTAGTTATAGTTTTGTGTTTTATTTATTGAATCTGGATACAAATAATCAAGGTATTAGTGTTGATAATTTGTTGTTTAACTGGAGCCTTGGGTGTCTGCAACAAACTTTTAAAGGTAAGTTTAAAAGTTATATATATTACCATCATTTTATCATCTTTTGGGTAATCAGATTTAGAAATATTTATACAACTCGTATATATAACTTTAATTATCTTTAAAAGTTTGTTGCAGGCACTCAAGGCCCCAGTTAAACAACAAATTATCAGCACTAATTGCATTACAACTAAATCAAATCAAGGATTGTTGTTGTTAATTGGCCAAATAAAAATAAATCATTTCTTTCATGGAAATAAAATTTGTTTCTCTCAAATAAATCATTCTCTCAGTGTAGGAATCCTCAAGCTCCTACGCATGGGGGGAGATTTGCGGACTCGTAATAAAATTATATACATTTCCGTCACTTGAGGAATCGTATACACTGCCTTTAAATATTCGAAAGACATTTACTCCTAATAGAAAGTTTTGCTTAATTACGAAATCAGGTTGGCATAGAGACAAATATTCGACGTTCGACGTTCGATACTTAGTCTACGGCCAAGCTTGCGACCTGGTCGCTGCGACACGAACGTTACGACCAGATCGCAGATATGTAGAACTTTGTGGCCTGGCCATATTATAACAATCCGACAGAGTTTTTGTTCAATTTAATCATGGTACCGATGAATGATGATGTGCTGTCTACTAACTATTGCTGTGTCCCGTTATTAAAAAAAAGCGGAGACGAGGGAAATACAGTGTTCATTCTGTTAATGCACAGAGACTCACTTGTGAACAGTTTCATGCATTATTTCATTATTTCATATTTCATATATTTTTATATTATTACATATAATGTTCTCAGAAACCACAGTGAAAGATTTTTTTCATACTTTAAAATGAGTATATCTTCGTTTGCCTTTGTTACAGACAGCGAATAACTGAAAATTGGGTTGCAATGACGCGACTTATTGCGACCTGAACACTAGTATAGCTATCTACATAAGAAATAATGGGGAGCGTCTTTGTCGCGGCGACCCGAAAACGCGGCCCAGAGCGTTTTTAAAATCGGCCGCTGTCGCAGGTCGCAACTATGGCCACCTACGTAAGAATCCACGTAACACATCTTAACTTAACTTAACTTAAGACAAACCTATCTTGATTTTCAACTATAGACGAAATAAAAAAGTTGAAATAAAACGAATTAGTAGAATTAAAATTCCGGAGCCTAAATTGTAAAAATGAGCAGCTTTATAAACATAAATGTATTAATATTTCAGCTGTGTAACTTAATTAACGCAGCAGATGAGAAGTTTAATTTATTACACTATAAAGTAATAATCAATAACACTAACCACTTTACTCTAGGTTTCACTATATATTATTTCTTGAAGGGAAATGCTGGTAGTGCAATATCAGATTTTCGTTATTTAATAAAGCTACATTATAATCAAATTTGTTATTTTGATTTTCTTTTTTGTCTTTAATATATCAATATCTCAATATTTTTCAGAAATTAAAATCCGTGATAGCTAAATCGGGACTCCGTGGTGGGTGTGAGTTAGGCCAATGTTTGTAACGGACTTAACAATATCAGTGGAATGAGCAGGATAACCATTCCGTTGAACGTAGCTTTTCCCCCTATATTTTCAAACCATTGCATTGCCGTAAACATTTCTCCAACATATCCAAATACAAATTTTGTTCTGGTACCATTTCATTCTTATATTATAACAAAACACAGTTCATACAAAACATGATAGTTTACACTCCTAGCGTTCCCCATATATTGCGATTGCGGTTCAATTTCAATAGGGTGTATTCTACCATGCTATTTAATACATCCAAAGAAATTACATTTCTAAATCTAACAGAAGTTATTGTGTTTACAAGAGATGGTCTACACACATACATACAGACATTTGCCGTTGATATTAGAGGTCAGCATTTTATGAAATCGTGATTTGGATGCAATTTTTTTATATTCCATGATACATTGACAATATTAAGTTCGACTCTGTCGTGGGTAGTGTTTACATACCTGCTGTAAACCGTTAGACCCTAAAATAATTTCGGTAGCCTTAAATATATATAGTGAACTATATATATATTTGATTTTTTAAAAAATCTTGTTTCTTTTATCTATATTTGATTATTTCCGTTTTAGTCATAATGTGGCTAGCATTGACCGATGAGGAGTTGAGAGTTGCATGGTGAGCTGAAGATTAATTAAGATACGAATGTTGTCCTAAAAAAATTGTATTTCCATCGATACTACATATGAATGCAAAATTTCAGGGCAAGAGAACAAGTAAAAGAGGTTCAAAATTGACGCAATATTTGACCTAAACTAATTGACAAACATGTAAAGTTGAATAAAAGCTTGAGATTATAGGTTGATCGATATAGTAATCTTGTCTATAGAGTCTTCCGGATTGTCTTAGGGAACATGGCTCAAATTCAGTATTGAGGGCTTGTGTGCTAGTCCGATCCTATGTTTACCTAAATGCAAACCGTTAGTTGGTGTTTGCGTGATTGAGTAACAGACAAACAAACAAATTCATAGATAACATTCTATATATCAATATACGTTTCTAGAAATCCTATTTAATCTTATGGCGAGAACAAACAGTTCTAAAACAGTCCAAAGTTTTCACAACAATAGACTCGGTTCTTCAGGTATATAAGGCTGCTCCACTGTTCTATTTATTTCATATGTGTCACGTAAGTGGATACCTAACAAACATATTGCACTGCGTTGGTGAATCTAGGTCGAAATAGAATAAAAAGGGGGTGTTGAAACCTAATTAATGAATGACTCCAGACCACAGCTCTTGAGGGTAGTTTCTGCAGTGCATTATGATGATCTCTACCCTCATCATGCGACTACTGTAGACTAAGGTGTTGATTAATTACACATGTTTGTATATGTTGTATAAATATGAGAGTTTACGTTTACATGATTTTAAAAACATAGAAGATAATATAATTTTCTGTTAAAGGCAACAAAATCAATTTTTCTAAAAATTTTAAACTTTTAGCAAGTATCTTAATCAATGGGTACTGTTATCACCGTGGTATGTTTACTATAATAAACATTGTCATATCCGGATATTTATAGGTAAATAAACAATGATACGACAACATTGTTGAATTGATAAAGTTATCTTGTTATGGTGCTAATCTATGTGTGAAATTTAATATTTTTAGCAATTCCACGAAGTAAGTATAGAGCACATGCTATGAAATTTAAAATATCAACAAATACATACCTTGTCCCACTTTATATCTTGACTACATAATATCTCCGTCTGGTGATATTCAACCAAATTTGAATAGGTATCAATGACCCTTTCATTTTAACTACATCATATATCGTCTGTGATAGAGATATGGGTTTTCAATTTAAAAAATAGACGGATTTTTTGAGAAATCATATTAGATATTGTTTTTGTGGAAGAGTTTATTTAGTGTGAATAGGAGGCAGATGCGTATTTGGTAGCTCCACAAAATGTCAAATAAAATCAGTTAAGACTGTGAGAAATCGCGCGAAATCATGTTGAATCAAAGCGTGGACAGTTCTATATTGATTGACATAAATTAGCATGAGTATGAATATTTCATGTAGTTGATATTTGACTAAATTATATTAGTTGAAAGCATCGCAAAAGCGTATATAAACAACTTGGAAAAGGGACAAAACATCTGGCATAAACTATGCATCACATAATCTTCAGTGCATGACAAACTGATATTTAGGAATGATGAAAACGTGTGCAAGCAGTGCGGAAATACTACAGAAGAAAGAGGGAAGATGCCAACATAATAACAAAGGGATCAAATAGACAAGTCTAGTGTACTAATTGTATCAGTTTATTAGTTTAGTTTATTGCACAACAGGAAGGTTTTGAGGGGCAGCTGTCACGTGGTCCATATACTTATTTACGAATACAAGAATATTTCTCAGGTCAGGGTAACTGGAATTTGCTGGGGCGTTCCAGGAGTCCCAGGTGTTGTCCTAGATCTTGCATTACATTGACAGATCGGTATACAGGGTGTATACGGTAAATAGTTGGTGTCTGCAGGATATACAGGGCATCTGAAATATTGTCCTAGATCTCTTTTGCTTTTGCAGATTTTATTTTTGTATTTTGCATTACCTTGGCAGATCAGTATACAGGGTGTCTTCAAATGTTCTCTAGGGGCTCTTCCTTGCACTTCCACTCAAGATGGCTGTTTACCTGTGGAACGGTTAATAAATAAAATCTTCTTCCAGCGCGCTGATTTATGTCTGGCAAGTGGACGAGGTAGGTGCACTGACGCAGCACAAAACGCGGATTTCTATTAAAACATACGAAACCATATATGGACGCAAGCGGGCAGGAGGAGGTACACACTGCTAGACTCGGAAACAGAAAAAACAGAAGACTCAGGAAAAAAATTAAAAGAAGCATGGAAACTTAAAAGAAGCATCCCACAAACACCTACAATCCGATGATGATAGATAGAAACTTAAAAGAAGCATGGGCACATAAAAGGAAGCATCTCACAAACACCTACGCTTCCTATCCTATATTCCTACCCCATGCATCATATGGCTCCCGCTGCTGGCAACAAGCATGTCCCATGTCCAATTCGCCGTATGCAGCCGGTCCGGCGATATATAAAACATCCAGGTTGGATGCCAGAATTGGCAGCAATGCCCACCTTATGCTGGAAAATCAATCAATCAATCAAATTATATTTTTTTGTTGAAGTTATTTCAATTTCTTTTTGGTGTGTTAAAATTTTTCTGCTTTTTGTCGGGTAGGTACTTTTGCACATATATAAAAATTTAATGAGAGAAACCACTGAGCTAAATGAATCAAACAGAGGTTGGTTTTGAATACTTCCTTTCAGTCCAATAATTATAAAGATTTCTATAACAAAAAATGTTATCCGAGATTTTCCTTGAGTAACTGTTAGTGAAGGCCAGGGATTATACATCACAAAATCACAAAAATCAGTTCTTGGGGTACCGAGTAACCCCCCAAAAAACCACCCCTTCGGCGAGAGAAGCCTTATTTTACTGATAACTCGTTAACCGTTGAAGATATGAAAAAATGCTCGTCATAAAAAAGAAAGCTTGACTAATTGCCTAAAAGAGAGTCCTCTTGTAATTTTCTTGTATATGCCATGGTTTTCGAGAAAATCGATATTGACAAAAATTGCAAAATTTTCGTTTATTTGAAATTTTTTGCGCGCGGCCTATACAAAAAATTTCATTGCTCGAAAACCAAACATGCTAGGAAGAAAAATCAAAATGGGGTTATATATAGTTATATATATATATATATAAAGTACTCTTTTGTTTCCATTTTTGCTGACTATTGATATCTATTAGTGTATAAAAATAACAATATAATATAGTTACCTCTTGATTTCTTGAACTTTTAACTATTCATAGGCCCATAAAAAATAACTAGCTCTAATATAAGGTATAAATGCGTTATCTTTTAGTTCAAGGTAATACTTCACTGCAGAGAAAGTTAGGAATAAAAATATTCACATTTACAAATTTACCAGCATGTTAAAATTAGCCGGCCAATTTTTAGTGTTTCCTGAAAATAAAAAAAAGACCCAAACATCTTGAAAATTCAGCTCAAATATTTATATCATATCATATAACTATTGTTTCTAATCATTTATTAGTTAAAAAATTGTATTAAAAAAATATCATAAAATTTTTTAAAAATTTTGTTCGGTAACTTTAACATGCTGCTAAATTTGTAAATGTGAATATTTTTATTCTCAACTTTCTCTGCATTGAAGTACTATCTTGAACTAAAAGATAATGCATTTATAACTTATATTATAGTCGGTTATTTTTTATGGGCCTGTGAATAGTTAGATGCACAAAAAATCAAGAGATAACTATATTATATTGATATTTTTATATACTAAAAAATATCAATAGTCCTCAAAAATGGCAATTAAATTTTTTCTATAGGCCGCGCGCAAAAAATTTCAAATAACTGAAAGTTCGGGCGCATTAAAAATACAAATTTTGCAATTTTTGTCAATATTGATTTTCTCGAAAACTATTACATATACAAGAGATACAAGCGGACTTTTTTTTAGGCAAATAGTCAAGCTTTTTATGATGAGCAATTTTTTTATATCTTCAACGGTTAACGAGTTATCAGTAAAATAAGGCTTTTTTCACCGAAAGGCTGGTTCTTTTGGGAGGTTGCGCGGCATCCCCAGAACTGATTTTTGGGGTCTTGTGATGTTTAATCCTCGCATTAACAGTTACGGAAGGAAAATCTCAGATAACATTTTATGCGAACTTCTGGTGTATTTTTTACTTTACCGATTGAACTGTTTACAATGTTTCATACCTTAAAATATGTAAATTCAAATCAAATTATAAAATGAAAATTCAGTTCAACTCAATGTTATCGTTCAGTAACGAATCACATAAAAGTTCATTTTAGAAATTAAATAGAACTGGGAATGGTTTGAATTTCGAAGAAAATAAATCATCCCTATTTTGAAGAGAACACAAAAGAGAAGTAATTCTCCTAAAGCCAAAGAAGTCGAATTCGAGATTTTGACGAATTTGGATGTTTCATAGCATCAAATTTTCTTTTTATTTGCTAGATATGCATTACATGTTTCTGTAAAAACCATTACCGTTTTTAGGTTTTTACCAAAAAATACATCGTAGCTGGCTATAATGAACATTTCACCATTGGTCGTTTTCTGATTTTTTCTGAGTGTTCGCAATATAATATTCTGTCTACATGAGAGCCGTCCCTGACGCGGAGATCAAAACTCTGGTTATGAATAGTGTTATAAATGAAGTATCTCTTGTGGTGCAACATGCAGTTGTAAGAAATTACAGTTCTGTAATAACCATACGAAAAATTCATAAGTAGAAACATTTCTTACTTTAAAATGATTTTTCAAACCAATATAGCTTTATTAGATACTAGTAGAGATATATCGATTAAATCCTGAACAGATTGAAAGCATCTTTACATTTCCTAAATGAATAGAAATGTTACGATATTTACAAAATATCTTTATAGACGTATGATATGGCCATCGATTCACGTCTGGTAGCGTAAATAAACTGACTTTAACAGGAATATCCAATTGCAGCTAAACGTCATAAAACCGAAATAATAACTTTAGTACCTTCATTCTCCTAAACAGGCTTACATCCTATTTCTAACACTATAAAACAGCAGATGTTCATCGGGGCCTAACGCACTTTATTTTTGTTCTTCCATTTAGATCAGGAAGAAAGAACTATAGTTTCTATTTTTATTGTGTGAAGGAAGAAGTCAGAAAAGGTAGAGTTTTTTGTCGAAATTAAAGCAAGAAAAGGTATTAAAATAATTTCCTGTCAATAGTGTTGTGCCATTTGAACTTAAATAGCACTTTTGTTTCTCAATGCCGACAGAATTATACAATATTATTACTACATAGTTATTTACAAATTGGAAATGAAAATAACAACAAAAACAAAACGAAATTTTATTTACGCACGTTACGGATATCTTGAAGTAACGTGTTTTGAAATGTGCTAAATAGGTTTATCGTAAAATGTTTGATGACTCATGGCTTAATATTCATGTTTAAAAATTAATTTTATTAACAGCTAATCTCATTATTATGTTCAAATACTAGAAAATATAATATATGTACGGTATATTCCCGGATTTCTGCCTGGAAATTCCGGAAAGCAGAAACCTGGTTGTTCTTCGCATAAAGATTTAATGTGTATAGGGTGCCCGAAAAATATGGAAAAATAATAATGATTCTCGAATTCTGAGGAATCGTATGGAATATCTAAATTTTCGTCTCCAAGATATGTCCAAGTAACGACGATATGCCTCACTTTATTTATATTTAATTTTGCGGCGAAAAAACGTTTACGCCCCCTTATTTAAGGTGCGGCCAAATGGGGGAGCTTTCAAATGGACTTTTATACTTACACTGACCCTCCCTAAACATGCATGCAAGGTTCGGCAATTCTTTGGGACTTCCTGCCACATGTATCTTTTCTTTTTAAGCGGTGCTAGGGGAATATACAAAATATATCACAATTAACCAGTATGCTACTGGTAAATAACCTCTACGCCTGTGACGTTTACGTCAAAGGATCAGTTAGAGGCTGTTTTTTTTAATAACCAACAAATAAGTATAAAAACTTGAAATTAAATATTTCTCCGACGTTTCGGAAATCTAAGGTATCCTTTTTAAAGACTTTTTTGGAAAATCTTTTTGCTATGTATGATAAATACACAGCCCTAAGAATGTTTGTTATATTCAATATCCATAGATACTTACCATTTACATAGAACTGTTGATATAGTTAACAGTTTTTTAGTTTTTATACAATGTTAAGTTTGTGAAGTTCTTCTTTTAACATTGGCAACCAAGTTGAACAGACATCTACGGAATAATTCGACACGCATCTATCCTCATTCAGTAATATTATCGCGGATTCCTTAATTTTTCTTTTTTTGCTATCTGCCTCTTTTGTTAAAATTTTTGCCGAGTCCCAGTTTATTATATGTCCGTTTTCCCACGCGTGTTCGCAGATCTTGGACCTCTGAATTTCATTTTTTCTGATATAATTTTGATGTTCGCCAACTCTTACACTAAAAGGTCTGGATGACTCACCCACGTATTGTTTGTTGCACTCACATGGAATACTATAAAATAATAATAAAAATGGTATTTCATTTCTAGTTTCCTTTTCTAAAGTGAATTTAATAGAAGGTTCTTTATTATTTAAAGGATAAAAAACTATTTAATAACTCAATACCATGAAGCCAGATTGCAAAGATATCATCTACGTATCTCCACCAGATAACCGGTTTCTATGCACAATTTTGAGCATGCCTAGTCTCAAAATCCTCCATAAATATATTGCTTAAAGTCGGTGACAATGGGGAACCCATGTCATACCGAAATCCTGCTGATAGAAATCATTTTCTAATTGAAAATAAGTTGTTTTTATACACATAGTTAAAAGTTCCATTATGGTATTTACACTCAATTTAGTTCTAGCTTCCAAATTATTTTCATTTAACAATTTGTCTTTGATTATTTTTAAAGTTTTATCTACTGGGACGTTAGTGAACAGACTAACTATGCCAAAACTAACAGTCAGATGTGTATTATGAATATTGTTTTCATAAATTGTTTCGATAAAATGTTTACTATTTTTTATATACGAATCAGTATTTCCAGATAATGGACTAATAATTTTAAGTAAGAATTTTGCCAAATTGTGGCATGGCGAATTAATGGGACTAACAATTGTTCTTAATGGGACATTCTGTTTATGCATATTTGGTAAGCCATAAAAATGAGGAGGCTTGCTATAATGCGGTGTAAGCTTCCGTTGTTCAAAATCATTAAATTCATTTTTGTATTTAAATAAAGTTCTACAAATTTTGCCCTCAATTGATTTTGTTGAGTCTTTACTTAATTTTGAGTATGGTCCTTCATTGATAAGTGTCATGATTTTCTCATCATATGAATTTTTATTTATAATGACTGTGGCATTACCTTTGTCCGCTGGCAAAATTTTAATGGATTCATCTCTCTTTAAAGAGGATATTAACCGTTTTCCTTCCGTGCTTAAATTCTCTTTAATTTTATATTGCCTCTCTAAAGCAATTTTTGCCCGCACGTGATATTCATTTGCGTCATCTGTTGGCATGTTTTGTGCAGTTTTTTCTACGGTTGCTATTGTATCAAATTTTGGAACCAATTTTAGGTTTATTACATAATTTAAACCTTTTGACAAGACCAATTTGTCTGAAATTGTTAAAATTCGTTCTGACGTATTAATGACAGTCTTGTCAATTAGAGGATTATTATTTATATTATTCAATTATCTAATTTGTTTTTCTCTCATTAAATTTCTGAATTTATTTATATTCGTACTTTTTGCAAATTAAAATGTTTGTTATAACTAAACTTGATGTTCCGGTGTATTTAGTCGAAATCTTGTTCCACGACGCTGTAATATAATTCGTTTTCTCTGTAATTGATTTCATTAATAATTCGCTCTTTTTGGAATCTATGATATTGAATCATTTCTCTAACCATTGATTTGCTGGTTTTATCCAAAATTCTTCTTGTGTTGCTATTCGCAAAAGGCACTTTTAGAGAAAAAAATCATAAACTGTTTTTTACATGTTTACAATGTATTAAGTCAACATGACAATTGTTTCGCTAAGACATTAGCTTCATCACGTGAGCGTACTACACTGTTGTAAAAGTATAAAGAACAATTTAGTGGTTTTATTTCATTATGTAGTGAAAAATACAAGAAAGTGTTAAAAAAGAAACATTTATTAAATTGTAGCAAACCGAAGAAAATTAATATTACGTGGCTTGCTTGGGATAGAGCCGTATTCAAATAAAAGGACCCAAGGCGATTAAGTAGATGTTAACACAGATGAGTTAAAAAATTATTGTATTATATGTTATACATTATCGAATCAAACAAATAATTTTTTCAATGTTGATCACCTGACCTAAAAATTTGTAGCGAGAACTTCATAGGCGTCTAGCGGGACAGAACCAGGATTATTTAATGCATATGTTGCGACAATTTTTAGGTCAGGTCATCAACATTGATAACATTTTTGCCTGAGTCGTCTGTAATACAAGCACGATCCTTTTAATCTTTTGACTTATACAATTATACATTCTCTATGGATTTCGTCCTAAAAAATTTGTATTGTCGTACTTTTGTAAGCAAAATTTGAAGACCATAGCTCGAGTGGAAGTGGTTCAAAATCGACTAACATAAAGTGACTGTACCCTGTTTTACATCAGCCGCAGCCCTGTATTACTATTAAAATATGTCCATGACGCAACAGAATTAGACGTAAACAATATTTATTACTCATTTTCATTGAAAACATAATCATAGGAAGTCAAGTTTTTAATTTTGCGTTAAACGTTTTTATCAGCGTCAAAGGAAGTCTCGTTTTTCCCTGTTTAGTTAAATGACGTCTTTGTCTGGCTTTAAAATAGCTCTTTCAGCTGCACATGAAGCAACTATGATTGCGTTTTGTCTACAATTGGGTTAAATTGTAAAATTGACTTTAGTTCCTGATCCAATTATACTGTTGAGTTTATACATGCAGCACATGTTGGCATACAAACGCTAATAACGCTGTAAATGGGTTATTCCCGTTTGCATTAGTACCACACGTGTATGGGTACGATATTATAAAATGTATGCTTTTAAAAGGAAACCTTACATATGTCTTAGACATAATTTCAATAAACACGTGTTAAAAATATTTACGTAGCTCTCTACTATAACTAATAGTGGACAATTGAGTATATAATACGTCCATCGAATTTGCAATATTAAATCTGTTTAAAAACATACCGGAAGTACAAACTGCTTTTCTGCCTCGAGCGACTAATATCCATGAGACGGTTTATTAAAATTGAAATTAATATTTCTTACTAAGATTGTATAAAAAAAGTAATTCACTAAAGAATTCGCCTAATTTTTGAAGAAGAGAAAAATCGTATGTTCTAGGTTACATGCAGCTGCAATCAATTCAAATTAGTACAGCACATTATTCTTTGATTGATTGATTGATTTTCCAGCGTAAGGTGGGCATTACTGCCAATTCCGGGCATCCATGAAGGTTCGTTCCAACACGCAGCTTGGTCGTCCGCCGAACACGCCCAACGGACGGCCAAATCGCGTGCCGGAACCAAATCTCGGATGTTTTATATACCGCCAGACCGGCTGCATAGGCCGGGTTGGACATTGGACATGCTTGTTGTCAGCAGCGAAAGCCGCATGATGCATGTGGTGGGAATATAGGATGGGAAGTGCAGGCGTTTGCGAGATTATTCTTTTCAGTTTCCATGCTTCTTTTAAATTTCCATCTATCGTCATCTCCTTATTTTTCTCCTTGTAAGTTTTCTGTTTCTTCTGTTTCTGAATCTGGCAGTTTTCATTTTTGTTAATCTTTTTTTGTTTTTGTTTTTATTTATTAACCGTTCCACCGGTAAATATCCATTCACAGTGGAGTTCCTGGGAAGGTCCTATCACGCGGTAACAATAATTTTTTGCGCGTTATGAGAAAAGAGGTCCGAAGGGATAGTTTGCTCACCCTGTATATCATTTATTTGAGACAATCGGTTTCAATTTCCGCCTTCCAAATTAATAATAAAATATTATGTTTTGAATTAATAAATCGACCTGATGAAAATTAAGATGGTAAAGATCAGATAGAAAGATAAAATAGAATAATATCAATTAAATCAGATAAAATAAGTTAATTTAATTTATAGCTTATCTGTCTTTCCGCAGCGTCTTGTTTTTATTTTATTTCCTTTCCTTTTCTTTCTTGGGTTGAGTTGATGTTGTCCATTTAAAAACTTTCCACTGTATACGATTACTTTAGGTCACAACACAGCTATATTGCTTTGTAAACATATGTGCCTCATTTCGACACTGACTATGCTCTTATTTGTTGCCCATGAACCAGTTAAAAAGTATCTTGTTGGGTCGTCTAGGGTGTACGTAGGGACACTGCACTTCACTTGAGATTGTTTGCTTTATTTGATTTAATATTATTAGAAAATCTCGTAATTATTAATTTCATACGAACTCAGTTTTCCTATTGAGGCGCTTCATTTCACGCAGAATTTGTTAATCTACCGGTGGCTGAAATTTTTTCAAGTTTAACGGGGTTTTTGCCGCTTTATTAGCGCTTTTTTAGAGAGCGTTTTAAAAACACGTCTATTCACGACGACACTTAACTCACCTTCACCACGTATTTATTGCTATTTAAATTCTTCTCGGAGATATGATACTTATAGTTGTTATCTACTAATAAGCAGAAAACGTTGAAACTAAATTTGTTGTGCTCAGTGGTGTACATTTCGCGTGTCAAAAATTTCTTCTTTTGGAAAATCTAGTTTCGTTAGTTCAAATAATCCTTAAAAAGATCGTGATTCTCTTGAAGACGTACGATTACATGCTTACAGAAAGTGAAAAATACTACGTTTCTATACTATCGCTACGACTCGGCAACACTAACACGATGTTTATATTGATAAAAACAAAACATTCTGAAATTTTTCATTGCCCAATATGTATGCTAATATCAGTCGATGCAGGAATAAATCCTTTATTAAATTATGTGAAAATATACAAAGGGCTCCATTTGAGAGAATTGACTTTTGGACGTTTGAACGAAAACAATGTTCGACTCTGACAATATAATACCCTGTACAGGCCCGTCGAGAGGGGGGTGTCGGGGGTGTTTCCCCCCGGACCCGGCGGTTTTTGAGGGGACCCGGGTTTCGTCCGAAGTAGGAGATTTGGAGGTTAGCATTTGCATTAGGTAAAACGAGAGAGGTATATTTGTAAATGATTAGTGCGATGTAAATAATAACGAGTTCCGAATGACTTGTATTGTTTATGATGTGATAAATATGAAATTAGGTAAAGCAATATTCCCGTTTTCGCTTTTTAAAATTTCTATCGTGATGAATGTTTATTTCTGGGGAATATCACGCCTCTCTCTTTAAAATATAAATATTGAAACTTAAGGAATATCACTCCCCCCGCTCTCCAAAATTTTGACTGATACAGATATTCAATTTTTTGAGGAAGATCATCCCACTGCTCTTCAAAATGTCGACCGAGATATTCAATTCTAATGAATGTTACCTCCCCGCTCTTCAAAATTTCTATCGAGAAAGATATTAAATCCTAAAGAATACTCCCCCCGCCCCCCCTCTTCTAAATTTCTATAGAGATAAATAGTTTATTATTATGAATGCCACCCCCCGCTCTTCGAAATTTATATTGAAGGTTGATGGGAGTCGTATGTTACAACGCTCCGGGCCCCGATTTTCTCTCGATGGCCCGGACCCTGTATGATATTGTGAAAATATAAGACAACTTTTACTTAGATCATAGGGTACTTGTATGAGTGTGAAAAGACATTCTTTAGATCGTCTACATGATAGAAGATATATCAATTTGTGTTTCGGAAAGGTAGGAACCGTAAAAGTCTCCAAAAATATTAATTATCTCGAAAACTGGTAGGTTTAAGAGTATTTTACGGTACATAAACCCAAGCTAAAATTTTATAAGGAATCCAAATATGAAATAAAATATAGGGTGTTCCATAACAAAGTTAGGTGATGCATCCGGTGTGAGCGGAAGTACCACATGCAGGAACATATTTTCGTTAGATCCGCCATATCCAAAAAGCCCCTTAAACCAAATGTCAAATTTCTAAACTGAACATATCCCAAGAAATGTTTAATGCCCGCTCTCCGTGAATAACCCTATATACAATTTGCTAATATTTCAATACAATTTTCTAATATTTCCGAAACAAAAATCTAAATGCACTGGACTAAATAGCAACTCTCAGAAATGATGTAAATTACAAACTTGTACTAATTGTTATGTTTATAGTTATAATAAATATATTACTTTTTTGCTTCCCAAAACGTATTCCTTTATTGTTTAGAAATACTAGTGAAAGGATATATTAGCCACATGGGATATCACTTGTCGACCAGATGTATCATACCGTGTTTGCTTTAAAATATTAGGTTTCCCTTAGAAACCAGGCCATGCATTCTACCTACAATAAATAAAAGAATATGTTAATATTAACGAGAATGTTGAAAACCAAATATGATACTTGCAACAATCGTTTATCTTTTAGTTTCACTGTCTTGTACTCAGTACTTCGTTTTTGTCATAAGAAATTAATAATACCACTTACCTTGTACGCTTAACGGTAGAAAAATACAACAGGTTTTCTACATAAAAAAATCTAAACAAGCCTTTACATACATACAACATCCCTCTCTCTGTTAGACACCCTTTATTATACTCTTCGCAGATACAAAACGAAGAATATATTGCATTCGATCGGCACATTTCTAAAAATAATCATATCACTGTGTTGGTGGTCGAATTCTTAGCAACTTTCAAAATGTCTATCTGTCTGTCCGTCCGTCCAATTGTATTGAAATTAAGGTAATCAACCAATAAATAAAAAAGTTATTAATTATTTAATTAAAACAAAAAATGTATATTTTGTAATTAAACAAAAAATGTCTAAAACCAATATTATTTACAAAAATAACTGCGACGAGTATCCTACAGAATGTGCAACAATTATATAAACAGTGCAGTAATCGGCGAGGAGTATAATGGTTAGCTTGTTTTTTTTTTGTATCAAGTTTTTTCTTCGGTAATAGTATCAACAACATTCCACACATTATTTTCACCAAGCTTCTTAATAAACTGTTTCTTAAGGTGGCCAAACTATACATTTCAATATAAATATAACAGGTTTCCTAACCACCATTAATCATTCACTTTAGTGAGTCCATCCGGGATATTGTTCACTAAAAATATGTCCTTTTTCTTTCTTAACAATAACGTCAAATATCTACCATTATTTTCTGCGTCACATAACAACAGGCGGAGATACACACCAGACTGACAGGCAGACGAACTTGCGGAATTGAAAGATGTTAATTTTCACAATCTACATCTGAAACGTGAAAATCTGGCGACATCTCGTAACTTTCTTACGATTTATGATACTAAAGGCAGGAAATTATAAATTTCTCCAAAATTTGAAAAAACAGGAAACTGCTGAACAGCATTTGGCACTATACAGGGTGTCCCAGAATTGAGTTCCCGGACGGGAACCTGTGATTTCTCAGTTCATATTATGCCCACATAACCCAACTTACCTTAGTCCAAAAATGCATCCATGAGGAAGTACATCCTCTTAAAGTGAGACAGAAGAAAACATTTTTTTCCAATAATTTCTGTCAAATTGAAGATACAATTTTCAAATTTTGATGGGAGCTCTATCTCCATAAGTACTCTTTGCAAATTTGACAACAATTAAATATCTTTTGTTTCTCAATTTTCTTTCATAATAATTAGTATTTGATAGGCTATATTTTTTTAAACGCCCTGTAAAATTACGGAATACTTGAATATTTTTCCAGAGCATTGAAAGGGCTAGTGCTTTTAAAGTTTTTTGTAATATTAATCAAAATGCAAGGAATTATCGTTTTTTCCTCCATTAGTATTTAACATTTGTTTACAATTCTAGAGTAAAATGTTGTAATAACAGAAGAGTACAGTTTATTCTAAAAAATATATTGATAACAAATGCTGCACATATGACGTCCACCTGTTTCAGTACACAAATTAATACTTTTGAAATTTTGTGTGATATCAACGAAAAATCAAGCATCATCATATTTTTTTCTGTAGGTCATAGGTGCTTGTGAAACAGGAAACCTGTCGCCTTTGAGAAACAAAAGATATTTAGTTGTTATCAGGCCTACATAGAATACTTATAGACATACAGGTCCCATGAAAACTTGAAAATTGTATCTTCAATATAACGGAAATTATTGGAAAAAACTGTTTCTGTCTACTTTAAGAGAATGTACTTCCCCAGGGAGGCGTTTTTGGACTAAGGTAAGTTGGGTTATACGGGCTCAATATGAACTCAATTCTGGGACACCCTGTATAACGATTTGAACAAAAATACGAATTCCCGTAAATTTTATATTAAACACACATACTTTCATCTTTGATTGCGTTTTAAACCCTCATTGATGCTTCATTGAAAATCCAACATAATCTCTAAAAAATCTGCATGAATACGAGCGAAATGAAATTATTTATTGTTTATTTTTGCTATAGCTATCACTGTTCGAGTATACACACATTTTTACAAATATATAATAGCAAGAAACCATTGATATTCTCCCAAAACAAAATGGAAATATTAAGTAACCCTAGACAGCTGTCTAGAAAATATAGTTGGGGTAGGTAAATAGCCTGACCTAATCGCCCTGTCAAGCAGCATTTAAGGTTTCAATACAAAGGGATAATTGTTTACAGACAATTTGACTGGGGCGCTGTAAGGACCCTCGAAATACAAATAGCATTTTACATCTGCTTTTCAAATATTGAAGCCTACGTTCTAGAAATCCACAACAGATATTCATAGTCGTCGAAGGAAGGGATTATGATTTTTAGTGTTGGTTGCAAATGCTAAAAAAAATATATTATTAGTTAGCATTAACTTTGTACAAAATGGCTTTAAATTTGAATTCCAATTAAGATAAAACTTTAAGCCTCACGAAAGTTGTACAACCGTGAGTTTCTACCTATGTCGCCATCATAAAATATGTTGCATAAGGTACCTACTAATGACTTAAGTACATATATAATTTTATTTAAAACAATTTATAAAAACTGTCGGTAAAATAATTTTGAAAAAAATTAGTCCTCCTTCAAAATAGCGGTCGCTTTAAATTGTCAAATAAAATTTCACCATCTTTCGGTTATAACCGTTTTACTTAATATCGATATTGAAGTTGGTGCAAATATGAACAAATGAACTGTTTTCTTTTCTATTGACCGTTTTTAGGGACCTCTTTTATACAACTTCTGCAAAGAAATAACCGTTGTTTCCAATTGTTAAGCTTTTACATCAGACTCGTCACCAGAAAATCCAGACAACTCTAAATAGCAAATTTCATACAAATCTGCAATAGTTTGCAATTATAGTAACCCGATTGAATTTTCCGTTTTGAATTTCTTACTTTTGATTTCAGATTCAATATCAGCTGCTTCTATAATAACTACCCACTAATTGTAATTCAATTCCGCCGAAACAGGTTTGTCTAGTTTTTGATAGTCCCCATTAAACTAGCTTGAAGGATATGATATAATTCTATATAGTTTGTAAAAAAATATTGTTACTATTATAAATTGTCTTCGGTTATCACTAATGCCTTGAACTCTATTACCTAATATCAATATTGCTTCTTTATTCTATTATTCTAGCTCTTTGGTCTTGGAAACTTGTCCTATAGCCACATATGTTATATCTTTCGATTTTGTGTTTTATTATGATTTTTTTAACTATACCTATATTCCCTGACCATAGATACGGGAAACTAAAACGAGATAAACCAACAGGATCTACAAAAAGGGTGACACACTTCTTGTCTCATAATGCCGTGTCTCATAATAACCAATTTATCCGAGGTCTACCTGTGTAAACTTCGGATAAATTGGTTATTAATCTACAAAGGTTAGATAGTAGGAGAGACGAAGCTAAGCTAAAAATTCCACCAATTGTGACAAGCATACTACATACACTTTAACTTTAATTTTATCCAAAAACTCTATCATCAATTTAAATATAAAAAAGTCGTTTGTAATCAATATAGAGGGTAGCCACATCGGGTCTATTATTTCTTTTTTTTTAGTCATTAGAAAGCCACTCGGTATGTACGTGCTTAATTCGACAGTTTAAAAATATATGATTAAGCTCGCCACATATGCAATTGCAGAACACCTATTTTATACAAGTGAGCAGAGAACCTTCCATGATTTGATTTAAGTCTTGCGACTGTAGCTATAATCTTCCTGTTGGCTTAGGTGTTTTCATACCATACATTTTTTGGAATGCTCTTGTGTATTTTGAAGTATCCTCTCTTACTTCGTGATCCACATGCTTTCCTGTCCTCATTCCATTTTGCTTTTAAATTACTTTTAATGATATGATACAAGTCTGTAAAGTTATTCTGCTGTATGTATTGGCGTTGAAAGTTTTGGTAATTTTTTGCAATATAATCCGTCCTCTCCTTTCCATTGTAATTTTTCTGGCATATCTGTATCAACAGAGAACCGATATTGCGGGAGGTTAAAAAGACATGTTGACTTGTTTATTATACACCGACCTCAATATCAATATTAGGTAATGAAGTTCAATTCACTAAACGACGGTGAAATTTTATTCCATCATTTTTAAAGACCGTTTTGAAGAGCGGTTCAATTTTCTCAAAATTTTGTTTCGTTCTCTTTAGTGGCAAAAGTTATGCATTTAGGGGAATCTTATAGGACTTGCCATTTTGAATGTCTAATTTTTGATATTCATTATCAACTACTTCGAAAACACATATCTACCAATTTCGATTCAATCTTGATATGACACCGGCGCCTTCGCCACAATCTTGCATGTTTTCCAAGAAACTCTTCTTTTTCCGATTTTTGCCTACCTTATACTAAACATAGCTTGATGAAACCAATAGAATACCACTGTAAAGCCATAAAAGTCGCTTAAGCCACTCCTGAAAAAATGAAACATACGTATGGGTCGAATTGAGAACCTCATCGATTTAAAATTAAAGTGAATTTTAAATTCACTTTAATTTCAAATGATAATTTATTCCATTGTACCAACTTTCCTAACTCGAATAAGTAAGATGGTTGGTGTGCATATAGTTAAATATGTTGTAAAAATTTAATTTCGACACTCAGTATGTCTAGAACCGTTCATGTCCGTCCGTCCGCCTGTCTGTCTATCCGTCCATCCTTCACGTTTCTTGTAAGCACGATAACTTAGGAACGGAGAGCCCGTTAGTATTAGGAAGAACTATTGTCTTTGAACAAAATCAATCAATAAATAGAAAAGTTATTAATTATTTAAGTTAAAAAAAACATATGTTTTGAAATTAAACAAGAGATGTCTAAAACCAAAAAACTGCGAAGAGTATCCTATTGAATGAGCAACAATTGTACAATAAAAAGCGCAGTAAATCGGCGAAGAGCATGATTAGCTTGTTTTTTTCATATACCTATAAATAAACCTATAAAGGTTAGTAAGTTTTCTTATGCTCCCTATATAATAATAACAAGCTAACCATTATATCCTTCGCTGATTTACTGCACTGTTTATATAACTGTTGCACATTCTATAAGATACTCTTCACGGTTTCTTTGCAAATAATTTGCAAATAGTATTAGTTTTAGATATTATTTGTTTAATTACAAAACATAAAAAATGGCTTTTTTTAAATTTAAATAGTTCATAACTTTTTTATTTATTGATCGATTTCGTTCAGAAACAATAGGGTTCTTCCTCTAGCTAACTTGCTTTCTAAATTTCAATATACAATCTTTTCGTTCTTAAGTTATCGTGCTTACAAAAAACGCGACGGACGGACGGACAGACAGACAGACTTACGGACATTTTGAAAGTTGTTCAGAATTCGAACACCAACACAGTTTTATACATTTTTTTTCTCTACGAGGGATATTACCCGTTTTAGAAATGTGTCGATCGAATGCAATATACTCTTCGTCTTGTATTTGTGAAGAGTATAATATAATGAACTAAACACATTCATTACAGACTTGAAGAGAAAGTCAAAACCAACATCAAAATTAACTTCAAGGTAGATTTTACAGAATTGCGCAACCCACTGGGTTGTGTTCTATTCTCAATTTCAATTATAGCTTATTGAAAAGGGAAGATTCTATACCAAAAAAGCCGCCAAGAGCTTATTCGACACACACATGATAGGGTTTCATAGCTATACTGACTAAGGTTCTCTTCAATTTTTTGCTATATATTTCACCTTGAGTGCTTGCTATATGAAAACAGTGGTTTCTAAATTTTACATAATGTACTTTTGCTACAGCTTACGTTATAATTATAACTGTCATTGAAAGTACCAACTAAGACTCAGACTCTGCATCAATCAATAAATCAAGATAACTTTATTAAACATTGAGAAAGAGTGACACATGACTTCCTCAAGAACTCGCCGAGAGCCAGCCAAACATCCACGGTGCAGGTCTGATTCGGCTTGAAACAATACTGTACAAATAAAATTGAAGCCGCTTCCACTAGAGAAACGGATTAAAAACAGTAATTAGGTATATAAACATTCACAAAAGAGGATGTAAAGAAATTAAAACTTATCCTAAGGAAATCATCAAAACACTGTTTATTTAAATTGATAGCGGAGACGGGAAAAAAAACTTGACAAAAAAAACCTGTTTGAGACATCTACCGCAGTGACAACATCCCAGCCGCCAAATCGATGGTTTTCTAATGTTGACGTCCAAAATAGGTTTAGACTTTAATAAAGATGGATGGCTAGGTGAACGAATTTAAAGAAACACTAAAAGTAATTTAAAAAAACAAACAGAACCGAAGAAGGAGAAGTGAAAGAGTTAAATACGTAAAGTTTTCATAGAGCGTGAAATAAGAGAAAGTTTTGGTAAGAGGAAGAGTGGCTAGAGTGGCTGCCGGAAAATGGGCAATGTCTGGTATAACAGGATGTGTTTGATTTGGAAGGAGGCATTATTCTGTCTAATTTGTGAAATGTTGCGTGTTAACGGAATGTCACCCGGTTTGAGGTTATGAAACTTCTATGAGATTTGCAGAACGTAGTCCACGTAGTTACGTCGTAACAACATCCATAGAGGTCCCTGAGGGAGGTGTACTGATTAGAGACTCTTTGCAACGATAGTTTAGAAATTAGAGGTGGATGGGACGCGTTGATAACGACTTTGAAATTGAATATCTCGTTTACTGAGGAGTTAAAATTATAAGGTCCTGAAACATTTTCTGTAGCATTGCACCTATCCAACGACGCCTTACTTGATATGCATATTTTTTTTGGTTCACTTCACTGTCTGCATATGAGAGAGATCCAAAAATATTTTTTCAAAATTTTGTTCATTTCGTTTTTGGATCAGCAATTGACATCTTAATATCAAATTTCATTTCAATAGGTATGGAAATGAGAGAACGAGAAGCCGTAACATGCAGACAGATGGGATAGATTAACGAACATACCGAAACTATAAGGATTCCTAAAAATGGTACCTACAGTTTTTAGATTATTTGGAATTCTAAAATTATTATTGATATTTGCCACTTTTTTCCAACAGATTTTGTAGCTATTTAAATACTCTACAGATTTCAGTCCTTAACAGATCCTCATGAATTTTTAAATTTCTTCATCCACTCTCAGAATAGAACCCAACTGAATTTCTTAATGATCCATGAGTAGTTTAGTTAATATAAATAATTAATTATTTAACACCGTTTCCACAATCATTTCTCTTGTTCTAAGTGCTATGCATTCACTTATTGGATAAAACTAATTTCAGGGTGTGTATTTTCTGTTTTATCAACGATGTCCCTACTGTTACCAGTGCAGAATCTACAGAAACAAGTTTTAAAGCTCCTGTAATATTCCACGTACGCCTATGATGGTTACTCTTCCCTCAAACGGCTCTCATGACTTCACATGTACGAGTATATTACATAGCAAATATTAATGCAGTGGAAATGGCCTTACTTGCCCGTATAAGAACATTTATTTAACAGTTAAATATTTATGTTACTGCTAATGTGTGCGATGTTGAGCAAAGCAAGTGTTGATAGTTACAACTTGTACTAAATTGTTTATAAAATTTAATGGGTATTTATAATTATTCTACATAAAGTACCATACAGAGAACGCAAACATGTCTGGAGAATATGGAAATACGTTTTCTGCTTAGTTTCATTTGTTGAAAAGAAAATGTATAAAGCGAAAGCATGTGTAGTAATTATCGGTTATGGCTACTACTGTTTATGACCGTGTGAACAAGAGAATACATTTATAAAGAAATGCTTTTAATAAGCAAACGCTCGGTGGCAGTTATTAATAAACAAAAGCTCGGTACCAATGATAATAACAGACCCAGCTATAAAATTATGGGAAGTTTCTAGTTTTACTTTCAAAATTATGTGAATAATTCGTGGGATAGCACAAATTCATTCATCTTCAATTCAAGTAATAGTCTTTTTATCCTCTTTACTTTGGTAATCCATGAACTCTCATTGATGAGTAGATTTCAACTTCTTCTGATTGACACATTTCTAAAACCGGTAATATCGCTTGTAGAGAAAAAAATTTCATATCACTGTGTTAGCGAACGAATTTTGAACAACTTTTAAAATGTCCATCCGTCGGTCTGTCTGTCTGTCTGTCTGTCTATCTGTCTGTCTGTCTGTCTGTCTGTCTGTCTGTCTGTCTGTCTGTCTGTCTGTCTGTCTGTCTGTCTGTCTGTCTGTCTGTCCGTCCGTCTGTCCGTCTGTCCGTCTGTCCGTCTGTCCGTCTGTCCGCCTGTCCGTCTGTCCGTCGGTCACATTTTATTTTGTAAGCACGATAACATAAGAGTGATCGTATTGAAATTTGAACAGTAAGTTAGTGTTAACTAGAGGCAGAAGCCAATTTCTTCTGAACAAAATTGATCAACAAATAAAAAAGTTATTAATTATTTTAATTTTTAAAAATTTGTTTTTTATGTTTTGTAATTAAACAAAAAATGTCTGAAACTAATATTATTTACAAATAAACTACGAAAAATATTCTATAGAATGTGCATCAATTATATGAAATTTGCAGTAAATCGCCAAAGAGTATAATGGTTAACTCGTTATTATCTTCGTTTTATAAAAATAAATTATTAATTGAGGATTTACGTGCTTTTGTAATTTAATGTTGTTAAATAATATTTCTTGTTTATATTGATTATTTTCCGCATTCCGTATAAATTTCCGGAACCTTCCAGGTTTCCTAATATTCCAGGTAAATATTATGATTTATTTCTTCCTGGCACATTATTTTTACAAATATTGACATACTTATTCATAAGATATACCTAGAAAATTAATTTTAACTTTTCTAAATATTAAAAACAAACAAATGAACTATTTTTAAAAGCAAATATAATAAAAATATTTACTGTTACTCCGAAAAATATATTTGGTGATAATTAAACATGAATTCCATTTACTTACGTTGGTTTTAAAGACTGAAATATATTTAACACACCTCATTTATATTTTGCAAGTTAAGCCGATACAGTTTCTGACGGTATCTATTGAATTACGTGATATTTGGATTGACTGAGCAAATCAAATTGCGACATTATAAATATATTAATGATCTACTTACCTAAAATATTGATTCTAACTGGTTATGATACTTTTACTAGACTAGCCTTTTAACCACTTTCACTTAATCTTAATTGTCAGGAGTTCATGGTGATCTTGATATCGAAAAAATAGAAGTATTGGGAGAGGATTGAATAATTTTCTTCGAGATAAAGTCAACTGCTTACCGTACTACGCTTAAATCGCAAGGAAAAGTGAATTTTCACATAAATTGAATTAAAACGAAATAATGGGTATGACTCTATACCATACAAAATTCTAATACTCTTTAGAATTTAGATTCATGTAGATGCTGGGTACATTTGTTTAAATAGGTTAAACTTTGTAACTTTTCTTGGTCATCTGATTGAATACATCATGGAATGTATGTATATTGCTAATATTTAGTTTCATAATTACGCTTTGTTTCGTAATGTATTTGTAATTTAAAAGGATAGTTGAGAAACATGCACTAGTCAATTTCCACTATGCACAAGTTTACTCTGAACTTACCTAAACTGTCTTTAGGAGCTCGTTATATGACAAAAATAGTTTTTAGATGACTTTTTGTTCGTTTTCGATTTGGGCCAACTGCAGTAACCTCCCATTCTTTTATGGATGGGGAGGTTAAAGGAGACCGTAGTGATACAATATCAATATTATAATTGGCCACTAGTATAGAATCTTTGAAAATGTAATAATAACAGTAGCAGACGTTGATATATTATTGGCACATTTTTTATATTAAAATAAATACACTCTTATTTTGATTTGATTTAGTCATTCAAACTTGGTTCTCTCTACTTCATTTGCTGAAATCATTCATAGCGTCATGAAAACTGACTTCTTTCTTCATTTCGTGTTTTATAATAAGACAGGGTAAAAGGTTTACTCCATCTTCTCCGGTGATAGAAAACCACCAACTTTTTATCAACGAAAGTTGACCAAGAGTACGCCCGAATAAGACAATCACTGGTAGAACTATTAACATATGTAAACACATACAAGCCTGAGTAAAAACATGTTCTAGTCCTTTATAAATATAGCGCTCAGAAGTTCAAGTATAAAGGTTATATGTCCAATATCACATGGGTTGGAATTATTTTCTTATAGAATAAATACAACACAAGAGATAGTGGTGGTACCCTGGGATCGGAAACCAACATATTTTTGTGTGATGGTCAAAAAGTTTTTAAATAATGCTTTTCTCCGGTCGTTGAATTGGCAGAGATGAGCCAATTGCATGGCCTCCCCGATCTCCTGATCTCGTCCCTTTTCATTTTATTAATTATATCAAGGAGCATTTAACTGTAACTCATAATAAATGTTTTCCCATATTGTGGAGCATATTTATACTAAACCACATAGAACATGAAGAAATAGTTTCTTGCCTTCAAGCATTTAATTCACATACTTATTAAATGCAGACATATTAAAGCGTTAAGTTTTTCTGTGTTATGCGGTATTATATACTGAATCACTGTACTTGATCAAATAAGTATTCGCATTTAACAATATCCGTATATTTTTTATTTAGTCAAGTGTAACAATATGTGCAATGACTACTTTATAAAGATGAGTCATAATTAATTGACAATACAGCTAAGTCTTTCGCTTTGGAAAAGACGTTTTTAAAAAGATTTTAAAAAGTCAAAAGTTCACAACTCAAAGAAATTAACTTATTTATTTTATAGTGTTACAATTAAACACATGTGGCAAGTTCGAGAATGGATATAAATCTAATGAGCTCTATAGCAAAACTCCTATTTATAAGCTAGGTATTTATTGTCTAGTAAGCAGCATGCATCATGTGGCCATTAGGTAACATCAGCATAATGTAGATAAGGATGCTCACATAACTCCTCCATCCCTAAGCTGAAAAAATAAAGGATTTTGTTTTTTCAGTATTTTTCGATGAATTCTCAGGGGGTGTGTCCTGGTTCTCTCGTTCGGCATCTTTCTTAAAGTTGAACAATGTGTGAAACATTTTTTGTTTCTTAGGGTAGATAAATTTCAGAAAGCAAATTAATAAAATAACAATAATTATAGATAAACATATATATAAGTCCGTATGATCACTTCTGTTAATGTCACTAAGTGTCTTTAGTTCGTGTAAATGGGTTTCGTCAGCCATGCGTTTGATGTCTGCGAGTCGATTCACTTCTATTTGTTTGTAGGGGATGACTTCTTTGTTGTTCTCCTTGGTGGACAATGTTCTCACTGGGAGGATTTCCAAGGGTGTTCCAGGGATGAAACCGGCAATGTTGTAGAATTCATGTCCATGGATAGATATACTACATTTTTGGGGTATATATATCAGATGGGGTTGGTCAATGATATTGTAACCATGTTCTCCGCATTGCTTTTCTATTGTCATCTTAGTGGCTGGTATGGCTAATACATAGGCGTTGTTTATTCGTTCCACAATGTCATTTTTTATGACGACGTCTGTAGTTTGGCAGGGTGCTGATCCAGCGCCGCTAAGTATTTGGGGTAGGCAATCTCCTTGTGATACGGTTTGTGTCACATGATACAAACACAGGTCCTCGATACGTGGGCATGGTAGTTCTTCGTAGTGGTGATAAGTCGAGTTTACAAGGATAAATGGTTTTAGAGGGATTATGGTTTTATTTAGAGCGGGTATAGGGAATAAGTGGTAATAATCGTATAAACCTTCGCTCAAAATAGGGAAGTGAAATATGAAGCATATGGTTTGCTTTACATAATAAATTTCTGTTTTTATTAGTTCGTAATAACTCTGAATATTTTTAAATTCTGGGGTTCCCTCGATATACAGGGTATTCATTATCCTTGTCAGATCAATTAGATCATTAATAGGTAGAATAGCACTATGTATTGATTCTAGGTGTGCAAATAATATTGCATCTTGTATGTTGTCTAGTATGGTAATTAACGATAAACAATCTATAATCATATTGTCTAGAAAATTTTGCAATCTTAAAAATAGTGTAAATTTATTCAAGCTTTGTTCAATCGTTCTTATTCTAGTATTTATTTGATTTTGATTAATAGTGATTTTTTCGAATGTTGATATTGTTTCGTTCATGAAATTGTTTGTAATTGTTAAATAATTTTCTAAATCTGTATGCATCTCTTTCTGGTTTGACTCTAGGATGGATATAGCGTTGTCATATCGTTTTGCGTCGTCCGAATCTAAGGTGCCAAAGGCCCATTTGGAGGCTTTTCCAATTATATTAAAAAGGCCTCTTTTTGTTCGTGTATTTCCTAACGGTTTCACGTTTTTCAGTTTATTTTCCGCTTGATTTAGTAAGTATTCTAGATGTTCATATATATTATTTAATTGCGGATATAGTTCGTCGTTTACGTTTATAATGGGTTTTATTGTTTTCATATTTATTTTTATGCTTAATATGGGGGTATCAAAATTTGTTAAATCAATGTATTTTATAAATGAATGTTTTTGTGAAGTGGTTCGGGCTTTGCCTAACGAAAAAGGAAGGATAGGGTTAGAAATTTTATCTATCTTGATTTGTGCTTGTACTAGCGACGTCAGGTACAACATGGCTAGTAGTCCCAGCATCTGAAACAGGTAATTTTCCTTTTAGATTTCTGGCTGGTTTAAGCGTAGATTTGTGGCGTGTGCCTTTTGTTGTTAATATTTTATTTTGTTGGTCTTGAACGACCATAACTGATTCGTAGGGAGTAGCGATTTTATTTCTGAGAGTTAATTTTGCATACGCGGTTTTGTGCGTGGTAATCGGTTCTGGTTCATTTCTATTTTCGTTGACTTTCGAAAGGTCTTTACTCTTTTCGTTATTCTCGTTAACCATTCTTTCTATTATTTGTAAGTTTGTACTGTGTCTGTTAACGTAATCATTAATAATGTCGTGTTCGGACATTTCGAATGCCGTTTTATTATCGAAATCTCCTTTTATAATTTGAAAAGGTGTAAATTTTGTTGCTGAATGCATTGAGTTATTATATCCTAAAATCGCGTAACTCATTAACGTTTCGATCGTTTGTGTCTTGTTTAGTCCCGTATTTAATATACGTAGTCCTTCTAATATAGTAGAGTGAAATCGCTCTATAGGGGATTTACTACCGGGATTTCTTACAGTTGTAAAATGTAATTCGATACTATGTTTAGCACAAAATTCTTCGAATAAATGATTTTTAAATTCGGTTCCTAGGTCGCAAGTGATTTTTCTGGGGATACCGTAGTGTGACATGTATTTTAGTAAACCTTCGCAAACATGAGTAGCTGTAAGGCAAATAGGGTAAGCTTGTCCGAAACGGCTAAAACTATCTATTACAGTTAAAAATTTCTGTTTGCTCACAACAAACGTGTCTATGTACAAATGTTCAAAAGGACGATGTCCAATAGGGGTTGACTGAAATACAATTTTATGTGGATGTCGTTCATATTTTGTTTTCTGACAGGTGACACAAGTATTTATATAATTTATTACGTCATTATTTAAATTTGGCCAATAATACAGATTTCGCAGGGCGAGGGTGGTTTCGTTAATACCGCGATGTACAGTTTTTTGTTCGTGGTGGTATTTGATTTTTTCTTGTTGCGATTCTGGTTTTTCGATATCGTCAACGTAGTTATTTGTCTGTACTAATTTGTAAGCAGTATGTTGAAAATGTCGCTGCAAAATGGGAATTATTTCTTGCATAATCCGTTCGTCAATTAGTATTCCGTATAGTGTTTTAGGTTTTACATATTCTTTAAAAGTTTTCACTACTTCGTTTTCAAACATGTCTTTATTTCTACTAGGAAAAACTATCTGATATCTAGTTTTTGTCCCGAATGGTTTTGCGAGTTTTACGTGGGTACAGGTATTGTCTTTACTAGCTGTAATCATTAGTTGATTTTTAAATGTATTTATTGCATTTTCTGAAATGGGAATATTTAATATTGGGTTTTCAGTTGCAGAATGTATTGTTTCATTTGACGCCTGTGATCTAGGGGGGCAAATTTGCGTATTCGAGATTACATTAATTTTCGGAGTGTTCTGCACTGTTAAGTCGGCGGGGGAAACATCTTCGTCTGATCGAAATTCTAGATCAATTAAATCATCTAATGTTAATTCAGGGAAATCGGTTTCTAACTTGTTTTGATCCGAATCGTCTATATTGCCGTCAATAGATTTGTTTTCTATCGGATGTATTTCAGGCTGAATTTCAATACGCGAGAGAGCGTCTGCTACTTTATTTTCTTTACCCTTTTTGTATATTATGTCATAGTCATATTCCATTAATTTTAGACGCCATCGCATAAGGCGACTGTTTGGCTCTTTCAAGTTATTAACCCACTGTAGAGGTTTGTGGTCTGTGACTATGGTAAATTTTCGGCCAAATAGGATTGGACGCCAGTATTTTGTAAAATTAACGATGGATAATAACTCTTTTTCTATAGTACTATAGTTTATTTCCGCAGGGTTAAGGGTGCGACTAGCGTACGCTACTGGTTTATCATTACCTATAGTTCCTTGCGATAAAACCGCCCCGATTGCGTAGTTACTAGCATCGGTGGTGAGTATAAAAGGCTTGGTGAAGTCGGGGTATTGTAACAGTGGTTCGTTAGTAAGTATGTTTTTACAGGTCTCGAATGCTGACAAAAATTCAGGTGAATGAATAACTTTTTCGCCTTTTTTCAAGCACTTCGTAAAGGGTTTTGTGATTTTTGCAAAATCCTTTATGAATTTCCTATAAAATCCAAGTAGTCCTAAAAATGATTTTATTTCACGTGCCGTCTTAGGAATAGGAAAGTTTTTGATGGCTCGGATTTTGTTAGGGTTAGGTTTTATACCTTGTGGTGTAATAACATGTCCTAAAAATTCGACGTTCTGTTTTAAAAATTCCGACTTGTCTAATTGTATTTTTAATTTAGCCTCTCTCAATTTTGAAAATATTTGTTTTAGATTTTGAATATGTTCCTGAAGGGAAGTACTGAAAATAATTATGTCGTCCATGTAGACTAAACATATTTTATTTTGAAGTTCTCGTAAAACATGGTCCATCACACGTTGAAACGTGGCTGGAGCATTCTTAAGGCCAAATGGCATACGCAAATATTCGTAATGGCCATTTTCGACGTTAAATGCCGTTTTTTCAATACTATTTTGTTGCATCTCGATTTGGTGGAATCCGCTAGCTAAATCTAAAGTTGTAAAATAATTACACTTGCCTAATTTGTCAAGTATATCGTCTATGTTTGGTATTGGGTATCTGTCGTCTATAGTTTTTTCGTTTAGTCGCCTATAGTCAACTACAATACGCCATTTCTTTATTCCGGATGCGTCAGCCTTTTTTGGGACTATCCAAATCGGACTGGACCAGGGTGATTGACTTGGTCTAATAATGCCGTCTTTTAACATCTTGTTAATTTGTGTGTTTACTTCGGTTTTGTGATAGTGTGGAAACCGATAAGTTTTTACATGAATGGGGATTTCGTCATTAGTTTTTATCTCATGTTTTACTTTGTTGGTAAATGATAGTTTTTGATCAGGGTGATGAAAAATATCGGGAAATTTATTTATAAGTTTTAATATTTGTTCGCGTTCTTCCTCGTTCATATGACTGGTTCTAATTAAGTCATTTAAATTTTTATGTTGGCTTGTTTGACTAGAATAATCGGGTAATGCATCTTCAATATTATAAATTTCAAATTGTTCAGGATCATAAAGTGTGACATCAAAAGGTGTTCTAATTTCTACACATGAAGCCTGATCAGTATTATTTTGAATTTCAAATCTAGCACGAAAATTTTCTGCATAAGTTAAAGTTTCAGGAATGTATAGTCCGAAAAGATTTTGTTCGGGAACTAAAATATTTCCTTCACGTTTATTTACATAAAATAATTTATTAATAGTTTGATGGGGTGGTATTTCAATTTTTACATGCGTTTGCGTATGTTCTTCGCGATATTTGAACGGTATTTGAACTTTATCATTGTATAAAACTTGTTCTGTAAAATGCATTTGTAAATCTAATTTTCGTAATTCATCTAGGCCTATAATTCCGTCGAAGTAGTCTGAAAAAGGATATAACGTAAATTCTATTTCTTTATCTGACTGTAATTCTTTAAAAGCTGGTATTTTTGCTTTGTACACAGCTTCGCGAGCTTGGCCTATCGATTGTAATAATGAAGGTGCTTTATACATACAATTTGGAAAATATAATTCGGCTACAATTGGTCTCAACATGGAAACGTTACAACCGGTGTCAATTAATAATTTTAAATCGGGATTTGTTGTTTGTATGTATGGTAAAGCGTTTATATATGCATTAAATGTTATGTCTGTCTGTCTGTTTGAGGAAGTTTGAGAAAATTTGGATTCTCGAGATTTGGATCATAATTATCTATAGGGTCTTCTCTATATTCTTGGTTATATGGGTTGTGGTATTGATCGGGTATTTGATATATTTCATTTTCAGCAATTGAATATTGATTATCGAAATTTTCGTTATTTTGTTCTTCAGAATAAAGGTAATTTGCATTTTCGGTATCGTATGTGACGTCGGATGGTTCGTCATTTATTGCGTGTAGCTCCTGAACAGTGTATTTTGGATTTTGGGTGCGTTGTACCCAAGGAAACTGTTGTCTCACCTGGCCAGAGGTAAGTCTCGGCTGTGGGTGATTTTGATAGTTTCTGTTTGTGGGGAAACTTTGCCGTGATTGTATCGACATGGGTTCAGGTGCATGTTGTGGGGTTCTATTCTGATTTGGTCTGAACACATTTTGTTTTTGTTGATTTCCAAAAACTTGGTTATTTGTGGGAAATCTAATATTCGTATTTGGTCTAGGCTGAATTGGTATAGGTTGACTAGGAAAATTTTGCTGTGGTGGAAATTGCAAAAATTGGTTTTGATAGTTATATTTATATGGTATTTGAGTCTGGAATTTGTTAGAATTTTGTTGCGTTATTTGTGTTTTAACAGGTTGTTTGTTAATTGAATTTTGGGTCTGAATTTGAGTTTGTATAAAGTTTTCATTTTCAATATACAAATTTATGGCTTCTTCTAATGCTTTAGGATTTCTAGATCTAATAAAATCACAAGTTCGCATATTTAAATTCCGTAAAAAGACTTTTAGACTTTGGGACTCATATTGATCTATATAAATTAATTTTTGTTGTTGGGTAATTTCTGTGACAGGTTTTGAGTTTAATTTAAAACATAATTTACTACGGTTTGTTTGAATCCGTCTAGCAAATTCAATAGGATTTTCATTATGTTTTATCGTCATGGTAAATAATGTTTGTTCTAAAATGTCCAAAGATCGGTTGTCTCCGAAAGTACTTCTGAGATTTTCTTTAATTAGTGCCCATGAATTTAATTCTGGACGAGCGCCTATTAGCATACGGGCCCTGTCTCTTAGTTTACCCGCTATTATGCGTTCGACACATTTATTTAATCCGCGATCTGTGGTATTTCCGTATAGTTCATAAAATTCGTCAACCGCGTTTATAAATGGTTCTAATTCGAGTTCCGTACCATCATACGGTGCTATTGAGTCTGCATACAATTTCAGAACATTAATATTTATAACATTTTCAGTAGCCATTTTTGGACTTTCTGTTTTTTCTGGTTCAGGTTTATCTAATGATAAAGAACTGAGTGAACAAAGTATTGAGTCTAATTGGTTATTATCGTTCATGAGATGAAAAATATGATTTTACAATGTTTTCTTATAAAAATTAAATTTGATTGTAAATGATAAAATTTTGACAAGGTCTGATCAAGAATTGTTAATTTTTGAAATATAAAATAATGCCAAAAATTGTTACTTGTTTTATTTATGATGGTTCTTTGAAATTTGGAAACGGTTCACTTATTTTACGATGTTTGAAAAATTACAAAGTTTTCAAGTTTCTTAAAATTACTTTTTCTTCTTAAATCTACGTTTCACGTGATTGTGAATTTGAACAGAAATGTTCTCACCTAATTAAATTTTTGAACAGAAATGTTCTCACCTAACTAAATTTTTGAACAGAAATGTTCTCACCTAAACTAAACTTTTCTTGGGTTTATACGATATATACCCAGGAAGTGAACAAAGGAAAACAAACTCGACTTACCTTGATTGGAAGAGGTGTCTGCTGCCTTTGGAGAAGTTATCCACCTGGAACTGCACTTGGTTCTTCTTGCAAATCTACTCAATTCAACTTGCAGTGGCTGTTGTCAATTTCCTTGATGGAAAAGTTGCACTATGCACTTACAACACGAGGTTCTTTTATTTAAGTCTTAAGAAATCAAAATTTCACGTCGATTTCTGCACGATGCACGGACCGACGGACTTAAATCTACACCGACTGCGCCAGCTAAGTCTTTCGCTTTGGAAAAGACGTTTTTAAAAAGATTTTAAAAAGTCAAAAGTTCACAACTCAAAGAAATTAACTTATTTATTTTATAGTGTTACAATTAAACACATGTGGCAAGTTCGAGAATGGATATAAATCTAATGAGCTCTATAGCAAAACTCCTATTTATAAGCTAGGTATTTATTGTCTAGTAAGCAGCATGCATCATGTGGCCATTAGGTAACATCAGCATAATGTAGATAAGGATGCTCACATAACTATACATATCAAGATTCTTTATAAATGTTACGCATAAATACCCATGGTGTGAATTATTTCTTGTACATTTTGCCTACTAAATATTCCGGTTCCTATTTTACTAGAAACGCATAAACAAAAAAGTCATAGTATTTCTTCTGAGAAGTTGTAATCATAGAATTAATATGTATATTAATTGATCAAATACTATAAAATATGTATTTAAATTGCCTCATTAATAATCGCAATAATGAATGTCAACTGAAAAAATATACTGGTTTTGTAATTATACAGTAAGAAATAATATCAATATTCTCATACGTCCTTGAGAAGGCTTACATTATTTAAATTACAATCTACCGAAAGCTGTAAATTCTCATCAAATTAGCATAAATTGAAAAATGGAAGCAATACACACTGTGTTTGTTCCCTAGTTTTACCATGTTAAATCCACAGCGTACAAATAGTTTAATAAATAAAGCCGTCGGTAAAACAAGAAACCTCGAAATTTTCAAGCAGTGACTGGATTTTCCTCATGCGTTTCCTAAGACTGTGTAAATTAATGTTAAAAAAACTCCCAATATCGGATTTTTATTTGGAGGATACTTCAAATTCCTTCCAGGGAGATGGACAAAATAAATAAAAACAAATTAATAAATCGGCTAGGGAATCAAATTTTCCACGAAAATGGATATTTTCCAAGTCATGACGATTTGAAAATTGCGAGTGTCGCTTTAAAAAATTGGTACTTAACATTGTTATTCATAAATAACTCAAATAATGTTAAATATAATAAGAAAGTGCTAGAATAGAAGACTATAAAATGATAAATACTTTGGTTTTTCCTTATTTCTCTACTGTTAATGTTCTAAAAATATAAAGTCGAGATATAATATTTAAATTTCAACTATCTCAAAAACGAGAGTAAACATTAAACTCTTATTTATTGCACTTTCATATAAATGTTGCACATTCTATACGATACTCTTCGTAGCTTCTTCAGATTTCAATTTAATTTAATTACAAAACTTAAACATTAAGGGATTTTTTTTTAAATTTAAATTATTAGTACCATTTGTATTTATCAATCTAATTTATTCAAATACAACAGGTTTTTTCTCTAGTTAGTACTAATTTACGGTTCAAATAGAACAATCAGACTCTTTTTCAAGTTATCTTGCTTACAAATTAACTTGATGTATCCTGGGATTTTTCGGTCATCTTTAAATGAAAATTCTTATATTTTCTTACGTTTCGGTTTTATTAACCATCGTCAGAGGAAAAACTACAATATTTATATCAAGGTACAATTATTTTATGTGAATTTACAAATTTAATTTTATTACTTACAATTTAAGAAATTTTTTGTTTACACTATATTAACATTTTACGTTTATTTCTGTTGAAAGTTTTAATGCAACTAAATGCTGAGCAAAAGTATTGCCTGCTTTCTGGTCTGTGTTATGTCACTATTGGTACAGTTTATTTAATTTATGGATGTTACTTATGAGGTTTTCTCTAAGGGCTGGTAGTGCGAAATATGATATTTTAAGAATTATCTTGCGGACTTGATGGAACGATGTAAAAATATATGTTGTTTAGTAATATCCCCTTTTTAGTTAATTTAACAAATTAAAGTATGTTTCACTTAAATTCTCTATATCAGTGCGGTTGTTTATTGCGTTGTTATGTCTTTTAATTTGTAACATTTCATGTATTGTCCTTCGATGATAATTTGGTTCCTTTTGTAAAATTTTTGTATTGTCAAAGTTAAAGCTATGGTTATGGTCTAAAGCGTGTTTGGTAAGAGCTGTCGAGTTTTGATTTAGTGTTCTTATATTATATTTGTGTGTATATATTCGTTTATGCAGGTATTGTTTTGTTTGGCCAATATATGTACTATTACAATTATTACAGTCTATTTTGTAAATTGCGTTTGTTTCGTCTTTTGGTTGTAGTTCGGGTTTTAATTTTGTAAAGAATTTTTTTGTTGTAGTATAAGGTTTATGCGCTACTGTTATATTGTGTTTTTTTAATACATTTGAAATATTCTCAGATACTTTTGGTATGTAAGGCATGGATACATAGTTGTTATTATTCTTAATTTTTTTATTCATATTCTTATTATAGATACTATGTATTCTTTTTTTAATTATTGGTTCATAAAAATGTTTAGGATAGGAGTTTGTTTCGAGGACGGTTTTAATTTTTTTCAAGATGTTTTGCCTATATTTTGGATGTGCAAGTTGAATGGCTCGATCTGTTAAACTATTAACAACGCTCTTTTTGTAATTGGTAGGAGTATGTGAATTATAATTTAAGTATCTTTGCGACCAAATTTCTTTCGTGTACCAGTTAGTATCAATAATTCCGGATTCATTATATTTAATGGTAATATCTAAAAAGTTTATGCTTTTTTCTTTTTCAATTTCGGTTGTGAATTGCAAGCGTGGATGAAAACTATTGAAATTATTAACAGTATATTCTATTTTATTTTTTGGTAAACAGATAATACAGTCATCTACATATCTTTTGTAAAAAATAGGTTTATAATTTAATGATTTTAATATCTGACATTCTAATTCCTCCATAACTAAGTTTGCAATGGTGGCCGATATGGGTGAACCCATAGCAGTTCCGAAAATTTGAGAGTAAAATTGGTTGTTGTATGTAAAATATGTAGAATTTAAACATAATGTAATGGCACTAACAAATTCGTTTTCAGTAATGGATGTATGTTTACTAATTTCAGACCATTTGTTTTTTACACATTTTATTGCGAGTTCTGTCGGTATGTTAGTATAAAGTGATGTGACATCAAGTGAAATTATACAATGGTCTTTAGGCACTATCTGTTTTTTTATAAATTCGCAAAATTGCCATGAGTCCTTTACATAATATTCTGTTTTTCCCAAAACCTTACTTACTATATTAGATAAAAATTGTGAAAGGTTGTATGTGGGACTGTCTATATTATTAACTATTGGTCTTAATGGGATATTTTCTTTGTGTAGTTTTGGTAGGCCATATATGAATGGGGCGTGGCCATTATGACAGATGAGTTTATTTTTTTGTTGTTCAGTAACTAGATTTTTTCTGAGCCATGATTTAATAATGTTATTAATACTGTTTTGAATTTTTTTTTGTTGGATCTTGGTTTTGTTTTTTATATGTAGTGGTGTCATTGAGCATGTTATGGATTTTTCTTTCATAATCTGTTTTATACATTATTACTGTTTTGTTACATTTGTCAGCCATTAGTACAAATATATCTGAATTTTCCGTTAAAAATTTTTTAGTTTCGTTAATATAATGATTTAATTGGGTTCTAGTTTTATTACTTGTATTTTTAAGTTTATTTTTGTAGTTTGTAAGTATATTACATACCTTGTTTCTAATTTCAATTTTGTTTTCATCATCGACATTTATTAAGCTTTGTTCTATGCTTGCAATCATTTTATCAACTGGAAAAGTGTTGCTGGGTAGAGAAAATTTTGGTCCGAGACTTAAAATATATTTTACAGCGTTTGGAATTTTTGTTTTGGTTAAGTTCATAAGCCAGTTCTCGTTTATTACAAGTGGATCTGATTTAATATTCATATTCATTAATCGATTAATTTTATTTTTGTGTTTAGTTTTAATATTAGTGAATATAATTTCCGTTTCCTCGTGTAATTGCTGGTAAAAATTGTGTAGGTAAGTATTGTCAAAAGTAGTTTTTAGTTTCGTTTCGTTTTTATTTAATTGTGCTTCAGTTAGTTTTTTTTGTGAGTATGCGTCACTGATACAGAGATTTAAGCATTGCAAGTAAAACATTGATAATATATTAAGATATTTTGATTTCAGTTTTTCATTATTAAACATGTAAGTTTTAGGTTTGATTTTCAAAAAATTGATTGATTACAAAAAAAACTTGACGGACGGACAGTCAGATGGACGGATATTTTGAAAGTTGCTCAGAATTCCATCACTAACACAATGATCAATGCTGGATTACCCTATATGCTAATTACGCACGTGCATAAAGCGGCAGATTTTTAGGGGCGGAAGGCGAAATCAGAATAATAAAAAAATATTTAAAAAAATATTTTTAAAGCAAAGCTTTTATTTAAAAAAATGTACGAAAAAATAAAAAAATATTTTTAAATTCATATATTTGGAAACTAAAAGCTTTGGGGACGATCACATAACAGTTACTTTGCTCAATTGACCACCCCCAAGGCTTTTAGTTTGCAGATGTATGAGTTTAAACATTATTTTTTACTTTTTAGTACATTTTTTTAAACAAAAGCTTTGCTTTAAAAACGTGTTTTTTATTTATAATTATATTTATTACTTTTTAGCCTACTTATTTTACCGACAGACAGAACCCTTTCATTTGTTACCCATGTCAAGGGGGTTGTGAAGAGGTAATTCGCCATATTGGATCTATAATGACGTTACATGGTTTATCGTATTTTACTCGCCAAACCCTTTTATTTGATCAAGATAATCTGCCATCCTGGTGCTTCCGCCATATTGGATTTAAAATGACGTTACATAGTTTATCGTATTTTTCTCGTCAAAGCCTTTCATTTGACACTCATATCAAGGGTTTGTCATAACTAACACACTGATATTGTAAGTTAAATAAAAGCTTTCAAAAATTCGTTCGACTGCACATCTTGCACACTTTGTAACTTGTAACATACGAATGGACATAATTTATTATGCCGCTATCGGTTGCCAGGTGCCGCCCATCAAGGCGGCGCCTCGATAAGATCTTTTGACTTAATTGTTAGATGCCTGCTTGTTTCCGGTTTCCCTAACATTATTTTTTGGATTTGAAAATTTTAGGTTTGCGTAAAGCGGCAAATACATTAATCCGTCACTGACAATGATATGATCTCTGCGATCGATATTACGGTTTTAGAAATGTGCCGATCAAATCCAATATACTCTTCGTTTTCATAGTTACGAACACAGACACAAAAACAAATTTGTTTTTCCAAAGGATCGACCCCCTCTACCTATATGTATTTTGATCTCCTTAATCCGAACATTGCATCAAAAATATAGTTTTTCACTAGCTGTCCAAAGAACACTTTTGGGACCCCTCAACAGTGGTTTTTGGGTAGCTTACTCGCTCTAGCAGAGGCACACAATTTTTTTTTAAGAGCTGACCCTCCCCCCCCATCTACCCGTATGTATTTTGATCTTCTGAATCAGAATTTTGCATAAAAAATGTAGGTTCACGTTCAGTTCTTTGAGAGCTACCCAAAAGCTACCTCTGAGGGCTCTCAAAGTGGTCTTCTAATTCCTTTGTTTCACTTTTATTTTTGGGACTTTTGTAACATGTATTTTTATTTCTAAATGACGTCCGAGAAATCTGCAAAATAATACATTCAACCAGAATATTACCAAGTAGTAACCTCTACGCCTATAACTTTTGCGTCATAGGATGTGTTAGAGGTTGTTTTTTAACAAATGACACGAATAAGAACAAAGATATAAAAATAAAGTATTTCGCTGACTCAGGACGTTTCGGAAACCTATAATCTTTCCTCTCTCAAAGCGTGTTTTGTAAAATCTTTTGTGCTGTGTATGTCAGACACGCAGCTTTAAGAATATTGTTTTTATATTCAAGATCCATAGTTACTTACTACTTGTGTTTCATGAGGAATTGTACATACTTCCAGGGGCGGTAGAGGACCACTTGGGTATTCCGGAACGGCCATTGCAATTTTTCTGCCGCGCTTTATACACTTATCACAGTTGATATATTGCTATTATACATTTTTTTTGAATTCCAGTGCCGGACTTTTCTAATTTGATTTTTCCGATTCCTGTAAAAACGATCACCCTGTAATATTTTTTTTGACAATCAGGTGCCAATTATAAAAGTCCATACATAACTGAACATAAACATGTAATTAGACTTTTGTCCCACCCTTGTTGATTTTTTTACAAGCGAATGAATTTGGCAAAAAGGGGGAATTTGAAGAAAAACAGCTTTATTTGCTTACATTAATTGTCCAAATAATTAAAAATGGTCAATTTAAACTCTGTAAATAATGGTCAATATTGACAAAAAATTTAAAACCAAAGTTGTTTCTTAATTCCAAAGAAAGTGTAGCTAGGTACATTTTATAATAGGAATCATTTAACAGTTCTTTTTTATTGTTACATAATTATTACAGGCCTAGAAGTTTGACATTTCTTGTTTGTTGTCATAAACAATAGAACTAGTCTACTTGGTTAACTTAGTCTGCAAATAATCATGCTGTATAAATTTACAAATGAGGAATATTCCTATATTATTTTTGTTTATGGATTTTGTGGTGGTAATGGTCGACAAGCAAGTCACAGAGGAATGCAATATTCGTTTTCCTAACAGAAGTAAATCATCAGACATTTTCAACTGTGTATCGCTATGCAAGGGAGCATGACAGTTTTTCATCGTCAAAAGTGGAACGAAATGTTGTTGAAAACGCCGAGGATCAAAGAAATATCATTAATATTGTTCAAGAACACCCTGAAGTAAGTACCCGACGAATAAGTGCCCAATTAGGAGTTCCTCATGTGCGGGTTGGGAGGACTCTAAATAAAGAAAGATTACATCGGTATCATATTCAGCAAGTGCAAAGGCCTCAACAGGGTTACAATGTAAATAGGTTAGAATTTTGCCAGTGGATTATTGATCACAGACCGACTACATATCGAACTTTATTCACAGACGAGGCTCAATTTAGACGGGATGGCTTATTTAATTCAAAAAATTCGTATAACTGGGCCGAAAACAATCCTCATGCTACAGGAGAAGCTCATTCTCAACATAAGTTCTCAGTAAATGTTTGATGTGGTATGATTACAACCTAATTGGCCCACATATTCTTCCAGCAAAGCTAACTACACAGGCTTGTTTAGATTTATTGCAAAATATTTTACCTAGTTTAATGCAAAACGTTAATTTAAGAGGACAATACTTTCAGCATGACGGAGCTTCTCTTTATTTTGGTATTGAGGCTAGAAGGCATTTGGATAATCAGTATCCAAACAGATGGATTACACGTGGGGGACCTCATCCTTGGCCGGCTAGATCACCAGATTTCAACCCCATTGATTACTTTTTTTTTTTAATCGTCTTATTTATATTAACGTCCTGGCGGAGTTTAGCTAATGCTATTCCACCACTCAACCAGGACACGTACACATAGACATCAACACAACAACCATTCCCTGCGATATTGCCATCTACCGCAGCTGAGACTCGAACTCAGGATAGATAACAGCGACTAGACATGTTGTGCCACCCAACAGCGGTCTACTCCACTGCTACCATCTCGGTAACACATTAAAAACGCCACTAAACATCCACACCCTAGCCAGGATTCGAACCCGGGACTCTGTGGTCGCAAGCCAAACGCCTTAGCATTGCGCCACCGAGCCGGTGGCTCGGTGGATATCTCAAAACTGAAGTCTACAGTGTCCCAATACATACTAAAGATCAGTTACTTCAGCGAATTTTCCTCTGTAGTAACTAAGCTAAAAACAATCGTGTGCAAATTAGAAAATCTATTGGTAATTTAAGTGAACGCCAACAAAAATGTATGGAAGCTGGAGGTTCTCATATTGAACATTTGCTCTAAGTATTTGTAATATTTTTAAATGACTTTTGTAAATAATTACTGTGACAATTTTTAATTATTTGGACAATAAATGTAAGCAAATAAAGCTGTTCTGCTTTATATTCCCCTTTTTGCCAAATACAATCGCTTGTAAAAAAATCAACAAAGGTGCGTCAAAAAATCTAATTACATGTTTATGTTTAGTGATGTATGGACTTTTATAATTGGCACCTGAATGTTAAAAAAATATTACAGGGTGGTCAAATTAAAAATGTCCCGCACTGGAATTTAAGAAAAATATATTATAACAATCTATCAACTGTGATAAGTGTATAAAGTAAAATTTAAACAAAATCCGATCAGTAGTAAGGACGTTCTAGCCAAAATAAATTTAGACCAAAATCAGCTTATTACCCTGTATCTCAAAAAATTAAGAGCGACACGAAAATTTCAATAGCCGTTCCTGAAAACCCAAGTGGTCCTCTACCGCCCCTTGAAGTATGTACAGTTCCTTATGAAACACTCTGTAGAACTGTTGACATAGTTAACAGTTTTATTTTACACAAGGTTTAGTTTGTGAAGTTCTTCTTTTCACATTGGCAACCAGGTTGTACAAACATCTACAAAACAATTCGACACGCATCTCTTCACATTCAACAATATTGTTACTGATTCTTTAATTTTTCTTTTTTGTTATCTGCCTCTAATGTTATTAATTTTGTCGAGTCCCAGTTTATTCTATATCCTTTCCAAATGTGTTTGTAAATATTCAATCTCTGAATTTATTTTTCCTAATGTAATTCTCGTATTCACCTAATATTAAATTGTAAGGTCTGGATGACTCGCACACGTAATGTTTGTTACACTAACACGGATTATTTCAATTGCAGAATTTGAATTTTCTTCGTCGTTTAACAACTTTGTTTTTCTCAAAAATAGATCCCAAAGTGTTACTCATGATGTTACTTTTTGAATAATCCTTAGAGGTATATAAGGAATCAATTTTGTGTAATGGTTTTGTCGTACCTGATTCTTATTTTCAATATTTAGGAAAATTCTATCAACAAAGGCTTCTGAGTATTTATTGTTTATAAAAGAACCTCTTTGACAAAACGTTTCTTATTGCTTAGTACTTCATTATTAGGAGAAATGATTTTGGCCCTATCATATAAACATTTATAACACCACTTTTTCTTCTAATAAGAGATGCATTTTATCAAAGTAGTTTTATTACCTACTAATATTGATACTGAAATCGGTATAAAAGTGAACTCATAACAAAACTGAGTATTTTTAACCATTTTTTATAATTTTTAGTGACTATTTTCCTAAGGGGTCTTGAATTTTTAAAAAAAAAATTTTAAATTTTTAATACGCATAATTATGGAAACAACGTCAAAGTCGGCTTCTTGGGAAAGTTGTACGTATAAAAACTAGTTCAGTATTGCTATTTACATTTAAAGTTAGACCTATTCTGTCTACATTTTTAGGAACACGTATCCCCGTTACGTACTAAAAGGATGTCACAACATTGCGACTGGTTACGAAACCAAAAAGGCAAGCTAGCATCTGTAGTCTGAACCTATATCTGCTAAGGTCGTTGTTCGCAGATGACCGACAGATCGATGGTCTCGAATGCTACTTGCACGTGATGAGCCTGTGGTGCCGGTACCTTTTTGCCCATCACAATTTTTTAATTGGTCCGACGCAGTTAGCACAGGTATGCTAAAAGTGACCTTCTTATTTGGATTCTTGTTGTTCATTTAACTTCCTGTGGTTGTTAATAATCGTAATAATGTGCAATACGAATTGAATTTTTAAAGCGAAGATGTTTTACTCTATGTTTATGTGAAAAACATAATAATGATGATAATGTGTACTTTATCCCAAACTTACTATTGGTGTAAAAAAAACCGCTGCCTAAGGAATCACTACTTCCACATCCAGATTTTTCATCCGTCACTTTGAAGGAAACATCTTGATTAGATTTGCACTCTAGTATGTGGAAATTACTGATCATAGAATTTTAATAATATTTGGGGCAGATGTCATAGAAAAGTTTGAGGCGTTGGTTTCTACCATATGCAGAGGTGGTGGGGTTGGAAAAATATTAGAAAGAAACCTTGGTTTCTGGTATATGCACCAAGTCCCAAATTTCAGTTCTCTTACGAGCTTGATTTATTTATTTTCCCCTATTTACTCCTATTTAACCCCCAACCCTTCAACGGAATCTCAAAATATAATCTAGTTCCAGATGTCGTTATAATACATACGCCTACCAAATTTCAAGTGAGTATCTAAATTTTATTTTATCAACCCCATTAATAGTGGAGTAGGGGTGGTGGAGGGTTGAAAAATATTATAAATAATCTGAGACGTTGGCTTCTAGTACGTTTCAAGTTTATGTACTCTCACCAGCTGGCTTTACATATTTACCCATATTTACCCATATTTACCCCTATTTGCCCCCAACCCTTCACCGGATATCTACAAAAAATAATCCAGTTCTAGATCTCTAGATAATATATACGCGTACAAAATTTAAGTTCAATATCTCAAGCCGTTCCGGAGAAAACGTGCGGATAAAAAAAGTTACAAACAGACCGACAGACAGAAATTTTGTTTCGCTCGAATTTAAAATCTCAACGTTTCATGACATTCTAAGTCAAGAAAAAAAAATTTGAAATTTTTTTTACGATTATTATACTTATAGAAATGTAATGAGGGGATTCCTAAAATGTAGAATATAAACAAAATTATAATAAATTCACTAAAATTCACTTTCCATATGGAAAAGAAATAACTTTTGACATGTGAACAAGATGACACACTTTTTGGTATTGTATAAATAAAGCATTAGATAAAAGTCAGTTCAGCAATTCACGAAATGTGTAATAGATAAAGAACACCAACAATTAATTTTTGCACAAGAACGTTTAATAAAGCACTAAAAATTCTTTAAAAACTCAAACTATTTTACACGGACACAAATACAAAACTAGGTTATTAACAGCCAGTAAGCTGGAGCGGCCATGACGTCAGCTGCTACTGCTCTATTGGAACACCATGTATTTCTGTACAAGTTATGTAAAATTAAATCCCTTTTTATCTAGTTGTCTTAAACTTACAACTTTTTTAAATATTGGGGATTTTATTAAATGTTCAAGAATTTTTAGCATAAATTGCATTCAACTTATCCCTGAGTAGAAACAGTCATTAATGTTAGTCATTCTCTTATGTCAAAGAAAATACCAGCACGGTTATATTACACCCTCCAAGACTTTTTGGATTTGTTTATTATTTATGGAGAATGTGATAATGTAATAGGCTACTCGATACCCACAAGAACAGAAACCATCACCGTACACTCTGAAACGCATATTGGATAATTTTATCATATTTGTCTCTGTGAGTGATTGTCAGAATTGTCTCCTCTCTAAAAGTGGCAAGGTAATTTAGATCTATTTATACTTTTTTTGTATCCCTCATAAGTTTGTATTAGATCGGGGTACAATAAAAATTTTCAAAACTGAAACTTCCGTTCCACGTCATCACCAAATAGCAAAGACAGAATGGGTCCAATGTGCGATCCTTGAGGAACACCAGAGCTGATATATTTTAGATGAGCATCTGTGATATCCATACTTCCAATTTTGCATGAAACAAAGAATAACAAGACTGGTAAAGGCTTTTGAATAAGGAGTAATGTCCCGCCTATAGATATTGTGTATCCATGGTAATATGTCTTCATTCTAGTTGAGCCATCTAGCGCCGCTGCTAGATATTACATAATCCAGATATTATGGCAATGAATGGTACAATAATTAATTCATATGCATTTTCGATGTATTTTGGCTTGCTGAATCCGGATCCGATCAGTTTTGAAATCTCGTACAAACAATGTATTTTCGCTTGTTGACCCCGAATCCGATGTTAATTTTGCCCCACCACGTCAGAGCCGCTATAAAATTGCAAAAGTTGCAACTTTTGCTTTGACATGGTAGGGCAAAATTGATATCGGATTCGGGGTCAATGAGCGAAAATAATTTTTTGTACCAGATTTCATGCAAGTCCTTTGACTTTAGAACACTTTGAGCTCCAAATAATGCGATTTTGGTATTTTTCTAATAGTCTCTTGGGGTTAGAAAAAAATGTGACCCGGTGGGGCAAGACTGACACCGAATTCGGATTCAACAAGCCAAAATACACCAGATATGATTGGTCTGGTTCGTAGAATTGATAATATTTTTTGGGTGCTTGTTATTAATATAATATAATAATAACACAGCCCCACAAAAAAAAATGTTCTGACCTAGCAATGAGAAGAGTATATCCTTATGTATTTTTGATCGCTGATTCCGATTCCGGGGTCAAAAAAAGTTTTACACCCCCAAAAAAAATTTTAGAGCCAAAAAACACCACCTGATAGGGTATATATGAGACAACGCTCCGAAAATGATGTTATCAGTTTAATCAATCGTTTTGTTGAATATTTTCGGGAAAATTTGAATGTATTACGATAAAAATTAAGGTGAATTGCAGCGTTCACCCTATCGGTATGAAACGCACCCCCAGTGATGTTATCATTTTAATCAATCGTTTTGTTTAATATTTTCGGGAAAAATTGATGTATTACGATAAAAATAAAGGTGAATTGCAGCGTTCACCCTATCGGTATGAAACGCACCCCCATAGAGGGTGAGAACCACCCTCATCTGCCATCAAACCAATTGATAACAACAATGACAAAAAACATCTAAAAATGTATAAGTTTCGTTAGCTTTGCAATAAACTGATGTAGAATTCACATAATACCCCAAAACTATCCCTATAGCGTTATGAAAAACAACCCTTAACTTCAATTACAGAAAAAAGAAAGGAAAAAACATAAAATTTGATAACGATTTCATTATATGGACGTTCTTATTTGCAGAGATCCTTATGGCTAGGATATTAGCAGTCATTTGTCACCAATCTTAACACCATTTGGGTATAAAACGCATCCCTGAAGGGGGTGAGAAGTACTCTTACGTTAGTAGCTATTAATTCTTCTTTTTCTAATCTTTTTTTTATGGTATGGTTCTTTGCACACCTAACGAAATCGTTATCAAATTTCATGTTTTTTCCTTTCTATTTTCTGTAATTGAAGTTAAGGGTTGTTTTTCATAACTCTATAGGGATTGTTTTGGGGTATTACGTGAATTCTACGTCAGTTTATTGCAAACCTAACGAAACTTAAACATTTAGATGTTTTTCAGTCATTGTCGTTATCAATTGGTTTGATGGCAGATGAGGATGGTTCTCACCCTCTATGAGGGTGCGTTTCATACCGATAGGGTGAACGCTGCAATTCACCTTTATTTTTATCGTAATACATTCAATTTTTCCCGAAAATATTAAACAAAGCGATTGATTAAAATGATAACATCATTTTCAGAGCGTTATCTCATATATACCATATCAGGTGGTGTTTTTGGCTATAATTTTTTTTTTTTTAGGGGTGTACGACTTTTTTTGACCCCGGAATCGGAATCAGCGATCAAAAATACATAAGGATATACTCGTCTCATTGCTACGTCAGAACATTTTTTTTTGTGGGGCTGTGTAGTATATACTTACCTATTTATTCTTTATTTTCAATACGAGAAGTTTAAAAACAAATTTAAGGTCATTTAGTTAAACAGAGAATACTACTGAGAGACTGAATAAGTGTTATTACGACTAATTATAATGAACAGTGTAAAGTTTTGATTCACGAATTATTGTTGATACTTCTTTATGGATTGCCGTAAGCAGGCCTTGCTTACAGTAACGTTTTTTTTATCTCGGATGAAATTTCGAAGAGCGGGGGCTGGTATTGTTTACCATAGAATACTTATATCGATAGAAAATAAATTGATTATTGTAGAAAATGCAAATTACAATTTTATTATTCTAATTTTGCCTGGCGCCCCTAAAAATCTGCCGCTTTACGCACGGGCGTGATTGGCGTAGGTAATCTAGATAATCTAGCACTGTATAGACAGAGTCTTTACAGAGATCAATTGATTAAACTACATACGGTAGTTGTTAATAGCCGATCTAGTTTAATATATCACTGATAATGACATTCGATTGATGCAATGATTTAAAAAAATTACATCTCTCATTAGCTTCCATGTTAACCAGTGAAATATTTACTAAAAAATATATGTATTAAATTTTATCAAACAAGGTGAAAATACAGAAGCAGAAAGTGGCTGAAATATGGTTCACTTCAAAGACGGCACTGGATTAAGGGACCGATAACAAATCTATTTTAGTCTTACGTTGTCTGACATGAAACAAAACATGAACTTTTTTCTGCGCGCATCCTTGATGAGATAAACGCTACCTCGGTTTATGTTTCAAATTCATGCAAGATAATAGCGCCCACTCTCTAAAAGGTTACTGTTCATCAACCTTTCTTTATTGTAAAATGCAATTCACGAGTTTAAGTACGTTGCTCTCATTACAAAGAATAAGCCTTCTTAAAATGAGCGGTACGCTACAGGAGTGCGACTACATTACTTGTTGTGTCTACTCTTCCACGCTGAATATTGATATGCCTGAAAATAATACCAAACATGTTTAAGAATACTGATTAGAGGTGGACAAAGAAAGGTAGCCACAGTGCAACTAAGCAAAAATCCTTAGAAATGATTCTAGATATAAGATATAACAAGTGTGTTGGCGTTCATGCATACTATATGACTGAGTATTTTCAGTAACAATGTCATTTTTATTACATTATAATTGTAAAAAATATATGTAGGCATTAGTCAAATAAACGTTGATTTCAATATCCTTTTCAACATTAGTTTTACTAATTTTCAAATAATATTTGTTTTTGTTCTTTAAGTTCCCATATCTATATATTCTCCTTGTATCGGAATTTTGGGATTCTATCCTCTAATGGTGAAATTACTACTTATGTACCAAATTTCAATTCATTATAGGGGTAGTGGGATTGAATCGCTACTAATAAGCCAAACTTGTGAATATTTTGCAGCGTTAAAGTAACCTTAAAACGTAAAAACAACAAAAATAGTTTTAAAATTTACCGAAAACCGACATTCACAGATACCACTATATCAAAATTTTCACTTAGTCCTAAATCACACAAATTAGCAGCTTAAAACTCAATGATACATAGAGCTTTATCACTGCCTTTTTCAGAACAAACTTTAAAGACAGAACTAGATACCATTAAAACAATAACTCTTAACAACGGGTTTCAACAGAAAACAATAGAAACTTTAATTAATTATAAACAATTAAAAATAGGATACCATAAGGTATGTCCATATATTAAAGATAATAAAAATACTAAATATGTATCGCTAACATATTTGGGAATATCTCGGAAAAAATCGCTAACATCTTGTCAAGTCATAATCTCAAAGTTACTTTTAAATCACAGTCAAAACTGTCACATCTCTTGTTTAATGCCAAAGACAAGACTAATGATCTGAAAAAATCAGGTGTTTATAAGTTGACATGTCCGGATTGCGATGCCTTCTATATAGGTCAAACTGATCGTACGTTTGAAATTAGATACAACGAACACTTACGGTCCTTAGACTTAACAAAACAGATTCAACGATTTCAAATAATTTTTTAGAACCCGGCTATTCTTTTCCAAATTTAGAAAATCTAAACATATTAGGTACATATACAAGAAAAGAGTTTTAAATGTTTTCTGGAATCCCTACAAACTATTAAATCTAACTAAATTCCTCATAATGGTATCCTTAATGACCAGTTAGATCTATATTACACACTCCACACCACAAATTTTTTGAATCGTTTATGTTAATATAGTAAATTTTCATAATCCTCCCTTTTAAATTAGATTATGGAATCCAGCTTTTAGGTAAATTGCCTGAAGTATTGTGACACATCTTTGTGTTGCGTGTGTTAACCGCTTGGAAAATTATTTGTACACCCTTCAGGAATTCAGTGGGAACTCATGAGGAATTCAGAGGATCTTAAAGGAACTCATGAATGAAGAAGAATTCGAAGGAATTCAGAGAAAATCTATAGGAACTTGAGGTAACTCTCGATAAATTCAGGGAGGTTCACAGAAAGTCAAGAGGTATTCAGACGAACTCAATATTTTTTTATTTAAAGCGAATGCGCATTTATTACTTGTTTGACATCTGACAGTAGCCATTTGTCAACTAGCCATTTATTCCATTAATAAAGGGCCTCATAAAATAAAGTTGAGATATTCACTTGAGATTTGGTACACGTAAGTATTATAACAACATGTGGAACTTAATTCCATTTTGAGATGATTCCGTCTATATCAAACTTACAGCATTCTGAGTTGTAAAAGTGTCCAGCAGAGCTACGAAATGCCGTCAACAAGTGAATCCCTTTCTTTTACACTATCGACATTGGGGCAATTACTACGACGTCTGTCGCTAATCTATGTTTCATTTTAATGCACCCGTACGACGAAGATTGAGACGTACAACACCGTCGAATGTTGTCGTTTATCTAAATGGGTCAAATTTAGTAATTGAAGAAGTATTCAATAATACTTCAGCCAATCCAGTTTAATCAACGAGATAATTTACTTATATGTCCCCAATTATCTGTAGCATTGGAGGAAAGTCAAAATTCTAAATACGGGAAAATAAGCAAAATAAGCTAATAAGAGTCCAAAAACTTGCTAGAAGCCAACACCTCTAATTTTATTTCTATGCCTCAAATACAGGGTTCATGTCATTAAAAAAAACTGGTGATAGGGAACGACAAGACAAACAAAAAAACCTTATATAAGATGGGGTCTAAAGCTCATAGTTTTGGAGAAAGAAAATTAACAAAAATTTCGCAAATTTTCAATAAAATCTTTTGAGAACTGCTGGAATATTGAGGTAGGTTTAGATCGTCGCGCGTGTCTTTGCCTATGCCTATGCTACTTATTATTTTTGAATTTCGGCTGTGTATTTATGGTGAGGATTTATTTTATTGACTTTACCGTTCAAGTCGTTAAATTCTTGATTACGTACAGACACAACTTACTTGTTCGTTCCTTTTGAATTCCCTTTTGGATTTTGGACCAAGCTTTTGTTTTATTTTTCTTTATTGACAACGTTAGTTGATAGTTTATTGTTTAGTGTTGAACGGAATACGTATGTCCTTAATAGGACGTACCGAACTGTGTATTGATGCAGATGAAGAGATTTCGAATAATTTACTTAGGTGGTAAGCTTTTAACCCAGGACACTCATTTACGTTACAAACGTTAATAAATCACATTTAAATAATCTATATAATAAACATTGATCCAATATTTTGTTCCGAATTAAAACACACACATGTAAATAAATGCTCTGTTTAAACTTCTATGGCCATTATTTGCTTGCAGTTGTGCAGAAAAAGATAACGAATTATTCACCTCTTTATAATTGCCTCAGTTCGGTTGAGGCGGTCCATCAAAGGCGGTCGATGATCCAAGGCTTTTGCACTTTTTTATGACAATTTAAAAGTTGTATAATTGGGAACTACAAGTCCACTGACCAAGAAAAGCAGTGGTTCTCAATTATTTTCTACATTAATATTAAAAAAATAAAATATTTAAAATGTTGACCTAGGTCAGTTTTTTTCAAAGTGCCCCTAGAGGGAAAAGTCATAAAGGTTTTTTGTTTGTCTAGTCGGTCCCCATTACCAGTTTTTTAATGACGTGAAACTGAATACACCCTGTATATTAAAGTTCTATGACCAGTTATTATTTCAACATACTAGTGTGCAAAATAAATAGAGTCAATATGTTGAAGATACTTGAATGGGAAAACTGGATGTGGAAGTAGTGATTCCTTGGGCAGCGGTTTTTTTTCTAAAATGATTTGAAGTAATTACGTATGTAATTACTTCACACTAATACATATCTTACTGTGTATATAATAAATGTTTGTTACAAGACAAACAGTTCACGAGCAGAGAATCAGACTATAAACTGACGTGAAAGTTGCATGAGTTCAATTGTCAAATAAGGAAAGTCAATTCTTTGTAACAACTTTTTGTCTCCAGAGATTATTTCCAATACCGGATACCTCATATAGCTTAAAAGTGTTACGAGCTATTGTGAACTGCACATTAAGATTCTTAAATGGAATTGTACCCGATCCCCTGGGGTAATTTTAAACCTGATTTGCAAATTATCATTAATCACTGGAAACCATCTAAAGACATACACTTTGAGCTAATGAAAGAAAACGATATAACGAATTTAGTTTCAATGTACTGGTATCAATATTAACGCAAATAGAACAGTCGATTCTCTGACATTTTTTAAAGATAAAGACTGTAATCTACTCAATCGCTAATACTATTGTTAGTACTGTTGATTTTTTTAAAGACTGTTAATTTTTTAAATATTTTGTTGCCTTTTTTAGTGGCCTCTTACCTACGTAATTTCTGCAATGTAAAAGAAATATCTCCATGTTGGAGAGAAATCTGAGGCCTTTGCTTCTAATATATTTACCAAATCCCAAGTTTCCCTACTTTTACCAGCTTGCTTTAACTTATTTTCCCCTATTTAACCCCCAACCCTTCAACGGAATCATCTCAAAATACAGGGTGTAATTAGTTCATATCATTAAATAAAACTGGCAATAGGGGCCGACTAGACAAACAAAAAAACTATATCACTTTTTCTCTAGGGGCACTTTGAAAAAACTGACCTAGGTTTAATATTTTAATGTTAAGGCGGGAAACATTTGAGAACCACTGTTTTTCAGGGTCAATGGATGTTATAGTTCCGAATATTAGAAATAATAAAAAATTGTAATACCCGACTTGTGTTCCCACCGGAAGAAGTGCGGCACTTTGATGGGATTACTTGTACCGAACTTTTTATACCACTAATTATGAAACTGTTAATAATTCCTTCTCTTTCGACACAACGCAAGCATAGCATGGCCGCAGGGGTTTAAATAGGATTTGTTTACATGTGTTTTTTAATTTGAAACAAAGTTATTGTAGCTTTTATTGTCGTTTATAAGAATTTATATTTAAAAGTGGTTTATTAACATTTGTAACATTGTGCTAAAAGCTTAAAAATTAGCAATTATTTTATGAAATTGGAGAACGAACAGTTAGACGTCCGAGATACGATAACAGAAAATAGTTGTGTATTTTAAGTTAGGAAAAAATTTGATTTTTTTAACGAATTGAGCGCATAATTTTTCCCAATCAGGTATCGAAAATTAAAAATCGAGTCTTTGGTCTCTGTGAAAATCAATGTGAACAATAATAAACAGATCAAAACAAGACAGCGAATACTAATAAAAATAATCACACCTTTAATGACCAATAGGTAACACCCAATAATTGAAAAATTCTTTTGAATTTTTCACAAAAATTGTTCGAAATGACCTCCACGTACACACATTTCGGCACGTCGAACTAAGGACATACGCACTCAATTCAACACATTTGGTAAATTAGGATCATTTCTTATGGTTTCTATGCACATTAAACTACCTTGTTGCAATTGATCTAAAGCTCTTCCGCTCCAGCTGCATTTTGACCACTTTCTCCATACAACAAGTGCATATCGGCGAGTTCTGGATAAGTGTAATCTCCCATAATGTCCAAAATCTGCGTTCTAAAACAGCACACTAAATTGTGAATCAACGTTATCAATAAAGAAAACAAAAATAAAAACTTGGTCCAAAATCCAAAAGGTAACACAAAAAGCACGAACGAGAAGTAATGTCTTACGTAACCAAGTACTAACGACTTGAACGATAAGTCAATAAAATAAATCTTAACATAAGTGGCACAAAATTCAAAAAGAACAAAAACAACAGACCAAACCAAGGAACGGGTAGGTCGCATCGTGTGTACGCTGTTTACGAAGTAAGGATACAAACGGAAATTATTTCTATTATAAGGGAGAGTATAGCACGCATAATAAGATAATTTGGCCGCGAAGAAGCAAAAAACATGGCCTCCTCTGTCGGTCGCTTTTAACTGCTTTTTCGGCATACTTATTTGCAGGAATGTCAGAGTATTATGTGCGACAAGACGCGAGGCAATAAAACCTACCCCAATATGCCAGCAGTTGTCAAACTATGTTATTAAGTATTTTGGAAATTTTTGTTTATTTGTTTTCTCCAAAACTATGAGCTTTAGACCCCATGCTATATAAGATTTTTTTTGTTTGTCTTCCCTACCACCATTTTTTTTTAATGACATGAAACTAAGTACACCCTGTGTAATGTTTGTAGTTCCAGGTGTCGTTAGAATATATACATGTGCCAAGTGTCAAGTGAATATCTCAATTTTATTTTATCAACCCCCTTAATAATGGAGTGTGGATGGGGGGATGAAAAATATTATAAGAAAATCTGAGGCGCTAGTATCTAGTATATACATCAAATTCCAAATTTTTGTACTTTTACCAGCTTGCTTTAACTGTTTACCACTATTTACCCCTATTTACACCCAACCCTTCACCTGATATGTTTAAAGCAAATGACTAGGTGCACTCCAGAGTGCACGATATTTTCAGCGTTGGGTGCACCCCAAATCACGAACGCCTTCGATGTGACGTCATTCATGGAGTACGCGGTAGTGCTAAATATTGCGTACACTCCATTTGTTATTTACGCATTTTGAACTTTCTGACAGCAGGGTTGATTCGGCAATAGATCGAATTTAGTAGTAATTTTAGAATTGCATTGATTAATTATGAAAGTTAGAAAATAAGGTAATATAAAAACACATGTTTCTTTTTTTCTTCACTCCTATAATGGTTAGATCTGCACCTTTGGGGCGTACCTTCCTTTTTATTTTAAGAGGCATTTTGATATCCTTTAATGATATGCTTAATGAAAAAAGTTAATAAGAGATTTAGTAATACTTTTCTTACCAGGATGTATGTTCGTTGGCTGATTTTCATTTCATCGAGATGTCACAGATTTTTGTCGTCCAATATTTGATTTTCGTCGAAAATTACCTCGTTCTCAGTCTGATTCTTTTCCATACATTCAATATTTTCGCCGTCATGTCCTGTTTGATTTCCTTCGAAAATTACCTCGTTCTCAGTCTGATTCTTTTCCACACATTTAATATTTTCGCCGTCATATCCAGTTTAACATTCTTCGAAAGTCACCTCTTTCTCAGTTTGATTCTCTTCCACACATTCAATATTTTCATCGTCATGTCCATTTTTTCCAACAATCGCTGCCTTGTCAGTCTGATTCTCTTGTACACATCCAATATTTTCATCACCATGTCGATTGACTTTATCGACAATTACTTTATAGCCCTGACGCCAAAATCTTTCAATGGAATTTAAAACATCTATTTTATATTCAAACGAACTGTAACAAGATTCGCTAGCTAAATCAGCCAATGAATTTGTTATAAACAGTGCTTTCTGTTTTTTTTGACTTGTTATTTTGATTGCATTAGATGTTGTCTTGGATATTGATATGGCGGGAGTGTCCATTTCTAAGTGTTCTTCAGTTGCCGGAATTCCCTGATTTTTTAAATGATAGGCCTTTCTTCATGTAAAAAATGTGTTTACACGGCAATTTCATGGAGCTGTAATTAACACATGTGCAACTGTTGATGCTAGTTTCATATTTTAAAATTTTTAAATCCTTAGAAACATTTATTTCTGACGCAACATATTGACTTGCATATGTTGTCAACAATTGCAAATACTTGTATTCCGGACTTTCTGGACTGTACTTTGTAATTGGTCATTTTAAAATTAATTTTGCGGCTCTATGATTACGCTCATTTTCATGGGCATGTATGAAAATAAAAAAATGTTTTACGAACTCTTGTAAGCGGCTATTTTTGTGTATAACTTGCTTTATTTTTTTATTTATAGACTCGAGTCTATTGGTAGTTCTGTTCAGTAAGTTTTCATTTTTCATACTGTATACGATCCATTCTGCTCTTATGATGTGCCAGTCTTTCTCGATATAATAAAAAACTTGGTTAGGAACAGCCGATTTAAAAATCTTGTAGTTATCAGTGTACTCAGATTCATTTACATTGTAAACAAGTTTTTGTAATAATGTAAGAGCAGTTTCACGTTCAGCTTTCGTAATGTTCATCTTATCACAAGATATTTCCCTCCTCATAATTTTCAATGTATGAAGCAGGCAAATATAAACTGACACTCCTAGAAATATTTTTTTGATCAAATCTCGCTGCGGTAGATCTTTGTCCGCCATTATACATTTAACATCTTCATTTTTATTTTGTTTTCAGTTTTGAATCGATTCAAGAGCCAGTCGAACGTTTCAGTATATTCGTTGCACACTAAAGTATTTTCAACGATTTCGCTTTGACCTTCTGAATCTTCCACTAAAAAAATGAAAAGCGTGCAGTCAATATTAAGTAATTTGTATGTGCCGTCTATTTAAATGGAACTCGGCCATGCTGCAACTGCATTTCTCACTGTTTTTATAGAAAAGTACAGTCCCTTAAAACATAGGTCATAGGTCAAACTGTTCCAGAGAAAACGTGCGCACAAAAAAAGTTACAGACAGACTAAAAGTTATTCTCTCAAATTTAAAATTTCGACGTTTGCTTCATGACATTCTAAGCCTATTTCAACAAAAAAAAAATATTTTTTTTACGATTACTATGTTTATTACTTCCATCCCAATATACGTGGATGTGGAAGTAAAAAAGAACGCATTCCAGTCACCACCTCATTGCATTAAAAGTCCATTATTAACACAGACGGATATTGGAAAAGTTGTTCAGAATTCAATCATCAACACAGTGATGTGAAATTTTTTTCTCTACGAACGGTATTACCGGTGCCGATCAAATGCAATATACACTTCGTTTTGTATTTGCGAAGAATATAATAAAATATGTTTCTCAAAATATTAGGTTTGCCTTGAAATAGCAAAGGAGATACTATCGCTTAATGAAAATGAGGAATATAATGTGATACATGATATGAAGATAAACGTTCTTACTCATACACAGCAAATTCTGTAATTCTTCATGGAATGTTTACCATTAACCTTGGACGTTACACCCCAGCATTTTACTTTCATATATTTCAAGTCGATAGCTAATTACATCGCTATTTTACCTCACTTTGTGTTTCTATTTGTAAAAATGTCGAATAATAATAATTGGTCGTAAACGTTGAAACATGTAGTATAAATTAAAGATACATTAAATTATAATTTATTATATTGTTACGTAATATACAAATGCACACAACGTATCTAATTAGAGAGGCATTTATATATTCATTCAATTGGCAATAAAAACCATTATTAATTTATATAATATTTTTAAGTACATACCTCAGCCAACAACCTTACTAAAAGCTCGATACCTGTAAAGCGTAAAGCTTTGGCAAGATGCTAAAGGTTTAGTTTGAATATACGAGAGAAGAGCGCGCTACTTGGTCACCGGTGCACATAATATTATTTAATAAATAAAGGAATGAAATAATTTTTTGTCTTAAACTGGTTTGATATACCTACTCTACATTTTTTATAAAATATTAAGACGTTATAACTAATTTACTGAAAATTGAAAATTAAGGTAAATACGAGAAGTATGTTATTTACCTGTGAAAATAAAGGGTGAAAAGCCAACATGCTCCTTTTATTTGGCAGGGTGTTGTTTGCTTGTGGAGCATTAGTAATAGAAAACACGTTGTGAAAATTTTCCAACAATGTCGTTATGGATATGAATACTAGGTTGATAACTCAAATTGCTCCGATTTGAACAAAATTTGTTAAAATTGTTGCTCTTAAAGCACTAACAATAAAAGTTTGATAATTAAAAATCATCGAAATAAAATATATATTTTTTATAGAATACCTTGTCTAAACTGATAAATCTTCAAAAAATGCAAAGCAATCTTCTTCTTATGCAATTAGAATTCTGTACCGAAAGATGCAAAAGCCCAGTAAAACATAATACAGTATTAAAAATACTGAAAACACTATTTTAGTATGAGATTGTATAACTAATTTGTATAAAGTATATAACAACCGCACAGACTGAGTAGAATGCAGATGATTCAGTACTTTGTCATGAAAGCCTCTCGGAAATTTTTCACCACAAAACCAAAACTAACCGAACCCATACGTGATATTAAGCATGTATGAAAATATACAGTCTATACACACAAACTGCTTCATCAAACACTACTGATATTTAAAAGAAATAGTTCATGGCACAACGTATGTACACACCTCCAGCCATTACAACTTGAAAACATCATAAATAATGTATTCAATAAACAGATATTTAATAAAATATTTTGAAAAATATAAAGATGTCTGAAGCCTTGGCTACGAGTAGGTATATACACCAAACCTTTTTGATTTTTTTTTACGATTATTGTACTTCTACTCCTTCCACTACGTGGATGTGGAAGTAGAAATTAACTCAAGTATTAAATTTAAGGGACAAATATATTTTGAATTTAATTTTAAAACATTGTAGTTTCAGAATGGCCTGTAAATATAAAATGATATTATAGCTAGCAGGTAATATATATAATTTCTTAGTAAAAATTTAAATAGAAAAAAATCTAGTTAGAATTTTGAATCAATTTGTTTCTGTACTCGTTGATATAGAAGTAGAAATATTGTTCACTTGATCAAAAATTTTTAGCGGCATAAAGTAACATAGCATTACACAATAATCCCTATTGTTGAAGGGTAAGGCAGCCTTCCAGGAACCTTTAAGGTTGCTATTTATGAGTTTCGCGCCATAATTAGGTTTTGTGGTTTTAATTTACATGTTTCGTAAGTCCAAAAACAAGGGCGGTCCTACGATTTGCTTCTGGGTAGGCATCCTTATTAAAATGTATTAAAAAAAAATTTGAAACCTCAAAAATTGATAGGTGTAGATAGGTACAGATTAGATGTCATTGTAATATATACATATACCAATTTTCAAATGAATATCTCAATTTTATTTTATCAGCCTCTTTAATATTGAAGTAGAGGTAGTGGGGGGTTTGAAAATTATGATAAAGGTATCTGAAACTCTGACTCCTAGTATCTCAATTCTCAAGTTTTCAAGCTGGTAAGAGTACACTTACCGGCTTGCTTTGCTTATTTTCCCCTATTTACCGCTACTTACTCCCCACCCCTTCAACGGAATCATCTGAAAATATAATCTAGTTACAGATGTCGTTATAATACATACATGTACCAAATTTCACGTGAATATCTCAATTTAATTTTATCAGCCCCTTTAAAAATTAAGTGGGGGTGGCGGATGGGTTGAAAAATGTTATAAAAAATATGAGCCTTTGGCTTCCAGTATTTACACCAAATCCAGGTTTCTATTTTCACCTATTTATCCCTACTTACCCTCGAACTCTTTACCGGAATCATCACAAAATATCATCTAGTTATATCTCAGTTTTATTTTATCAACGCCTTTAATACTGGGGTGGGGGTGGTGAATGGAGTTGAAAAATATTATAAAAAATCCGAGCCCTTGACTTCTAGTATATACACCAAATTCCAAGTATCGGTACTCTTCACAGCTTGCTTTACTTATTTTCCCCTACTTACCCCTGTTTAACCCCCAACTCTTCAACATAATAATTTCAAAATATTCTAGTTCCAAATGTCGTTATAATATATATGTGTACTACATTTCAAGTGACTATCTCAATTTTATTTTATCAACCCGTTTAATAATGGAGGGTGGAGTGGCGGTGGTGGGGGGATGTAGAATATTGCAAAAAAATTTGAAGCCTTGGCTTCTTGTATATACACCGAATCTGCCAAGATCAAGGGGGATAATATGAAGAATTAAAAAATATATTTTTTTATGTTATAATATCACAGGGTACTATCGACTCATTCGTACCGAATAAAATAATTAATTAGGAATTATTAAACCATTTAAACTAGAAAATGTAATTTGAAAATGAACCTCAAAATGTTATTGTTATTTAAAATAAGACATTAAACAAACTTGAATTTCTATCCATCAAACTTTGTTACGGGTCAAATTGAATTTAAGAAATACAAAGTGAAATTTGACTCTAAATTACAATTAGTTCTTAAATCTTAAGGTCGGCTAGCTCTCTCACGAGACTCTCAGAGGTGAAGATCGTTTATTTTTAACGATTTCAATTTTGCCATAAGTTGAAATGAGCGCCAGGTAATTTCCTATAAATTCCAGCCCCCTTAGATTGAGTATGACACACCGATTATCAAAAAACTACCAAAAACCGTGTTAAATTTTAATTTAAGTCAAAACACAAAGAAATCTAGTTAAAATAATTATTTAATTTACATACAAAATACAATTAATAATGTACAAATCGGCTCAGTTTTCTGAATATTATTAATAGGAAATTATTAAAAAAGAATCTTATTCGCTAGATCTACGATTAGTAATTACTATTGCACCAATAACTTACAAATAAAAATATTCTCCTTTTTTACAAAAAAAAACCACTATTGGTGGATCACTGATGTATTGCAAATGAATTGTTAAAAATATACTGACGATTTACTAACGATCTCTAACGATGTACTGTCATGATTTATAGTTAGGTTAAATTAAAATATGTTGCTCTATATTGACGCTGCCAATAAACAACGTAAATAAAAAAGATTGATATACCTTATAAACTAATGATACAACAAAAAAAATACCTGTTAACTGCGCAGTTACTCACATGTCTTATTTTCACATATGCTTAATTGAGTAACTAATAAAAATATTTGACCATAAATATCATATTTATATAGAGAAATAAGTAAAGATTAAAATATAACTGCAGATTATTAATACACATATAACTTTTAGTTATCCTGGTAACATTAGAAAAAAAAGGTACTCATCCGGTATCCAGCGTTGAGCAAAAATCTGTTAGTACAGGTTACTATGCTGTTGTTACTGCAAAAAACCTCATGTACACCTCAGCTTCAGTATCTCATCAACATTTAAATCCATGTGACCTCAAAACCAGAAACCATGTGTCTCATCTGTAACATGTGACCATACCAAAACGACGACTTCAGAAAATGGCTTCGGGGGACCTCCCAACAATCGATTCACCAATTTCCAAGTCGATAAAAACTACATAGACATACACAGCTTATCAGCTTCACAATTTTATGTAACTTAGTACCAACCACTTGAGTACAATGTCTAATTTTTCAGATTTTCCACATTATTTCAAATTACCCAAATTATCCAAATTATCCAAATTATCCAAATTATCCAAATTGCCCGCAAAATCGTCAGGGCACAAACAGGTATTCAACAATGTCGTATTTATTGCCTATTTAGAAGTCCTCTATAACAAAATTTGGCTTCAAACAGCTACACACAATTAGGCCTTCCAAATGTAAGAATTTTATAGTATAATCCCCCGTAATTAAGTTGGGGTTGCTTTTACAAGCAATTATAAAAATCTTGACTAATCGGCTTGACGACTCAATAAAGAAAGGAAGAGCACGCCGGTTTTCGAAACCAACCGTTTTTTCCCTTAATCACCTGTTTTTTTCTGTTTTAACGACCAATCACAATTCAACATCTCACAATTCAACATCTCATAGGAAAATACCCTAGGAATTGATAAGTAACAGAAAATTAGTTCCAGCCATAGAATGATTAAAACTCTCCTTAGAATAGAAACTAAGATACACAAAACCCATTATTGGACCATATAAACAATAAAATAAATAAAACCACGATTTAATGACTAGTAAATATTCCATTTATAACCTAATGTTGGTAACACGTTATTCCCTATCTCTTAAATATGACAGCTGATCAAGGAGACGTAAATTCGAATGTTTACAACCTTATTTGTTTAACTAAATGAGGATTCTCCACTACAGGTGAGAGCAAATAGTATTAGCTTGAACAATTACCAAAAAGTCATAAAATATATGCCCGCTCGTAGTGATTACTAAATTTCGTATGTGCGTTTATCATTTTTAGGTTAACCAACGAAATTTCCTTCTAACAATAACACGGAAAATTACCTTAAATGAAGTTATAATAACACCCCAGACATAACAAAACAATGAACCTAAGTTATAATGACTAAAAATCATATAGTAAACATTAAGGTTCTTGGAGTATTCTTACTGAGCCATCGATCAATATGAATACACATTATTCTACCTGGTCTCCTTGCTATCAATAAAAGTAAAGAAGAAAATTCATATCCTTTTTTTCCTCAGGTACCAACAGCAATATTAAAAAAACAATCGTAGCCTCACTAATTTTTAAGTTTATATTCCCACATACAAATATATGGGCGGAATCTAATTTAACGTCACAACTTAAAGTTGTTTAGTTGGCGTAGGTGCTTTTGTAATTTTTTTAATTCTTTTTCCCTTGGTTTAGAAATGTAACATAATAGTAACGTAGTTCCTGGCTGTAAGGACACTGTCCTAGTGCCAAAAAAAAAACTTAAAATTATGAAGAATGTAATAAAATATCAATACATTGGAGAAGGAAGTACTCTAATAGTCCAGTTTCACCTTTAATTTAAGTGCCAGTGAATGGATTTTGATGACACCTTGTGCAATGTGTTTGTAATGACGTAAATAAAAAAATTGAAAAAAAAAGATTCGAATACGAAATGATCGGGAGGGATAAAAACACCCCTTTTGACACGGGTTCCGTAACTTGTAGAATTAGATCAAAATGAAAAATATTTACTTTTTTGATCCAAAATAAGTTGTTTTTTACTCTTGTGAATTTTTTCGAAAAATGCACACTTTTCGAGATATGGGCACTCAAATTGAAAAAGATATCTGAAAAAGTTCAGGTGAATGTATCATCGAAATAAGAGACTATTTTATTTGCAACTTTTCTGTAAAATCTTTAAATAAAAGTAGCGTTTGCAAAATGTGTCAATCACGGCGAAGGTTTATGATAAATCTATTAACTTCAAAACCATTATACAAAATATTTGACCTGAATAACCTATCGGGTGGGTCAGGACAGAATTACAATTTATGAGGGGTTGACTTTCTCTTTTCTATGAATTTTATATCTGCAGATAAGTCAAACTAACTCGCCTGACTTTTTATGTTCTTGATTAGTTTTTGAATAGTTATCGATAATTATCTCCAATGAAACATATTCTTTATAGGATTTTGCAAACAGCGGAAAGAATAACTATCTATGAGAACTAAAAGAAAAACTATATGTGAAAATATTAATGAAATCTTTGCATTCTTTCGATAACCTGACTTCTGGTTACGCTAACAAGTAAAAATTCTTATTTGCCATTCTCATTATAACACTAGAATCCAACATAGTCCCTTATCACTAGTCAGGTTAAACTAGTATCTACATAATCACCTACGATATGTAAATTTAGTTAAAAATGAGAACAAAGGTCTGAAATTAATTTATTTACCTACCTTGTCTTTAAAAATTTTTTCATACTAATGAATTACATTTTCATAAAATCTCATTCAGTTTCTTGGAAATGCTTAGCTTTTGAAACGTTTTTCGTCCTTATTCTGGACTCATCAGGAAAGCCCAAACCTACTTATAACGATGTTCCATGCAAAGCCAAAGCAATATCCATGAATAAGTATGAAATATTTATATTTGACATTGACTGATAAAAAACAGATCTTCACCGACCTATTAGCTAACTAGTATTAGAGCCTATATACTCTATGCTTGTTTAAAAGTGAATTATTTATTATTTGTTTGCTTATAGTAATGAAACATATTCTTTATAGGATTTTGCAAACAGCGGAAAGAATAACTATATATGAAAATAAAAGAAAAACCATATGTAAAAATATTAATGAAATCTTTGCATTCTTTCGATAACCTGACTTCTGGTTATGCTAACAAGCAAAAATTCTTATTTTCCATTCTCATTATAACACTAGCATCCAACATAGTCCCATACGACTAGGCAGATTAAACTAGTATCTACATGATCCCCTACGATATGTAAATTCAGTTAAAAATGAGAACAAAGGCCTGAAATTGCTTTATTTACCTACCTTGTCTTTAAACATTTTTTCATTCTAATGAATTGCATTTTCATAAAATCTCATTAAGTTTCTTGGAAGATTTTAAAACGTAATTCTGATGGGACAAGCAAGTTCCGATCCTGTAACGCCGGACCGTCAAATATAGGTTCTAGCTCCCGCGGAACGGAAGTCTGCATCGTATAGCTCAGCAGCAACACACCGAGGTATTAATTAAATTAACGAGTTTTCGTAAACGTTTGATGGGGCAGTTCCAGCCGCTCCCAGTACCTGCCCATTCTTTAAATTTTATTTGTATTCTTGATCTGTTAATTTGCTTAATTTTTTTATGTAATAAGGGTACCTATCTAACATTAGCTTTATTGTGGCATTTCCATCTTCGGTACAAAAGTCCATCGATACATTTTTGCAAACTAGTTTCTATCTTAATAGGATAAGAGGTAATTAACGTCAACTTGTATTTTTTATTGAGTTACGTAAAACACCTCTATTACTAAGCGTTGTATTTAATTAAAATATGCAACATGGTGACATTAAATTACGAAATCCTAAATTCCTACAGAAAATCATCAGCTTCCTCCTACGGATTGATATCAAAACTGCCTTCTTTCAAATACCGATGCACTTCGACATTTGAATATTTAAATTTTTAAAGAGAATTAGTTCCACGCAGAGTGCAATAACCATGTACCCGACAGAGAAAGATAGGCAAAAGAGTGTCTTAAGTTATACCTGCGTTTTCATCTTTCGCAGGTAAGTGGAACAGGTAGGGTTCAATAGAGACCACTTAGCAACAACAGCCTGAGCATAATCGAGACCACTAAATATCTTCAAGGTGTCCCAAATAAAGAAATATTATTACTGCAGCTTTTAAAAACAGAGTTTTTTCTATATCCCGATAACTCAAATCGCTTGCCAGTCAAACCTCTATAACTAAAATAAAACAGATGAAGGACTTCATTAAGGCGATAAAATTTGGTAGTTGCAAATTTTTCAGGTAGTAAGTATATTGCTGCGTTCTCGATCAGCGCGACAACGCTCAATTTCGCTGTTAACAGCCATTTTCATTCATTGAATCTGCAACGATTCGATTTTAATTATAGCTTTTTCAAACTCAATTTTATTTTATAAATTGGTAACACTTTTAGATGTATCTGAACTTTTATTAAAATTTAAAATTGCTATTGAAAATTGCCGTACGTCTCCGTCAGATGATTTGTATGTACTGAAACACTCTACAGGTCGCAATCCTTAGCGGAAATACTTGAATTTTTTAATCGCTCCATCTACTATGAGAAGAAAACCCAATTGTTATTCAACCGAATTAAAACATTTCAGGTCTGTAAGCATCCTTCCTACACTATCTAAAATTTTAGAGAAAATTTTGGAATTGCAAATAAGATCACATACTAACAAGTTTCTAATTCTTCCTAAAAATCAATCTGAATTCAGATCAGGTTACTCATGTGCCACAGCACTTGCTGCTGTAACAGATGATATATTTTGTTCCTTAGATAACAACACGCTATGTGCACTTATCCTTTTAGATTATTCTAAAGCGTTCGATATTTTGAACCACAATATACTTATAGCAATTTTGCACTACATAGGGTTTGGTGACAATGCCTGTTCTCTAATGACGTCCTATCTTTCAGAAAGATAGCAGGTTTCGTTGAACAATTTTAAATCTAATGTGGAATTAGTTCATCAAGGCGTCCCCCAGGGAAGTATTCTAGGCCCTCTGTTGTATACAATTTATACATGTAACTTTTACAATTATTTGGAACATTGTAATTACCACCTGTACGCGGACGACACCCAGCTTTACTACTCGTTTCATATGTCAGAAGTAGTAGAAGCAAATGAAAAAATCAATCAAGACTTAAATACAATTTTAAATATTTCTAACAACCACGCCTTCAAAATTAACGCTGATAAATCTTATGCTGTTCTGTTTGGAAGCGAAAATCAAAGGCATACTGCTCTAGAAATTTTGAAAATATGCTTTGGAAACGATACAATAACATTCAGTGATTCCTGTAAAAGCTTAGGTCTGATTATTGATACAAAACTACGCTTTAAAGAACATGTCACTTTTATATTAAGAAAAGCTTACGCATCTTTAAAACTCATGTATGGTCAGAGACATTGCTTGACCAAAGATATAAAGAAAATATTGTGTGATTCATTGGTTCTCTCACATTTTAATCACTGCGATAATGTGTATGGCCCCTGCCCAGATAGCGTTGATACAAAAAGGATTCAAAAGACCCAAAACAGCTGCTTGAGGCTTATTTTCGGCATTAAACGGACAGAACGGATATCGTACAAACTGAGAGATGCTCACTGGCTCAATATGTTCAATCACAGAAAACTGCAAGCGATGTGCTTTTTCTATAAAATATTAAAATACAAAACACCTGCCTACTTGCATAGCAGGTTATCATATAGGACGGATGTGCACAATTTAAATTTACGTCACCAAAATGCCCTTACTATACCTCGTCATAAAAAAGAAATTTTTACACGGTCTTTTTCTTATAATATAGCAACCTGCGGCGATGTCATGGATGTGTCTAGTATTTCAATGTCATTTAAAACATTTAAAACTTGGTATAAAAGATTTTTGTATGACCATGAACAATAATTGTTCCAGTTTTCTTTATTGCTATTAATTGCTGATTATTTGTATTCATTAATTAATAGTATTAATTTTTATTAATTATTTAGTAATTATTAGTATTTATTGATTATTCGCATAGTCGTATTAATTATTTGTATTTTATTTATTTGTCTAATATGTATGGTGGGTTTGTTTATGCTCACTTGTATTTTCATAAATCCGTTGTACTTATGTATTTATGTTAACATCTGTTTATGTCACTACGCGTATTTGTGATTTTCTTAGGCCTATGTGGCAGAATTGGTACTATACCTAACATATGGCCTTTTATTTACCCTATTATTATGTAATATTTAGTATTGTATGTTTTCTTTGGGTAAATAATAAACACATTATTATTATTATTATTATTATTATTATTATTATTATTACTATTAAAAGACTTATGAATATTAATTTAATATCAACTTTTCACATCTTGGTGATACTTGACAGCTTGTTGACAGCTTACTGACAGCTGTCGTCACGTTAAAATTCATTTTTGACTTCAGAATCGTAATCAGCAACCCAAGAAATTTAATCATATACATTTAGTATCAACTTTTCACATGTTGGTGATACTTGACAGCTTATTGACCAGCTGTCATAATGTCAAAATTCATTTTTGACTTCAGAATCGTAATGAACAACCCAAAAAACTTAATAATATACATTTAATATCAACATTTTACGTCTTGATGAAATTTGACAGCTTGTTGACAGCTGCCAATAAGTTGAAATTTATTCTTGACTACAGATCCGTGATAAAAAATATTTAAAGAATTTTTTAAAAGAATCTCCTCTATAAAAGGTATATGGGGGTATATGGGGGTATATGGGGGTATACGGGGGTGTAGAAAAAAATTGACGCGGTAAAAAAAATTTTTTGCCGAATTTGGTTTCACCGCATCAAAGTACTTAGGAAATGATGGGTCTGAATGCAAAGACAGACAATTTTTTTTGTAGACCTGTGTAATTAGTTAAAAATTAAATAAAAAACCTTTCTTTTCACTGCTACATCCACGTAGTGAAGTGGAAGTATAGTAATCAGAAAGCAAAATCCATTTTTTTTGTTGAAATAGATTTAAAATGTCATGAAATGTCGAAATTTTAAACAGCGAAAAAAATTTTTCTGTCGATCGGACGGTCTGGTCTGTCTGTAACGTTTTTTGGGCTTACTTGTTTTTGAAGGATTTAAAATGTGAAACTGACTTGAAATTTCTTACACGTATGTATCATAACAAGATCTGGAACTAGATTATATTATAGACGCTGCAAGAAATTACCGGTCTACACTTTTTGCTTGCTCTTTGTGAGTAGCTGCAGGGAAGGGGAGTGAACAAGACTCCAGGCGTTGGAAGCGGTCATGTGATCTGGACTATTTGCTTGCAATGTGATGTATGTTTCCAGGCGTCGACAACAATGCAAAAATACTCCTGCTAACATTTCATGTCGTCAGGTTCGGCCCTAGGCATAACTTCCGAAAATCCCGGAAAAACGGCTCTCGGCCAAATGGTGCAATGGTGGGACTTTTCAACGAAATTTGGAATATATCTTTAACGTGATTTTTCTAAAGCTAGGAGCTGTTGACAGCATTTTTTTTTGTAACTTGATCAAAGGTGAGGTGTTTTTTGCCAAGAGTGTAGAATCGGAACCAATAGTCAAAAGCAAGCATTTTTTATCCATGTGTCTAATTTAAGCAAATTATGGCCATTTTGATTATTTTGAAATGTTTTGCACTGAAACCTTGAGTGGGTAAAGAGGTGAATAGGAGGGCAAGAAACTACTGGTTAGAAAATGCTTGCAAGGGTACTATTAGTTAGCAGTCATACAGACATTTCTAGAGGAATAAAGCCTTCTTTTGACTACTGGTTTCGATTTTATACCCTTGGCAAACACACTTGACATTTGACCTAGTTGCAGAACCCTTTTTGGCATATTAACCCTTTCGGTGATTTTCGGAAGTTGGTTCTAGGGCCGAACTTGACGACACAGAATGCTGCCAGGGATATCTTCGGTTGTTCTCGACGTCCTTAAACATATCAAATTGCGAACAAAAAGTCTCAACAAGACATCGATGTAAAATTTTAATTTCAATTTACCAAGTCACATGACCGCTTCCACCGTCCGAACATAATAAGCCTTTCTCGTCTCCCCCTCTACACCTACTGACAAAGAAAAATCAAGCAGCCACCCATCTGAAGAGGATACAAGCCGTGGAAAACGTCGCACTTCGGTGCGCCGTGAATGCACCATGGTTTGTCAGAAACGCAGACATCTTCAGAGACCTGGAATACACCCCAGTAACTGAAGTCATCCAGGACAGAGCGAAGAACCTATACGCCCGTGCAGCAGAGCATGGGAATCCGCTGGTCAGACAAGTGACTGACTATGACCAAAACGACGCTCCGAGGCACAAGAGGCCGAAGCTCCAGATCCTGGATAATGGGTAAGTATAACTAACCATTTATCTGTTTCAGCCCGATCTGCAAACCACACCGCAAGGAGACAATGACCAAAAACATGCAATTACCCGATCCCCAAGCAAGCAACCAGCTCGGTACCCTTACCCTAGCCCGTGCTGGCCTCTGACGCTAAGAAAGCGTCTCTGGCCGAACACAATCCTGAACTACACAGTTCACAATTTCTTCCGACGAAATCGGAGCACATGATGCCAATTGACACTCTGGGCTTCCAACTAGTCAACAACCCCAAATCCCTTTCAAACTCCGAGAGGGCTCGGTAACAGCCGTTCCCTCTCACGACAGACGAAAGACGCTCCCGGGAGCCTATGCGAAGAAAGAAGACCAAGACAGAAGAGCGCCAGAAGAAACGACCCAGCTGCAGGGTCCAACAGCCAGGACCAGGGGAGGTTTGCCAACATCGCCAATACCGTCCGCATATGCGGGGTGGGATAGGCGAAAAAGCAGGCCCACCCCTTACGAGGCCGGTCCAGGTCTACAGCGATGATTGGGGCAAAGAGCTCAAGCTCGACCCCTAATCATCCGAGACCGTCATCTTTAGTCAAGAATATTGGCGCGACAAAGAAAAGGCAAAAAGTTCAGACCGGTTATATTTTGCAGCGAATGGAGTGTTTATCATGAACTTACTTCGGTGAAGTTTTGGAAAGTAAATAGGAGAAAATGGTGATAAATAGAGGAAAATAAGAAAAGCAAGCTGGTAAGAGTCCAGAAACTTGAAATTTGATGTATATACTGGTAACTAAGGCCACAAATTTGTTTATGACATTTGAATGGCACACCCTTTACAACCTCATAAAAACTGAAAGAGAATATTATTTTGAGCATGCCTACGATTGATAAAAATAAAGTTAATAAAATAATTATGTAGATAATTTATATTCAATTAATTCTAAAAAGTTATCATCGTAATTTCTCTTACTTACAAAAACATATTGAAGTTAAAATATCTTGAAACTCAGTGATTTTTCGAAAACTTTTCATATTATAAAAGTTGCGTAGACTGTAATGCACATCGTTCCAGAGTTGCTGGTTTCGCAACGCAATGCCAATTTGTGGCATACGTCAATTTGTAGAATGACTTTTTTTACTCAACGCTGAAATCATTTCAGTACTCTAGCGAATACATTTTACATAATTCGAATACCACTTTTTTTATAGAAAAATGGCTCTGGTAATTTTAAGGGGGCCACTGTGTATATCAATGAACAAAATGTGTTAATATGTTTAATAAGTATAGAAAATATGAATTTTTCCCTAAGGCTATGTTGATATAATGTGAGAATTTATGTGGTTCAGTAAAGCAAGAGGAAACTTGTTTATCTTTCGTTTATAGATGCCCAAGTTATATTGAGAGGAAATAAAGGTAAAGGATGGGAGCAGCCTATTTATTTGATTTCTTTTTCTATATTAGCAGTATCTGAGAATAATATGTGAATTTGTTTACCACTGAGTTAATTTTTAACACGGTTTTATTAGCTGAACCTGCCACATTGTAAGGAAATCTTACAACTCAGTTTTCACCCACTTCTAGGTGTCGTATTGACTTGAAATTTGGCATATGTATATGGCGCATTTGACAATACAATTTTATATTTTTTTTATAGAAAAGTCCACGACGGGGCGCGGCGCTGAAAAGATGGTGGGCAGTCTATTGTCATTTGATATCCGACTCTACTAAAAATTGGTATCTGGGGATTCTGGAGATCGCAGATTACGAATATGTAATCAAAACTCAAAAATTCAAAATGGCTGCATCAATATGGCTGATAGGTTTTATCGTCTGATTCGACTGAAAATCTGTATCTAAGGGTTACCGAGGTTACAGATTACAACTATCTGATCCAAATTTAACAATCCAAAATGGCGGCGTCAAAATGGCGGATAAATTTTGTAATTTATGATCTGATTCGTATGAAAATCGGTATCTAGGGATTTTCGAGATGGCGGCTCGGGATGACGAATAGGTTTTGTTATTTATAAGAAAGGAATTTAATCGGGCAAGCACCCTATTCTAATTGGAATAAAACTAAAAAGAAAAAAATAATAAACGCTCTCTTAAACACAAACTGAAACTGTTAAAAAATGCACTAAAAATAAGAGAACAGTGTTAATAACAACAATAATTATGTTAATAAACGTAAAATCTTTGGGTGCTCAAAATACCTGGAAAAACACAAAATTTTACTTATCGCGTTTTTTAATATTTTAAATTCATTTATTTCACCTACTTATAGCACTTATTGAATAAAACAATTTGAGGGTTGTAGATTTTTTATTCTTTCAACAGTTTTCTATTTAATAGAAGTGAAAATGAGCTTTTCCATTTCTTCAATCTAGAAATGTTTTTGAGCATATTGGTCCAGCGTATTTTTAAAATATTTTGTACAAAATAAATTCGCAATATGGAATAATTTAATACAAAAGGATAGCAGAGCCACATTAGTCGTGGTTAATGCCATAAAATAACAAATATAAAATATCTAAAGACCTTAATTAGCTATTTAGCTGATAAGTGATAGCTAATAACAGTTCATTTGAGGAAAAATAACTCTGCGTGCGGCAACTTCCTATTTAGTAAGCATTGTGGGTGGTCGTACAATATTAAAAATTTCTGTTTTAAATTTTATTCATTTCCAAGTTGTTATATAATTATAAGTTTTAACGACGACAATTCATAAATACCAATTATTATAAGGTAATTATAATAATATAAAATTAACTTAAACAAGCTAACCATTATACTCTTCGCCGACATACTGCAGTTTTTATATAATTGTTGCATATTATCTAGAATACTCTTCGCAGTTTTTTGTAAATAATGTTAGGTTTAGACAGTTTTTATTTGATTACAAAACATGAAGTTGATTAAAAAAAATAATTAATAACTTTTTTGTTTATTGATCAATTTTGTTCAAAGTTCGTCATTCATAATAGGGTTCTTCCTCTAGCTGACACAAACTTGTTCTGAATTCTATCACTAACACAGTGATATGAAATTTTTTTCTCTACGAGCGATAATGGTTTTACAAATGTACCGATCAAATGCAATATACTCTTCGTTTTATATTTGCGAAGCGTATACTAATATACCGGGTGCAACAGGATCATGGTATACCCCTTTCCCTCCTTTAGTTTTGAAGATAATTGATTGAAATTTTGAACATACTACATAAATAATAAGCGGCACTCTTTGACATACAACTGATTTTTTTTCACTTCCGATTTCGCCGGAAATGACACTAACTTTCGATTTTTAAATGGAACACCCTATATATTATTACATTTTTGAATTCTGTATAATTTTCTCAATCCAGCGATGCCAAATAAGTGACATTCCAAACATCAATTTTTTTATAATATAATTTTTAGTTTTGCATTTAAGTGTGCCATGACGGTTCCGACTTATTCTAAATGACCCTTATAATGCTACAAAAATCGAAATCCCGTTCAAAACACTAAATTACGTGACTTATGAGCGAATAAAATTCACCAAAATTGTTTTTGGGGTAAAATTCAATTTTTTCAAATGGAACCATATCGGTAGGTACCGTGGTACCATTTATTAGTACTATTAGTAAATTTATTCATATGTCGTATTAAAATGTGCGATAAATACAAGCAAAATTACAGTTGAAAGAAAATAAGAAAATACAATTTTATTCTAATTACCTTCTTACACATAAGGTGGTTTTGGAATACAAAAATTAAGTCAATATATTACAACAGATGTTCCAAATACTGTCCATTAACGTCAATGCACTTCTGAACTCGCATAGCTGTTTCTCGAAGAGCGTTCGCCAATTGCTGGGCCGTTATGCTATTAATTGCTCGTCTTGCTCGTAGCTCCAAGTTTTCACGGGTTGTAAAGGCGGTTGCATAGACAATATTTTTTAAATGACCCCAAACAAAGAAATCATGGGGCGTTAAATCAGGTGACCTTGGAGGCCACCTCACAGGACCATTCGTTCAGTTACGTTTTCTCCGAATCTCCGTTGAAGGTAATCAATTACTATCCTTGAATTATGGGGAGCGCCATCTTGTTGGAAATACATTCCCTCTCCTAAATCTAAAGGTAACTCATCTAAAATGTCCTCAATCTTACTGGCCAGGAATCTCAAGTATCTGGCACCAGTCAGAGGTTATTCAAATATTATTGAACCAGTGATTCTACTAACGATTATTCCAAACCAACCATTGAAACGGAACCGCACTTGAAACTTACCCGTAATAAATTTTGATTTTCTTGTGACCAATATTTTGTATTTTGTCAGTTAAATAATCCCAAATTTGTAAACCTTGACTCGTCCGAAAATAAAATCAATCCCAAAAAATCATTTTTTGGCTGCACGTTATTATACAAAATCCAATTGCAATATGCTGGTGCAATTGGTATTTAAAAGATTTATAGTGGTATTTGTGCAAAATTCGGCTTACTGTTTGGTAACTGATGTTCAATTCAAACCCATCTTGCCTTAAAGAAACAGTCTTATCAACTTCTGTTCGAGCCAAGACATTAATTTCCGTTCCTTCGTCAACAATGAAGTTTTCTTCGGGATCATTGTTGGGTTCTCTTCGGAATTGGTTTTAAACACGTTTAAAATAAATTTTCGCTGGACATTGTCAATCCGGATATCGTCGGCCATAAAGGTTCATAGCTGCAATTGCATTTTTTTACTTTCTCCATAAATAATTAACACAATTAACAGAATATTAAACAATTTTTAAAGACACAATAAAAACACTGTTAAACCAACAAATGTTTGGCAAGCTAAATGTTTCATTGTTTTCAAAGCCACAAGTTACTTCTTAGCATTTAATTAGAACAAAATCATATTTTCTTATTTTATTTTAGCTGTAATTTTGTTTGTATTTATCGCACATTTTAATACGACATATGAACAAATTCCGTATTAATATTATTAATAAATGGTACCACGGTACCGATATGGTTCCATTAAAAAAAATGACTTTTGCCCCAAAAACAATTTTGGCGAATTTTATTTGCTCATGAATCACATAATTTAGTGTTTTTAACGGGATTTCGATTTTTGTAGTATTACACGGGCCATTTGAATAAGTCGGAACCGTCATGGCACACTTAAATGGAAAACTAAAAATTATATTATAAGAAAATTGATGTTTTAAACCCCAGACGCTAAAAGGAGGGGTGTTATAAGTTTGAAGCCTAAAGTTCCCTGTGTGTGTGTGTCTGTCTGTCTGTGAAATCCTAGCTCCAATACGGCTAAGACGATTTTAAAGCGTTTTTGTTTTGTTTCAGAAGCTGGTATTTGCGATTTTGCAACACTACCTTTCCTCAGTTTGTGGCGAACCAAAATGTAAGCGACAGTAGCAACCAGCTCTATGGTTGAGTCGAGAATTAAACCGAATAATTTTTTAAATGTATTCCATTGTCAATAAATAACCTTTAGGGCGCCAGCGTATTCAAGAGAGTAATTCTACCAAAGCAAATAACTGATATTCCTGTAATTCATTCAGGAGGAAACAGTCAAACACAAATTTACAACAAGCAATATATTAATAACAATGGTAAAACTCTACAATATCTCAAAGAGTTCATAAAATATTTCAAAATTAAAATGACTAGATAAAAAGTAGAAATATATAAAAAAAACTGGTTAACAATAACTTACAATCTTCTGACCAAAATGATGGCTTTAGAACAGAGATATTTGGCTTAATTAATAATAATCGGATATACCGTTTCCAAGATTTTTAGGTTTTATTGTTAAATACTTGTGTTCTAAGAAATGGCGAAGGAACCGGTGTTATTTCACATATTAAATTAATGATTATCTGAAATGTATTTAAGCACTTAAAAAAAAAAAGAACTTGTTAGATTTAAGTTAGTCATTTAAATATCACAGCAAATAAACCTTTAAAATGAAACAAAAAAAAGTTAAATTAAAAATTTTAAAGACCCACCGCACAAAAAATAAACCTCCAAAAAGAACAAATAATTTATATTCACTTGTTTTCTTTCCAAAGGTTTTACTTGCTTGTAAGCTAGAAGAATGAATTCTGAGAATGACGCAAAAAAATCCCAAACCTGAGAAATTCAAGCTTCGTATTGATAATCCGGAGAAAGAAGACCAAAAAACCTGTAAAGGTATTTACAAAGAACTTCCCTCTTTATTTACAGAGGGCGGTCACTATAAAAAATTATTAATTACGCAACAACATATGAGAATAATAATCGGAATGTAGTTATCACTATTATGATAAAGAAAACCTGATAACTTATGGTCAATCAAATATATAGAGTGGTCATCCGACAGCAGAAATTCAATATTAAATAAAAGGTGCCAAATATGGAAGGCTTGTGTAAGTACCTTTACAAATTTCCACTATGCATCGTTGAATTATTTCCTAGGATGACCACCCTGTATATTTTTCCACGTAGTAGAGTGGAGGGGGCTCATGGTTAAAAGAATTCTAAAAATTTGTTTTTCTTGAAATAGGCTTATAATGTTTTTAAATTGTAATTTTTTTTCCGAAATAGGTCTTAGAATGCTATGAAATGTAGAAATTTCAATTGCGAGCAAAATAATTTTTTCCATTTTAGTGGTAAAATAATTTTGAAAAAAACAATTTTTTTCTTTGAAATATGTCTAGAATGTCATGAAACGCGGAAATTTTAAATTTGAGGGGTAAAAATTTTTCACTATTTATTCCCATTAGACAGTCCACCCTGTACATTTTCGAGTGAAAGTCTAACCACTTCGTCGCTAGTAACAGCGTCAGCTACCTACCAAATTTAACTGCTCTCCGTCGAGCAGTTTTTTAGTTAATGCAACAACAGACAGACAAACTGACGGAGTTGAAAAACCTATATTTATGTACAACTTAACTTACACTTATTTTCAGCTTATTGTTGATCATTAAATTATGATTAACAATAAACTGTTTTTTGCAAATTGGGTGATGGTATTTAACTGAAAATTAGTGTTAGTTTGTACATAAATAAATATTACAGGATTGCTAAAGACTATTTTGGGCTAAAATTTGATTATTAGGGAGATATCTCCTCATTTGGCACTGTATCTCCTCCCCACTAGCCTTACGTAGTGTTCACTTTTAATAATACCGTACGGTGTTTTTTGTTCATAGTCATGTATCGTGTACTTTTGCAACTATGCGTGGTGTAAAATTTTATCATCTAATCCCAAAAACATGTTTTTAATACATTCGACATTACTACGGTTGATTAGTGAGAATATTAATCTTTTGCTTCAAGAAAAACCTACCTGTGATGAAAAGTCCAGGAAAAGACCTCACCCATTTCTATTATTAATTATTATATTCATTAACCAATTTCAATTGCGGTAAAAGTACTTCTCTTATCAGAATATGTGCTTTTAAATATAATTTATAATAATATAAATATACCTGACTACTACATAAATTAGATTTCCCAATAAGGAATTACCACAATACATTCCAACTGAAATATGTGTAATATTCTTCATAATTTGTAGACGGGATTCCTTGTAATAAACTGAAAGAGATTTTATCATTATTAAATAAATAATTGAGGTTAAATGATCATATACAGTGTGTGACACATAGTTTTCAAAGAAAACGTTTTTCAATGAAATAAACGTTTCAGTACTCAATATTTAGTTCTTAATATTACTGGAATATTTCATCTTTACTTAAATAACATGGGGCATGAACTTCTGAATTCAGTTTATTTCTCAACCATTTGCACAATATAACACACCGCACATATTACATAAGTTTTTCAAAACCAATTGCCTATTTCTCGAAAAGAGGGAATATTATTGAAAATTCTGAGGCCTTGTATTCTAGTATATATATACACCAAATCCTAAATTCTTGTAGTCTTTCCAGCTTGCTTTAATTATTTTCCCTGTTTACCCCGTAACCCTTCACCAGATAAGTTAAAAAAAAAATCCAGTTCCAGACCTCGTTATTATACATACGTATGTAAAAATTCAAGTCAAACTGTTCCAGAGATAAAGTGTGGACAAAAAAAGTTACAGACCGAAATATACGGACAGAAATATTTTTTCGCTCAAGTTTAAAATCTCCACGTTTCATGATATTCTAAGCCTATTTCAACAAAAAATTGTTTGAACATTTTCTTACGTTTACTATACTTCCAGTCCACTACTTGGATGTGGAAGAAAAACAAACAATTAGAACAAAAAAGTACGAAGAAAAATTGAGAAATTGACAGAAATAAAGAGAGAGAGAGACAGGTATAGTACTCTGACAAGTTAGAGAATAAGAATGCAGGTTTGGTTAAAAACTGTAAATTTGCATTAGATATCGTTTTATCTTCATTCTTATCACTTTACATTTTAATATTAAAAATTGAATTTAACTAAAAGGGTAATTAAATATCAATTATAACAGACAATAGACACAGGCATATTAATATTTTACAAATTCAAAAATGTCTCTTCTATAGTTAACCCTGAGAATGAATGTGCTGACAAAGAGTGAAAGTTGAAACTTTCCGTCCATTATTTATAATATTAGGTATTATTTTTGGAATGTAAAAATTTATATTAAACCATTTGCGGCATTATAAAGTACTTATGGATTTAATAATAGGCTCTAATAGAATTTAACTACAAGCGTAACAGAGATAAGAGATATAGAATTAAGTTTTGTCAAAGATAACGTAATTTTGTTTTATTTTCTTATTTTTAGATTTGGCATAATTCCTTAATCTATTTCCACGACAACCAACTATACAAGATCATGACTAAAATATCTAATAAACATAAAGGCAGTAATTTTTCTGTTCCACTTTGGCTTGGATGAACTTTCAGCTTGCGATTTTTAGAAAACTTGACACATGCAAATAAAACTGATCCAGCATATTCTGATTTCCATTCATGTTATTGTACACCGTACACTACTTTAAAGAAAGCTGTACAACAATGTACGTATACGCATACAGTACCCATATGTGTATATGTATACTAGAGTGGCTTAAAGAGTTAGTTTTTTTTTTCTCTCTTATTCTCTACAAGATGATCTCCAAATTTGAGAAAAATTGGGTGCTTCACAGACCAGGAAGTTTCACATGTTAATCTTGGGCATAAAAGACATTTTATCGTAAAGCGACAGAATTGTAGTGAAATAAAAATTGCATACAAATTCTGTTTTCAGAGTTTTTCAAAGAATACTAGAAAGCAAGGGGCTGTTTGGATTCACCAGGGCCACTCAGTCAATTATAAAAATTTCCCCAACAAGTTGACAAAATCTCTGACTGCAATATAATATTATAATATGTGCAGGTTCTGCGGAAACATGAAAAGTGTATTTAAAAAATAAATGTTTTCATAACTTTCTTTACACACAGATACCGACCACGGCGATTTTAATTGATTTCAAATATTTTAGAAAGATCGCATTTTCTCATTTTATATTTTTGCAGAGAGGAAAGATACTTTTTTAGACAGAGTATAATTGGCGCTATTTTTTGCAGATAATCTGTTTCTATGGGCATGTAGATTACGAAAGTGAAAGTATTTTAATTCCATCAGTCTGTCTGTCTCTTGTCTGTCTGCTGTCTGTCTGTTGCCAGTCTATCTAAAAAACTGTTTGATGTAGAATAGTCAAATTTGGTAGGCAGTTCACGCCAGTGCCAGCGAATAAATGGGTAGACTTTCACTGGAAAATATGCAGGGTGGACCGTCTAAAGAGAGTAAATAATGAGACAAATGGCAATAATATTTGGTATATGGTTAACACAAGACTCCAGAATGATGTAATTACTCGAAATGAGTTTATTAAACAAACGAAGTATGTTTAGTTTACATGCCACCTGCTCTTGAATGACAAAGGAAATTTTTATTTTGCGAGACAAGCCTTAGAACAAATTTTTCTGCCCTTTTAAATGTAAAGGAGATTCTGATTCTTCGGACTCTGAGAGCCGAGATCGATGTCGTGTTTATCTCCTCCACACAAACGCAGACATTTGCTTTGTAGCAGTTCTCTGTTCCAAAAAGAATACAGCAGTAATCAATAGTTTATCGTAATTACCGTGGCTGTTTTTTATATTTTGCAGTCAGGTCAGTCCTCAGGATATCAGCATATTTTTCACTTTCTGTAAACTAGATTATAATCAAGGAAAGTTCATATTAATAATTATTAATATGATCTTTCCAGGATAGCCTCTGAAAAAAAGTGACGGTCATCTCCTTCAGCTGATTCGAAGCTAGAATCTTCTTTCAGACATTTGGGGTACTGATTATTTGAACTGCAAAAATAATCATGGTCTAATTGTACAATATTTAGATTAATTAACTAAATGGCGATATCGCAGATATAGTTTTACGTTTTCCACATTCTTTACTACGAACTATCAGTTCCTCGAGGAACGAATCCATAATTTCCTTGTAATTTCTTTCGTACTCGAGCAAATCCGAACGAAGATCTATTGTGATCGCTTGACTGTTGTTTTTTTTTATCTTGAAGAAAGCTCTCATACATGTGAAAGAAGACGAAAAATAGAGATATTCTTAAACATAGAAATGCGGAATATCGATGAATGAAATTTGTTTGAGGTTCAATCTACGTGTGTTTCACCAACTATGTGGCATCATCTAGCAACAACACAGTTTTAATCATCTCCAGATGATGCCAACATGGTTGATGAAACGTGCGTCGAGTGACGATATTCGAATAGAGTGTTAAAATATTTTGCTGTTTGAGGAGACTACTGCCGAAGCCTCATCACAACGAAGGTTTCGATCTCCTCCAAAACTTATAGGCACTACCTACCTTTCACTTCCACAAGCAATTTTGTTCTTGAACTGCCGTTACAGTAAAATAGTATTAGAAAATAAGAGTAATAGTTTTGATACGTGTTTTTTAAATTCACTAACATAATATACATAGTACTACTGAATGTGTGAGATTCATAGCGAACACGAAAACACAGTATGCTTACTACTTAGATAATTGTATTAAAATTTCATACTAAATTGAGAATCCACATTACCACTATTGAGGCCAGCAAATTCTTGGTGTTGAAAATTTGTCAAGTACTTACCATAGATTAGTGATCAATTCACATCGACGCGACGTGACATGACGTAGTCAAATAACTAAAATTCATTCGGATGAGATCCGTGTAGCTGCAGGTCTTCTACATCGAATATCCTTGGTTCGGTTGGACATATTACATATCAATCACACAGATTTTGCACGATGATATTCTTTATTTGCAAGTCATAAGTTTCAAACTTTAGATAATATTCCTTGGGCTGGATATGAGTTATCGAGTTGGAAAAATCGAAATATACTTGGGGAATTAGTTAGCCACATAAATATCAAATCAAATAAAGAAGCTTAGACAGTAGTTTTATTATTTTACAAAAGAAATATCACATTTACTTAATTAATTATTGATACAGAAAACAATATCTAATAACATCGTGAGTCTAAGTATTATCATAATAGAAAAAAATGGAGTTCTTTGGAACACAGATCTAGTAAAGCTATAACTGACATCAGAATATTTGTGAATGATATGTCACACACACATTATCATATTAATTTACATATAGTTTAAAAAAGTCATATTTTATTCAATTTAGTAAAAAAATTACTTTTGTAGTATCTTTCGCTTTGCTACCTTTTAAATGGTTATATAAACGTTGATTTTCTAGCGGAAGCAGCGAATACATTCTTATATAGAATGCATCGTCTAAGGACAATTTTAAAATACCAAAGGATGTACCTATCCTATTATTTACAAGTAACAAACCCTAATACTTACGGGTGATATAAATAATTCCTTTTCATAATGAAATGAAATGTTTTGTAATTTATAATTATATGTAATATTAATGCGCATATAGAACATCGTAAGTTGCAATATGCAATATATAGGAAAATTATAAATAGAAAAGAATAGCAAATTTTATTTCAGTTGTGTGGTGTTACACTACCTCGATATTTATATGGAAATACAGATACTGTCCGTATTACCTGATAATAAGGCAGTTGAGTTTTTTAAAGCAACAATTATATGTTGCAACTAGGAACCAGAAGTAAACTGTACCATCTGCCCATTACTTAAGTTTTGATATTATTATTATGTGAGATACTTCTCCCAGTACTTTGAAAATAATACTATTTTTTTAATTTTCTCTATACCCTAAAGTTGCTAGCTTGGTTGTTAATGCTCGTCAATATATTGGTAGAAATTTTGTTTTTACACTTAATAGAAATGACTTTTATTTTTTCTTTTCTCAAAAGCAATACAGGTCTTCCTCGAGCAACGCTAATTTACTTAAGTTATAGGTAGAATTTACAAGAACATGCGATGGACATAGAGACAGGCGGATATTTTTACGGTTATTAAAAATTGAATGTCTAACACAATGAAATGAAAAAATTTCTGCTATGAGCGCTATTTACAGTCTTAGAAAAGTATAACTAATATACTATTGTCGGTTTTGTTTCTGAGGTTTTCTAACACATGGTATACCATATTTTTGATTAATATGTTTTTCATCTGTAACGTTTACGCCAAAGGAATATTTAGAATGCAAAGACAGAGAAATACAAATAAAGAGAATATAAATAAGAATAAAAATAATTTAAAAAGTACTTTGTGTATTCTCAAAACTTTATTAGAAAATCTCTATATGCTATGTATATTAAATACACCATTTCAAGAATATGATTATCTTATATTTAATATACAGGATGGTTTGCCAAACGGAAAGGGTGGATAGGTGAGGCTGTTTGGAACATTTTAGCCCTAATGACCTCTACAAAGTCTCACGGTTTTCGAGGTATAATTTTGTTTGAAAATTTTTCAAAATTCTGCGTTACAGCTGTCATAACTCATTTTTTTATAGTTCTAACAGCCAAAAATAATTTTTATCTGCATCTTTAATGTATCTTTGTTCCAATAAAACAGATTGTTATCGATGATAAAAAACAAAAAAAATGAACTAGCAAAGTCACGAGAATGGGTAGAATTTTTTTTAAATAAAAATTTGCATTGCATTAAAAAAACCGATCAAGATGTCCAAATGCTATTAAAATGTTTTCTAGGGAACTAGAGAATTGTGAGAATTGAATTGAAAATAGCAAAAAAATTAAATATCTCGAAAACAGTGAGAATTTGTATGCAGGTCATTGGGGGTTAAATATATTCCATCTATTCACTATTTTGGTTTGACAAACCATCCGCCATACATCATGTATAATTAGTATTTACTCGGAATTGTTGATATATTTGATAGTCTTTTTTCTTAATAAAGGTTATACAAACAACTACGGAACAACTCGGTATACATGTATCTTCGTTCAACAATATTTTGGTGTTACATTAATTTTTCTTTTTTGCTGTCTGCTTGTTTTGTTCAAATTTTTGCTGACTCTCAGTTTATTCCATGTCCATTCTCCCAAACTTTATCAGAAAGCTTCGATCTCTGAATTTTATTCTTCCTAATATAATTCTTATATTCACCTATTACACTGAATCTAGATGACTCAACCACATATAAAATAGTCTATGCAGTTTTTTAAATTTTGCTCACGATTTAGCGGTTTTATTTTCGTCAAAATAGCTCTCGTTGTGCTATTCGTGTGATGTACCTACTGTCCCAAAGTCCAGTTTACCACCTATACTGTGTCGCTTTTCAGTTAATTCGTATACATAGAGAATTAATGTTGTGAAACATTGTTCAGGTTTTGTCATGCGTGATTGCCATTTTCAATATTTCTAAAAGTACTATTAATAAATAGTTCATTATTTCTAAAAGTGTGTTTCACAAAACGTTCCTCGTTGCTTAATATCTCATTATTCGAAGGCATTATTTTGGCTCTATCATATGAACACATTTTACAACATACTTTTTAACACGCAACGACCGATTTGAGTTAAGATTAGAATATCTATTAGTATGTATTGGTTTTCTATAAACGCTGGGTTCAATTGTATCATTTATTCCTTTAATTAAAATATCTCAAAACGGTAGTAATTTCTGTTTTCTGCTGGGAAAGAGCAATTAAAGGATCAGAAATTATATTGTTGAAAGAGGGTAGATGCGTGTCGAATTGTAGTAGATAGTTATACAAAGTGATTTATCAATGTTAAAAGAATGTATCCAATTTAATATGGTTTAATGTGAAACTGACTGTGTAAGTAGTAAGTATCTATGTATGTTGAATGTATAATAAGTATATACTTAAAGCTGTATATATACGATAAATAGGACATACAAATTTATTCTAATGCAGCCTCCAATAGAAAACGGATTAGATTTCCGAGACGTAAGCAAAATGTAGTAGAAAACCTCAAAATAAAATACAGAAAAATTCAGAGACCGTCATAAATATTACAGACAAATAATATAGTGTTGGTTTCTGTAAAGAGTATAGATAATGACCCGGCCCTGCACAGTGCTGAACGTTTTTCTCGAATTTTATATCTAATAATTCTAATGGGTTCTGCCCATATTCAGTGATCACCACATTAGTCGTTTGTCTAATAATACATGCATTTAAGCGTAGTAACATTGTCGTATCAGTGTCTTTTATGTGAATATTTTTAATTTTCAACATAAACTTGTTAATTACATATTTAATACTATTATGAATAAGTCATTCGTTCGTTCCATTAGAAAAAATATGTACCACTATAGAAGCTACACATATTTAGACCTCACTGTTTCAGGAAATATTTTATTCATACTTAATACCCTCCTCACTTCTTATTAAAGCCTCTTTGCCCTCCTTCTCTTCTTGTTCATCAAGTTCTTGAGCTAGGCCTATGAATATTTCCCTGAAGACCATTCCGTCAATATTATTCGACAAATAATTTAGGAACAGCCAGTCGGTGTAGTTACAACGTTTCGAGACAGTTAAAACATTCCATGGGTTCAGTTTACCAGGGCAAGTGTTGGCAAAGACGAGTTGATTGAATTTCTTACTTCTAGCGTGTAAAAATATAGTCAACAATCTCCAAACTAAGCCTAACGCGGTGAAGATGAACAATATAATAAACCAGAACCATAAGCAAGTGTAAATCTTTTCATTTATCACGTTGAGAGCCATGACACACATTGCGTCGTGAAACTGGATTGACCCCGAAGGACCATATTTGTGGAATGTGCATTTGGTCACCTGAAATCAATGAGTACAGTTTTTAATTCCTTTCAAATACAGTTCGGTAGGAGATAAATTAGATGAACGATGTAGCTCTGTACTGATTAATTGATAAATAAACTGGGTTACGTCTTTAATTTATAAGGAGGACAATTTAAGTAAACATCACTTAACATTAAATGAGTGTTATAATAATAACATTCGTAATGCTTGAAATATCAAGCATTATGTAAAATATTTTTGCATTTAATAAACAGTAATAACAAAAAAATTATAGTAAATAAAATTGTCGATTATTAACTAGTATAAAAAATTATTCATCATAAAAATAAACATTGTTTCCTAATTTTCTAGACAATATGTTTGTGTTTTAGAATAATTAATTATACATTTTGTCCTACATATATACGGGGTGGACCAATAATAATAGGCCATAGTGCAGGGGTAAATTCTTTGGGTCAAAATATGAGGATATAACCAAATATGCTTTAGTAAAAAGTTGCTGTGGAAAAAAGCATAGGGTGTCAAAATTCATCCATCATCTTGGGATGTCCGCCATATTGGATTTAGAATGTCACATAGTTCATCACATTCCATTCGACTCCAGACGAGAGTGTTTGCCACTCATGTACATTTGAGCAGAGCATGATACCTCTCTGTATTTTGAGCAACTGAATCTGATGCCGCCGTCAGAACTTCTCCATCGCGTCAGAATTTGCGCTAATCTCAAAAAATAGCTAAAAATCAGTGAAATATTAATTAGGAAGAAGACTAGCAAAACATGATAATGTGATGGAACAATTCTGATGGTGGCATCGGATTCAGCAAGTCCAAAAACGTAGGAAAACAAGTTCTGATCAATGGCATAGACCACTTTCTTTTGTGTGCCTGTGATACTTGAGCAAAGTAGATTTCTTTGAAACTGCGGGATTTGTTCACTGTTTCGAAGAAATGTTTTGTCTCGTACGTTTCTCGCAATTTATCCAAATGCGATTTATGATAATAATAATAAGGCCGAAACCTTTTAACTCCCTCCTATACAGGGTGAACAATTAATAATAGGTCATAGTGCAGTGGTAGATTCTTTGGGCCAAAGTATGAGGATTAAATCAAATATGCTTTAGTAAAATGTTACTGTGCACAAAGATACAGGGTATCAAAATTAAAATTATTTTTTCGCTTTTTTGCAATAACTCAGCAGCCTCTTGACTGATCTTCGCCAAATTCGCCAGAGGAACTTTTTATATTCTAAGAAACAATAGTTAGTAATTTATTACATCACGTTAGATCATAGAGGGCACCAGGACTTGTGATGATTAATTTTTTTCATATTTTTTTTTTCTTTGAGGAAACGCTGCGCTGCGCTGACCGGAAATTCTGATCAGGGCATAATTTCCACGTAAAAAGGCTACACTTGGTTCTGTTCTAAGAGTCTTACGCAAAGAACGCTTCAACCCATATCACTTTACTCCTGTATAAAACTTACTTCGAAGCGAACTTCCACAAAGGCTACAGTTTTCTCAATTTGTTCTAAATAAACACAACAGGGATAGAAATTTTGTTAAGAACATTTTATTTACCGACGAAGCAACTTATACTAGCCGAGACATTTTAAACTGGAGAAATGCCCATTACTGAGAAGTAGAAAATCCTCATGCCGTTAAAAGGCATTTTCAGCACGAATTTAAGATTAATGTTTAACAAATCCATCCCCCGTAACTACCGACTCTTGTAACTAACCAAGTCGAAAATAAAAATAATATAGTTTAAATATAATTAATTATAAATTCTCCTTGTCTTCCTCTGTCTAAATATTTCACTTTATATTATATTATATTGTATTATGTCTTTATATTATATTATAACTATAAATCGTAATAGAAAATGCAACCACAATGTAAAAAGATTTAAAAAATAGTAATAATAATAATAATGCATGAACAAAATGTTAAATACTGCTAGACACAACACGAGGTCCCCTCAGGTGTCATAACAAGTAATGTTAATAAATTGAATTATAAATTAATAATAAATAGATTAACTAGATAATTACAAAAAATGTACAACTTGTAAATTGTTGCAGTAATAAAATAAAAATAAAAATAATAAAAAATAAAAAATGTTTGATGTGGTATTATCGGTGATCAGTTATTGGGATCATTTGTCCTTCCTCCAAATTTAAACGGACAGTTTTATCTGTTTTTGCTTCAAAATACTCTTACTGATATTACATGCTTTCATGCTAGATATACGGAACAGAATGTGGTTTATGCAAAATGGAACTCCCTCTCATTTCTCTATTGAAGTCAGGAATTATCTTGATGAGACTTTCCCACGCAGATGGATCTGTCCAGGAAGTAAGTTTGCTTGGCCACCAAGGATTTCCGATTATAATCCTTTGGATTATTATATGTGCGGACATATGAAGTCCTTAATTTATGCAAATACTATCAATTCAAGAGAAGAACTGTGGGACAAAATACAAAACGCAGCCAATGAGCAACATGCATGAATTTTAGAAATGCAATAATTTATTATTTTTTCGTTATATATGTTATATAAGTTGAGAAAGTAATGAAGAAAAGGTTTTAAAAAAATGTGTAGCCTAAATAAACGACTTTGAAATTCAAAATTTTATGGGAACATATCCACGTGACTGAAAACACCACGCTATTGGTCTGACGTCATTCGGTATAATGTCTAATGGTCGTCTATCTGCCAAGGGGTTAAATCGTAAATTGTTTTGTTTTGTAAATGTGTATTGATATTTTCATAAAAGAAATCATGTATTTATTTATTTATTTTAATTATTAAGTGGTAAAAATGACGGACAGTGGGTTTTTACGTGGCCAGAGTGACAATTTGCCTGTTGTTGATGTGTTTATGATGACAAACTTTTTTGCTACTAATACTGATTTTATTAGTGCAGAAATTGGAGGTACTAAAGCAACAAGGTATGTGTCATTCATTATTCTAAACGTTAATTCAATTGTGCCCATTTTTATCCTTTTACTGTAGTTAAATATAACAAATTATTTATGTACCTAACCTCAAAATAGGTAAACAAGGCAATGTTTTCATGTTATATTTAATATTTTTCATCTTAGAATGCTTTACTTTTTATATAATAAATACCTCCCGTCACTTACTAAGTACGTACTTTTAGGTAGGTAGGTACATTAATAGTAAAAATAACTGTTGACATACATAGGTATATATGAATATATAACTGGATAATATGTAGAATGTCGAGAAGTTACATTATTCCCACCGTTCTTATACATTTATACATTTTAATTCAAGGTTCCTATTAACAGAAGTTAGTAAACTTTTGTATTCCTATAAATAGGAAAGTGACCAAATTCACCATGATATGTAAACAAATTATCACAATATTAGGGTTAGGTACATATTTTCATAATATTATTATAAAATACCTAATTAGTTTTAATGGGTAAATTTACATCAAAATGATCCTGGCAGCAATATAATCTTGAGGATGACGATAATTCTGCATTTCGGTCGTCTCGTCTCATAGCTCTGCACCATTTCTTCCTAACTTTATCGCGTCTAGGCACATTAAAAAATAACTTTTTTGGAATTCTTATTGTAGTATTTGTACATTTGGGCACAATACAATATTTATAGCTACTTTTCTTTGTAATTTCCATAACACAACATAAATAATGTGTACACATTCGCAATCACAATAAGTTTTCCGTCGGTGCGATGTGCCCGATGACGTCACACAGAAGTAGCGCGGAAACTTCTCCATTTAAACGTAGTTCAATTGACAGCTGCAGTAAATAATTTTGTTAACCTTTAATTAGAACATAAAACAAAAATAAAATACTGGAAAAATAATGTTTTTTTAGTGATCTATTCATCTGTGATGTTTAAAAAAATTATGCATTTTGCTCATTATATTAGAGGACAGGAAAATGTATTTTTCAATGTAAGAAAATCTTTTATGAAAAGAATTAGAAAAGGCATAGAAGTAGGTCTAGACCATATAGAAAATTTGCAGCAATGGGGTTTTTGCATGAAAAGAAAGTTTATACAATAAATACTAATGTCATTAAGTCAACTTTTATGTTATTTTTTGGTTTTCTAATAAGATTATATCCTTGAATGAAACATATTCTTTATAGGATTTTGTAAACAGTGGAAAGAAAAGCTATCTATGAGAACTAAAGGAAAAACTATATATAAAAATATTAATGAAATCTTTGCATTCTTTCGATAACCTGACTTCTGGTTATGCTAACAAGTAAAAATTCTTATTTGCCATTCTCATTTTAACACTAGCATCCAACCTAGTCACCTACGGCTAAGCAGGCTAAACTAGTATCTACATGATCCCCTACGATATGTAAATTCAGTTAAAAATGAGAACAAAGGCCTGAAATTTATTTATTTACGTACCTTGTCTTTAAAAATTTTTTCATTCTAATGAATTACATTTTCATAAAATCTCATTCAGTTTCTTGGAAATGCTTAGCCTTTGAAACGTTTTTCGTCCTTATTGTGGACTCATCATTTAGGCTTTTCTGATGGAACTGGTCTGTACCATTGATCAGAACATGTTATTCCTACGTGTTTGGAGTTGCTGAATCCGATGCCATCAGAATTGCTCCATCGCGTCAGTATTTTTTGCTAGTCCTCTCCTAATTAATATTTTACTGATTTTTAACAATTTTTTTAGATTCGCCCAAAATTCTATCGTAATGGAGAAGTTCCAACGGCGGCATCAAATTCAATTTCTCAAAATACAGAGAGGTATCATGCTCTGCTCAAATGTACATGAGTGGCGCACATACACTCGTCTGGTGACGAGTAGAATGCGATAAACTATGGAACATCTTTCTAAACCCAATATGGTGGATCCCCAAGATGGCGGAATATCTGTTTCTTCACAACTCCCGTGACATGAGTATCAAATGAAAAGGTTTGAGAGTGAAATGCGACAAATTTATTATTATTTATTATAAACCCCCCCCACCCCACCACACCCGCTCTATTATTACAAAAATTGATAAAATAAAATTGAGATTTTCACTTGAGATTTGGTACACGTATGTATTATAACGACATCCGAAACTAGATTATATTTTGCGATGATCCCGTTGAAGGGATGGAAGGTAATTAGTGGTTAACAGGGAAAAATAAGTAAAGCAAGCTGGTAAGAGTACAGATACTTGGGATTTGGTGTACATGCAAGAAGCCAATGTCTCAGATTTCAACCTTCATTCCCCTATTAAAAGTGGTTGATAAAACAAAATTCAGATATTCACTGGAAAGTTAGTATTATTGTATTGATTGAGATGATTCCGTTAAAGGGGTGGAGCGTGGTAAGTTGTGAATGGGGGAAAATAAGTAGAGCAAGCTAATAGTTCAGAAACTTAATTTTTGACGTATGTGATATAAACTAATGCCTCAATTTTTTTATGACGTCTGCCCCAAATGTTATTAGAATTCTATTACCAATAATTTCCACACACTAGAGTGCAAATATAGTCAATATGTTTCCTTAAAAGTGACGGATGGAAAATCTGGATGTGGAAGTAGTGATTCCTAAGGCAGCGGCTTTTTTCGTTTGCTGTGCATTTTTCAGTATTACATCCATTTACAGGGATAATAATACCAGTACAGACATTTCGTACAGTCTAAATGCAATACAACACACGAAAATGAAATTACAATCGTATGATCAGAAAATATGTGGTCAACTAGATTCAATTTCATACAGGATATTATATTTTGCAATAAATATTCGTTATGTAAAATTTGCATATTCTGTGTAATGACGGCTTTCAGCGAAACTCTAAAATCTTTGTCATTTTTTCTTATTCCCGCACAAACAGTAACATTTTTAAAACACGTTCACTTCGAGGTTACTTACTAACGACTAATTAGTTTCTTTCTTAACGCAAAGAAACATAATATGCCTTATTCATTCGTTGTTTATCTTACTGCTTGCAATGCCATACACGTTTAACTGTGTGTCTTATGTACATATGAGCATTGGTAATAATTCCCTACATGTCAATAAACCGCTAGTTTTTTTTAGCATTTATTTAATAGCAGTTACTCGCTTGATCTTTAAAGAGTTGTAGAATGTCATGTTGAAAGACAACCATATGCTGCGGTGTAGAATCCTGTGCTTATTGTAAGTACATGGTGTATCTATGAATACGTGGCAGGTATATTTAAATCGATAGATGTCAGATTTAACGTCGAAAAATGTTAAAAACTTTTGACTATATTCCACCACGGTTATTTTTTGTTTACACTAATAGACCTATAGTACAGGCAATGAAGACAAAATTTTGTAAAAACCCAGGAAGAATTAATAAAAGGATAATCTTCGGGATTTAAGTAGGTAATAACCTGTAGAACAAAATGACGCATTCTTTGCACTTCCAAGTTCCGGGAAAATTTGGAAAAATGTTTGTTTCTCGGTTTTTCTGCTCTAGCGGGTAAAATAATGAAAATAGAGAAAAAAGTTTTCAACAGTTGTAGCTCGTCTCTTTCTCTACAAAAAAGGTCTTTACAAATGTTTGTCTTACTTAAGCTGTTTAGGAGATAAATCCAGTTTTCCACTTATATTTTTGAGCAGCTCCGGAATGCGCGGAAAATGAGAATTCTCCGGGAGTTTCGTAGGACCGGACACATCAATCGATAATTCTTATTATTCAAAGCCGCTAAAAAATGAAAGTAACATAAAATGTAGAGAAAAGTCTTAGCTTTAATGTGGAACTAATCACAAAATTCATACAAATTTTCAACATAGAAAAAAAGTGTTAGAAGATGGCTCAGTAAACTTTATACAGTTGATTTATTCATATCTTTGAGTTTTATGCACCCTACCTATTTCTCCCATAACAATGGGTACTTTTTCACTGCATGGATTCGATTCCACGCACTTTAACTTATATTTCGTGAAAATCTCATTGAAGAACGTTAATAAACAAATAAGTTGTATATATTTTACTGTATAATTGTGCATTTCCTGATCGTGTGTGAGTAACGTAGACAAATTCAAAAAGTACTGCACTCATTTAAAAAACTTCATTTTTAAGAATTTATTTTATTGTACTTATAGTATGAAAATTAAGACTGTGCTAGTATTATTAATTAAGGTATAGCTAATTGAAATCCAAAATTTGGAGGTGACTGATCGATGAGAAATATACCCTCTACTTTGATCGCAAGAGATATTTTTCCAACAAAAGTAATTGCAATATAATGTTAATTGGATTAATATAGCATTATATAAGAATATATTAGCAAAATGATTATCATTCTAAGGACTCCCGGCAAAGATATGAATAGATCCGTGGATCAACTGTACAAAGATTACCAAGCCATCTTCTAACACATTTTCTCTATGATACATTTTTTTATGAATTTTGTGATTAGTTCCACATTAAAACTGAGACTTTTCTCTATATTTTATGTAATTTTCATTTTTTTGGGGGGCACTGAATAGTGAGAATTATCGATCGATGAGCCCGGTCGTAAGAAACTCCTGGAGAATTCCCATTTCTCGCGCATTTCGAAGCAGCTCAAAACTATAAGTGGAAAACGTGATTTATCTTCTAAATGGCTTAAGTAAGACACAAATTTGTAAAGACCTTTTTTGCAGAGCAGGAGACGAGCTACAACTTTTGTTGAAAACTTTTTTCTCTGTTTTCATTATTTTGGTCGCTAGAGCAAAAAAAAATACCGAAAATCAAAAAGTTTTTCGAAATTTTTTTGAGTTTTCAAGGAACTTGGAAGTGCAAAGAAAGCATCATCTCATTCTCCAGGTTATTACCTACTTAAATCCCGGAGATGATCTTATTATTAATTTTTGTCACCCTAAATGGCTAAATTGCCTGTACTACTATTAATAATCAGAATTAAAGAAAATACTCATTCAATTTTTTTAATAGTAATAATAGTAAGAAGTTTCTATAAACAATTAAAAATACAACAAAAAGAAACGGCAAAAAAACAGAATGTAAATGAAACTAGATGTAAACGTTATAGTCTAGCCAGCGTGCAGTTACCTGACACATTTGTATCAGCTAAAGACAAGATTAATCCTTTGCCTCAAAGCATGGCAGACAAAAAAAGTGATTTGAGAGAATTTTTCTTAGTGGTCCAAACTTAATTCATAAATTAAATTATGTATTTAAGAAGTCGACTTGATTTGTGCTAATCGTGGTTTACAAGTAGACAGCTTACAGATTCAAAATAGACCTCCACTAATCGGGATGTATTTCGATAATACTTTTCTAACTACTAAGTGGTAATTAATCGATAACAGAGAAATCGGCTTAATACTTGGAATTCTAGTTCGGTCGGCGACGGAGGCAGGCACGTTTTTAAGAGTCTCCTACAAAAGCTCGAATAAAATCAGTTAAATCTATGAGAAATCATGCGAAATTGTTTTGAATTAAAGTGTGGACCATTCTACATTAATTGATATTAATTAGCATAAGTCTGGCTATTTCATTTAGCTTATATTTGATATTTGATTTTAGTATCACTAGAAGCATATATAAACAGCTTGATAAAGGGATAAAGACATCTGGTAACATAATATAATTCTGCTAAAAGAAAGTAAACACGTGCAATCGGACCAACCCAGTGCTAGATACTAAAAGGGGCCATGTCATAAGCTCATAAATTACCCTGCAACAACAAACTATAGGGACGCACCAGTGACAAATATATGAAATAAAGTGCAAGAAATCAACCCAAAAAGCGCAATTCAGGGGATTACAGAAAGCTAAGCTGTATTAATTTCATTTAATGTATTAACTTAATGTATTGACTTAATTTATTAAATTGTTATTATATTCATTTATCAAAATATAGCTTTAAATAGTCGAGGGTCGGACGGAAATCAAAATAGTTGGTGTCTGTTGGATATACACATACAGGGCGTTTCAAATGTCCTAGATCTCTCTTTTTTTGCTTTTCGAAATTTTGAGTTTTGCATTACCTTGGCAGATCGGTATACATGGTGTCTTCAGGTGTTCTCTCGGGGCTCATTTCTTTGCTTTTGCAGATTTTATTTTTCTTTTTCGCATTACCTTGACAGATGCGGTATACAGGGTGTCTTCAAATGTTCTCTAGGGGCCCTCCTTGCACTTCCAGTGTAAACTGCTTTTTACCTATGGAACCGTTAATAAATAAAATCTTTTTGCAGCGAGCTGATTTATGTCTTGGCAAGCGGACGCGGATTTCTGATGAAACATATGAAACCAACTCTGGACACAAGGCGACAGGAAGAGATACGCGCTGATAGACTCGGAAACAGAAGAAACAGAAGACTCAGAAGAAGAATTAAAAGAAGCATGGAAACTTAAGAGAAGCATCCAAACGCCTACACTCCCCATCCGATGATGATAGATGAAAACTTAAAAGAAGCATGGAAACATAAAAAAAGCATCTCACAAATAGCATCCAGCATATGCAGCCGGTCCGGCGGTATATAAAACATCCAGATTGGATGCCGGAATCGGCAGTAATGTCCACCTTATGCAGGTAAATCAAGCAATCAACAGAGAGAGCGGCTTAATACTTCTTTACCGTAACCAGTGATATAGCTAGCAGGTTTAAAATATCTGTCTCTGGAGTTCCACAAACCCGGATGTATACCAATCGTATTTTTGTTTTACCTAAATGGTAAGTAATCGTTCGTACAAATACTTGCACCAATTGACATTTCGAGTCATTTAGTGAAGTTTATGCCACTAATAAATTAGCTCAAATCACTTTTGTTATCTGCCATGCTATAAAGATAGGATTAACTAGAGTCTTCGCCTAGTTAACACTAATTTTCTATCCAAATTTCAATATAATCAGAGTTAAGTTTTTCGTATATCAAAAGACGTGACCGACGAACGAAGATATGAACAGACAGACAGATGGATGGACATTTTGAAAGTTGTTCAGAATTTGATCAGCGATACGAACCGTTTTTTCTCTACGAGCGATATATCGGTTTTAGAAATGTGCCTATCAAATGCAATATACTCTTCGTTTTGTATTTGCGGAAAGTATGCATATTCGTATCTAGCTGATACGAATATGTCAGGCAATTGCACGCTGGCTGCTATACGATTAGACCTGGAGAGATTTGCTGATATGAAAAATTTTTAGAAAGTAAATATTAATGTTCCTTGCTCATCATTAGATGGCGAATTTGGTTTACATAACATCTACATAGAAATAACTGCAATAATACCTCAACCTATTCTTGAATTTCGCAATTTAAAATGTGAGCAACTGACGTATAAAAATAGGACCTTGGGGTACTTCCATGGCAACATCTAAGGATATGGAAAAATTGCCACCCAATTTAAGATCTTAATGTCCATTTATTAAGTTTTTCTTTATTATTATTTCTATATTAGCAAATCTTACTATAATTTAAATATTTTTCTATCATTATAAACTTTCTTCACACATCTCTAATTAGTTTGTATTTAACCCTCATACATAATTTAATAATACCAAAGTGTTATAACAGAAATAGTAGATTTTTAGTGTATATTTGACAATTATCAATTATTTATCCAGACGCTAAACATTTAATTTTACAATTATTGTCCTGTCAAAAGAATTTATTGTTAGTCTCAACAATGTTGTTATCATTTTTCTCACTTCATACTTATTGGTATTTGATATTCCTCTTGAACTTTGCTTCAAAATAACATATCCTAGTCATAATGATGTTTAAAGGTGAGCAAGGAACGATTAAAATATTGTTTTCATTATCTACGTAAACTTATTTACCTTTCAATGAAGTAATAAATACTGTATTGCGTGTAAATATGTATTAATTTTGATATTCTAGTTACTATGCTATCAAAATAAGTATTTTTATTTAATAATTCAATAATATTTTTTTTCTTCAAACGTCAGGAAAATATGATATTTCATGATATTAAAGTTTGACAGTTTAGACGGCTGAGCGGAGGTAAAAGTACTTTTTTTTCTACCGACCAGAAAACACACCCTTCCTGGGAAAAGTAATATTTCCCGGGCTAGACCGAAAAGTGGCCATCAGAAATCGACGAAAGCTTTTCCGATCCCTGTTATTCTCTTTTCCGATCCATGAAGGTAAAAAATGCTTCCAGTTTTCGGTATTTGTGGCTTTGCTTTCTTGTTGCTATGGAAACGAAGTTGTGTTAATCTTTATTAGGAGAATACAGGTTTTTCAATTCCCTCAGTCTGTCTGTCGGTCTGTCTGTCCGTCTGTCTGTTGGCCTGTTGCCTGGTGCATTAACTAAAAAACGGCATGGCGGAGAACAATCAAGGGGAAGGTAAAGGGAATAATGGAAAATGTTTTTTTTTTCGCTCAAATTTAAAATCACGTTTCGTGACAATCTAAACCTATAAAAAAAAAATTTGGAAATTAAAAAAAAAAAAATTGGTGAAGGTATTTACACAGAACTTCCCTCTTTATTTATACAGGGTGGTAGTGGTCAAATTTTTTTTACAAAATTTTCAAAAGCATTTTTTTCTGAAATAGGCTTAAAATGTCATGAAACGTGGAAATTTTAAATTTGACCAAAAAAAATTTTTTTCACCATCTTCTAGATATAGTAAATTTTCAAAACATTTTTCCCTTTGACATTTTTTATTCTGAAATAGGTTTAGAATGTCACGAAACGTGGAAATTTTAAATTTGAGCACAACAAATTTTTTCCATCATATATTCTACAGCAAAAAATGTTTAAGAAACTTTTCTTTCACAAAATTTTCGAATTTTTCTTTTTGAAAAAACATTTGGAAACATAGAAGTTTTAAATTTGAGCGAAAAAAAAATCCCATCTTTCTTCTGTTAAAAAAAATTTCAGTTTTGAAAAATTTGTTTTTTCTAAAATAGGTTTAGCATGTCATGAAACGTAGGAATTTTATATTTGGGGGAATTTTTTTTTCATTATCTATTCGCTTTGGACGGTCCACCCTGTATATTTTCCAGTGAAAGCCTAACCATTTCTTCGCTGGCAGTAGTGTCAGCTACCTACCAAATTTGACTATTATCCGTCAAGTACCTAGTTTTTTAGGTAATGCACCAACAGACAGACAGACCGACAGACAGACTGACGGAATTGAGAAACCTATATTTTCGTAATCCACATAATCTGAAACGTGAAAATCCGAAAAAATCTCGGAAGGTGATTTTTTGTCGAATACTATACCTACTTCCCTTCGGTATGCGAGGGAAGTAAAAATTGAAATTTTGATAATTTTGAAATATTTATATAAAATGTGTGATGGAAAGAATTTTTTTAGGCTCAAATTTAAAATTACCACGTTTCGTGACATTCTAAACATATTTCAAATAAAAAATTGTTTTAAAATTAAAAAAGAAAAATCTGAAGTTTTTTATAAAATGCGTGACGGAAAAAAAATTTTTTTGTCAAATTTGGAATTACCAGAAATAGGTTTAGAATGTAATGAACATTCTAAACCTATTTCTACAATAAAAAAATTTTAAATTAAAAAAAAATTAAAGTCTTTTTCACCCACCTAGATGATGGAAAAAAGTTATCAGATTTTCTCTGTAGGTAATAATAAAGCTAACTACATTGCGATTATTAATCTCATGTTATTTCTTAAGGTGGCCATTCCCTAGAAAAAGACATCCGATAGGAAAATATTTATTATTTTTGGCCATAACTTTTTTTTCTTAATACGTATATTTAAAAACTATAAGAGTACCTAAGTAGAACCATAACAAGACTATTAGTATGAATGTTTACACAATTATGTCAGTGGCTTGCAAAATAGCTCGATTTAAATTTAAAAATTATGTTAATCTTCCTATTTCGTAGTTTTAAATCTAGCTATTTTGCAAACCACTGAAATTATTGAGTGAAAATTCATAGTAATAGTCTTATTATAGTTCTACTTAGGTACTCTTATAGTTTTTTTAAATATACGTACTAAGAAAAAACAGTTATGAGCAAAAATAATAAATATTTCCCTATGGAATGTCTCTTTCTAGGGAATGGTCACCTTAATTAATAATTTCTTAGAATGGCTGTCCTGTATGAACAAAGAGGGAAGTTCTCTGTAAATACCTTTACCGATTTTTTTTATAGCTAATCGGCGTTTAAGGAAAAAATAGCACGTTTTATTCGGTGTATAAGCCGCTTGTTCTGACTCGTCTGTTATTGCCTAATTACCTACAAACTCATCACAAAAGTATCACTTTTACTCCTAATAAAGTATACTATTATTCATATATCACCTTAATACTGCAGTAACATTAAAGTATCCTCACTTTTAAACAACTCCACAACATAACGTTAACGTTTTCAATGATAATAATTCACTTATTCAACCTGTTTGGATATTTTTGTACCATAGATCATTAAAACCTAGTTTAGTTTGTAGCAAGGATAGTTTATGAGAGGATAAGCAATTTCGTATGGAAAATTCAGTAGAGGAACTATGTAATATCTTTTGAAAGTGGGGGGAATAAAGTGAGGGCCTGGACTTTAGAATGTGACACATATTAATTTCAAATATTTTGTTTAATAATCTCATTTAATGTTAATATATTTTCAACCAACTTTAAAATTCGACCTATATGTTTGTTTTTTTTATATTTGTTTAACGGTTACCTTGATTTATTAACCGTTCCACAGGTAAATATCTATTTACAATGTAGTTGCTGTGAAGGGTCCTACCTCGCGGTAACAAAATTTTTTTGCGCGTTATTAGAAAAAATAGGACCGAAGGGATAGTTGGCTCACCCTGTATGTCGTTTCTTTGAGACAATCGGTTCCAATTTCCGCCTTCCAAATTAATAGTAAAATATTATGTTTTGAATCAATAAAACGAGCTGATCAAAATTAAGGTGGTAAAGATCAGATGGAAAGATAGAATAGAATAGTATCAATTAAATCAGATAAAATAAAATAAATTAATTTATAGCTTATCTGTCCTTCTGCAGCATCTTGTGATTGCTGTTTTATTTTATTTCGTTTCCTTTTCTTTCTTGGGTTGAGTTGACTTTGTCCATTTAAAAACTTTCCACTGTATACAATTATTTTAGGTCACAACACAGCTACATTGCTTTGTAAACAAACATATGTGCCTCATTTTGACACTGACTATGCTATTATTTATTGCCCTGAACCAGTTAAAAACTATTTTGTTGGGTCGTCTAGAGTGTACGTACTGACACTGCACTTCGCTTGAGCTATAATTAGGTATTTTCGGAGTAGGTGATACTGACTGATGTCAAAAGTTAAAGATTCAAAGTTGCGAATCCAACAGGGCTGCCGTAGATGTATGACTTTTGCAGATTTACATGAAATTGGACCAATAAAAAGGGTTAAAACATGTTTTCAATAAAAATGAAGCACCTTTATAAATGCGTAAAACAAGCTAGTAAGAAGTTAGAAACTTCGAATTTGGCACCCCCACTCCATTATTAAAGCAATTAACAAAATAATATTGAGATATTTACTTGAAATTTGGTACTTATGTATTATAATGACATCTGGAACTTTATAATATCTTGAGCTGATTCTGGTTGGGTATAAATAGGGGAAAATAGGTGAAAATAAACAAAGCAAGCTAATAAGAGTCCAGAAACTTGAGATTTGGTGTATACATATACACCAAGGCCTCAAAGTTATTATGACATCTGCCACCTCACAGTTTTTATGATTCCCACCTACCACCTCCAATATCCTCATTTCATTATTAGAGTAGTTAACAAAAAGTACAATTAAATTTTAGTGCATATGCGAATAATAGTTCTCAAAACAATTTTTGGCATCAGCCATTACCACCTTAGGGTAGATGTTTTGAAATTTTATATTTATTGGAAATCCACGAGCAATTATTTCCACATACTGAAGCGCAAATTTAGTGTTCTTTTCGTTCAAAAAGACTTGAATGGGGAATCTAGATGTGGAAGTAGTAACTCCTGAGGCCGCGATTTTTTCGTTTTTGTTTATTATTCACATTTTTCTGACGTGTCAGGAACCACAGCTTACTTTTTTAAACAACCAGTATAATTATTAATACTATTACTTCAGTATATACATAGTAACAAGATATCTTGATAAGCAATTTGCTGTTATATTTTAAATGGTATGTCTTTTTGCACCATTTTAATTTCATGCTACTAGGTACTTATCCAATTATATTTGCAATTAGATGTTTAAATTCAGTCTACTGAAATGTACTTGTTCCATAATTTTCAAACCTACTTAATAGTAGGTAGGAAGTATGCAATTCTGTTTCCACCTTTAACCTTTATTTAAATTTGTAGTAATTGCAGTTTATCAGTAGCTGTTCGTGAGAAAAGAACGGTCACACCTTATGCGTTTATTTAGGTAATGAATTGTTTTAATCTTGGCAGAATTCCACGATTTAATGCATTTTGAAACATCTTATTATCAAAAAAAGTACCGTTTCAAGTTCAATTGGCATATTCCAAAAATGTTCTTGCATTCTGGTCCTAGAACTTTCGGAGTTAAACGTATTTTACAAGGACTATAAGGTTTAATTAACTGGACAACGGAGATGCGACGGTGTAATTTTAATTTGTAATTTTCAGTGAATGTTTTTTTTTACGGAGTTTTGACTCTTTTCGATATTTGTTCATATATATACTTCTACATTACCAAAAATAATGTGATAATTCGAACATGCCTTTTAGGCACGTTAATATATTTCGAACGTTTTAGACGTCTAAATGTTTCACAGTTTTTTTAATTTTATCAGGCCCTATCCTGCCTAAACCGTGCGCCCTGGTTTAAAAATCGTACGAGTTGCTGCTCAATTGTGTAGATGTATACCAACTGAAGTGATGCTCCTTTGTACTTGCACGTTTAGGCTAAATATAGACGAAATTAATTTACCACAATTAAAACACATGTCGTACATAATTTATTCAATAATTTTCTCATGTAAATTAGTAACCAACCATTTTTTTTTCCATTTTAATATTTTATTAATCATTAATGATTTACATATTGTAAGCTTAAAATAGGATATTTCATGTTTACAATGTGAAATAAACATCATTTTATAATTTATAATATAAATACATAAAACGATGCTGCCAGATGGTATGGCTGGGGACCTATTCATAAAAGCTTATCAAAATTTATAGCTGCTATCAATAAAATATTTCTTATAATTTATATTTATTATCTTTAATTTTTTTACTAAGTGTATCAAGATAATGGCTTTTTAGTTAGGTTTCAGCGGTGCGGAACTTAAATAATCTTTTTGGTTTATGTAGGAAAAAGAATTTATAAAAACCTACTTAATAATTGTCATATGATAAAACTGTGGTTTTCAAATATGGACATATATTTTATAAATACATAATTTTATGTAATCGACAGGTCAGGGGGCATAGAAGTTTATTAGGGATTGTTAGGGTTTTTGTCTGTATGTATTGTGTATTTGTGTGTATGTGTGTTGTCGGGAGTAACCAACCGCATGCCATGATAATTGTGAGAAATTTGTTTTTAATGAAAATTGTTATTTGACTGATGGCTTTTCTGCACATCTATGAAACGGTTAATTAAAAAAATTATGTACTTGCTGCATATTGTTTTAATTTTAAATGTTCACAACAATGAGACATTTGTATAAATATAGCCTAGTCAACAGGAACCAAATAACGGACTTCCGAAAAATAAACCTGTGATTTTTAAAACTTGGTAGTTTAGCAATTTGATACTTTGAATAGCGTATTAAGTTTACGACCTCAAAACAAAGTGACAAAATGCCGCCAAAAATAAGCTTCTTGACAACAGCATTTTTCCACTTATTATTTATAAGATTTTTTCCAGATTAAAAATAGTTACTACAAAAGTTTCAGAGTATTATAATCCTCACAAATGTCTAAAACGATTTTCTTATTTAAAAAACTGACAGATCTATACTTAAATAAATTAAAATATTTCTTAAGTTGCATAAACTGTCTTCCATCCGAGATTGTACTAATTGCGTGTTAATAAGATTACATCTATACTCGTTGCTACACTACTATAATTTATAGGATAGTAGACCGAGTAAGGGAGTACAACTTAAATTTAAAGATTACACAGGTTTACAAAAAAGAGATTGTGATTCCTTATATATTTATGCGTGCTGAAACTGAGTTTTCAATTAAAAAAAAATTGTACCGCGTAAATGTCGAATAAATTCCGGTTTCTATTGCCAAAAGACGGTTTTGACAGTAAAAACCGGGATTTACTCGAAAACTACGCAGAATAAAAATTTTTAAATTGAAAATTCGCTTTCAGCACCCAAAAATACATAAGGCATTATTAAGTTTAGTCTTTGGAACGGACATTTCTTTTTGTGTAGATCTCTGCACAGAAGTCTGCGAGTACAAAAAAATTGTTCCGTTCCGAAGACTAAACCTATCAAAATACATAAGGAATCATGGCCTCTAGATCGCCAGATCACAGCCTTTTTTTGTAAACCTGTATTATATGTGGTATGCCAGAAATAGCAAATTAATTGTTTTATATTTATTAATATTTAACGTCATTCTGGTTACTTAACACCGTTTCTGTAGTACCTCCAAATTCAAGGGTGGTGGGGAGACGAAAAATATTATAAAAAACCTGAAGCCTTCGCTTCTAATACACCAAATCCCAAATTTATGTATTCTGACTAGCTTATTTTCCCCTATTTACCCCTATTTAACTCCAGCCCTTCAACGGAATCATCTCAAAATATAATCTAGTTCCAGACGTCCTTAATTACATATGTGTACCAAATTATTTTTGGATGGAAAAATCAGAAAACATTTTTTTATGCCTACTAACAATAATAAGTCGATTTTACCCTAAATGGATGATCCCCTCTAGCCCCCCTAGCCCCCCTAACTCCTGAATAAAGCATCACTTGCTAACAGGGGAGATATATCGCTTTCAAACTTACATTTTCTTGATAAAATACCAAACTACCACACTAACTACCTTTTAATTGTATCCGCTCTCTCAGGAGATCTTTTCATTTCTTATGATCATCTAGATTTTTTTTCGGCTGGAGGGGGTAAATGTGGAAATGGTTCATTGAGGGCTAAATGCATTTGATATTGCGAGCAGAATAAATGTGATATGATATTTCCTGCAAATGAATAATAGTAAAACCACTCTATCCACCCCCGGGGGGGGGGGTAAAAAGGGAAGGGGTAAAAGGGGAAAAATGATAAATGAGAGCGGATACAGTTAAAAGGGAGAGAACGCTGTTAGCAAGTGATGGCATATTCAGAATTGAGGGTAGAGCTAGGGGTTTAGGGTTAAATCGACTGATTATTGTTAACAGACTTTAAAAAAATGTTTTCTGATTTTTTCATCCAAAAATAATTTGGGGCTAAAACCACCCAAATCGACCCTCCTCTTTTCAAGTGAATATCTTAATTTTATTTTATCAACCCCTTTAATAATGGAGAAGGGGTAGTTAGAGTTATGAAAAATATTATAAAAAAATCTGAGGTCTTGGCTTCTAGCATATACACCAAATCCCAACTTCCTGCGCTCTTACCTGCTTGCTTTACTTATTTTCCGCTATTAACCCATATTTAACCCCCAACCCTTCAATCATCTGAAAGTGTAATATAGTTCCAAATGTGGTTATAATACATACGTGTACCAAATTTCATGTGAATATCACATTTTCATTTTATTAAACCCTTTAACGATGGAGAGGAGGTGGTGGGGGGGAGTAGTTGAAAATATTATAAAAAATCGGAGGTCTTGGCATCTAGAATATACACCAAATTCCAAGTTACTATACTCTTACCAGCTTACTTCACTTATTTTTCATTTTTTACCCCTTACCTATTTAACCCCCAACCCTTCATCGGAATTGGCGCAAAAAATAATCAAGTTCCAGATCTAGTCATGATACATATGGGTACCAAATATCAAGTCAATATCTTAAACAGTTGTTGCGCACGTGCGCACAAAAAAGTTACAAACTGACAGATAGACAGACCGACAAACAGACCGATCGACAGAAAGATCGACAGAATTTTTTTCGCTCAAATTTTAAATCTCGACTTTCTATGACGTTCTAAGCATATTTCAACAAAAAAAAGATGTTTTTTTACGATTTTTACTATACTTCCACTCCACTACGCGGAAGTGGAAGTAATATGCCTTTTACAATTGATGTGATTAATCATACCAAGCGAATATTTTTTTGTCGACACTTACCTCTAAGGTTTTAAATTATAACATCAGATTCAATATCAGCCACTATGAAAATACCTAACTACCAATTTTAATTTAAACGAGAGTTACTGCTGGCGTTTTGTCCAAATTCTAGAATAGATAAACTTTTTTCTGATTTTTGCTTATATTATATTAAACATAGTTCGACGATACTAATATGAAACCACCGCCGAGCTAGAGTGACCCATTTAAAAGCGGGGCACCGTTATAACTTTTTTCTTTTTTGTCCCACTTAAACCAGATTTTACCAAAAGATAGAACAAATTAGGATCTACTTATGACCAAAAAAACATTCCTGTCTTACAAATGCAAAGCCACCTGCGGTACCAAAATAAATGGAAAAAATAGATCAATCATATTAGGCATTTCTTTATCGAAAAACTTTATTAATGAAAGTTGTTCAGAATTGTCCAAAAACCTAGGGTCCAATATTTCAGCAATATTAAAGACTATTGACTATTGAAATTTTGTTTAAAACAATGTCCGAAAATATCATTTTAATTGTTTTTTTTTTCTTTAGAAAATTGTGCTATGACAATTTTATTCGAAATTAAACGTAAGCTGCCACGTAGTTGTCAAGTGATTTGTATTCTTTTTTTTTAATTTTGTCGACATTTTGGACTTCAAAAACAAAATTCAATATTTTTTGATATTGGTGAAATTTTGGACTCTAGGTTTTTGGACAATTCTGAACACCTTTCAGTGATAAAGTTTTTCGATAAAAAAATGGTGATTTCTTTATTTTTTCCATTTATTTTGGTACCGCAGCTGGCTTGTGGTCATAAGTAGATCCTATTTTGTTCTATCTTTTGGTAAACTTTGTTTCAAGTCGGACAAAAAAGAAAAAACTTATAAAGGTGTTCCGCTTTTAAATGGGTTACTCTGTATATTCTATAATTTGCAAAATTCCTTAAACCGTCAGTATTTCTTATTTTTCTACTAGCACTTATTGCTCATTAGAAATGTGGAGAATGTATAAAAACCTTCTTTGGTTTTCATCCTCATTTAAATGACTTGATGTTATTGCAGCCATGCTTTGTGGCAGTTATACGCTGTTTAGTGATTAACAAATATATTGACAATTTGGTTCGGCAAATCAAGTCTCGTCCATATAACTCACTTTTCCTGAATGATGTAAAGAAGACGTCTAAATATTTACTAAATAACAATAATAAATAGCTAGTATAGAAGGAAAGGAAGCGTTTATGCTATTTTAATACATGCGCTCCATTTTATTTGAGTATAATTCTGAAACAATCGTTTTTGCAAAAAAATAAAACAAAATTTGCAGAGCATTTACCACTGCAATCTTCATAACTGTTTTTGGTCTACAAGATATTGGAAGAATATATGTTATCTAGAATCTACTTTTCAGCGTCATTTGATTAGTGTGATGGTCCCAGCAGCATCAGCGATATGTGGTGATTTTCAGTTTCAAAAATCCTCGAAATTTTCACACGTAAAACTACCCAATGCTTGAGCCAATATGCGCAATCATTTATAGTACTGAAATTGACATTATACGATCCTCCTTTTAAATCACCTTCTAAATAAATAAAACTTTTGTTAAATCATTGCTCCACAAATAAAGAACTAACATAGGTCCTAACTGCTATAATTCTTGAAATTGTCGTGTTACTTCACAACAACTGAATACTAAAGTAATATCCCTTTTCGCAAAATTCCTCAGCACAGTTCTGTGAGGCAAAAGCTTTGTTAATAACTTAAGCAAACAAGATGCAGGTAAATTTTATTATGAGTAATTATCAGTTCTCACAGGAAAAAATGGATCCCGTAAACTTGTATAACACCTACAGGTGATCTTTTGATCCTTTGTCACGTTGGAATTTTAATACCCATTCATTTCACAAACTTCCTTTTTTCCCTTATATTCTTTTCAAGGTGATATACCGTTTAGTCTGTTGTTAATTTTACGAAGGTGACGAATTATAACCATTGAATTATATTCATACGTTAACAACGGCTCAGTCTGGTTCATTTGTAATTCATAGCTGCGAATATGTAGGTGTTAGTTTGACCCTTTTAATAGATCAAGTGAATCACCATATTTTTATACGGTTTCAAAATTATACGATTGTCTTGATATGAATACAATTCTTATGATTGATTAATGAGTTTTTCATTATAGGATATAGAAACCTACAATATGTTTAGAAAAATACTTAACGAACAAATGAATGTGTTTAAATAAAATATATACGGTGTGTCTCACTTAAGAGAGTAACAGCGTAATGATTCTTTTGTTTTTTGTGAGATTTTAATGAAACTGACCTTAAAAGATAGAGGTCACCACAAAATCACCTTCCATATTTAAATACAAGGCGATACTAAATTGTATGAATAAAAATAAAAAATCATAGTAGGCATTTTTAATCAAAACATTTTGTTAACAAAACTTGTTCAAAATCATTCAAAAACCCTGAATCCAAAGTTAGTTAAATTCTGCAAGTTATGAACAATAACAGAAAGCCAATTGAGTCATGCATTAGGGATGATGGAGGTTTGATAGAACATGGTATTTAATACTTTTGGTTGTATATATTATTTATTTGTGTAAATTGCTTCAAAAAGATAAATTTAGAATTAATTTTTAATTAAATGCCTCAATAGGATGTTTTTCATCAAGACTTCATCTTTTTTAGAATTTAATATAATTAAAAAATAATTGGTAGGTCAAAGAACAGTAAAAAAAACCGCTGCAAAGTTTCTGTAAAGAACAACATATTGACTATAATTGCACTCTAGTATGTGGAAATGATTGGTCATAGAATTTTAATAAAATAATACTTGAGGTAGATGTCATAAAATAATTTGAGGCATTGGCTTCTAGCATATACACCAAAAATGAAATTTTTGGACTCTTGTTAGCTTATTTCACTTTTCGTATTTACCCCCCATCCCCTACCCCTTCAACGGAATCATCTCTAGCAGGTGTCATTACAATACATACGTGTACCAAATTTCAAGTGAGTATCACAAAATTATTTTATCAGCATCTTTAATAATGGAGTGGAGGTGGTGGAGGGGTTGAAAAATGTTATAAAAAATCTGTGGCCCTGGCGTCTAGTATGTACACAAAATCCCAAGTTTCTGTACTCTTATACCAGCTTGCTTTACTTTTTTCCCCTATTTACCCCTCTGTAATCTTCTACCAAATATTAAGTGAATGTATCATATTTTTGCTATATAATACTATATAGACTAATGGACTAGGCATGGCGGAAAGGTTGAAAGATGTTATAGAAAAATCTGAGGCCTTGGCTACTAATATATACACCAAATCCCAACTTCTGTACTCTTACTAGCTTGCTTTACTTATTTCCCCCTATTTATCCTTACTTAACCCCCAACCCTTCAACGGAATCATTTCAAAATATAATCTAGTTCCAGATGTCGTCATAATACATACTTACCCCTTTAAAAATGGAGCGGGGGTGCTGGGTAGGGAGTGAATCATATTATAATAAAATCTGAGGTCTTGGCTTCTAGCATGTATACCAAATTTTAAATTTCTCTACTTTTACCAGCTTGCATTACTTATTTTCCCTTAATTACCCAATTTTACCCCCAACCCTTCACCGGCGCAAAATATAATCTAGTTCCATATCTCGTATGTGTCCCAAATTTCAAGTCCATATCTTAAACCATTCCTGAGAGAACGTGCGCAGAAAAAAGTTACAAGCCGACAGACAGACAAAAATATTTTACGCTCGAATTTAGAATCTCAACGTTTTATAATATTTTAAGAACATTTCAACAAAAGACATTTTTTTAAAAATTTTTTACATTTACTATACTGCCACTCCAATACGTGAATGAAACTTATACATATATCTCCAACTGATTCAGTACTGGGTGATCTTTACTCCATTGATATTACCTCGTGCTAATTTCTGTCAGGTTATCTCAAAAACAATGCCTATAATCTGTCACATATTGTAGAAGAACATAAAAATACAATAAATTGTGTTGCGGAAAATATTACAAAAACCAATTTCTTTACACATTTACAGGGCGGTATTCAGATGAATGGTGCATATATAGACAATATTAGCATATCTATATTTTTGTCTATTTATCTTTTTTTAAACAATGATCTGGTAAATTCTTTAATGAAAGCTTTATACTTAAATAACACGATTTTAAAAAACATTTAAAATTTTTAAAACAAGAAATGAACCAATTATTCTAATACTAGATATGTTGAAATATATGTTTTAATCGATATAGTTTGGTCTATGTTGATTTAATTATATCAAGAAATAATTGACAACTTCTTTTTTCAAAATATCTTTGCTAACTTTTTGTAATGCTCAAAATATTAAATTTAATTTTATGGCAACAAAGAAAGTTCAAATTGAAGAATACTCTTTCTCTTACCTTAGGAAATACCTCATCGAGGACATCGACATTAGATTCTAATCCTTCGTTCCAAATGTCCACACCCAAATTTTTAAAATTTCCTTGTAGAAATGCGTTGGTAATGAACATTTGAAGGATAACATGCAAAAGATTAAGTACTTCACAGAAAATCAACTTAAGAGACCATGTTCGGTTAATGTAGACCCTTGTCAGGAAAGCTTCTCTAATATGTCTAATCTTTTCCTCCCTAAAATCAAAAATAATAGTAAATAAAGTTACACTCATTCAAGATCATCGACTTAACTAATACAAAAATCTTAAAATAAAATGTTCGAAAAATGTAATAAAAGAGCATAGTTGCAAATTTAAAGAAACATATTCAAGATCATCAGTCACAGAGAAGATTTGTCACAAAACGAAAACTTACCTATCCATACGGGACGGAATTTTGTTATCTCGCACGGAGATCTCTTTATCTCCCAAAGAGAAAGCACCTAATTTTAAACCGTCTACTAAGTACTTGAGTCGTCCTCCTAAAAGAAAAAAGAAAAAATATTACTGGATGCAATCGGACCTCAAAAGTACATTACATCTTCAGTCACTGTATTTACCGGAAACCATTTGGGATACATTTTGAATGGAAAACAGTTATACAGTTTACCTATTAAAACTTTATTTAAATTTTTTAAAAACAATGAAACAATTTTTTTTTTCAAAAGTATTTTAAATGATACAATACCTCTAATAACTCTAATAATTTTGTCGTAAAAATCTATACTCGAGAATATTTGAAGTCTGATTACAATTATGATATCTAAATTTCAAAATAAAAAATGGAGGATTCGATGTGGAAAATCAAAAATCACGCAAGTTCATAGAAGTATTAAAATGGAAACGAAGAAGAAGTGCGAAAAATGAACTTTATAGCCAATAAAGTCTATTTTATACTATTGCACAATTGCACATACTTTGATTCAAAATTGTACATGGCAAGACTAAATAGAAGGTATATAAAACCATTATCAGATATATAGCGAGTTCTGATCGAAAAAAAAAAACAAAGGATTCACATATTTCAGAGAAAAGTTTTGAGAAAATTATTACTTCTGATTCAAGATGGTGTACAGAATACAAGATAAGAACAAATATCGACTGTACAATTAACCATCGATAGCTAGACTGCAGAGGCTGCGATGGAGTAGAAATCTGGCGAGAATTAAGAAAATAGGCCACCCAAAGGGCCTCTATTATTAGAATTCAAAACAACAGATCAATAGGAAAACCAAAAAGTTAGATCGGATGGTAGTCCGTGAGTAGTAAAGAGCAGGAGAGGGCAGACGAGAACGGAGACAAAAATTAACAGAGGCCAAGGTTCAAATTACTCTATAGTATCATTGGGGAAAGAGAGATGGAGTTTTTAACACATTAGATTTTGCAGGTTTCGAGTTTTTTTTTTTCATTTGTACTCTACACCCTAATTATGTACTAAATTTTGCATCAAAGTCACAAGGATAACCTTCCTTTTTGTTTATTTAATTGGTAGTATATGAAAGAAAACAGTTGAGAAATTAGCTTATCCACAAAGAAACGAATTGCTCTGCTGTTTCCTTTCACATACTGCTAATTATAATGAACAAAAGAGCAAACGTCTTTAATGCTTCTTCGTCTTCTGTTTGAGATGCGATGCTGGATTATTGGCAGATTTTTCCCTTACTTGAATGTTGAACCCTAACTTTATCCCAAATTTCAAGTTCCGATGGCCAATAAAAGTACCATAAAGGTTTTTACAATGTGTCGTGTCATGTATCGAATAGTGTTGGTATAGACATTTTCACACAAAAAAATATTCTATGATTATGCCGACAGCTGACATTGTACTTGATGTACATTGTACATTACTAGAGCTATCTGATGACCATTGAAGCTTACTTATCAGTTGAATTGGAGGTACAATTACAGTAAAATTTCATTTTTTCACAAAGTCTTATAATAGAAAATAAGCCTATTCACAGAAAACATTTGACAGTAATATATGTTCACTGCAAATGATTAGCATCTTTGTTGTACTGTCTAAATGTTACATTGGTGTAGATCTTTAGCTGAAATTGTCTGGATAAATCAAGGATGAAGTCGTTTTCAGATGGAGCACAGCGTATATTGTAGTGCAATATGTAGTTCAAATATGTTGGCGGCCTTTTTACTGATTTATAGCTTCATATTTGCAGAAGAGCCAGCTTCTGTGATATTTTGCACCCACGATCGCAGACATCTATTGTAATCAACTCATAGCTGACGACTTGCAACTGTGTAAGAATTATTAGCAACTAAATTTAATGTACTGATCATGGCGCTACATCTACCTACAAATTCACTACCATCACTACCCCAGTTTGATAACCCCTCCCCTATTTCCCTCTGCTCTTGAAATGTTTAAAATTTGAAATCAAAATCCGTCCCGAGTTAGTTTGTACTTTTGTGATCATATAGTCTCATTGAAATGGGTTCAGTTTCCACTAACGCCAGAGAAAACTGACTAAAAACGAAGTACTTTGTATAAATGTTTCATCCCAATTAAACGCGCATACGACTTTACTTCTCTACAAACTATTAAGGCATTCCATTTAGTGAAACATATGCTTAAATATTAACCGAAAATAACATTAATAGGAAATTTTCCTTACCTTCCAATTTTTTCCACAATAAGTGCGTTAAGTAAAACATAATGGCTTGGCCAAATAAAACAAATGGAACCCATTGATAATAGGCATGTCTTATAATGGGTTCCGTGGAGTTCATACCATACGGACCTACACCTGGATGAGCCAAATTGCCTGAATCCAGTAATTCTGCATTCAAGTGCCTTACCTAAAAACATGTTTTTTCAATTAGTAAAAGTATATTTTACCAATCCCAGTAGCAGCTGTTTAATTTATTATTAATTTGAACAGTGTTGCAAAATAAGAAAAGGTGCTGGTGTTTTTAATGGTGTTAATACAAATTAGTTAAACAGAGAAAATCGTAGAAAACTTTTTCTGTTTGCCAGATCCTATAAAGAATATGCCATGAATTATTTGAAAATATACTGAAGTTCCATTTTTGGAAAAATTATTCCATAGTAGAATTTAATTAAAATTTTGTTTCGATTGACTTCAATACAGAAAATGGTCACATATGTATTACTTCTAGGTGCACAGCGAATAACTGTTAACTGTCAATAATAACTTTATTGGAAATTGGTAATTGCTAATACATAAATACACAAAGATAATAAAAACACAGAATATTATAAAATTACAGTAAAATTTAGGAATATAAAATATAAAAATAAGATCAATAATATAAGATCAATCAAATATGCAATATCAAAAATATTGTGAAAGATGGAAACCCTAGAGGTAAGTTTTTATTTAATATTTGAAAGAATTAATCAAATTTTAATGAGTAAAAAATGTCTGCTTATATTATTTACTTAAAAGTTAAATCAAATTTGAAATAACTGCATCAAAAAATAAATTAGTCTGTGGCCAATCTTAATTCATATTTGATAATTATTAATGACCATATTTCCATAGGGTTATTCTAAATTAACTGTAGGTATAACCAAATAATTGGTCGTTTTTAGTTAATCTTTCATAGAACAGTAATTGTCAAAAATAAATTTAAAAAATATATATTAGAAGAACAGGCAATATTACCATTACCAGGAAGAAACTCAACTAGTGGAATTTTTTAAAATCCTTTCAGATAGACTATCATACATAATAAACTGCTGGCCAATCGAACTTACACATAGAGACTTTTAGGCAAAATTGAAAGTTCAATATTTTCAACAGGAATGCAAATTTTTGAACGCGGCTTGCAAATTTTAAGAGCTAGTTTTTTTCGGATTAAGCTGCATGACGTATATTTATCGTAGGACCATAAGCTTATTATATACGGGGTGATCAATGAAGTCATGCAAAAAATCAAAAAGTTTATATGAGTGAAATTTCCGCAAAAAATTTTTTTGGTCGTTGCAATATGGTTCCTTACTAAGGTAACATCAATATCTCTAGATGGTTTTGTCAGTTTTTGGATTAAGGCTCTTAGGCCTTGTACACACTACTCAACATAAAATTTGGATATCGAAATCTTTAAAATGCTATAACTTGACATTGGATTGACGGTTCTTGATGATTTTTGCGGATTTGGAATCCTTATTTCACGTAGATTTTCTATGGTCTAAATATTTTATTTGAGGGCTGAAATTTACACATTATACCGGGTCGATAATAAGCAAAAACGTAGGGTACGACGCGCTTTAAAGTTTTTCATTATTTAAGTTTTTGGAAAAATAAATTCTCACCTCAAGTTGTTTTTATTTAATGTTCTTCTCACTGTTCTGTCCGAAACTCACACCCCAGTTTGTTGTCTCAAAGAATCATTCAGTTTTACAGAGTTCTTTGTCCACCCCCATGCCCATAATTATGATCGGGTGTAATTTCTACGCGACGCGTCAATTTCAAAGTAGACATTGGAAACACAAATTTGTTGCTATGGAAATAAAAACTGTTTTCATTATTTTAGAAATAATCTGACATATTTCAATGTTATAATTTTGTAAAGTTTAATTAATATGAGGCGTTTAACCACGGCAGAAAGGGAAAATTGCATTCGACTTCTCAACGAAGGAATGTCAAAACAGCAAGTTGCGCACATTTACAATGTCAGCCGAAAGACAATTTATAATTTGAACCGCCGCGTCGAAACTACTGGTGATCATAATTATGGGCATGGGGGTGGACATACAAAAAAAATAAACCAAAGAACCGAAAGAATTTTAATGAGAGAAACTATGCGGAATAGAACAAAGAACTCTAGAAAACTAAATGACTCTTTAAGACAACAAACTGGGGTGAAAGTTTCGGGCAGAACAGTGAGAAGAACATTAAATAAAAACAACTTGAGGTGAGATTTTTTTTTTTAAACATAACATAATGCCAAACATTTTAAATTATAGAGCCCGTCGCAGAGCAAAATGTGTGCGGTTATTACAACGTCATAGAGCGAATAGGCGGGCATGGGCAAATCGGCATGCGAATTGGGGTAATGCAGAGTGGGGCCATTGTTTATTTACTGACGAAACAAGATTTAATTTGTTTCACTCCGATGGCCGAATGTTAGTTTGGAGAAGGCCAAATCAGCGATATTTGGAGGAAAATATGGCCCCTCAAGAAGCATTTGGTGGCGGAGGTGTTACAGTGTGGGGAGGTATCATAAGAAATGGTAAAACCGAGCTATTCATTACCAACCCAACCATTAATGCTACTATTTATCAGGAGGAAATTTTGGAACCTATTGTTGTTCCTTTTGCTCGACATTACGGCCCAGAAATTCTATTGGTGGATGACAACGCTCGACCTCACAGAGCGCGAAGGATCACACAGTTTTTGCAGGCACAAAACATCAATAGGATGGACTGGCCTGCAAAGTCTCCGGATCTTAATGTCATCGAACACGTTTGGTCCTATTTAAAACTTAAAGTAAGATCTCTTGATGTACCCCCTGAAACCTTAGAAACGCTCAGTGAGGCGATTCGTGAAGAATGGGAGAATATTCCACAAGATTTTATAAATAATCTTGTGGATACTCTACCAAATCGATGTCGGCAAGTAATATTCCGAGCAGGAGGACCAACAAAATATTAGCTTCTCTTTTTTTAACTAATGTACCTGATTTTAATTAGGTAATTTTAATTTAATTTTAATTTAAGTTTAAATTAAATTAATTTTTAATTTTTTACTTAAATTTTTTTTCAGTTATTAAAAATTACCAGAATTAGAATTATAAATTTTTTAAGAATTGACTTTTGGTCGTTGTTAAGCAATGTTGTATATTGTAGAATTTAATGTAATAAACTTGTTCTTGTCGCTACGTTTTTGTTTATTATCGACCCGGTATAATGTGTAAATTTCAACCCCCAAATAAAATGCTTAGACCGTAGAAAATCTACGTGAAATAACGATTCCAAATCCGCAAAAATCATCAAGAACCGTCAATCCAATGTCAAGTTATAGCATTTTAAAAATTTCGGTATCCAAATTTTATGTTGAGTAGTGTGTAGAAGGCCTAAGGGCCTTAATCCAAAAACTGACAAAACCGTCTAGAGATATTGATGTTACCTTAGTAAGGAACCATATTGCAACGACCAAAAAAATTTTTTGCGGAAATTTCACTCATACAAACTTTTTGATTTTTTGCATGACTTCATTGGTCACCCCGTATATAATAAACTTATGGTCCTACGATAAATATACGTCATGCAGCTTAATCCGAAAAAAACTAGCTCTTAAAATTTGCAAGCCGCGTTCAAAAATTTGCATTCCTGTTGAAAATATTGAACTTTAAATTTTGCCTAAAAGTCTCTATGTGTAAGTTCGAGTGGCCAGCAGTGTATATACATGGAAATTTACTATACATTGAAACATATATGCAATAAGTTATTGAAAGTGTATTAACAAAAGAAGACTCTATAAAATTGTTTGAACATTCAAGTATGCAGAGAGTGAGTTAAAGCATGCAACGCAGTGGCAGAAATTCCTTGACTTTCTTTACGTAGATCATTTGAAGTTAAGAGAGCAAGATATCACGGAAAAAAAATGTAGAACAATGGGAGATTGACGGTACAGTAAAAACGAAAGAAGAAATTCGTGATATCGCTATGATAGCTTTTTACTTGAAAATTTACTTTATGAAATTTAACTTACAGCCATCTTGTGACCGTTTGCTAAAACAATTTCTGATTTTACGAGCTACTGATGAATACTCGTTATAATTCGAATCGTAGAACTTTTTCAACATCAAATTCGGATTCAGCGCATCGAGATATAAAAATGCTATTTCAGAGATAAAATTTGAGATAAAAAATCCCACCGATAAAATGAAATTCTGATGGTCACATCGAGTTCATGAGGTCAAAATACATATAGATTGGTAGGTATAGTTTCTGGGTCTGAATTTTCTTTTTGTGTGGCTGTGTATTGAGTGGTCTTAATTTTTTTTGTTTCCTGTATTTATTACTGCGAGATTAATAATAGTAATAATAAGATTTATTTATGTCCAAAAGATAACGTTTCTACAATAAATTTTAATATTTGAACTTACTAAATAAATAAACAGGGCAATATCCACTAAAACCGCCGAAATTATTTGTGCGTGTGTTAAGAGTGAACACTACTTAAAGTTAGTGGGGAGGGGATAAAGCGCCAAATGAGGAGATATCTCCCTAATAATCAAATTTTAGTCAAAAATAGTCTTCAACAATTCTATAGTATTTATTTATGTACAACTTACACTTAGTTTCAGTTAAATAACATCACCCAATTTGGAAAAAGCAACTTATTGTTAATCACAATTTTACTGATTAACAATAAGCTGTTTTTTGCAAACTAGGTGTTGTTATTTAACTGAAAATAAGTGTAAGTTATATATAAATAAATATTACAGGATTGTTAAAGACTATTAGGGAGATATCTCTTCATTTATCCCCCTCCCACTAACCTTCGGTAGTATTGTCTAAATGTTATTTCTGGCATTATCTTCATTTTTTTCTTCAATTCTTTGGGACTTCCTGCCACATGTATGTTTTCTTTTTAAGCGGTGCTCGGGGAATCTACAAAATATCACAATTAACCAGTAGGTATGTTACTGGTAAATAACCTCTACGCCTGTGACTTTTACGTCAAAGGATCAGTTAAAGGTTGGTTTTTTTTAAATAAACAACAAAAATAACTATAAAAACTTGAAATTAAATATTTCGACGCGCTACGTTTCCGAAATCTATTCTGTTTCCTTTTTCAAGGCTTTTTTTGAAAAATCTTTTTGCTGTGTATGATAAATACACAGCTCCAAGAATGTTTGTTATATTCAATATTCATAGATACTTACTATTTACATAGAACTGTTGATATAGTTAACAGTTTTTTTAGTTTTTATACAATGTTAAGTTAAGTTCTTCTTTTAACACTAGTATTCCGTGTGAGTGCAACAAACAATACGTGGGTGAGTCATCCGGTCCTTTTAGTATAAGATTGGGCGAACATCAAAATTATATGAGAAAAAATGAAATTCAGAGGTCCGAGATCTGCGAACACGCTTGGGAGAATGGACACAGAATAAACTGGGACTCGGCAAAAATTTTAACAAAAGAGGCAGATAGCAAAAAAGAGAAATTAAATAATCCACGATAATATTGTTATGAATTACACCCCCTTGGAACTGGAGATGATACGCCTATGCCTACTAATAGTGACTGGAAAAACAGGGTGTTTCCTAAAAGGTGACTAAACGTAACGATATTATTGAATTGAAATTGTATAAAAACTAAAAAAACTGTTAACTATATCAACAGTTCTATGTAAATAGTAAGTATCTATGGATATTGAATATAACACACATTCTTAGAGCTGTGTATTTATCATACACAGCAAAAAAGATTTTTCAAAAAAACCCTTGAAAAAGGAAACAGAATAGATTTCCGGAACGACGGCGAAATATTGAATTTCAAGTTTTTATTTTATACTTATTTGTGTTGTTTATTTAAAAAAAGCAGCCTTTAACTGATCCTTTGACGTAAAAGTCACAGGCGTAGAGGTTATTTACCAGTAGAATACTGGTTAATTGTGATATTTTGTAGATTCCCCGAGCACCGCTTAAAAAGAAAACATACATGTGGCAGGAAGTCCCAAAGAATTGAAGAAGTAAGAAACCTTCGGTAGTGTTCACTCTTAAGAAACAAACTCTCTTTCAACTTTTAATTATTAGAATCTAATCAATTAGATTAAAATGAATTAATCATGTCAATAAAACGTTATGTACACGAACACGGCATAACTAAATGCATGTTTTGGGTAATTTGTAAAAGAATTTCTGCAAACTGTGTGAATCTGCTTGGAAGTGACTTGGGTTATGTTTTCACAAGCATTTCTTTGCTCAAACCTCTAATTCGGAATTCCTTAGAATTAAGTCTGTGTCTGCATCAATAACCTGAAAATAGTAAATAAATACTAGTAAGTACATACATTAGCAAAAACTTTTGAAAGATAGCTCTACCGAAGTAAGCATATTATTTAAAAAAATATTCTGTCATATAGCAGTAACATATATTATTAATAACAAGAACTGATTGAGTGAGATGATAGAGAATTTAGTTATTCTATTTGTTTTTAATTATAATGAGTACATTTTAAACAATTTCTGTTCAAAATTTGATAATACAATTATATGAATGTTTTTCTCTTTACGAGTCATGATTAGGAATTTTGAAAATATGTGATGGTACTCTTCGTTTGCCAGAAGCATAATAAGCTGATTTTCTGAACTTTTATCAGAACCATCCTTCTAATTGGAATTTGCCAGTTTATAACGTAGGTTCAAAACCAAAAATGTTGTTTTTATAAATATTATTATAAACAGTACTAACCACAGTAAAAGTTGAAGTAAAAAAACAAAAGGTGTTCATAACATGCTCTGGAACTCCACCATCTGCAATACATCTAATGTGTTCTCCAATATATTGTCTTGATGTCACTAAAAGAGTACTAACTAAAAAAATTAGAACTGTCGCCTTATAATGAAGCTTAAAAACCCAGTTGTCTATACTGTAGGTTTGTGGTTTTAGCCTGAAATTGCCTTTAATTTGACCAAAGGTTGCTAACAAACTCATGGTGCCGAGAAAGAATGACCTGCAACAAAAGACTTGTTTAAAACTTTAATATAATTTAATTAGTAACAGAATAACTCGATGAAGTAATGACCTAATTTGCACACTGGTATCAATGGGCAAACTTCAGCTTTTTCTAACGCCGATTGAAAGAACATTTGAAATATCTCACACCTATATTTACTAATCTAGATGGCAAATAAATGCTAAAATCAAAATTTAAGTTAATTTTAATTCCAGGTTAGTTTTCTATAAATCAGGCAATTATTTTTCATTTTTATATCAACAAATAAAGCTTTAAAATATAATAAAATCTTACATTATGTATGTGAAGCAGCTAAGGTAGTAATCAATGAACTAATCTACTATCGTAAAACTAATTAATTGGTCTAATAATTTTCATGAATTCTAAAATTCATGAAAATACATTTTGACATTGCATGATTGTTTACCTTAACAATAATTATCTGACATAAAACAAACATAATGTAATGCAATGTTTAACAACACTTCCTCATCCTCTTATAGCTGTAATAATATACCAACTCTACATACAGGGTCAAAAATAGTTATTTGTTTATCGAGTTAAAAAGGTGTTAATTTCACTGCCTCGGGTGACTCATCGTAGTCGAGACGCTGCGCTGCTGGCGCTGCTCTGAATTCCCAGGCAAGGCAGTAAATCTGCATTTTTGTCGTTTCCATTTGTTCGACAATTGAAATAAAAATGCCTTTTTATTGCCAAGGTAGTAGGTGTGTTACTGCCTAGGCAATAAACGTTGCACTTTAGTGTCTGTAACATGTCCATTTATTGCATTCCGTGATTTTCTTTGTGTTTGTATCATAATGATAAAGGAAATACCAGTTCGAAAATGAACAGAAATATTTTCTCTAATTTTTATGGATTACTGAACGGATAGTACGTTGTACTTATCCTCTTAATAAACTTGCATAATCAATAATCACTGTACTTTCTTATAATAACATTCACCACTTAACTATTTTTATACACGTGACAAGATTTAACTAAACTGGATTTTATTTTATTTTTCCATAATTTTTTAATATACTAAATTATATTAAGCTGTTTTGTATAAATGTATTAAATTTTTAATTTTTGAATAGTTTAAATACATATACAGCGTGTAACAAGAATGGAATATCTCGAGAAATATACTTTCGAATCAAGAAATAGAAAAACACGTGTTTAATATTTTCAAGGGAGGAATAAAATTGTGCTAATCTGAAGCCGCCCCCGTATCTGCCCTTGTGGAGCGGGGGGCAACTTTGAAACTTTAAATAGCAACCCTCATTTTTTATTGCAGATTCGAATTCGAAAGAGAATATTTGTAACTTTTATCAGAGCATTTTTTTCAATTTATGACAGATGGCGTTGTGATCGCAAAAGATCAGATTGCTTGCAATTATCCCAAAGAATTCATCAGATTAAGAGGTAAAGAGGACTCACTGAACGACTTCAAGACTGGTATCCAATTATGGTAAACTGAAGTCAACTTTATGGATGAGGTGTGGGGCAACTTTGAAATTTTAAATGGAAACCCCCATTTCTGTATACAGATTCATATTCGGGAAAAAATACGTACCTAATTTTTATGTGAAACATTTTTTCGGTTCATAACAGATGACGCGTGGTGACTGTAAAAAACGGCTGTTGCGAACATCTGAAGAAATAAATACTGTAACAATTGAAAAATCACAATGCACCACGAGTCGAAATTTTCGACCTCTGAGAAGAGGATTAAAGTAGGTTAAAATCGTACTCCTTGCAACAGAGATGGAAGAGGTTGACAAGAGGCCGAGAGGAAACTCAACAGGCTAAAAGTATGTTGAAAATGGATGTGTCGAAATTAATAATTTCTTAATTATTTCAAATAAAATTAAAGCCCGAAAATTTTCAGAATATTTCCTAAGAATTTGAGTTTAGCACAATTGGATTCCTGTCTTGAAAATGTTCAATACGTCTGCTTTACCTCTTAATCCATTGCATTTCTTGAGATAATTCCCATTTAAAATTTTAATAAATAATAATCTTATTCTTTGCGACCATAGCTTCATGTGTCGCGAATCGAAATAAATGTTTCACATAAAAGTTACGTATTTATCTCCGGAGAATTCGAATTTGCAATAAGTAATGGGGATACCCACTTAAAATTTCAAAGTTCGTCCCACCAGCAAGGGGTGACTGGGGTGGATTCAGTTTAGCCTAATTGAATTTCTCTCTTTTAAAATATTAACACGTGTTTTTTATTTTTTCATAGAAAGTGCTTTTCTCGAGACACCGTCCCAATCTGTTTGTTACATGTTGTGTACAATTCTATTAAAGTAGTCGCAGCCACGAACAATCGGCGGCTATTTGGTGTAGAAATTAAAAATATGACTAATACGTTAAATAATATAATCACTCATTCCTCACAAAGGCATAAAATATTTAGTTTCAAATTGTACAACGCAACGGTAAAATTTCTTACGAGAAATCTAATTGGTAACAGGCCATATACGTATAAACCAACATAAAGTGTCCAAATGTAAGTAGTTAATAATTTTTTGAAAAAAATTGATCCACCTGTACAAATACGGCCATTAAAAATTATTGAACAAAATTTCACCTTCGCCCAGTTAATAGATCCTTTTGAATTTTAACGTCAGGCTCATTATCAAAGAATCCTCATGTCATCATGTACCAACTTTCATGTAAATCGACAAAAGTTTTGCAATTAGAGTGACCCTATTAAATTCGCCATTTTCAATTATTAATTTTTCACATAAGACAGATTCAGTATCTGCTTATTTGAAAATATCTAACTAGCAATTTTTAGACATTTATTCCTGGCGACTCCACCAAAATTTCGGATATGTATTTATTATCCGCTTTTTGCTTATAGCCCAGGAAACGAAGACATAAACTAAGCATCCTAGCGAAGGGGTCATCTTATACAAAATGAAAGTAAATTAAACTGTCTACAATAAAAATTTTATTCATTTTTTCGCTAGGAGCCGTAGTTAAGGGTGTACGTGAGTTTGAAAATGCGAATAGCTGGGAAAACTGTCTATTTTCGAAGGTAATGCTTAACAAGTAGAAAATTGTATAATATTGTGTTGTGTTGTGTTGACGAGCAGTCCGTCTGGTGGGAGATGAGAAGTGCCACAAAATCAGGCTTTAGCTTCGTCAAGGTTTAAAAAAGGCCTGGTGTCGTACCCAGTCCAGGTCTGCTTCTTGTGGTGCCTGGTACAATGCCAAAAAAGCTGTCCTGTGTTGCTGACACAGAAGACTTTGTAGATGTCTGTGACCTGCTCCTCGGCCTTCAAAAATATTTTCCCCGCGCCTCCCTTGCTCTTGTTATAAATAGCGGAGGTAGTATCACAACCTCTGAACGAATGGATCAATGGCCACCTTATAACAACGTAATCCCACCTTTCCCCTGTTTGGCTTGAAGAAAAGCATCTCTTTCTCGGGAGGTGGAGGGGATTAGTGCAACAAGCAACACCATCAGGTCTATATCCTCCCCTATGACTCTTACAGTTTGGTGCTGGTTAGCTGCCTGCAAACTACAGCTAACGATTTTAGTGTCAGTGTCTCCTGTGGCTATTACTGTCATTATCCTGCTATACAGGGGGGGGGGGGGGGCAATAGTGTGTCGGGCCTCGATATCTCTAGTTCTACGATAGCTAGAAATTTTTAAAAAACTGCAAGTAAACTAGATAAAAAAGTATATAACTGCAAATTATTTTCAAACATACAGGACGAGCCAAGACGAAATTACAGGACCAAGTGCTTTTTTTTAAATGGAATGCTATGTATATCAGTCTCTATTAATTCCTATATTAGCGTTGAATATCTCCCAACCACTTGGATGTAATGGATTTTTTTGTTGAAATAATGCAATCTGCAGATGGATATTAAAAAAATCACCACAGTCACAATTATGGATTTTAAGAAAAACTTATGTGAATACCAGTTACGAGACATCTAATTAATGTTTTTGAATTAATTTCATTTCCTAGAACTGCACAGGGTGGACAAAAATTATTTTCAAATAAGAACTTTTTAAATTGAGTTTTCTCAACACCCTGTATATTTTTTACCGATGTGATGTAGAAATAAAAAATGAAAATTTCCTGTAAGTACTTCCCTATGGCTAATACTGGTTCTGTAATTTCGTCTTGGCTTGCCCTGTATGTTCGAAAATAATTTCCAGTTATAGACTTTTTTATCTAGTTTACTTGCAATTTTTTTTTTAAATTCTAGCTATCGTAAAACTCGAGATATCGAGGTCCGACGCACTGCTGCCCCACCCTGTATATTTAATGTGTAAATATTGAAGAAAGAAATAATAATAAACGTTCAAACTGAAAACTTTAAACTCTGATAATATCCTAAATGATCAACAAAAGCCGTTTTGTATATCGTCAGGAAATATTTCTAATTACAGTCATCTTAATTCATTCGTACAACTATTCTAATAATTTGAATTTACTCTCAGAGACAACTTATTTTAAATAATCTAAAATAAAATTATTCAAAATTATTTAAATCTGGTGATCGTGATGGCCATTCAATATCTCTGCTGAAACGTCATTTTGTCGTATATTAACCCCACAGTAAGGTGGAGCTCCAACTTGCTGGTAAAACATTTAATCTGATAGATCTTTTGCATTTGTTCGGTGTGGATATAAGAGGATTAAGGCTAGAATGATTTGTTTCTGCAGAAGTTGTATGTAGTGATCTGAATTTAGATTTTCTCTTACAAAGAGGGACCTGATGATGTTTCCTCGTGCATGTATTTATTTTTCGAATTTACTGAATGTAAAAATTTGTCTTTTAGACATAGCAGCCCTCAAATATTAACCTGACTAAAATGACGTAAAATAATAATGTGCAACTTGCCATGTTAAAAAGAAAGTCTATAAAATTAATATGTACACATGTACACATACTACTACTATTCTGAAGTCTGAATAAAACTAAATCTACATAAAACTGGACAAAATTTGACGACAGCGATTTTGTAGGTTGGGTGACCAAATTTATTGTAATGCCACTTTTCAAGCTACTTAGTAGGTACTTATACAAAATTTACAGTTAATTTAATTTAACAAAAAAAGTTGTTTGTTTAGTTTATTGTTTTAAGTTACCAAGAACTCAATAAGCTAAAATAAATAAGTCCTTCAGATAAATTATGGAATACTTAAACTACTCATCCATCTAATTGTGTTATGGAGTACGTATTGAAAAAGTATTTTTAGTTTTTCACATAGCCTTCATATGAAGTAAATTAAACAAGCGTGTAAGTTATAGTCTAATTAGTCTAATTCCCTTCCCACATTCCATCAATTCTCATTCACGACATATCATTGTACACTTATAGTTTTTACATCCAGCAGAATATGTTGCTCATTTATTTTTATAATAGCCCTGCGGTACACCACGTGTAATATTTAAAAATTTTTAGTAGTAAATAAAAGGTGGTATACCTTTGCAGCACATCAATACTGGTAACTACTAATATGAAATTCGACTGAGATTCAGATGGCAAGATCTGCAACTTGCTGTGACACAAGTGTCACGAAACGCACAAATATGAGACTTGCTCGTGCCCTAATTTTCTTCATCGTCTCTTTTGCCTCTGAGTCTACCACCGTTGGGTAGGTATATAAACATCAATATGCATTGATGCTCTTAAAATGTGGGTCAGGAGATGTTTGTTGTAAGTTTCATGAACAACTCAATGCCTCAGTTTTCGAAGAAAACGTCTCCCAGAACGACTATCCAGCATCGCCCTCTCCTGGATATTGCTTTTTTGGATCACATCAGCGGCAACAGCCAATAAGACCGTGTGCCTAACAGGCTACCGAAACAGATACAGTGATGCTGTCAAGCGTGCCATACGTCAAAGGAAGTCCAACTAGAGCATAGGTACCAAAATTATTATCAATAAGTTGCTAATAATCGAAGTTTCTTTTCCAGCTTACAAGCGCATGTATTAATTACAATTTTACGTGTTTCAAAAATGTATATTTTTATTCCTTTCAGTATGATGTAGGATGGAGATTATGATGGAGAAAAATTATAATTTTATAGCTTACACTTAATGTGGCTATTGTCAGCTAGTGCAATATGCACATATGGTATATGCACATTGAAACAAGCGAAAAAGAGTATCATTCCCGCAATCAATCATTGGATTGTCCTAATGAGGGCATTGACCCATTTTTGCAATTTTTAATATAATTAAACCACTTTGTCAACAGTGGTAATTAATTTATATTTTCACTAGGAGTTATAATCGTCATAAACAGACAAGAACAAAAGCTATTAAATAAACGATCTAAAATATTTACCCCGATTACATTGCAGAAATGAATTATAGATGTGGGTGGTCTGTAAACTTTTATCTATAAAACTCATGCTGGTCATTTTAACCAATTTATTTAATTGTCATATTACTGTTTAATTTAATATTTTTATTTCAAACTGAACCTCGGCCAAAATCTTACATTTGGCACAGAAAATTTTGAAGTCGTACAAGAGTTCACATATCTTGACTCTAGTGTGAATACGAAGCGATGCAGAAATAGGTAGACGGATTATGGTAGGGAATAAATGCCACAGTGCACAGTGCCCCTCGTAAACCACTCTCCATCTGCAACATCAGTAGCGACACATCTTTGAAAGAAGAGTTCTTCACACAATATTTACAGGAACTTGTGGAAATGGAATTGGCGCCTCAGATACAATTTTGAACGATATCAGTTATTAAGAAAGCACGAAGCGCCTAGTGATTGCAATGGGCAGGGCATGTAGACCGAGCACAGGATACGTGTACCAAAAAAATACATATATAATGAATGGTAAGCTACAAGGAAGGTGGAAACAGGGAAGGCCAAAACTCAGATGAAAGGACGGAGTATTAGAAGACGCATCTAAAATGGATATGGAAACTGGAGAGCGGCTGCAAGAAATAGGGACGAATGGAGGAGGAAACTTTGGAAGACCAGGACCTGCACAGGGTTGTAGTGCCATAGATGATGATGATTTCAAACAGAACCACTTACGAACACATACGTGACACCAAAATTGCAATATAGGTATTTCTAATAGGACTAACAGTTTCAGTCAGGCGTTGCATAGTGGGGCCAAACCGAACTTTTTCGGACAAATTAACTTTCTGAAGGCACTGTATGGCTAAGCGAGCTGATTAAAAAAAATGCCCTGGACTAAAAAATTCCTAATCGATCCCTCCACGCGGAATTTTAATTTTAACAGTTGACAGCTGTCTACCTGTTGTCAAAGTATCAAATTTGTGTATTTCTCGAACAATGGGATCTGAGTTATGAACAAAAATCCTATTTAGGGGCTCTTGAGAATTCTGATCAAAAATTCAATATAAGTATAAAATACTAATATTTGACAGTTGCCACATCTGCTGTCAATCTGCTGTCAAAATACAAGATCACGGAATTTCTCCACAAAAAAGCCGAGTTGTAGGAAAAATTCTCTATTTAGGAATTTGTAACCTTGACACTTGTCAGCTATCAAATCTGCTGTCAAGTGTACTGTCAAATTAAAAGATCTTTGAATTTCTCCCCAGAAGTGGCCGATTTAGAAGAACAACCTTCTTCAATATACGGGCTGTGTCCTTAATCGCAGTGGCACCACCTAAAAGTAATTGTCCTATATTTGAGCAAAATATTAGTAAAATAAGTATTCACAATCTGCCACCCCCAACTGCTCCTTTTATTCATTTATAATCTGAAACTGCATTAAACTGTAAGAAATCAATAAGATATTTATAAGCGGACGATGTAGGATACAATTTTTTATATAGGCTTGCTGTGAATGTTCTTTTAATATTTTTTTTCAAATAGAAAAAATGGAAAAAAGTAGGAAAAAGAGTTGGGACATTCCTATAATGCTTCTTACCCGTAAGATTTCACAAAAAATTTTTCAAACTTAAAATAATGTTCTTAAATTATTTAAACGATTTGCTAAAAAACGATGCTCTTGTTCGACAAGAATAAAGTGGCCCATTTACGAGAAAAATTAATTTTGGTGATAAAGGACGAAGACTGGCGTCTTCCTATTTGGAAAGAACTCTGTTAGGAAAGTGTTCCTGATAAAACAATTTGACTTTCAAACAATTACCCACAACTAGTTTGTAAATAAAACGCATGGCATGTTCACCAGATGAAAATTTGTTATGCCAATAAACCATTACACAGGCCCACAGAAAAAACAATTCTGCACCATGAACCAGACTATGGTTTTCTTATGTATTTCTGCGCTCTGAAACCGAATCCGACGTCAGTTTTGCCCTATATGTCAGGATTTTAGGTTATGTTCACTTTTTTGGGGGGTACTTATTTCTTGTAGGAAGTGGCTCCACTCCCGGTAAAACTTGCTGTAATCGATATGAGTTATTCCTCTTGAGCTCCTGATCAAAGGCTCTCATTGACACAGGGTCGGAAAATGTAGAGTTTTCCAGATATCGGGGTTTGCAAATGGGATGCTCATTTCTTGTGGGAAGTGGCCCCAGGTGAAATTCCCTGAAATCAATATATGTTATTCCTCTCGATCTCCTGATCAAAATTTCTCATGGGAACAAGGTCGGAAAATGGACAGTTTTCCAGATATCGAAAGTTGAAAAGTCGACTTTGCACTCCCGATATCTGAAAAGTTGTGCATTTTCCGACCTTGTGCCTTTCAGAATTTTTGATCAGGACGTCGAGAGGAATAACATATATCGATTCCAGTGAACTTGACAGAGGTGGGGGCCACTTCCCATAAGAAATTAACATCCCCTTTGCACCCCAGATATCTGGAAAACTGTGCATTTTCCGACCTTGTGTCCATGAGAGCCTTTGATCGGGAGCTCGAGAGGAATTACATATATCGATTCCAGCGAATTTCACCAGGAGTGGAGCCACTTCCCACAAAAAATGAGCAACCCCCAAAAAACTGAACATAACCTAAAGTCTTGATGTATAGGGGCAAGAATGATGTCGGATTCGCTTTCAAAGCGCAAAAATATATAAGAAAACCATAGTCTGGATCATCGCGCAGATTTTTTTTGTGGACCTGTGTTATTATCATACGCCGAACTACTTAACTCAATTCTACAGTGTATGAAGTTAATAAATTTGAATATGGTTTTTTAAGAAATAGTGCTCGTTTTCATTTGGGTTATTTGTCAAATTTGACGTTTACGTGTATTCAGTTCTCTTTTCACGATTTCTCGGATTTCCCAAATGTGAGCGTTATGTTGATTAAAGATACCACTGTGAGTGAAAGTTGCTTCGTCATTCCAAATTACCCTCAGAGGGAATATAACATTATTTCTTAATTGCCGCAAGAACTATCTGAGAAAAATTCGTAGGTGTAAAATTTACATTGAAAATAGCGGCAGTCATTGCAAGCAGTTTTGAATTTTCGAAACTTTACCATTTTGTAATAAATGACATAAAATGAGACGAATTTTTCTCTTTTTTCCTTTTTGTTCTAATTCGGAGGAAGTGCAAACTTTAAAGATTAAAAAGTGTTATTTTAACCTGAAAAATCGATATTGAACGTTTGACAGTTTAGCTGTAGGTCACCCTGCATTAATGCCTTAATGCTTAGATCAATAAAATAGTTTTCTCTCGAGACGAGTCGCTTTATTGATGTCAAACACGAGCCTTTTTTAGGCACTTGTTTAAGTAATTTAAACATCTTACTGTAAGTTTCAAAAAGTATTTTTAGCAAAATTTAGGGGTAAGAAGCATTAAGAGTATTCCTCCCGGTACTTCCTAGACAAAACAAGAAAGGCTTCATACTTAGATTCTTAGTTACAGTTTTTTATACTGTCCAAATTTTATTACTATAGATAAATTAGTTTCTAAGCTATCAGCACAAAATCTTTTCGAAATTTGACTTTTAAGGATGAGTAAATCTGAAAGAGGGCGCCTCAAGAAAAGAATTGTAGGTGTTTTTAGTATTATTTTAACACAAACTATACACTCCCGAACTATTGTTCCATAGTCCTGGGGCACTCTGAATAATTTTCAAATAATGTAGATTACACAGCCAAACAAAAAAAAATGTTCTGACCTAGCAATGAGACGAGTATATCCTAATGTATTTTTGATCGCTGATTCCGAATCCGGGTTCAAAATAAGTCGTACACTCCCAAAAAAAAAATTTTAGAGCCAAAAAACACCTCCTGAATAGGGTATATATGAGATAACGCTCTGAAAATGATGTTATCATTTTAATCAATCGTTTTATTTAATATTTTCGGGAAAAATTGAATGTATTACGATAAAAATAAAGGTAAATTACAGCGTTCACCCTATCGGTATGAAACGCACCCCCATAGAGGGTGAGAACCACCCTCATCTGCCATCAAACCAATTGATAACGACAATCACTGAAAAACATCTAAAAATGTTTAAGTTTCATTAGGTTTGCAATAAACTGACGTAGAATTCACGTAATACCCCAAAACTACCCCTTTAGCGTTATGAAAAACAACCCTTAATTTCAATTACAGAAAATAGAAAGGAAAAAACATGAAATTTGATAACAATTTCGTTAGGTTTGCAAAGAACCATACCATAAAAAAAAAGATTAAAAAAAAGAAGAATTAAAAGCTACTAACGTAAGAGTACTTCTCACCCCCTTCAGGGATGCGTTTTATACCCAAATGGTGTTAAGATTGGTGACAAATGACTGCTAATATCCTAGCCATAAGGATCTCTGCAAATAAGAACATCCATATAATGAAATCGTTATCAAATTTTATGTTTTTTCCTTTCTTTTTTCTGTAATTGAAGTTAAAGGTTGTTTTTCATAACGCTATAGGGATAGTTTTGGGGTATTACGTGAATTCTACGTCAGTTTATTGCAAACCTAACGAAACTTAAACATTTTTAGATGTTTTTCAGTCATTGTCGTTATCAATTGGTTCGATGGCAGATGAGGGTGGTTCTCACCGATAGGGTGAACACTGCAATTCACCTTTATTTTTATCGTAATACATTCAATTTTTCCCGAAAATATTAAACAAAACGATTGATTAAAATGATAACATCATTTTCAGAGCGTTATCTCATATATACCCTATCAGGTGGTGTTTTTTGGCTCTAAAGTTTTTTTTTGAGGGTGTACGACTTTTTTGACCCCGGAGTCGGAATCAGCGATCAAAAATACATAAGGATATACTCGTCTCATTGCTAGGTCAGAACATTTTTTTTTGTGGTGCTGTGTTATCTAGTTTTAACAATTTCTTTACTTTCATAACACAGCCACACAAAAAAAGAGTTCAGACCCAGAAACTAAACCTACCAATTTTCATGTATTTTGACCCCCAGAATTCGATGCCGCCATCATAATTTCATTTTATGGTTATGGGTTCATTTTATTGCGTTTCTTTTAACTTAGATTTTATCTCTGAAATAGCATTTTTATATTTAGACGCGCTGAACTCGAATTTGATATTGAAAAGCTCTGCGATACGAATTATAACGGGTATACATCAATAATTCATAAAATCAGCAATTCTTTTATCAAGAACGATCACTAGATCGCTCTAAAGTTAAATTTCGTAAAGTAAACTTTCAGGTAAAAAGCTATCATAGCGATATCACGAAGTTCTTCTCGCCTTTTTACTGCACCATCAATCTCGCATTGTTCTACATTTTTTTTGCTATGATATCTTGCTCTCTTATCTTCAAATGATCTACATAAATAAAGTCTTTTTTTCTTAGCCAATGAAGGGATATCCCTCTTCAATGACCAGCAGTAGTCTCGATATCGCCATGATAGCTTCTTACCTGACAGTTTACTCTACAAAATTTAACTTTACAGTCATTTGGCGATCTTCTATTTTGTGTGGTTGTGTAATGGATGATGTTATTATGTAAACATTATATTGCAACTAAGCAATTTTATATATATATATATATATATATATATATATATATATATATATTGGCTCACATTTAGTATCCAACTAGGCATCTATACCACTTCCTTTGTCTATGATTTAGCGTGTATATTCGAAATAACCAGCGCACACGCAGCATGACCAGATCCTTCCTTCTATCTTGGTTTGATTACTTGCTACAGCTGCAATGCCATTACTATAGTGTGATTGTGTTTATCGTAGTATGATAACTTTTCCCAGATGCGGTAATGTTATCATCTGCGGTTGGTACGACACCTCGCATTTCCTTAAATGGGTAAACCGACTCATACACAAAAGAAAGTAATCTGCTTAAGGCGCGTTTAGACGATGCTCCTTAGTGCATGTGGCAATACGTATTACATGCTTCAAGTTAAGCAATTAAGGGCCACAGCCCGTGAGAAAAATTAAGAAATAAATAATAAGTAGTAAGAAACACAAGCAACAATAGCGCTATATCCTCCAATAGAAACAACAGTGTAGCTGCGGATACGTGTTTCGGAGTATTGTTATATAGCTGAACTCTTGTTGGGGGACATATCGCTATTCTTACCAGTACCGGATTATCCATAAGGCAATGTAGGCAGTCACCGATGGCTTGGGGGGCGCCAGCAACGTACAAAAAAACCAATATTTATACCTACTTGAAAATTATCAAGAAAAAATTAAAATTTTCTTAAAAGCTGTTGTCATTTCCTTTCTGTCTGTTAGATTTGGTCACAGATGCGGGTCGAATACCGAACCACCTTAAATAGAAGTGTAGCCCGGCATTTGTTTCAAATCGGGGTCGTGCAACTTTTTTTCAACTCGCTCTATCATAGTTTTTCATCAAGAACTTTGTAGAAATGATCATTAAACACAATAGAACAATTCTGTAGATCGACATTTGTCGAAACTTGAAACTCCTTCGATACTTTTTTCCTGAGAAGCGCCGAAAACGTGGAATTGTTCGGCTATTTGTTTACATCAAAATAACTGTAAACAATTAATGTTTTCTGCATTTCCTGCAATCATTGGCAGTGCTTGAGTCTAGGAAATCGCTTAAACCCAAAATTGATCGTTTTTCTTCACATCCGGCCGAGTAATGGCAATTTATGTAAACAAGAACGATTGATTTTCGCTGATTTCGAGAGTGAAAGTGCTGATGCTTGTAAAGCCTTATCTGTCTCATATAACACATTTCGGAAAAGTGTAGAAGAAATAGCGCATAGCGAAAATGAAAAAGCTTATGTAAAAGTAGAAGCTATAGAATTGTTAGGTAAATTTTATTTGTTAAAGACGGAATTTTAACATCATTTTGGTAAGATGTAATACTTTACAAAGCGTTGATATTGATTTATCAACGACTATTGCAATTTTTGAATCACTGATTGGCTACTTTAAATCATTACGAGACCGAGACCAGTTTGATAAATATGAAGAAGGGGGCAAACAACTATCCAAAATTATGGAATATAATAAAGATAAAAAAGGATACATAAGAGAAAACTTCAATTCGGAAATCATGAAAGTGAAACCAACTTCGACGGCAAAAGTGATAAGATAATTAATGCTTTTTTTGCTATTACTGATTGGCTAGATCAAGAATTAAAGAAACGATTGATGACTTACGTAGAAATAAAAGAAGTTCTGGTTTTTAAATAAACTTAAGCTTATGAATGACAACGACATGCGGAATGATTCACATAATTTGCAAGCTGAATATTCAAATGATCTGGACGAATATTTTGCTGAGGAACGTACTGAATTCATACATATTGTTGAAAACAGAAAATATCGTTAATGTTAGATACATGTTATTATTTATCATGGAAATACATGTTATAACCATGTTTCCTAATGTGGAAATTTCATTGAGAATTTACTATACCAATAACAAATGTGTCAGGGGAAAGATCATTTTCTACTTTGAAAAGAACAAAAACATATTTACGAAATGTTAGTAGTCAAGAAGGACTTAATGATTTATCTGTGCTATTAATAAATCATGATTTAACTAGTACGGTTAGTTTTATTGATATTATAAATAGTTTCACCAGTAAGAAATTCAGAAAACGTATATAATGGTCATTTTATGATACAAGTGGTAAAAATATGTTATATTTACAAAATATTCGTTTTTATTGTTTTGTCCCCATTCACAAAATAAAGTATCATTTTTAACACTTTTAAAAGTGAATTATTTATTATTTGTTTGCTTATAGTAATGAAACATATATTCTTTATAGGATTTTGCAAACAGTGGAAAGAAAAGCTATCTATGAGAACTAAAGGAAAAACTATATATATAAATATTAATGAAATCTTTGCATTCTTTCGATAACCTGACTTCTGGTTATGCTACCAAGTGAAAATTCTTATCAGCCATTCTCATTTTAACACTAGCATCCAACCTAGTCCCCTACGGCTAAGCAGGCTAAACTAGTATCCACATGATCCCCTACGACATGTAAATTCAGTTAAAAATGAGAACAAAGGCCTGAAATTAATTTATTCACGTACCTTGTCTTTAAAAATTTTTTTCATTCTAATGAATTACATTTTCATAAAATCTCATTCAGTTTCTTGGAAATGCTTAGCCTTTGAAACGTTTTTCGTCCTTATTATTAAAATGAGAATGGCTGATAAGAATTTTCACTTGGTAGCATAACCAGAAGTCAGGTTATCGAAAGAATGCAAAGATTTCATTAATATTTATATATATAGTTTTTCCTTTAGTTCTCATAGATAGCTTTTCTTTCCACGGTTTGCAATATCCTATAAAGAATATATGTTTCATTACTATAAGCAAACAAATAATAAATAATTCACTTTTAAACATGCATAGAGTATATAGGCTCCAATACTAGTTAGATAATAGATAGGTGTAGATCTGTTGTTTTTTATCAGTCAATGTCAAAATTATAATTATTTTAAACTTGTTCATGGATATTGTCTTAGTTTTGCATGGAACATCGTTATGAGTGGCTTTGGGCTTTTCTGATGAGTCATCAATAAGGACGAAAAACGTTTCAAAGAAACTGAATGAGATTTTATGAAAATGTAATTCATTAGAATGAAAAAAAATATTTTTAAAGACAAGGTACGTAAATAAATTAATTTCAGGCCTTTGTTCTCATTTTTAACTGAATTTACATATCGTAGGGGATCATGTGGATACTAGTTTAGCCTGCTTAGCCGTAGGGGGCTAGGTTGGATGCTAATGTTAAAATGAGAATGGCTGATAAGAATTTTCACTTGGTAGCATAACCAGAAGTCAGGTTATCGAAAGAATGCAAAGATTTCATTAATATTTATATATATATAGTTTTTCTTTTAGTTCTCATAGATATTTTTCTTTCCACTGTTTGCAAAATCCTATAAAGAATATATGTTTCTTTAACACTTTATCATAAATAACTACTTTCTCCATTTAATGCTTTTATTCGTTTATTTGTGCTGATTATTGTTTTTTGTATTATATTATTTTATATTATAAATAAAAACTTTTATAACATTTTTAAGTTTTGTATTGAGAGAGGGCGAGGGGGGGGGTCGATATAATATAGTTGCCTATGGGCAAAGAAAGTCATAATACGGCACTGATTCTTGCTATTGTTTTTTGTCCCACCCCGACAATTCTTTCATTATTTAGTAAGTAGTAAGGTTCCATTATGCGATAGTCGATGAAGCAATGCTCGTGGAATTTTAACAGAAAGCAGTATAGTATATATGATCTCAATTGGGACAGCATAAAAACGAAAACTCGGAGTAAAGTCGGCATCTCCTTATCTCCTTAGAAATGTAAAAATGCTATAAATACTAAATAATTATGTTTTAATTGTTAAAGAAAGGGATTTCTATAATGCCTTTATTCAATAGAAGTGGTTAATGAAAAATATGTTTATCACATTTGATAAGTCACATAAATCATATATTAAGGCTACGTCTATTGTCTAGTGACCTACCTCTCGTTCTGTCTTCTAGCGGCAAAGTTATGTAATCTTAGGCGGGAGTTGCATAGATTGTATATAATACTTCCAAAGGAATGTAAAGCAGTGACTGTCTTGTTTATTAAATATTAGGCCATGATACTATGAACTTTGCAGTATTATGATGTTAGGCAGGTAGAAAATTTCTACTATTATATAGAGGAAAGACTCGGCAAAATTTTAAAGGGGGAACTCGTTTCCTGGCATCGGTAATTGATCTCAGTAGCGGAAATGGGTACACGTTAAATAAACATATTTCAAAAAAGCTTTGTCTATGAACTTTATATAAACAATATTTTATTCGTCACTATCCGAATTTTCAGAACTTAAATCGGTATTTACATTAATAATAATTGGATTGATAGGTGGTAATATAGAATATTCATTTTCCTTTTTTATCACATGAGATACACACATCCTCCATATATCGCTTTTGCCTATTTCTTCTACTATTATCTTTATATTCTCTAAGATAATCTCACTTAATTGTGGGGATTGATTATGTTGACGACGTCTTGTTTTTACATCAGCCCACACCATTTCAGTGGGGTTGAAAACGGAATAATATGTAGGCAGACGTAAAATACTATAATCGTGTGCTTCAAAAATTTTTTCAACGGCATTCCTTTTTAAAATTTTTCTTTCCAATCAATTCTAATAAAGCCTTTTTTTTGTGTCCTCTTTCTGGTTTTTCCAAGCCTTTACCTTTCATAAATTCAATGATATCGCCTTTTCTTGTGCGGAATTTTTGTGTGTTGTCGCGAACGGTATGACGCATTGTCCATAACAATTAAAGAATTTGGTGACAGCTGTTCCTTCGTCCACTTCTCAAATAATTCGGCTGTCATATCCTCGTGGTAGTCGGCAGAGGATTGCTTGATATTTTTTGCAGACAACAACAACGTGGAATAAAACCGTTTTTACTTCCAGCATGTAGAATTATAATTTTTTTTCTCCTAAAACATGGAGCACTTAAATTACACTTTTTGGTGTTATCTACCCAACCGTATTGAACTACATCATGCGTGTCAAACCGTATTTCGTCAAGATAAATTATGTCTTTATTTGCATCACGGTATTCTTTTATTTAAGGCAGGTACTCGTGTCGATGATCAACGATGCGTGCTGACTCCATAACTACCATTCTTTTGTCCAATTTTTTGTACCTAAAACCGCAATCGAGCAAAACGTTTCGCAAAGTATCTGATGATTTATAGATATAATCTGGATAGTCGCGTAACTTATCCTTAATCATTTCCAATGTGGGCACCTTCTGTTCATTGTAAAAATCATACACAAATTGAAAAATACGCGTTATCAAGTTTTTTAAAGTTTTTGTCCAACTCTTCTAAGTTTAATAGAATGATCAACTACATCCCCTGCTCTAATAACCCTATAAATTGTAGTACGGCAAGATTTGGTTAATTCACAAACCCCCTTCACGATTTGATTATATGACGAATCAATATTTTCGCCTTTTAAACACGAGTAAATATCAAAATAACCCTTTGAGTTTGAACGTGTATGTCTTTATTTTCAAGTTCCGCTTGTATAGGCTCTGTATCAAAATCGTCAGTTTGGCCGACAAATATTTGTAAATATCTGTATATAGTGATTATTAACTGCTTATAGAATCAGTAAAATAGTTATGTTATGTATATGTATGTGTTTATTGTGTACCATTGCCCATAGCTACAGCAAGGCAATGTTTTCGTCGAATCAACTGTAAGTACACTCTTCTATTATGTACGCCTCTCGTGATGCAAATATTGCTGTTTGAAGCCGCTTGCAACCATGCAGAATTATTGATGGTTTCATTACTTCATTCCACGTTTGGCCAATAATATTTCCTATTGTATCCAGTGTTCGATTAAGACTTCTCGTACACCATGAGAAGACTATAGTGCGTGAATAATTTAGTTTGAACGTTATGGATGCGTCCCGTTTTTTGGACATCTTCCGTGTATTTTGGGCATAAAAACGCAGCAGTGTTCAACTAACGAACAAGTTCATTTCGAAATTATTAATTGTCGGACCATTTTTTGTCATTAGTATTACGTACAGTTTGTATTATTTTCCTCTTGTGTGTCTATATGTAATTTAGTTGAGCTTAATTATGTTATCGTAAAAAATATTTGTTTATAACATTCTGGCCAGACCGCGTTTAGTTTAGTTTCATTATTTACTTTATACGGATTCCTATTGTGTACAATTTTGTTTTGTATTTTGCTATATGTCAGATAGACTTTTGATGATTTTTTACATTATTATTCCGACGAAAGTTTTTTGTATAGTTTACCTGCACCCTGATGTCACATGCTCTATCATTGTTTGTGTTTTTTTCTGACTATTAAACTAACTAAATTTAATAGATGCGTTTTATTTCTAACAAGTAAATTAAGAAACGTAACGTTTCAATGTGCGGTGCGATGTGCGCTTTGCGGTGCGCTGACGTGGTCATGCACTTATTGTATTTCGCACATAGTTACGATGAAGACACCTGGTAATTTTAGTGAGAAATATACTAGGCTGCCACTATAGCAAATAAATAATAAATAATCGACACAAGAAAATAATATTTAGTAAGTAGTTCTTATCACTATTGCTATGAAGGAAATATGATATACTATTCACAAATTCACAAAAAATTCTACAGTTAGTATACAGAAAAAATAACACCGCCACACAAAAAAAAAGTTGTCTGAAATATACATGCGATATATGGTTTCCGAAGTATTTTTTCCCCCTGAACACGAATCCGGCGTCGCAATTGCTCCATCCCCCTTCGGAAAATACCTAGATTTGTAAGCCAAATAAAGAACGAGAGGATTTCGAAGTATATTGTTGGATCCGTATAACAGTTGGATTATATGAAGCCGGTACCGCAAACACCTATAAATACAGAAATACTTTAATACCTGTAGATTCTTCAGCATTCTTGCGGAAGATTGAAGGGTGATGGAAAAATTTTGACACTGGATTCGTGTTCAGCGGGAAAAAATACTTCGGAAACCATATATCACACGTAAAGCACGGCTCATGAGCACAAGGTCTTCATTATTCGAAAGATTATTCAGCATTTTGCTAAAGATTGAAGGGTGATGAAACCATATATCGCATGTACATTTCAAACAACTTTCTTTTTGTGCACAAAGTCTTCATTTTCTGAAGATTGAAGGGCGATGGAGCAATTTTGACACCGGATTCGTGTTCAGCGGAAAAAAATACTTTGGAGACCATATATCGCACATATATTTCAGACAACTTTTTTGTGTGGCAGTGTAATTAATAAATTAAGGGCACCAAACAAAGAGAGAAAGTTTATGTAGGTTCCCGAGGGAACAACCTTCGATAATTCTGAGTGTTAAAGCTTGAGAAGACAGTATGATTTCTGTTGCCTATTGTCAGGTATGATACTACGGGTTGGTAGTTGCGGAACCACTCAATTCAAAATAACAAATGAAATTACTAGGTACGTGATTGAGAGAGACTTACTTTATACCTGATTCCGGTTTGGTCTAGTGGATCCTTGAGTTTAACCATTTATACATTCACAATAATACAAATTTTGTAGAATAATCTTCTAAAACTGCGGCAAGCATGGCAATCACACGACACGTGTTGCTAGAACGTGGTTTTTCATCACTGTCTTGTAGTTTTGCGCGTTTTGCTTTCGGTCTCTCTCTCTCAACATGACTCGCGCAAAACTATACATATATTATACAAATTTTTAAGTAGGCAACCATACATTACTTTTAGTGCATTGCAAGTTATAGACTCATTTAAGACCGAACAGTTTATAAGTGTAGATTTTTTTGTTACAGTTTAAATATGTCATTATATTCATTTAGATCATAATTTATATCATGTTTTATGATTTGATACCATACATGGAAATATCTATCTGTCCACATACACTTTTTAGCGTATCCAGGCATATTAGAAACATGAAATTTTCCAATATAATTAGGAACTAACCTCAACCTCAATAAAATTATAAAAATTGCAAAACTAAAAATGGCGACTCCAATACGGCGGCCTAAAGTTGAGTCACCTTATCATTAATAACCACTTTTAAATGTTAAAAATGTGTGGATAGTTATTACTTGAATAATTTGGTTTTTGTTTTATAATAATCGGTCAAAAATTTTGCAGGATAAGGAAGCGTTCCTTATTGTTAGTTTACATGAAAGAACTCTGTAGAGAAGTTACTGCATTAGCGTATATCCGCGGTTTCATTCGTGCATAATCGTTGAAGTTTATTTAGTTGGCATATGCCCATCTTTTTCGGTACACCCTGTATAGTAAAAATATGTAAAACATTTTTAAAAAACTGATGTGGAATTTTACCAAAAACTGACCATTTTAGAGACAATATTTTAATATTTAAGGGACATTTACCCCCTTGGGTGCGTCTTTCAAAGAATCCTTTCTTATTTCATGCGTACACCGAAAATGGAATAGACATGCCAAATTTCAATCTCTTATCGCCAAGGATTTTGGGAAATTTGAAGGCGATTTACTAAGTGGGTTTCTGCTTTTGCATCAACAAGATAAATAAACAAAATATATGTCTATCTAATTAATAATTTGTCTTTTAAATGCTTTTTATAATAAAATTATGCCCGTTTTAAAGGTTACACCACTAACTAATTTAAAAAACTATAAATTCGGTAGACTTGAGCTATTTAACATACATAAAACACTATTAAAGAAATATTTAAACAGCAGCTCGTTTAGTCTAGCAATTAAGCAAGTATTAATCTACTAGAATGGAATATATTAAAATGTGAAATAAAAATAAAAACTTACTGTCATTAAATCACACAATAAACACCAGTAGACACATAAAACAACTATTTGTTTACACTATTTCTTGAGCTACCGCAGACTACGATTTCCTGAACCAATTCAAACCGAAAACAAACTTTTGAAGACGCCTTGACTCACAATATGTCATCAATTAGACCAAATTAATTTCTGTGCAGTTGTAGACCTGTTGACTTGCGCGATTGTCATATTTTATATTGTTATGAGCTGATAAGATAGATAAGTTATATATAAATCAGGCTGAACTTATTCTAGCGACATTTTTCTTTCTAATTAAGATAAGAACAAATCACTTTGGTTAATAAGTTTTGGTATTTCTAAAATGACTTAGATTTATGATTCGTTAATTGAGGTTAAATTGCAAAATTAAGAGAAGCTAAACGATGTATTATCGTGTAAAGTTATTTTAACGCATTATTTAGAGTATGTAGGTTAATACAATACTGACAAAAACTAGAGCGACTCCAACTTAGTGGAAGTTTTCTATGTAGAAATCAGAGAACATACACATGTTCTCTGGTAGAAATGGACAGCTACTGGAAACACCTGGAACCTCCACCTCCCCACTAGTCGACTGCAATTAGGTTTTTACCTCGGAACACGTCTATAGTGAATGGATTTTCATGAAACTTTTTGCAGACTGAGTATAAATAAGTTTGCCCCTTAAAAATCGCCGCTTTTTTCTTGAGGGGTGGTTAACACCATCAGAGGGGTCGACACAAGGTAAAATATATACCACCTAATCTAATATAGAATCAAATTGTAACAGAAAAAGATAGTACCTATACAATTACTTCCACATCCACGTAGTGGATTGGAAGTATAGTAATCGTAAAAAAAAAAATCAATTTTTTTTTTCGTGAAATAGGTTTAGAATGTCATGAAACGTCGAGATTTTAAATTTGGGCGAAAAAATTTTTCTGTCTGCCTGTCTGTCTGTCGGTCTGTAAGCAAGCTGTGTAGAGTACAAAAACTTAAGGTTTGGTGCGTATACTAGAAGCCAAACCCCCAGATTTCTTTATAATATTCTTCAATCCCCCCCCACCACCACCACTCCATTAATAAAGGGGTTGATGAAATAAACTTTAGATATTCACTTGAAACTGGGTACACGTTTGTATTTTTTGGTGAAGGGGTGGAGGGGGATGTGTAATTGGGAGAAATCAGTAGAGCAAGCCAGTAAGAGTCCAGAAGCTTCATTTTTGGCGTATGTGCTAGAAACGAGTGTCTTAATTTTTATCGCTGAGAATGTTTCACAAATCAAAGGTGTACGGTAATACGAGGGTCCAGTAGCTATTTGTGTAACGCTTGGAAATTCGGCTGTTTTTTTTGGACACGAAAGCGTTCGTTGCTGTTACATCGCATACTTTTTGAAAGATCCAAATTTGATTTTGAATTTGATAAATTTTGATACCTAGAATCATATTCTTGCATTTTAATGTTTCGACGCTGAGCGACGCCTAGCGTCGTTTTTGTAAAACTTGTGTATTTGATAAATTTTGATATCTAAATACTTGCATTTTTACGTCTCGACGCCGACCGACGCTTAGCGTTGTTTTTGTAAAACTCGTGTATTTGATAAATTTTGATTCCTAGAATCATATTCTTGCATTTTTACGTCTCGACGCCGACCGACGCCCATCGTCGATTTGGTAAAACTTGTGTATTTGACCAATTTTGATACCTAAATTCATATTCTTGCGTTTTTACGTCTCGACATTTTTTGTGGAATATTAATGTAATGCTTGTTACAATTACTCCGAGTTGTGTAACTTTTTAAATTTTTTATCCGCGGCTTAATAAAACTTTGAAAATTTCTAAAACTTTTCTTTATTTCTATCCCCTGTACATTTTGCAGATCATATACGTTAAAAATGAAGTTAGCTTACTCTCTTATTTTCCCCTATTCACAATCTACCACCTCCCACCCCTTCAACAGAATCATCTCAATCAAATGTCATTACTATACATACGCATAGTAACTTTCAAGTGAATATCTCAATTTTATATTATCAATCCCATTAGTAATGGAGCGATGGTGGCGGGGAAGGGGGAAGAGGTTGAAACATATGAGAAAGTAATCGGAGGCCTTGGTATCTATTATTTACACCAAATCCCAAGTTTCTGCACTCTTACAGTTTGCTTTACTTATTTTTCCCGATTTACCTTCCATTTCCACTTACCTCCCACTCCTTCAACGTAATCATGCCTGGGCGATGTAAAATATTATAAAATATTTTGAGGCCTTGGATTCTAGTACATGCACAAAATTTCAAGTTCTTGTACTCTTCACAGCTTGCTTTACTTATTTTCCAACATTCACCCCATTTAACCCCCAACCCTTGAACGGAATCACCTCAAAATATAATCTAGTTTCAGATCTCGTTATAATACATACCTATATCAAATTTCAAGTGAATATTTCAATTTTATTTATTTTTATTTTATTTATCAACCCACCAAATTTCAAGTTTCTGAACTGTTACCAGTTTGCTTTACTGATTTCCTGCTATTTACCCCTATTTACCCCATAACCCATAACCGGATATGTTCAAAAAACAATCCTTAAACCGTTCCGGAGAAAACGTGCCGACAAAAAAAGTTACAGACAGACCAGCAGACCGAGAGACAGACAGACAGAAAATTTGTCTTCGCTCAAATTTAAAATCTCGATGTTTCATGCCATTCTAAACCTATTTCAAGAAAAAAAAAATGAAATTTATTTTACGATTACTCTACTTCCAGTCCACTACACGGATGTGGAAGTAAATAAAATACTTATAATTTCATAATCTTATTCCCATAAATGTAAGACTTTTGAGTTGTTTACAGGTATTACAGGTACTACAAGGTATCAATTTTTAAAAGGTAAAATCGTAATCTTCAAATCGTTCTTACTTGTAAACTACACTTTAAGGCTTACATCTGGACGAATAGTTTAGTATGTACTCCACCTGTCTTAAACCCCTATCAATTTGGATATCACATGAACTGTCTGCTGCCAGTTGGTGTACTAGAAAATGTTGCTTTAGCTTAAAGTTAATGAAATAAACATGCTAAAGTGAATGTCCATGTTGCGCAAAAAGTGTGGTTGTATAAATACAGCCATGTGCTGTGCAATTTTTAATAAATGTGCAAATAATGGTTATTTAAACACAAGGAAAAAGTTGAAGAGAATGAGTAAGTAGAAGTAATTTAGCTTTTGAGCACAAAAGTTTTTGCGGTTTAGTTTATGGGTAGGAAAAACAATCCTTTAACTTTCTGGCTTTTAACAAAATAAAGCTTAGTGGAATAGTTTCATACAATTTCTAGTTTAGATTTGATAAAAAAGATACAAAATAATTAAGCACAATCAATTTTAATACTTTCTTATTGTGCTTATTACATCCCTCTTCACAAATACAAAAAAGAGTATTGTGTTCTATCGGCACATTTCTAGAGCCGCTAATATTGCTCGTAGAGAAAAAGTTTTCATATCACTATGTTGGTAATCGAATTCTGAACAACTTTCAAAATGTCCGTCCGCCCGTCTGTCTGTCCGTAATGTATGTCTGCCTGTCCGTTGGTCTATCTGTCCGTCTGTCTGTCAGTCAGTATATCTGTCTGTCCGTCTGTCCGTCACGTTCCTTGTAAGCACGATAACTCAAGAACGAAAAGTCCGGTTTTATTGATATTTGGACGGTAAGTTAATGTTAGCTAGAGAAAGAACCTTATTGCTTTTGAACGAATTCGGTCAACAAATAAAAAAGTTATTAATTATTTAAATTATTAAAAAACTGTGAAGATTATCCTATAGAATGTGCAACAATAATATAAAAAGTGCAGTAAATCGGCGAAGAGTTTAATGGTTAGCTTGTTATTTAATGGAGAAGATGGCCGTTGTCGTAGTTATGAGATTTACCTAAAAGTATCTAAGTGGTACCTGATGCAATTTTTATAATATCACATATACCCCAAATATGAAATATATCAACACCGAGTTGTGTGAAAAATCATCATTTGGCTTCCGTACAAAATTAAGGTAAGATTTAAATTCCGTCAGTCTGTCTATATGTCGTACGTCCGGCGATCTGTGTGGGTCTGTCTGTCTATTGGCGTTATATCTACAAAACTACTTGACATAAAATAGATATATTTGGTAGGTGGTTGACGCTATTGCCAAAGATAAAATGAGATATTTATTCTTTTAGTGAAGAACATACAGGATGGGCACAATAAAGGAATTAACGAAAAAATGTGACGGAGAACAGTAATATTGTGCAATTGTTAACAAAAGGGTCCAGGAAGATACCTGCTATATTTTTACTAAAAAATATACAGGGTAAATACCATTATAGTTTCAACAAGTTATATCTAGATTAAGGTGAGTAAAGATTGAAAAATTTTATTCTTTAATTGGAAATTCACCGAATGCGCTAATGACAACGGAAAAAAATTCATAATAATAATATTATTTTTACAAACAATAAGGGACAATAGTTCGACAATGGTTCCTTTGTAGCGTTTTCAAGGTGTGACCAGTGTAGTGAACTTTCGAAAAGTAGATAAAATTAAAATTTCATCGGAACTGCGTTGAAATTGGTGGTTAGATATTTTCGAAGTAGCTGATATTGGGTCAGAAATTAAAAATAGGGAATTCAATATAGCTGCTGTAATTGTAAAATTGTTGCAGATTTGTATGATATTTGGTTCAGAGGGATATCAAGATTCAGTGAAAACGAGTCTGATGGTAAAGCTTAAAAATTCAAAACATCGAATATTGTCTTTTGCTATGAATGATTATGCCTAATATAAATTATATTTAATTATCATGGGGCACTTACTACTATTTGTTAATAATTTTACCAGAAATAACATTTATAGTAATTGTTATTAATATATTCAATGAAATTATCAATGATGATGTACTGCGATTAATGAAATGCGTTTGGAATTATCAGCATTCTAGACAATCATCGCTCAATTCGTAAAAGTAAAATTGTGTAAGTTTAGATAATGCGTTTCAAGATACGTTCACCTGTATGAGGCAAGCGTAACACAGTATGTAAAGCTGCTTGTATAACAAGTCTTGATAACAAACAAAGTAATTTCCCAGGAGTTTCCGAATTTTTTTCTGGTTGATGTGATCAGTCGCAATTCCGCTCTCAATAATTCGGATTCAGAGCGTCAAGATACAACGAAATATGGTGCTGTGTTCGTTAGGACATGACCAAGATTTCTTTTGAGGGGCTATGTTATCAATTGAAATATCCACTCCATGGAGTTACTTTAAAATGTTTAAAAAAAATTATTATATTTTCGTTGTCTGTGAAATCCATCATATATCTATTGGCGTCTTTCTATGAGGCATTGGCCCCAATAATGAACTGCACATTGCTGTCAGGAAGAATGCGAAAAGATATTGATGGAAGAAGGCAGTAAGCATTTATTGTTAAGTCTGCTACGGAAGAAGAAAGCTAGCGGTAATAGTCTAGTCTATGCTGAAGTTCATCCGCCGCCAACGCCGCCTAAAGATGAGTGTTACATTAACATGAGTATTGTCTTTCTATTTCCTATTTGTTAATTTATTACTTCATTAGATTTATTTAAAGTTAACTTGGGTATTTTTTATTATGTGTGTGTCTAGCACTAACACCCCCTCTCTGTGACATTAAGTAGACCGTCCCGGTCTCGCACAAAAAATTAGGCCGAGCACCAAGCGAATACCCCAAATAAAAACCGCTGCCCAAGTAACCACTACTTCCACATCCATATTTTCCATCCAAGTTACATTAAAGGAAACATCTTGACTATATTTGCACTCTAGTACGTGAAAATTATTTATCATAGAATATTAATAATATTTGGGGCAGATGTCATAGAAAAATTTGAGGCTTTGGTTTTTACCACATACGTTAAAAATGAAGTTTCTAGCTTGCTCTACTTATTTTCTCCTATTGACAAATCTCCCCACCTCCCACCACTTCAACGGAATCATCCCAATTAGATGTAATTACAATATATACATGTACTAACTTTCAAGTGAATATCTCAATTTTATGTTATCAATCCCTTTAATAATGGAGTGGAGGTGGTGAGAGTGGGGGATTGAAAAATATTAGAAAGAAATCTGGGGTCTTGGTTTCTAGTATATATGCCAAATCCTAAGTTTCTGTACTCTTATCAGCTTGCTTTACTTATTTTTCTCTATTTGCCTCTACTTAGCCTCCACTGCTTCAACGAAATCTTGTCAAAATGTAATCTACTTTCAGATGTCGTTATAATACATACCTGTACCAAATTTCAAGTGAAAATCTCAGTTTAATTTTATCAAATCGTTTATTAAGGGTGCGGTGGTGGCGGAGGGGTGGAAAATATTTTATAAAAAAATTGAGGCCTTCTCTTCTAGTATATACACCAAATCCCAAATTTCTGTACTTACCAGTTTGCTTTATTTATTTTCCCCTATTCACCCCTATTAAACCCCAACCCTTCAAAGGAATCGTCTCAAAATATAGTCTAGTTCCAGATGTCGTTATAATACATACGTGTACCAAATTTCAAGCAAATATCTCAATTTTATTTTATCAACCCCTTTAATAATGGAGTAGGGGTGGGGGGTTGAAAAATATTATAAAGAAATTTGAGGTCTTGACTTCTACTACATACACCGAATCTTAAGTTTCTGTACTCTTATCAGCTTACTTTACTTGTTTTCTCCTATTTACCCATATTTAACCCCCCAACCCTTCAACGGAATAATCCCAAAATAATATCTAGTTCCAAATGCCATTATAATATATACGTATACCAAATTTCAAGTGAATATCTCAATTTTATTTTATCAACCCCTTTAATAATATAGTGGGGCTGGTGGAGGATGGAAAATATTATAAAAATGTTGACGCCTTGGCTTCTAGTACATACACCGAATTTCAAGTTTTTTACTCTTACCAGCTTACTTTATTATTTCCCCCTATTTACCCCCCAACCCTTCACCGGATATGTTCAAAAAACAATCCAGTTCCAGATCTCGTTATATCGTATACGTGTACAAAATTTCAAGTCAATCTTAAACCGTTCCGGAGAAAACGTGCGGACAAAAAAAGTTACACACCGACAGACCCACAGATAAAGAAAAAAAAAATTTTAAATTTTTTTTATGATTTCTATACCTCCGATACGTTACGTGGATGTGGAAGTAAAAGGGAAGCTGTTCCTTATCTTCACAAGTCGGCTAAGTATGCAAAAAGTCGGTCCTTTGTGACCTTCATCTTAATATTTAGTTGGGAAAACTTTAGGCAGAAGTGGTGGTAATGACATTGTCTTATAAATAAGATTTATTGAACGTTGTATCTAATTGCCTATAAGAGTGGGTATGCCGTCTGAAAATCAGAAATAAATTACTCTCAAACGCCGCCCCGTCCGCGACAAATTATAATTAGACCATTGCAATTACGAAATTTGTACAGGCGAAAAATAGAAGAAAATATATCAATCTAGGTTTGTATCTTTTTAATATTTTGAAAAAAAAATGGTATTAATTAATAAGATTTGTTTTAATTAGCAGTAACTTTATGATTTTTTAAAAAATATTTAGAATCAAAATATGAGAAAAAGGACTCGATACAAACCTTCATTCATGTTTTCTGTGTATCGTACTATTTTTATTTTTCCAAAAAACATAATACTTTTTGCAAAAACATGTATAGCACGGAACCGTGCGAAGGCACATTTTGCAACAAATGTTACACTGATACGAGCTCCCTCTGGATTTATTATTGTTTAAGCTCCGCCCTTCACCCAGAATTATTTTATGAATGAGAAAATATAACGAGGGAACGAAATAAGAAATTAAACCAAATCATTTCTAATAACACGGGACGCCCAATAAAATATCAAATTCCATTAATTTACTATTATACTTAACAGGTACTCTACTCTTTGATTATACTACAAGTACGAAATTATAACAATATAGTAACTAGATATATGTAGCCACCCATGCACTAACAATAATGTGTAATTGTGTTTCAATTCTTCTTTATAAAATGGTGGTATGCTGGTATATTTGAAAACATTTATTGGACAATACAATTGATACTAAATATAAAGATGTGTTCTTGTCGTAAACACATAAATATAGAATTATAAGGGGCGATGCGATTTGCAATGAAAGGAGTTAGAAACACAAGAGTAAAGCGCACATTTTCCCATTTTCTCATCAAGTCACACGCACCAGTTTGTTGCATTAGACCAAGCAACAGGATTTTTTTCATAATAACTTTTATTTCTGGGAAAAATAGAAAGAAATGTTTGGGATAAAAACTGTCGGCAGTAAAGTTATCTATCGATCTGTCAAAATAATGAAATCTAGGCTCAAAATGTAAAAAGAAACAGAGAAACCAACTTACTCCTTTAAGCCCGAAAATATTTTCCAGAAAAAATCAACTTTCGTGAAAATTTAACAAATCAGAGCTAAAAGTATTGTCCAGAAGGTGATGTGGACCGATGTTGAAAATATTTTCTTGTTGAGATCGCGCACCAATGTAGACGTTCTAAGACTCAAGTTGCAGGTTTTTATTTTTGCTTTCAAAATTTGTAGAGAAAACATTTTGGAATGCAAATTTTTGCCATCTTTTTACTTTCAAAATTTTGCAAATTTTTAGAATCGCTCTGACATTCGTATTTTAAAAAAATGCACTATTAAATTTCGTTGATACAAATAATCGATGCTTTGGATTTTTAAAATCTAACCAGTAAAACCAGAGATATCCATATTTTTGAGAAATAACCTACTATGTCTAAAGTTATTAATGATATTTTGATGCGGGGTTTAGTTTAAAACATCTATCATTAAACTTTTGTCTACTATAAAAGCAAATTTGTAAGTTCACCCCATCCATATATTTTTAAAGAAAATATGAATAATAATTCGTAAAACTAAGTGTACACCAGGCAAGTTATTTTATATAATATGTGATATGTGCTAAGTATATAACACTAGTTCCTTGGTCAAATCGAGAACTACTACTCCTAGAAAGTAAAATTTCAAGTAAAAGGTTGCCTCTATCCTTAATCTTTATTTATTCTCGATATATTTACTTGTTACTCACTTCGAAAAATTGGCATTTGCTTGCTACATTTACGTCTGCAAATTTCAGGTTAGGGTTGTAAAGAAATTCTTATTTTATACTATAGATACTATCAAAACAGTACCTGAGAGGTCAACCACTTGTAGAAATTACACGAACTGCCGAGACTGCCTTGCCGGCGGCGCCTGCGTAACTCCAACCAGCCGCACTTGCGGGGCTTTCAATTATATGACCGCCACTGCCATGGCTGCCGACAGCCTGCCTAAAATTCGGAGAACGAGTGCCGACGGTGGTTTACCTCTCGATAGACAACTACTGAATTTCATAATGATCCGTCGAATAGTTTAATGCTTATAAATAATTACTTATCACTGACTTTCTGCGAATGATTTCTCTTATTCTCGGCGTCTATTGGATGTATAACAATAATAATTAAAATTATTTTTTTGTTTAACTTGCCATAATTCAAAAAACGAAAACATTAATGGATCTCAATTTTACTATGTCATCACTACATATTTATTAATGGACTGTGGTAATATGAAGGACAGATTTTAATAATTGTAAAAAGTACGTTTTTTTTCAAAAACCATGTCGATAAAATGTGAGTATTTGCAAGGATCAGTTAACGAACGGAAAACCCTTTAAGTCTATGCTGAGAAGAAATAAAGATGGAGACACCTTTTTTATTTGAAACTTTTCTTCTGTTTAACAGTTTCTAAGAATATCGCGTATAGACAAATTAGACCAATAAATAACTAATACTATACGCATAACACTTATTGGATAAAACAACTTGCGTGGTGTATATTTTTGATTTTAACAATAGTTGCTAATTTTTGTTTATTGGTAAACTACCATTATTTGAGGGAGACTACAAAATAAAAATTCAAGAAGTCCTGAGGAATCCCCTGAGGATCCAAGAGTTTAAATTTTGATTTGTTGAATGATATGACAGCTAAAGCTTTACACATACGAAAACTAAACAACATTAAAATGTTAAGTTTTCCATTTAATTATAAACAAGAATTAGTACTATAATAACAAACAAGACTGCAGCTACGGACACGTATTTCGGAGTTATTGCTCTTCATATATGGCACATGAGGTACGAAGGTACAAAATAGAGTACCTACAATATACTGTGCTTTCCTATCTTTGTTGGTCTTGCTTTTAACAATATAACAATATTATTTATGCCATGCTACGCTGATGAGGAGCAATAACTCTGAAACGTGTGTCCGTAGCTGCAATATTGCATACCATTAATTTTTGTTTATAATTTTTATCGGACCTCATCAACTCTTATTCTTTTTATTTAATATTATTATTTCCTTATTGACGATTATTATTAATTAATGCAGATTACTAATTATTGAATATCTTTTCCATTATGCAAAAATATAGATATACTCGTATACTCCATATTACAAATTAAAATTCTAGGGAAGCATAATACCCAGCCGTTTAAATTATAAATACTGTATTTATTGAAGGAATAATATGTTAAAAACGCATTTAGGTTAGAATGATAGGATATATGTGTCGGCATAACCTTTGAGCTTTGGCAGGTAGAATTTATATACAATCATGAACTAATTTCGAGCTTATACGTAAGTGGAATCGCGGTCATTCATTTCTATTTACTACTACATAGTACTATAAATACATAAAATAATATTTTATCGTTTTTAAAGGACCGCCCACTGGAGTTTCCCTTTCACCTCCCCTGGTGCAAATTTTAGCAGCTTGTCGAGGCATATCTACTTTTAAAAACAGGAACAAAACATTGTGTCTAGTAGGGAACTAAGAGAAAAGCAAACTATTTGAATTTATTTAAGACTTTTGCTTAAATTGAATAGAAATATCCGCTGAAGTAATTAAATTGCTTTTAAGCTTTTTGTCACGTATCTATAGCTTGTCAATTTTTTCTTTTTATTCTTGAAAAATATTAACGTCCCTATTTTCACAACAAACAAAACATGGTATATTCCTCACAAACTCAGATAAATGAAGTATTTCTAGACAATAAATGTAGTATTAATAAAAATAACGTGTAAAATGCTAACACACCTCTTGCAAATAAATCACAATTTCTCTGTGTATTATTTGTGGTTATAAATATGATATATATTTTTTACTTTCAATAGATTGTCATAAAACGCCCTTTGACGTATACGTAGGAATCTTAAATGCAGTTAAACCCTCTCAGTGTACTTTACGAGTCCGATATAAATCATTGGGTTTTAACGACCACGTTCCTATTGTTTAATTCTTGATATCAAGCAGTTTATTTAAATTGATTCTTTAGAAAAACAGTAATTCTCTACAGTTTACATTGTAATTATCGCCAGAAGTTTCTAAGATATAAAATGACAAAGTATTTTTGTTTATTTTTTATGATGATATAAGGTTTTTCCTATTCGGAATCAGTTACTCTCACTCCATGCCTCGTGATTAAATTAAACTAGATAATATATACGTATATTTAAATACAATGAAACAGATAATTTTTTAATTAACTTGGTAAAACATTATTTTATCTAACGACGTAGAATTGTTTACTTAAATTATTCTAACTCTGGTCCAATATTGTCAACATATTTGTTAAAGTTTTAGATAATTTTAGGTAGTAAAATAATATTTACGGTGAGGAAATAGGATATTGCTTAATTACTAATTTGTTGTTTTTATCAAATTTCACTAAGTATACCAGGTAATGTTGGCATCCGCAAGATGATGGTAACGTCAAAAGATGAATTTTAGCCGACACGGTACCACTGAGATATCAAGATTGGCTATTGAAGAAATGATTAGCTATGTAATGAAACCTTATGTACATTTTTAGGCAAAATACTTTTTAGACCTAATACTCAGAACCTCAAGAGCTGCCAGTGTCAGTGATGATGCAAATTATTAGTATGTCATATTATTTCTTGTAGGCCGGTAAACATTTGTTCCTATTTGATACCCTCAGCTGTCTTTAGCCCATATGCGAATATGCATTTCTCTATTCTATATTACTAATTATTATAATGAAGGTAGGAAGATAGTACCTACTTCCACGACTGCGGTAAGCGTTGTTGTAACTATTTCTCTTACCTCTGCATACTACATAACTTTCTTAGATTTCTCATATCCTGCCATTCCGAAATTTGTAACACCAGATCTGGAAGACCGACACTCAGAACTAGACAATCAATAGTACCACAACCATTTTGTATAACCAGTGTGTCATTCCTGACTTTAGTACCCAGATAGTACCTAACTTGCTTCTATATAAGGCCCACGTGTAATAATTACTTTGCCTGAGCGTTGGGTAATGAAAAATGAACATGGTTTTTGATAGCATTTTTCCAGAATACGATGATGTTTTCGGTTTTAAGGAAAAATTGCGGGAAAATGTGGATAAGTTCAAAAAATACAGAGTCCTGTCTGAGACAGTCACCAGTTAAAGTTTTAAGATCTATAATATTTTAGTACTGTTCTCATAGAATGTGATGCTCTACTCCGCTTTGTCGAAAAATGTCGGGAAAATGCGGAAAAATTAAGAGAATACATAATAATTCACAATTTCGAGACTTTAACAGTCACATGTAAACTTTTTAATATCTACACTAATCTACAGTACTTGACTTCGTTACTCACATGCAGCTTCTTTCTCTCAGTATACAATTCCCCTATAAATTTCCTGCTTTCTGAATGTCAGTCTTCTTTCCTGGATTCACGAATAATCTTCGTATTTAAATCATTTGTCTACTCTACTCATTAACTCTTGCATCAGAATTTTCTGAAAGATTTGCATGCAACGCCTTCAAATTCTATTACAAGTATGCTGGTATTGCTGGTGTCTTATGCATATCCTTGGGCATATAATTCTCGTCATCAATAGTGCTTGAAGCTCTCTATCATCATATACTATAAAAGGAATAGCAGGAATCTTCTGTCGACATCTTTTAATTATGGACACATCATCTGATGTGTATCGAATATATCTAGTTCTAAGTGTCGGACGATCCATGTTACTATCGAAGTTTTATTAACATATTTATTTATTATTATACAGAGGCTAACAAAGCAAGAAACTTTATGCTCAAGGTTTATTAATACTGTAAGAAGTAGCCATGTACAACAAATTAAATAAAATATATGTATCGATTTTACAAAAAAAATATATTGAGAATATAGAGAATAAAAATACCATTTTCACGAACTCTGCCCTCAGATAAAACAAAGGTCTTGTGAACACTCTTTTTTACAAGAAAATGTTCATTTGTAAGTGACTCTGGCAAAGATGTATTACAGAAAGTTGACCAACTATTAAATGAAGTTGTCTCGATACAATCAATTTTTTCCAGAATTCACCAATTAAATATTACTTTCATCAGCAAAAAGCATTTTCTGTCTGTTTCTATGCCCATGCTTTCACTGGAAAGCTTGAAGCGAACACGTACAGATCTAGGTGATATTTTGAACTTATTCCGATGAAAGGTTGTGGAATAAATAGGGATAAATACAAAAGGCAAGCTAGTAAGAGTCCAGAAATTTGGGATCTGATGTATATACTAGAAGCCAGGGTCCCAAATTTTATTATGCCACCCCCACTGCAACACCGACTCATTTATTAAAGAGGTTAACAAAACAAAATTTAGACATTAACTCCAAATTTGATACACATATGTGTCACAAAGAGATCTGGAAGTAGATTATATTTTGAGTTTAATACGTTGAAGGCGTGGAGGTAAATAAGAGATAACAAATAAAGCAAGCTAATAAAAGTCCAGAGTTCTGGGATTTGGTGTATAAATTAGAAGCCAAGGCTTCAATTTTTTTTTATAACACCTGCCACCCCTACCACCACTCCCACTCCATTGTTAAAGGAGTTAACATATTGAAATATTCACTTTAAATCTGGTATACGTAGGTATGTATTATAACGACATCTGAAACTAGAATATATTATGAGATGATTGCGTTGAAGGGTTGGGCGGTAAATAAGAGAAACAGGATAAATAAGTAAATCCAGCTAGTAAGAGTCCAGAAAATTGAGATTTGGTGTATATACTGGGAATCAAGTCAATCTGATTTTTTGGCACCTGTCACCACCACCATCACCCTCACTTCATTATTAAAAATATTTAAAAATATCTCCCGTATATAAAAATGAAGAGGCAGCAGTTAACAATAAAGTAGTAGAATATTTAGAAAAGTGTAATTTGTTCACACAAACTCAGTTTGGATTTCGACAACAACGCTCCACCATATATGTAAATATAAAAATGGTCGCATGCCTTGGAGAGAGGCAAGATATTCGCTAATTTCTGTGATCTCACGAAAGTATTTAATTGCGTCTGTCACAAGTTGTTAAAAGAAAAATCTCGTAATAAGGCATAAGAGGCCCACCACTTAATTTTATAATATGCTATCTTCTAGAGAGAGTGCAAGTGGTGGATTATAATGGTGAGAGGTTGTCAACTATGTTGGTAAGTGCAGGAGTGCCGCAAGGATCCATCCTAGGTCCACTCTTATTTCTTATATATGTGAATGATTTCTCAAATTATATGAACAGGGTAAATAGCATACAATACGCTGACGACACCACCTTGTATAGTACAGGGACAGATATAACAGAGTTAAATGATGACGTGCTGATGACTGGTTCGCTACCAATAGACTTTCCCTTGACGAAGATAAAACAATACATATACACTTTACGTTAAAAAAACTCCATAGATGATCAATCTGCAAAATATCTAGGTATAATTTTAGACAAAAGCTTAAATTGGAAAGACCAATATGGTAGGTAGCTAATAAATTGTCAATCCTACCATGTATTTTATTTATTTATTTTTATTTAATCGTATTATTTATATTAACGTCCTGGCGGAGTTTAGCTAATGCTATTCCACCACTCAACCAGGACACGTACACACAGACATCAACACAACGACCATTCCCTGCGATATTGCCATCTATCGCAGCTGAGACTCGAACTCAGGATAGATATCAGCGACTAGATATGTTGTGCCACCCAACAGCGGTCTAGTACACTGCTACCATCTCGGTAACACATGAAAAACGCCAGTAAACATCCATACCCTGACCAGGATTCGAACCCGGGACCCCATGGTCGCAAGCCAAACGCCTTAGCATTGCGCCACCGAGCCGTAAAACTGCTTTATATCTTCCATTAGAAATAAGTAAAATAGCATATATCGGACTATTTCAACCACAATTGCCTTATGGTGTACTTATGTGGGGAAATTCGACTGAATGGAGTAGGATATTTCTGTTACAAAAGTGGCAATTAGGGTCATGACTAACAATACATCATGTGTTACTTGTAGGCCCCTATTTGCTGATACCTAAAAATGTTAACATTCCTGGCATTATACATATATCACTGTCTAAATTACATAAAGAAAGATGAACAACAATTTCAGAAACAAAGTACCATACATAAATATCAGACTAGAAAATCCAACGAATTAGTTCTCCCCCAATATAGACTAGAAACAACCAATTTTTTTATACAAGGTGTAACATAATGGAATGTCATAAATGAAGGAGCGTATTCCTCGTACAAATTTAAGAATATTTTGTCCTGTAAACAGTTGTCATTAGAGCCTTCGTTTACAAGATATAGGGCGTTGTAGTTTTCAGAAATACAATTATTTCCCTATATATCTTTTGAATAAATGTAGATATTTACCTGAAATATAACCAGCTTTAACCAGTGACGTAGATTTGAAGCATGTAGGGTACCTTTTTTCATGAAATTATGGTACGCCACTGGGCCAAATTTTTTTTTGTGGATTTCAAATTTAATTTTGGAAAACAATGTTCTCTTGACATTCTTGCGCATGATTTACAGTTTTAAAGTTATTAAAGTTTAACCGTAGTGATGTATTGTTAGATAAAATAATGCGCCAATTGTATCTTACAAAAACAAGTGGGCATCTGTCAAACAGTGTTTAGATGAATAGCGTCCAGTCAAATTTATTCATCTGAATTGTCGATTTAAATTTAAAAAATGGTATACTCTTTTGTAGAATTGATAGATATGCATTTCTGTTATAGGCTTTCTAATGGTAATAATGTAGATGCAGCTGCACGTTATGCGGACCGCTTTCCCAACCGACGTCATTCAGATCGAAGAATATTTATGAATATTCATATGCGCCTACGGCAATCGGAAAATTTGAAAGCTAATCATGGTGGTGGAAGAAGGGATACGGTAACCACGATTCAGCGGGTGGAAAGAATACTAGAAACAGTTGAGGATAATCCTAGTAATAGCACAAGAAGAATTGCGGCAATGGAACGTGTGAGTCACTGTTCATCGCATTTTAAGAACTAATTTATTGTATCCATATCATTTACAAAGGGTTCAGGCGCTGAATCCCGATGATGCAGTACCGCGTATGAGATTCTGCGAGTGGTTTACACGGAAATGTATTCGAAATCAATTATTTCATTCTTCTGTATTATTTACGGATGAAGCTGGATTTAACAGGGATGGAATTATAAATTTTCATAATAACCACTTATGGGCTGATGAAAATCATCAAGGAATAATTGAGTCGAGACACCAACAACGTTTTTCAATTAATGGCTGGGCTGGAATTGTCGACGAGTTTCTAATTGGTCCATTTGTTTTACCTCGAAAACTTAATGGACGATCTTACCTAAATTTTCTTCGAGATAATTTGCCACTTTTAATGGAGTTTGTTCCATTAGCCGCAAGGCAACGTATTTTTCTATGCATGATGGTGCTCCACCTCATTTCTTCTTGCTTGTACGAGCATATCTCAATGAAACTTATGACAACAAATGGATAGGTCGTGGAGGACCTATAGCATGGCCAGCCCGCTCCCCAGACCCGAATTCACTAGATTATTATTTATGGGATGCGAGCAAATTCGCCAGAATCCTGGAAGATTTGGTAGAGTAAGAACATCTATGAGACGACATACCCAAAAGTGTATTGAGACAGATGGACGTCACTTCAAACATCTCTTGTAAAGTTATTACATTAACTTATTGTTTCGTTTATCTTTGCAAAATTTCTGATGAGTTTGTTTTCCTTAGATTTGGCACTGGTTAAAGCTGGGGCTTCATTTTGGAGATTTAAATACAGTACTAATCATGTATTCTACACATAAGATTTCAGGTAAATATCTACATTTGTTCAAAAGATATATAGGGAAATAATTGTATTTTTGAAAACTACAACGCCCTCTATCTTGTAAGCGAAGGCTCTAATGACAATTGTTTATATGACAAAATATTCTTAAATTTGTACTAGGAATACGCTCCTTCACATATGACATTCCATTATGTTACGTCCTGTATATGACTATAAAAATGTACAATCAACTGCCTAACAAAATAAAATAATTATCATTCTCCAGATTCAAAGTAGAGATCAAAGAAATACCACTCTAATACCGTACAGTATTGAAGAATATTTTGATAAAGTATTTGATATACCATAATACTCTTCTAGTATATTTACTGCATCTTAGCTTCATTCATTAACTTTGGGTGATTTACTTTTTAATTATTTTAACATACAAACCTTAATATTGTCTTATTATAAATTTGTAAAAGTAGTGTATCTGATTGTTATTTTAGCCCTAAGAGTACCATATCTTCTAAAATATTTGACACGTACTTATTGTGAATTGTATGTATGTCTGTTCTTCATATACCTTGACGATGCTAAAACTAATGCAAAGTTACTCAGCAAATAAAGCAGTTTATTATTTATTATTTTTATTATTAGAAGGAGTTAACAAAATACAATTTTGCTTCGGCGTAAAAAATTTTTAGGCATTAGCCACCCGTATTACCAACTCGGGGCATACGATTTAAAATGTTATATTACTAAAATTTTACGAGCAATAATTTCTACATTCTAGAGTGTAAGTATAGTATGAAGATATTTTCGTTTAAAAAGACTTAGATGAGAAATCTGGATGTGGAAGTAGTGATTCCTTAAACGGCAGTTTTTTTTTTAAATTAGTTTCTATTAACCGAGCGCCCGTAAAATTTTATTTCATGATGTGTGTTTAGTAATTGTTTTCTTAAGGGCGGTTCAATTTTTGTCAAAAAGTATTTTCAGTAATGTTAAATAACATGGATATATATTGACTACATATTGGCTATAACGTAATAATAGCGAAATAAATTCCAGTCCTTCAGAAAGTTGTTGATGGGCGTAATATCCGCATATTACAGAAAAGTACTTGTTATCATAAACACAGTTATTTTGTACATAATAAACATTACATGTATTTATACACATATGCATTAAACTTCAGGGTTTTCTAGTCCTCTGTGTATATCCCCATACAAATTACTTGTTTCGGCTTGTCTGAAGTTCATACGGCTTTCAAGCTGCGGTTGTCTACATACCATATAATATTCCTTACCTACACGATACTGCAATTTATAACTGTTATTAATTATGTAAAACCAGATTTCTTCTATCGGGTACAAAGAAGGCCTCTCTCTGTTGGTTGCTTAAAATTTATAATATATTCGAAATGTGATGTTGAAATAAAACATATTTATGTTTGTCATTCGTCTTCTGGTGTTAGTTATGAGATGGCTCGGTTCTTTCGTTTGAATAACTTTTTTTTCACATGCTCAGTTTATGACGTAATTTATTTATAGGGAAAAATTAAGTTGAATCTGTTGATTGATTTGATTTCAACATTAAAATGTTGAAATCAACGACTAAATTTTCATCTCTAGACTAAAAATATTAATATAAAAGTTTTTGGGGCTACAATAGAGTGACTTTTTTCTGGTTATCTGTCAAATCAAATATTGAACTGTTAATGTAATGTAAAAAAATGACTAGTTATTTCGAAGATTCTGTGCACTATCCTGGAGATTAAATGTAATATACTCTTCGTTTTGCATTTGCATAGATTATAATAAGCGTTGTTCATAACACTTTCAGGAAGCGTACGTCAAACTTCTGCGATTAACAGTTTTGCGGGAAATATTAACTTCCTGGATTTGTTATGTAAATAACTATCTTAGTGCTACCACAAAATAGATAATATAGTTGTCTATGATGTATTTATTGCATATATTATTTGACTATCTCTTACAATAGTTGAGTAAAGGCCTTGAGAATCTTGGAAGAAGATAAATATTACTCATTTGTCATTCCCTCCAGTACGTTATACAGGTCCCAGTATTTCATATACATAGAGAACTGCCGTAGATTCTTACGGTTAAAATATGTCGATTTAACTAAATTTGCTTATATTTCAGGATGCCTTGTTTAGCCGCTGAAGGGCATCAAAGTTGACAAATTTATTTAATCAAATACGTTCTGTATAATTTTATTGTAAGTTGGTACTAATATTTCCGTACACATGTCACTTTATGACATTGTAACCGAAATAGTACAAGAACTCACCTACCCACTCTTCAACAAATCTATAGCATCAACGTATTTTTCACCATAAGAATAAACAGATTTTTCATTTGTTTTCTCTCTTGTACAATGTTTGTATTTATAACAATTTTGACTTAATTAATTTATGTATCATATCATTATACCATTTTTGATTCAACGAAGACTTAATTATTTCATTTCAAAATTAATTTAATGGGCTTGTTACCGATATTTTTTGATATTTTATGGTATTCAATAGTATTCGATCATCTGGATAAGCTGTTAAAATTTCAGCTTCATAAGTATATCCAATCCATAGATATTCAATGTTAAAGATTTGGGTTCAGTACAAAGTGCTTCGCCGACTCGTGCCGTCATTCTACATAAACACTAGGGCTTTCATTCAGCGCAAAATTCACTAGACGTCAAAAAATGCCTATTTTCCTTCGTTCGTGTCGAGCTAAATTTTCGATTTGGCCCTGCAATTCACGATGCCGATACATATCAGATTTTCCTCTTTCGACAGAGACGTAGAACGAGCTTCCACTCGACATTGTGTTTATTTAGTTACGAACGTTTGAAAATTCCATGTTTTCGGCTATTCGTGGCTAAAAGAGAAACTATTTATAGCGTTTGAACCTAATTTCAGAGAAGCTCTCAAGTGGAGTTCGAACCCTACCGGAAAATAATTTTTTACTTTCTTTTACATTTTCCGCCTTAACCTGATACTCAGATATTACCTACATATCACGTATACAGATTCGGAAAATACAGTTTAGGGTATGGGATTAACGATGTAATTGACCACGCCCCGCTAGTTCCATAAATCGTGAAAGCAGAGGCATGCAATGAATTGAATTTAGTACGGCATGAACTAAGGATGGGTGCGGACGTAGGTAATAATTTCTAATACAAAATGAGATAATATCTCTTCGTCAAAAGCAAAGAAGTTATTTGTCACATTTTTGCAAATAATTTCTTCTATTGAAAGCATTTCTGCAGTCTTTTTTAGCCGTAAATGCTATGGGAATAAAATAATAATTCTTATTAAAACCGAAATGAAAATAGAACATTAAAATAAAATTAAATAACTCGAAAACTAAAATCAACTAATAATTATCAAAAAATAAATTATTCTTATTAAATTACAAAACTAGAACAATAAAATAAAATTAAATAACCCTGAGAAATTAAAATCAAGTAATAATTATCAAACAATAAATTAATGAAGTAAAAATTCAAACAAACCACTTTCTTGTGCCAAACAATAGCCAAACCGATTATACAATGAACCTCTCATATCATTGAGTTGATTTAGAGTAATACTTGCACAAAGTTGGCTAAGTTTTTCCCGTAATTCAACTAAATTATTGGCTCGTTCAAACACATATTTGTACGCGGTTTCCTTTAAAAAGCCCCACAGAAAGAAATCATGGGGTGCTAGATCAGGTGACCATTTGGGGGGCCATTTTATCATTCCCCTCGTAGCTATTAAACGATTGGGAAATGTCATTTCCAGAAAATTAATAACAGTTAAGTTATTGTGACTTGGGCAGCCCTCTTGTTGAAATCAAATGTCGTCAAAGTTGACAGAAAGATTTTGAACTGCAGGAATTATTTGGTTTTGTAAAAGCTCTAAATATTTATTGCCATTTAAATTGCCATCGATTAGCAGTGGGCCTATAATATGATTGTCTAAAATTCCCGTCCAAACGTTCAACTTTTGAGGATACTGAGTTCGCACAGCAACACTCAAATGTTTATTTTTCCGAGACCAATATCGTACTACGGATGGATTGTGTTTCCTATGTAATGAAAAGGATGATTCATCTGTAAACAATATATTCTTTAGGAAGTTTTCATTCTCATTCACTTTATTTTCATGATTTCACAAAATTCCATCCGTTTGAAATTGTTCTCGGGAAATATTTCTTGCGTTGTTTGAACTTTAAAACAACTGCGCCCATATCTTTTCAAAATATTTCTTACAGGTCTTTCCTTCATGTCAACTTCATCAGCAATTTGCCTGCTAGAACAAGGTTCGCTAGTTTCAACTAGTACACAGACATTAGTTTCGCGAATTTCACGTTCTTTATGCTAGGTGAGGGGATTGGTCTGTCTTTATATGCCACAGTAAATACATTCATTGTGTCTTCAGTGGAATGGCCCCGAAGTACCACTTCACAACTTTTTCTGCAGTTGTATAGACACACGGCATTTTAATAACGAAATTGAGATTAATTTATTTTATTCCCACACGTCTAAACAGCTACGCTATTAAAAGCAGAGTGGGCGCGCTATGCTCAACTCGACGCGGTCATTCGATGGCGCTATTGTTTTATACCAATGCCCTGCATTGTTCTACGACAAGGCGTGATTTATCTGCGTAGAAACAAGTTTACGTACCTTAAACTAAATTTGCTGTAGCTGTATAAGTAGTTTTCAATTTTGATGTTTCTAAATACTTTTGAATAATATGTTTGCTTAATCAAATAAAAAATTTGAATTAAATCTGTCACCCGATCAGCATATGCAAAGTGACGTCACGGGAAGCTCCGTCCCGTTTTCACGCGATCCAGCTTTGGCAATTTATTTAAAGGCTTAAACGTTCGAATAAGAACCTAAAAATTTGGAATTTGTCTTAAAAAGTGTTCGTCCTACTTTCGATTTCTAAAATTTAAAAAAATGCTGGACGGCCCTATTGTAATAGACTTGTAATGGATAACCTCTAGCGGCTAAACAAGATAACTTGGAATATAAGTTCGTTTCATTAAATCGACTTATTTAGCACAGAATTCTACGGTAGTTCCATGTACGCAGTATATTAGGACACCCTGTATAATGCAGATTTATTAGCAAGTTCTTAACGTTCAATCTTTAACAGACATTATGACAGACATTATGACAATTAAATTTCAGTTTTTCTAAACACGAAAACCTCAATCGTCTGTAGCCAAATGGTGCGATACTGCACTAAAACGTAAATCCCTTACCTTAAAATTATTTCGGCTTGCGGCTATTAAAACTTCTAAGAAATAGTTAATGTCCTCTATAAGCTACTCGGCAGATAATAAGCAGACCATTTACTGAATTAAAACTGCAAGTAATAACCACTAAGGGCACTAAGAGGTTGCATGAGTCGTCCACCAAATTTAAGTACTGCTTCGTGCTGTCCCTTGGTAGGAATTTACCTACCAAAAATTACCCTTTGCGGCCCTGATGGTAGTCAAGGAAAATAGGAAGATACCTGCGACTTATATTATTGCCTAAACTTTCTTCTCATGCTTATTATCTTTAAGCAAGCTGAAACCTGTAAATACGAGTAGAAATGTTGACAAATATAGACAGGGTGACTCAAAGTTGAACCGTCAAACATTCAGGATCGATTTTTCAAGTTAACATAAGAATTTTTTCCAAAAATACACCCCCTCCGAGCTAGAGAAAAAAGGCAAAAAAAAAGAGAAAAATGCGTCTCATTTCATGACATTTGATACAAAATAATAAAGTTTGGAAAATTAACAAAAACTGATCGAAATGACTGCCACCAGTAGAATTACCAGAATGACATTTACCAATAAAACAATAACCGAAATTATAAGTAGAAGGTGACTCTCTTGAAAATCTTAGGCTATGTTAGATCATGAATGATGATGGCATAGACATTTATGTATATGAATAAATCTTTCTGATATCAGTAAACATAAAAAAGTATATATCACGGATATGAACTTAATATCGCATACAATAAGCTTTTACAAACGCATCATCCGCATCCCGACTTCCCAACTAGCAATTTGATGTTTTGTAGAAGCTGAAAGAATGTTTACAGGACATTTTTTTCAAGAGTTTATAAAACAAAGTGGTTCTTTAATTTATTTTATAATGGCTCTCAAGACTGTTATAAAATAATTGTATAAACTTTTACATAGGATTAAAAAAATTAGTAGACGATAATTATAAAATTATTCAAGATACGACAAAACATTTTTGTAAGCACTGTGTTATTGATACTTTTTTGTTATGTACAGCAATAATAACATAAGCCATTTATTTTTTAAATGTTTCTGCAGACAATAATAATTCTTAAAATAGATTTAAAATATTACAAAAGTGTATAGATTCTATGGAACATGGCGGCGTAACTAACAACATGTTTGGTGTAATATGAGATAAATGTTAACTGATTAGGACTTCGTTTCGCCAACAGCAAAGAGATTTTGGACTGCGAGCGAAATTTTTCTGTGAAATATGTGGTACATATACAATGAAATTTTGAAGCGCTCTAAAAATAGTGATTATTTATCAAAATTAAAAACGTAAACTGAAAATAAAATTTTTGAAATCGATCTTTTTGTTGTATAGCACCAATTGTGATTCGCAGATAACATATTTCACAATAATAGATTGTTGCTAAAATGGATATATCACAATAATTCTTATTTTTCAACAATTTTTATTTTAAAGTCCAAAATGGCCGCTGTACGAATAGTTCAAACATAAATGACATTATGACGTCCACCTTATAAATCATATTTATAACTACGAAAACATTTATAGAACAAATATATTTTCAGAAGGATTGTTGTATATCAACTTTATTGTAATTAGACAGGGACGCATTGCAAAAAGGAAAGATAATTTCCATTAATATTTTGTTCCCAATAATTTTGCCAGATATTGCTTTTTAATCAACTATGAGGAGTTCCCGTCAAAATACAACGGTCAGTATGAAATAAATGAAATGCAAGTAGTAATTAAATAATATACTCCTCTATACTTTTATATATGTTACTATTTTAAAAGCTTTTATTTAGCTTCACTTGTAACAATGTAAAAATATCCTGCAATCATAATTTCGACTGGTTCTAATTGAGCTAGAGATTTGAAATATTGCACACGTGTAGAATACGATAAACTATGTGACGTCATTCTAAATCCAACATGGCGGACGTCCCAAAATGGTGGATTACCTTTTTTGAGAACCCCCTGGATATGGCTATCAAATGAAAGGGTTTGACGAGTAGAATACGATATGTGCAACACAGCACCTGCACAATCTGGTTGGTACAAAATGTGCAGAGCTAAAGACTAAAAAGTTAAAAGTAAAATATAAAAAAGAACTTTTATTTACAAAAAATTACTAAAAAAGAAAAATTTTAAAAGTACGAAAAGAATTTTTTTTTAATTCATACATCTGGGAACTCAAAGCTTTGATGACAGTCCTGTAAAAGACTACTGTAAATGAGAAAATAATATGGCGCATAAACACCTACCCATGTATTATAAAACTGGAACAAAACATATTACAGTCTTTAAAAACAATTTTTAGCTTCTTATTTATTTTATAAATGTTTTATGACAACAATATGTGCTTCATTTATATAAGAATTGTTTAGCAGCTACGGTCAAATACAATATGCTCCCAATCATATTATGTTAAGAAGAGTCATTATAAAATTGTTTTATTAATGCTTAGCTAAACTTTAAAAAAATAGTTTTATAGATGTTTGCAAATTGACCAAGAAGTGCCGGAGGTCATTATTATAAATTAGTTATAAATCAATTTTACTTCATGAGCTAAAACATCCTATAATAATTGCTGTATAAACGTTTACAAAACAGCGAGAATAAAATTCTAGAAAACGTTTTATAATTTAGCTGTAAGAACATTCTTAGCACTTGACGATTTAGTTGTGAAGACCAAATAGTCACTTTGGCAGATTTAATAAAACAAAATAATTTTTGCACTGCAGTAATGCAACAGTAATAAAATAAAATTGTACTATTATCTTAAATTTATAGAGCAACTTTGTTAGTTGGGTTGCTATCGAACCGTCTTTTGAGACAGAATGAAAAGTAGCAAACTGGAATCAGAATGGTGAGCAAAAAAAACGACAAATTTAGGTAATCCGGCCGAAGAATTGTAGCAAGAAAACGCACCTACTGATCAGCTGTAAGTCACTGGTGGGATCTCCCGGACTGCTTGAACCATGCTATCCTAGAGGGCAGCTTCGTCGTTGACTACAATTTCACATGAAATTTTTATGGTGGTTTTGTGGGTGTCAAATCTTGACAGCCTTTGACATTTTTCTGAGTGAACTGATAAATTGGAGTTGTAGTGCATTTTAAGCTTGCACGTGTTTTTAATCAGAATCATACCCAATATTTTCACTGTAGCTGAATACGCAGATATTGTGTTTGTTTACGGATACTGTGATGGATATGCGCGTACTGCAGTAGTTGAGTACGCTCGTAAATTCCCACTAAGGAGGCTGCCTGACATATTAGTGTTTTTCAATCATTTTCATCGTCTAGTGAGACACGGTCAGCTTCATTGCGGTCGCGAGCATATGGAATTTTCGCGCCTCTTCAGAACGAGAGAAGAACAGAACAGATCCTGGAGCACTTCGATGAAACGCCTCTTAGCAGCACGTGGAGATATTCTTTGCAAATAAGATATGCACAGATCACTGTTAATAGAACTTTGAAAGCAGACGGTCGTCATCCATATCATCTGCATAAAGTTCAGAATTTATTAACCGATGAACTGCCACAAGGAAGAGAATTTTCCAGATGGTTCTTGTTGCAAACAACAAATGATGCTTTTTCCCCTCGGAGGGTGATTTGGACTGACGAAGCAATTTTCACCCCCGCTGATGTCTTTAATCTGCATAGCGCTCTCATATGGGAGCACGAAAATCATGCCATACGAGATAGCCATTTTCAATAATAATTTTTGGGAATTTTCAAAACTTCACCGTTTTGTAATAAATGCCATGAACGCGATGCATTTTCTATATTTTTTCTCTTTTGTTCTAGCTCGAAGGGGATGCATTTTAGGAAAAGACTTTATTGATGGGAAAAGTCTTATTTTAACCTGAAAAATCGATTCTGAACGTTTGGTGGTATAATATAATGACAGATATCATTAATAATAAATTGAAACTAGACTCAATGAATTTGTTGACAAACATGAAAAATATGGACATTTCGAAATTTTGTACACGAAATATTGAGAAATTCGCACATGTACTGAGGATGTGTTACTTCGTCATTCAAATTTATGAACATGTTTGCACTGGCTTGATTTCATGGTATCATATGCTACTTCTTCTCTTTACAACGTTTTGGTAGAAGCCCCATTCATAATTTTGATCTGCCTCCTCTTGCTGCATATCATTATAACAGCACTAAGTCCATAACGACTATGTGTTAAATAACAGAAATTATTCTACCACTTAACCCTGAACTGTTGTGATAATTACGAATAGATTGCGATGCTGATAGTCACCACACTTTAGACACTACTATCACAACTACACTTATATTTTACTGTTTATACTACTTTTACTATTTATATATTTTCCTCTCTCCAACTAATATGTACAAAGAATTATGACAGCGGGAAGTACAACAAAGGAGAAGTCATCTTTTGAGGGTATATTTCTTGGAGAATTGAGTTGTTGATGCAATGGGCAATCCAAGGAAGTCGACGAAGTCGTAACAAACATCGACAGTCCCACAACTTAAAAACATAAAAATGCCGTCTATCTACCCCCATGACAATCCATGTCTCAGAGGCAAAAATAAATATGGAAAACTGGGGCGTTGATATTGTCTACGAATAGGTTAAATTTGGCTTTGCCCGTGAATGAAGTAAATTTCAGCCCCTACATCTCAGTACCTTTACTTTCAGCTATATATTTATATATACAGTGTGTACCAAATTGAGGCTGCATGTACTGCCGCCTTCGTTATTATAAGAGATACGAGTTGGATAAATGGAGAAACTTTTTGGAAATTCTTTGCGTATTTTTAAATTTAATTCTTTTGGTTTTTTTAATTAATTGGGAAATCCAAAATTGCATATTTTGAAAACTCCCGCGTATTTCCTTAATTTCAATTGTTACGTTATTTTAACTTGCATGCTGTACAAGACCTTTTTAAGATCTGTATTAAAGATAATTGTCTAGAAGCAATAGTGAATGTTATGAGTGTTCGATAGAACTTTTAATTCTCTTTTCAAAGACTATTACAATATGGCAAAGTTATTGTGGTAATTAATTAAAAACAAAGAAAAACTCCCTGATGGTTAATCTATCTCAAAAGCTACGTGTTTAAATCTTGTTAAGGAATACCCTCTAGTAGATTCATAATCGTGTGATAAATTAACAATTGGTGGGTAACTCTGAATGCTCGAAGGTTTGTGGCCAGCAAGATGCCCCAACCTAAGTACCTTTGACTTTTTTCTATGAGGTCATAAAGGAAGCGCAGTTTATTTACGGCAGATCCTAGACAAAATTAAAATACTGGAAACGACGCTTTTCTCTCCATCAACAAGAATACTGCAATAAGGTACTAAATATTGTCCAGATAAACTGTGAGACATGTATTGTGTAAGGTGGTCGACACATATAACAAGAAGGATCATTGAAATGTGCAAAACATTATCTAAGACTCTCTCTGTTCAACCAAGTTTCTATCTTTTATAATAAAGGGGATAGCAATGCATGCAGCCTCAATTTGGCACACTGTGTAAATAACAACAAATTCTTAAAACGTCTGCCTCTAACCTCAATACACATTCTTGCGCGTAACTGTAAATTATTAATATCATTTCTAATTATCTGAGGGTTATTTTTTATTTCAGTACATTCCCGTTCTATGTGTTCTCTTAATTCCTGTCTAGTAGTAACTTCGGTAGCACACAATTTTTGCTTTAAATGGCCCCATAAGAAATAATCCACTGGAGTCAAGTCTGGGGACCTTGCAGGCCAGGAAACTGGACCATTGCGACCGATCCACCTTTAGATTTAGATGACCATTACCCCAAGTAATGGTCATCTAAATGTTGCCTCGCCTCGTAACTAGTGAGGACCTGCACCATCCTGTTGGTAATGAAGTCCTCTAATATTTGTACTTTGTAGTAGTTCTGGTAATGTAACTCGCAAAAAAGTTAAATACATTTCACCATTCAAAGTAGCCTCAAAGACAATGGGGTCCAATTAAATTATTATCTAATAGTCCACACCAAACATTTATAGAAAATTTGTATTGGGAATTCTTTTGAGATATACCGTGAGAATTTTTTTCTGCCCATAAGTGCATATTTCTACTATTATAAATACCGTCTCTGATAAACTGAGACTAGTCAGCAAATAAAACTCGTGAAGTTGTTCAACACCCAACGACAAGACGCTCTTCTGAAAATGTCATCTCTTTCTTCAAGTCTTTGAACAATTTGTAAGTGGACAGGATGCAAATAGTTGATGTTTAAAGTTTTCCAAACTCTTACATGGACTTCTAAAGTTGCACCTACTCTTCGCGTACTAATTGAAGGATTTTGCTGAACTATCCCCAGAATTTCATTTTCTTCATTTACATCTTGTTGTAGATTCTCTAACGGCGGCCCTGGAGTTCCCTTTACAAAAACCATAAATATAACTAATGTCAATGTACTCTTCATTAGAATAAGACATTTTAACTTTAAAAAGTAGTTTAAGTGCTGCTTCGAACAAACAAGAACAAAGTTTTTGACAGGTATTTTGAGTATTGTCTGTGGCAAATGTTTATCAAGGCTCACGAGACTTTTAAATGGATTTATATGGTTGTTAATTCTCGACTTATTAAAATTGTGTAAAAACTGACTAAATAGTTCAATTACATTATTATAATATTATGTTGAGGCTGAATGCAGACATTTTGAAAATTTGTTGTGGTCATTTTTTTTTAAATGATTTTTTGTTCGTCACATTTTAGGTGTGCTCTAATTTCGTGTAATTGTATTGGATCAAATTGTTTTTAACTAATTATACTAACTATTTAGGAGCTTTATTATCTCAGTTATTTCGCTTCCGTATAATTTTTAATCTTTTGTATTTGTTCTAATAAATAAAAATTTTGTTTGTTCATATTTTTACATATTTAATTTTTGACTTTTGTTGACATTTACATATTTACACATTTTTTTATCCTTGTAGCAAATTCTAACAGACAGTAAAATTAAATCCTTCCCCACAAAATTAATGTCATCCATGTAGTTACTGATTTTTTTGTGACCGAAAGTCATCCAAATATTTTTTAAATCGATTTATTGCGAAAAAAATTAGCAATCGCTAATTTCAACAGTTAAAAATTGATATGTTATCTGGTCTGCTTAATTGATTTCATTTATTTTTTAAATTTCAATACAACTATGGAAAACATTACAATATTAAAGGTGTGTCTGTGATCAACGTCATTATGCTTATTTTTGAGTGTCTCGGATTTTGAAAACAATCTTTACGTAGATAAGTAATTTAAGATAACTAAATCTTCGTTATTATATTCCTGAATGTTCTATCAATTGTTATATGTCACGATGTAAGAAGATAATAATGATTAGAGCTATAATCTAAACAATTACTAAAAATACGTAACGAGTGAGGAAATGAATCATTATCTATAGTATAAATTCCCTGAGATTTTTTGATAATTTGCCATATTAGCATATTGTGCAACAAACCTTGCGTTTGATGACATCTTCACAGAAATGTCATTTTCGAACTTTCCATGCCACACTGCCTGTAACATATGAGTCAAGAATTTTAAATACTAATATTTTTACTCTTTATAAAAATATGCATATTACCAACATATTTATAGATATCAATCAAAAAAATTATTAAATATTCAGTAGATATGTCTATCTTATATTATTATAAGACAAATGCTTATGTGATATTTTTTAATTTTCACTTTAACATCTGCAGAGTATGTTAGAGGTTCATAACAATGAATCAAGTACGTTGATGGTATCAGAACAATAGCAGCACATTATCACATCCTTTTTGTTACTATCCTACCTTACTAAGCTATAAAGTAGTTCCATTGAAAAAAGCATTGCAGAAACTTGACTTTTCACTCCAACGGCACCAAAAGTTCTTGACGCATCCTACGGATCACAAGTGCGAGTAAATGCAAGTCTCCCAGCTCACCTGTTTTAGGACTGTGGTAATGTGCTCATTGCCTTCCAAATTTTCTGAAAATCTTCTCTCCAGTCGACTGAAAAGTGCTCCCATTATCTTCATTTTCTAATTCTTCCCTGTTACTTTCAAACTTTAAAAGAGATTTCTTATGAGCATTATTTGTGTCATGCATTATCTATAATAGTAAACACTGCCTGCTTACTTAACGAGTTCAGCCGGTGCATAACAATGTCATTTCTAATTTTCAGTACTTATCACACATTAATCCGTGGTATTAGAATCACATCTAGTTTAAAGTCTGTTACAATCTCTTCGCACTGTAATCTTATAGCATTCATATCTTCACTTCATTTCAGCAAATATCATCTTTGATGACATCATAGTGGGATAACGTATCAAGTGACAATTGTCCACTGAAGTAAAAAATACTTGCTGAGAGGTTCTGAGTGGGTTCTGGAATGTATACGTCCTCTTACAAAAATCATTTTATTATTCAGTGGTTAAAGATTATTTACAAATTTTGGTCAAGTGTTGGAATTTATATCTCTAATGATCATATCAAATGGAAGAATGTGTATCTCTAATGATCATATCAAATGGAAGATGAATTTCTTCCCTCTTTTCTAATATGCTGCCAAGGGAAAAGAACTAAAGAAGGACTAACTTCGAACCATAGTCTACAGTTCGGGGGATAACAGACCTAAAATCAAATTATTAGAAACTCTCCATCAACTTGGCAGATGCCTAGTAATTATAAAAAATGTTAATGGAAAATTAATTTGCGATTAACAATAACAACGAACCCAAAATTTTCTTGTAAAATGTTGCTATATTTTATTATATTTGAAACTGCCGTTTCATCGTTTCTAGACTACATTTTCACATACAATGAATATATAAATTAAATTAGTACATATTAACATATTGCAAAAATCGAATAAAATACTACTAAGTTCTTTACAACTATATTTTTTACACTTTGTGACGGCAGTTTCAACATGTACGTCATTATCAAAGAGTGATTCAACATAAATTCTATTTTCAATTATTCTTCTTCATTCTTCTGCAACTTTTTATAAATATAGTGGTAAAGAAACATAGCAGTGATTTCTGTGATAATGAAATACCACATAGTAACAGCTTCCTAGATAATTAATATATGTTATTAATACATAGCAAACGATTATGCAAATTATGTTAAATCAACAGTGCAGGTAGGTCTATAGTTACAAAAAGAAGGTAGACAAAGCCAGATTTCCTATATCCAACTGTCATTAAGGGTATCTTTTGGGATATTCCAATGTTAATAGATTTCAGTTGCTGCTAATATATTAAATTTTCTAGATTACTTCCACATTCACGTAGTGGATTGTATAGTAGTATAGTAATATATAGTAATCGTAAAATAACATTTAATTTTTTTTACCTGAAATAGGTTTAGAATGTCATGAAACGTCGAGATTTTAAATTTGAGCGAAAAAATATGTTGTTCTGTCTGTCTGTCTGTCGGTCTGTAACTTTTTTTTTTTTTGTCCGCACGGTTTAAGATATTGACTTGAAATTTTGTACACGTATATATTGTACCGATATCTGGAACTGGATTGTTTTTTGAACATATCCGGTGAAGGGTTGGGGGGTAAATAGGGGTAAATACGGGGAAATAAGTAAAACAAGATGGTAAGAGATCAGAAACATGAAATTTGAAGTACATGTACTAGAAGTCAAGGCCTCAAATTTTTTTATGATATCTTCCATTCCCTCACCAGCCTCCAGTCCATTATTAAAGGGGTTGATAAAATAAAATTGAGATATTCACTTGAAATTTCGTACAAGCATATATTATAATGACATCAGGAACTATTTTGGATTTTATTTTGGGATTATTCTGACGAAGGGTTGGGGGTTAAATAGGGGTAAATAGGGGAAAATAAGTAAAGCAAGCTGGTAAGAGTACAAAAACTTGAAATTCGGTGTATGTACTAGAAGTCAATTTCTCAGATTTTTCAACCCACCACTCCTACTACATTATTGAAGGGGTTGGTAAAACAAAATTGAGATATTCACTTAAAATTTGTTGCACGTATGTACTATAACGACATCTGGAACTAGATTTTATTTTGAGATAGTTCTGTTGAAGGGTTGGGGGTTAAATAGGGGTAAATAAGTAAAGTTGTAAGAGTACAGTAACTTGAAATTTGGTGTATGTACTAATTCAAATTTTTGTATAATATTTTTTAACCCCTCCATTATTAAAGCGGTTGATAAAATAAAATTGAGATATTCACTTGAAATTTGGTACACGTGTGTATCATAACGATATCTTGAACTAGATTATGTTTTGAGATGATTCCGTTGAAGGGTTGGTGGTTACTTAGGGGTAAATAATAAGTAAAGCAAGCTGGTAAGAGTACAGAAACTTAAAATTCGGTGTCCTAGAAGCCAAGGCCTCACATTTTTTAATAATATTTTTCAACCCCCCCACCACCCTTACTCCATTATTAAAGGAGTTGATAAAATAAAATTAAGATATTCACTTGAAATTTGGTAGACGTATGTATTATAACGACATCTGGAACTAGATTATATTTTGAGATGATTCCTTTGAAGGGTTGGGTGTTAAATAGGAGTAAATAGGGGAAAATAAGTAAATCAAGCTGGTAAGAGTATAGAAACTTGAGATTTGGTGTATATACTAGGAACCAAGACCTCAGATTTCATTCTAATATTTTTCAAACCACACGACCTCCTCACCATTATTAATGGGATTGATAACATAAAATTGAGATATTCACTTGAAATTTAGTACACGTATGTATGTATTGTAATGACATCTGATTGAGATGAAAAATCTGGATGTGAAAGTAGTAATTCCTTAGGCAGCAGTTTTTCGTTGAATAATATAAAACTTCCAGGTTATAGTTATTGACGGAAAAATATGATCGGTTCCTAAAAGAATAGTTAGCAAAATTGAAATTACTTTTACTATTTTGAAGTGAATTTAGATGCTCAATTTATATTTTCTAGATGTTGTTAGATAATGGAAAACCTCCAATTTATCTGTTGATGGAAAAATATAATCGATTTCTAAGATATCTTGAGAATTTTACTCACTTTTACTATTTTGAAATGATTATATTAAATGCTCTTTTTGTTTGACTGTTCTAATAGCTACTTCATTCTTTACAAGAAAGCTATTTCTTATTTTTCTGTATCTTTTGTTTGGTGTTCTAACAGATATTTGACATTTCTTTACTGTGTGAAGATTATCACTTGATATTACCTATAAAGCAACTTATGACAAGGGGCCAGATTATGTTAGAAATACAGATTTCTTCTGATTTTTCTTTAATTTTAGGGTCGATTTTACTATCTGCAATATCTTTCTTTTTCCTAGGCTAAGTAATATATTACATATGCTGAAAACCCGTTGTTAATTGCTAGTTATTTTACAGTTCCTATTTCGTTATCCAAATTTTCATTTGACATGGATGTAGCGAAGGTTCTATTAATCATAGATCGGTATGCGGTATTTTGTGTCATAAAGGATGGTTTGATCTACCAGTATACTGACGTCTAAAATTTTTTTATTGATATTATATTGATTTTTTTTTGTATTTTGCCTATTTATGGCAAGATCTAAAAAGTTTACTTGTCGATTCTGTTCTATTTGGTGGTGAATGAAGTGTTTCGGTGTACGCTGATAATAAAAGGTGTTTTTTTTTTTTAATTTTCTGAATAATAAATTAAAATATCATCTACGTATCTATACAAAAAAGTGTTATATAAATCCCCTCTATCACGAAGTAATTCTCGATTTGTGCCGCCTTATACTATCAATTTCTTGATGAAATACTTTACGGAATTTTTTAATAATCTCATAGAAATCATAGATCCCATAGAATTATAGAACAAATATAAAAACTCTACAAGTCGAATTTAAACCTTTTTTGTATTTTTGAAGTTCGTTAAAGATAGACTCATATAGTATGTTGCATATAAATCCAGTAAACACTTCTAGATAATATCACAGCTGATTATCTACTTGATTATGTGAATCCTATTGAATGATGAAACCTTCAATCATATTTCATCACAATATTTAAATTAAAACTAAAATAAAAAATATTTCACATATTAATATCAGCTGATGCGAGCGATAAGAATCTCTCATCTTGTCTCTTCCTGGAATTCAAGGGTTTTTATCAAGTAGTATTATATTAGCGTTGTAATATTGTCATATCTGAAAATTGCTCAAAGCTCAATTTCAGTCAATTCGGTCCCTGCTGCGAATTTTGAGATCGTTTCAAAAAGTCAAGTGTGAGGTATTTTCTCTTCTTTGGGATCCATGTATGATCCTCAGCAACAAACTATCTGTCCAGGTTGTCTGTTAAGCGCACGGTTGGTTTTCACCTACTTCCAGATGTCGTGTTGACTTGAAATTTGGCATGTGTATATGGTTCATATGACAATTTGACATTTCTTATAGAAAAATCCAAGATGGCGTTTCAAAGATGGCACACAGTCTATTGTCATTTAACATCCGATTTTACTAAAAATTGGTACCTGGGAACTCTTGAGGTTCCAGATTACAAATATGTGATCAAAACTCAGTAATTCGAAATGGCGGCGTCAGCATTGCAGAGGAATTTTATCACTTGCTGTGTGATTCAATTGAAAACGGGTATCAGAGGATTATCCGGGTTGCAGATGATAAACAATTGGTCGAAATTCAACAATTCAAAATGGCGGCATCAATATGGTGGACAAGTTTTATAATTTATGGTCTGATTCGTACGACAATCGGCATCTGGGGATTTTCGAAGTCGCAGATTATAAATATTTATTCAATACTGAAAAATTCAAAATGGCGGCTTCAGGATGGCGCATAGGTTATAAGAAAGGACAGTTATCAAAAAATCACAATATTCTAATTGGAACAAAATTAAAAAGAAGAAAGAAAATTAATAACTAAAAAAGTAAAAAACACGCTTTCAAGAACCAACTAAAACTGTTATAAAACGCACTAAAGAGAGGAAAATTATATTAATAATAACAACAGAAAATGTTTCTCATCGGGTGCCCACACTTTTACGTTTATTAACATTATTATTGTTATTATTAACATTATTTTCTTCTTTTTAGTGCATATTGTAACAGTTTAAAAATTAATTATTTTTTGTTTGCTTATGATTGTATTGAAACATATTCTTTATAGGATTTTGCAAACAGAAGAAAAAAATAACTATCTATGAGAACTAAAAGAAAAACTATATGTAAAAGTATTAATGAAATCTTTGCATTCTTTCGATAACCTAAATTTTGATTATGCTATCAAATTAAAATCCTAAAATTAATTTGTCTAATTTCTTATTTGAAAGTTCTCATTCTAACACTAGCATCCACACAGTCCCCTACGGCCATGCAGATTAAACTGGTATCTACATAACCCCCTACGGTCATGATGATTCAGTTAAAAATGGGGACAAAGGCCTAAAATTAATTTATTTAGCTACCTTGTCTTCAAAATTTTTCATTCTAATGGATTACATAGTTATTTTCTTCTGCTGTTTGTAAAATCCTATAAAGAATATATCTCAATACATATTGTAACAGTTTTAATTTGTTTTTAGAATGGTGTTTTTCAATGTTGTAAAATTATTTATTTACTTTATATATATTTTCGCGTTTGGTGATACTTCTATTATGGTAAATTTGATAAAAGTAACTTTCTTTGAAAGAAATTCTAGAACAAATTAAGCAATGTAGCTCGTCAAATGGAGAAATGCATAACATCTGAATAATTTAAGACTAGACTTGTTGAAAGTCATGCCATTCTACCACTGAACCTGGACACGTACACACGAACAACAATACAGCAACCATTCCCTGCGACACTGCTATCTGCCGCAACTGAGACTCGAACTCAGGAGAGATAACAATGATTAGCCAAATTGCCTTACTCAACCGCGCTCTAACCCACTGCCAGCAACACATTAAAAACCTCGTTAAAAACACTACTAAACGTCAATACTCTAAGATCGGTACTCCATGGTCTCAAGCCTAATAACACCATTACCATTTAGTAGTCCAGTCGATAAAGTAAAAAATACACCAGAAGCTCGCAAAAAATGTTATCTAAGATTTTCCTTCGGTAACTGTTAGTGCGAGGATTAAACATCACAAAACCACAAAAATCAGTTCTGGGGTGCCGCGCAACCCCCCAAAAATGCCACCCCTTCGGTGAAAAAAGTCTTATTTTACTGATAACTCGTTAACAGTTGAAGATATAAAAAAAACGCTTATTATAAAAAAGAAAGTTTGACTAATTGCCTAAAAAAATGTCCTGTCGTAATTTTCTTGTATATGCCATGGTTTTCGAAAAAATCGATATTGACAAAAATTGAAAAATTTGTATTTTTAGTACGCGCGAATTTTCGTTTATTTGATATTTTTGCACGCGGCCTAGAGAAAAAATTGAATTGCTCGAAAACCAAACAAGCTAGGAAGAAAAATCAACATGAAAGGGGATATAAAATACTCTTTTGTGTTGCCATATTTGAAGGCTATTGATATTTATTAGTATATAAAAATAACAATATAATATAGTTATCTCTTGATTCTTTGTGCATCTAACTATTCACAGGCCCATAAAAAATAACTGACTATAACATAAATTATAAATGCATTATTCTTTTGTTCGAGGTAGTACTTCAATGCAGAAAAAGTTAGGAATAAAAATATTCACATTTACAAATTTAGCAGCATGTTAAAATTATCCAAAAAAAAAGGCAGCATATTCAATTCTTTGATGATATTTTTTTAATACAATTTTTAAACTATTAAATGATTATAAACAATAGTTATATGATATATAAACTCAAAAAAAAAAATTTGAGCTAAATTTTCAAGATGTTTGGGTCTTTTTTTTATTTTTAGGAAACAATAAAAAATTGGCCAAAATTTGGCTAACTTCAACATGCTGGTAAATTTGTAAATGTGAATATTTTTATTCCTAACCTGTTTTGCATTGAAGTGAACTTGAACCTTGAACTAAAAGATAATGCATTTATAATTTATATTAAAGACAGTTATTTTTTATGAGTCTGTGAATAGTTAAAAGTGTAAAAAATCAAGAGGTAACTATATTATATTTTTATATACTAATAGATATCAATAGCCATAAAGAATGGAAACACAAGAGAGTATTTTATATCCCCTTTAAAACCCATTTTGATTCTTCTTTCCAGCATGTTTGATTTTCCAGCAATTTATTTTTTTTTCTATAGGCCGCGCGCAAAAAATTCCAAATGAACGAAAATTGGTACGCATTAAAAATACAAATTTTGCAATTTTTTTCAATATCGATTTTCGATATCGATTTTAAAACCATGGCATGTACAAGAAAATTACAAGAGGACTTTTCTTAGGATATTAGTCAAGCTTTCTTTTTTATAATGTGCAATTGTTTAAAATCTTAAACGGTTAACGAGTTATCAGTAAAATAAGGCTTTTTTCACCGAAGGGGTGGTTTTTTGGGGGGGTTGCGCGGTGCCCATAGAACTGATTTTTCTGGTTTTGTGATGTATAATCCCTCCTCTAACAGTTACTGAAGGAAAATCTAGCAGAACGCAGGTACTCTTGGCGGGCACAGGTGCTCCAGACAGCTACGGTTTGCACGACTTATAGCGTTATCATTCTAGTTTTTAATTTGCTTTTTCATGCCTCTAAGAAAAAGAATTGTCTAAAAAGTGAAAATTGAATTTTTTGGTCTGATGATGCTGTTGCGGCCTTTCAGTTGTTTTATATATTTTCAATATCACACACATTTGTGTTTAAATGTCTATCTGTAACAAAAACAAAAATGAAAAACTTGATTGCAAATATCTTCATCTTAAATACTTATTTTTCCCACCCCGTAACTATATTGCCCAAGAAAGAGCTATCGGTGATTTGCATTCGGTTCGGTCTCGGTGAGTACAACGTATCGTGTTTCTTCTCATGTGTTGTAAATGTAAAAATCCAGTGGCTCTTGGATTTTAACGACAGTTCAGCGAACGGTAGGCTGGAATGTCACCTCTGTTAGCAGCGGTCAGCTCCGTACCGCCCGCCATCCCTGAACTCGAAGAACTTCTCGCACACCAAGACAATGTCTTTACTCACTGATGACGTCCTCTCCTCTCCTAGGAGGTCGAGATGCCTAAAAGATAAAAAAAATATGTACGATTTATAAGGTTAATATCAACAGGGACGTGAATAGAGATACATCCAGCTGATGAGTCCAAGCGATAAATGTCCTGAAATATATCAAACTCTCAAAAGTAAACCAGGGTACGGGGGGAGATAAACCTAATGTAAATTATTTCGTCACAATACCAAATAAATAGTGTTACTATACTTTTCGCAAAAATAAAACGAAGAGGATATTGCATTTGATCGGCACATATCTAAAACCGGTACCTAATATCGCTATATAATATCGTAGAGAATCAGTTTCTATAATATGGTCATCGAATAAAACTATAAAAACTAGGAAACTGCGAAGAACATCCTATATAAAGCAACAATTATATAAAAAGTGCAGTAAATCGACGAAGAGTATCCTATAGAATGTGCAACAATTATATAAAAAGTTGCAGTAAATCGGCGAAGAATATAATGGGTAACTTGTTTTATATATCCTTAATGCCAAGAATATATAAGTCATGGCACGTGACATTGTTTGCTTCAAATTATATTAATAATTGACCTGTTACATGGCTACTAATATGTGACAATCTGACAATAAAACACTGTTGTATTGTGACTGTGAAACAGTTGAGGTGAAACGTTGTCAGAGCTGCAAAACGAACTTCTTTTAAACATGTGTCACTTAATATTCAAAATTTTAAACGTAATGATTGTAGTTCTAAATGTGGGTCAATGTTGTTTAAGTTTATTAAGATCTTTAATAAAAGTCGACTTGATCATATTAATAATTTATTATTTGTTGATATGTATCAATACATCTGTCAATTACATTCTCTTTGTAGATACAATTCGTACTAAGCATATGGTATTTCTACCGAAGTTGTTAACGTCGGGTGTCGGATCGATTTCAAAAATTTGGCAAGATGTAGATAATGATTTGATGAAACCACTGTCAAATTTTGAGAACGAAACTGTGTATACTTCCAGTTATAATGCATCAAAGTTCGCGTTTTTAACATTTGAAGGATAGGAGAGAGTGATTTCCCGTGAATTTATCGCGATAATTGATATAGGACACATCAGTGACATCAGATTCTTCTCATTTTTTGACAGTATAGGCTTAAATGGTTATTAAAAAAGGTTATCCCCAGTTTGAGAAATTTCTTATGTCTGATTTTTTAATAATTCGTGATACAAAGTCTGAAAATTATAGAAATTTCACGCATATATGAAAACTGACAACAGTGGATTAACAAGTCATCAAATTTATTTTTATATATCAAGTTCTTTTGACCTGTTATTACTTTTTTTCGATTAATGACACAGGTATACAAGAAAAAGTCAGTAAAGGTATTTACACAAAACTTCCATCTTTATAGTCTAAAAAATTATTAATTTTATAACGACATATGAGAATCGAAATGAGTTTTCGAAATAACTTTTTTCTCGCGCGTTTATCACATTTTAATTAAAAACGGTGAGCTCTACGTAAAAATTGGGCCATATCTGTTCCAGCTTAATCAGCTTACTGTAATTATTTTTGCTTTTAGGACACAAAGATGAAACTTTATCGAATTAGATCATTTTGGAGTTACGAGTGGATTTGGATCCCATTTTCAACACTAATATTTCGCGTAAAATTAGCTCTGCCTGGTTACAAACACTAAAATATGAAGAAATATGTAATTATAAGGATGAGAAATTAATAGATACAGATTTTGTGAGGTAATGGTTTATATGTTTCTAGCTATAGTTTAACAAGTACTTGATAAACAAGGGGTTTGCCTTTGAGAATGGCGCCTAAATATTGTTTTTTGCAATTTATTCACATTGTACGCTTGAAATTAAATAATATTAAATTCTGCGAAGCAATCTGTTTACTCATCTCCAATCAATGACAATATGTACTTAAAATAAAGTGAAAAAACTCATAATATTATTTGCTTTCAAGGAAAACAATATCTTTATGTAAAATCACATTAGTGTTACTTAGATATGAATCAATTGGCGCGGCGTCTTGAATCAATTAAATACTTCTTAAATTAAACTAATGATATCTGATTTCTTTTTATTTTTGAGAATTAAGCGACTGTTCCTCAAACTATTTGGTAATCACATTCAAAACCCTTTATTACTTTTGTCATATCTCTTTCCCAATTTATATTTAATTGCATAACAATATTACGTTTATTTTTTTTTTCATTTTCAATATTTAGTTAATATTTCATGCCTAATGTATAAATATTGTATTTAATTATGGTTTGGTGCAGAAATAACTATGGCAGATAACTTGTAACCTAATTACATGAGTTTCATAATGGGTGTAATTCCTGCCATGTTATCACATTTTCCTAAAAATTAAATTCATCAAGACCTGAATTAATTAGATATCCAAATTTTTCTTTTCAGCTGGTATTTAGAGTAACCGATAAAATAAAAAAAAAATACTGGAATATGAGTCTTGCTGCTTCGACTCGAAAATCGTGAGGCAAAAATGGCATTTTTCATAAATTTCTGTTATAATAATGTATTTTGGAGAAAAATTTTAACGGATCACTAAAAATAGTAACAAAAATTGTAAATTTCCTTTATCTATATACACTAGTAATACGAATAATTTAATTAGTTTGACATTAAACTATACTTTCATCATGATCATACATGATTTCTATTTGTTCTTGAATTTCCTCTTCTGCAGATTTTTATGGAAAAAATCTTCATTGCTATCATTTTTTACATCTACGGTAAATATGCGACCGCTTACCGTGTACCGTGCATAAGTCGTCATCAATCATGACGTATTAAATCAATAGAAGTTAGAAAGCCAGAAACTCACTTTGGAAATTTCCCATCCTACGACGCAATATTTCCCATTGAATCTTCAATTATTATCAGTAGCTAGTAATATTACTAGTAAGGCAGGGATTTCCTGAAAAAATTTTCACTTGCAGGTATTTCTTAACCATGAAAATCGACACGAGGCGAAGACGGATAGCGATTTCCTTAGTAATACAGCAAACATTTACATGAAGAAAGTAAATTTCATTGCCATTTTTGTAAAGAAGAATTTGAAAAATCAGTTTGCAATAATTCATTTGCAAACAATTATTATATAATCAATTACTAATTACTACAAAATTTCTATTATTATTTGTTACTCCAATAAATCAGAAACCGCTGTCTAGGGAATCACTACTTCCACATCCAAACTTTCCATTCAAGTCTTTTTAAAGGAAAACATCTTGACTATATTTGCACTCTAGTATGTGGAAATAATTGGCCATAGAATTTTAATAATACTTGAGGCAGATGTCATAAAAAATATAACCTATGTTTAAAAATGAATTATTATTGAATTATTATTTGTTTGCTTATAATTGTATTGAAACATATTCTTTATAGGATTTTGCAAACAGCAGAAAAAATATTATTTGTGGGATGCTTCTTTCCATCTATCATCATCTCCTTGTTTGTTCTTCTTCTAAGTATTCCGTTTTCGAATCTAGCACTGTGCACCTTCTGCTGCCCGCTTGCGTCCATGTATGGGTTCATGTTTCCCAGAAACCTGTGTTTCTGTTTCAACGTTATCCATCAGTGCAACCACTTCGTTTGTCTACCAAGACAGACATACATATATTAGCTCGCCGCTTCTTACAGCGGGTTATGAGAAAAAGGTCCGAGAGAATATTTTGTACACCCTGTATATTGGTTTGTTTTTGTATTAATTAGTTTCAATTCTCGTTTTCCAATTCCGCGTATTTTTCTATTTGATTACCTGCCCTCCGTTCTGCACAGGTTCATTTTAGAAACTGTTTAAAATATTGTGTTTTAAATTAATACATTGAGTTGACAGAAATTAAGTTGGTAAAGTTATTAATAAAAATCAAATAAAATCAAATAAAATAAAATTATTTTTAGCTTATCTCTTTGTAGCATCTGGTCCTGTGATTGCTGTGTCACTTCCTTTCCTTTCTTGAGTTGATTTCGTCCACTTAAAAACTACCACTGCACACCATTACTTTAAGTCACAACGCAGCTAGTATGCCTATATTGCTTTTGTAAACACATGTGTCTCATTTTGACACTATTTATTGCCCAGCTTTCTTCATCGCAATAAGCCACGTAAAGAGGGCATTCAAGACGACCATCTTGAATGTAGGTAGAGACACTGCACATGCACTTGTCTGCTTTATTTAGTACTATTAAAAACACTGCACAAATAATTATTAATTCCATATGAACTGTGATTTTCTATTAAGGTGCTTCACTTCGTGCAGAACTTTTCGATCTACCGGTGGCTTAAATTGTTTCGAATTTAATGGGGTTTTTACCGCTTTTTAAGCACTTTTTTCAGGAGCGTCCTACAATACGTATATACGCGATGTTAGTCAACTTTGCCACCTTGCTCAAGAGATTAGAAGCTGTGAAAGAATAATTATTTCTATATTGTGTGATCTGGATTTTCTTTTACCACTGCTGTTTCTAGGACTTATCGTATAATTAGTCATACTCATCCACATGTTTTTTATATTTGCTGTGCATTACTGGTTATTTAGAATAGTATTAGAAAACACATCGCTTTACTTCTATCCAGATTACCGGAACAAAAGCCCTAGTTATACAAACGAACATGGGCTTATATACTAGTCCCAAATAAATATCTAAGTTGCTGTTTGTATAGAAAAATTGTATTGGTCTATACCGGAATATTCAGATTTAAATTGTTGATATTTTGAAATGTTAAATTTCGCTATCAATAAAAAATATTAAATCTTAATTTATCCTGGTTACAGAACACATTTAAAAGATTAATATAGATTAATACATCAAATGCATTTTTGAAAACAAATTAATATTAAATCTGTTAATCTGCGTAGTAAAGTACGCTAAGTATATGTCATATTTCATGTATCATCTACTGACCTAACTAATCTCTATTATTTGCGTCCTTTCGTAAACATGTAGAAATAAAAAATAAATAGTTTAAAGTTTAATTCCTTCTGATAATGCTGTTAATACCCCAATAAAGAAAACAATAATATATCACCACTGTTATTCCATTTTACGTAGTATAATATGCCGCGTGACATTCTACCACCCCGTGTAAAACAAAAGAAGTACACAAGCGAAAATAATAAAGAAATAAATATACATTTTCAGCGTATAAGAAAAGATTTAAAACTTTACATGTTTTCCAATAAATTTCATCCGCAGGATACACAATATATTCCAGTATTTAATCACTTTTTACTATATATATATATACATCTTCGGATAAACATAAGGCTCACAAATTCAGTCATTGGTCAAGGAAAAAGAACTAAAGTGGAAATAGCTCAAATCGACATTTACAGTTATCAGCAGTGAAAATGTTAAGGATGAAGCTAAGATAATTCAGATCACGTTCTTGGTTTACAGACGAAATACATACAGAAGATTACAAAATGATATAAAAAGTACTATAGAAATATTGCATCTGAAAGAAGTAGAATTCTAGAATAACGTCCAGAAATTACCAAAGTCTCGAATGTCTTTGTATTGGCAGCAACTACGAGTTATAAACTATTAACTAATTATCAAGCCTGTAGAGAGAAACTGTTATAACAGTTAACGATTGAACAAAATAACGGAAATTTACATAACTTTGGGAATCAGAGAAGAAAAAAGTCGTAAAGTGTGAGTCATCAACACGAGGAAGAAATTTAAAAATGTCATATCATATCGATACCATTCCAAAAGAAATTCAGAAAACCAGCTTAACTACACCGCATTGGGAACTGAGCAAAATCAGAAATTAAAATATTTTTTTGCAAAATATACGTAAGCAATATTTACTTTCATTATACATTTTTGCTCCAATTTGAGGAAAGTAATCCTAAAATATTTATTGGTGAAGACGATTATAAGAGTCTCTTGGTATTTATTGGAAAAATATTATGGATTTGCAGTACATTTATCTCAAGTTGAGGGTTATTGTTGAAATTATGATTGTCGATAAATCCTTCTTTTTCAATATGACAGATATATCTTATCGCAGCCTCTCAACATAAATAGCGATCATATTATTTTTAACTTTTTTGTTCTTTCTTTTTCAATTGTTTATTTGGTAATTGTTATGAATAACATACAACTTTCAAACTAATTTTAATGTCAGTTGACTAATGAAGTAATACTAACAAAGCTCTTGCAATGACAAAAACTGTGGAAACTGAAAAAATTTTCGTATGACTGTGTTGGTGATCGATTTCTGAACAACTTCCAAAAGTCCGTCCGTCCGTCCACTACGTTTCTTGTAAGCACAATAACCTAAAAACGAAAAGTCCGATAATATTGAAATTTGGACAGTAAGCTAGTGTTAGCTATAGGAAGAACCCTACTGAACAATATCGATCAATAAATAAAAAAGTTATCAATTTTTGAAATAAAAAAATTTTGTTTTGTAATTAAACAGAAAATGTTTGCAACTAATATCATTTACAAAACAAACTGCGAAGAGCATGCTATCGAATGTGCAACAATTACATAACAAGTGTAGTCAATCGGCGTAAAGTATAATGGTTAGCTTGTTTTAACCTCAACTGGATCTAGAAAGGCCATGTTGGATGTAGATGATAGCAGACAACATAATTTTAACCCAAGTGTGAACTCGTCATAGTAGAAAGTCTGTGGTTTTGCGAAAAGATAAATGATTAAACTCTATGTTGGAGTTTCTTGGTGTTGTGCGTGTAGCTGTCCTGAACCTCGTTCACCGTGAAAAACGCCAGGAGGTCCGAAAGAGACACAATAGATTGGCTGGACATTTCACTCTCAAAGTACCGGTGTGCTTGTAGTCCATTTCCTCTCACAATCATATTGACAAGGGTCTTTAAGGACAAGGAATCTTTGTCGAAATGGAAAATGTCTTTTAGGGCTATTTCTGTGGCTTTGGACAAAATATAGGCCTCTTCGTCAAAATTGCGACGGCAATTTTCCCTCACACTGTAGTCAACTTCCTTCCGAAAAGCTAAGAGAATATCTTGTCCTGCTGTACTCGTACTTTCGACATCGGGGCACTCTACCATCAAACGCTACCTTAAGCGCGTAGAATCACCACATTCCATGCCATGATTAGACATTTCAACTGCGTACAGGCGAGCAAGCTCCGCCATTTCCCACACAGAGGGAATTTCACTTCCTGCTCTGAATTCTTTCATGTAACTCAAGAGGTACGAAAGAACAATTCTATGAGCTTGGATGCTGAAATTCTGCTCCTAGCTTTACTTGGGCCAAACTTTACTCAAGTAGTCAGTGCGATAGTTCTTGTGGTACTTCTGACCGCACAAAGTGGGTGGCATCCTGGTGCCAGCCAAGTCACAAAAAATGCAAATATCTTCAACAGGGGCTGATAGACGAGTTCATTCGTGATCTCGTTGACGCAGAAGTTCTGGGTTGTACATTTTCCAAGTCAGATAGCCATTTCTTCTTTTCTATTCTCTGAAGTCTACTATCACTACATTGCAAGTAGGAGCTTGTGCGACAAACTGCATAATTGATTTTCAGTTGATCTACTAGATTGCTATTTCCACGAATTGGCTGTCCTATTTTCTTTGGTACTACATGGGTTGTAGGTCCTCTCTATTTTTCACACTTTGGCAAAGCACGAATTTATACCAATCCAAATGTTTTCCACGTTTTGGCAGCGGTTGTAAAAATTCATTGCGGTCCACTAATTTCAAAACTGGCCGTGTGGACTTCATGATTAGATCTAAGTAAAGAAAGCAGATTTAAAAGCTAGCTCTCAAACACTTTTCACAAATAAAACTGCAGCGGAAAAAGTTTCACGTACAGACACGCGAAACAGTTGACACCAACGGACTTAGTAACAATGCAGGCGACGCGCAGGCGTGGGGAGGGGGACGCTCCGCAGGGTCGGCTTGGAGCGCGAGCAGCGATGTTTTCGGATTGGTAGTATAGTTCGCTTGACGTAATATTTGCTGTTTGTTACTTTTATTTGTCCTCCTACTATAAAAGAATAGCAAGGGTCGACTTCGTGTCTGTGCACACGTCATAAATCTTAGCTGAGTTTCATTGTCTGGGCCAAACCATATGCTTTCTACTATACCGAACTAACTTAAGTTGTCTGCTATCGTCTATACTCCAATATGACCTTTCTAGACCCCATTCAGGTCAAAATAACGAACAAGATACTTGCGACGCTGATAGGGGAATTTAAATATTCACGATTATTGTGTTTCCTGCCCCTTGAAGGTAGGCTACCCGCATTGTTCGGCCATTCCCAAGCTTATCTATCATGGAGAACGTCTTTCTTACCCAACTAGAGCTACTAGCAGAAGAGCGGCACTAGAATACGTCAAATACGCGATTTTTTAAAAATTGTCCCTGATTAGTATGCAACCACCCGCTACACGCTCCTGCAGGGGTGCCACCGTGGCAACACATCTAAATTCGAAGGTATGGGTGTGTACAATAGTCGTGCAAAACGGAATCGTGGAATCATCAAGTGCAAGGGGGTTGTGGTATTTTGTTGCTTATCGTCCAGACTAATTGGAAAATACCTAACTGTGTAATTTCAACTGGCGCCTCCACCATATTTTTATACATTCTCAAAAGAAAGTACTTCTGTACAATTTTTGCTCATTTTATACTATACATATCTTAATGAAACTAATATGAGACCACCGAGTCTTACTCTGCAGGTCTACAAATTACAAAAAATTTCGCCGAAATCACAAGTCATTCGACAGCAATCAATGCACAAACATGGAAATAAGATATACACACTTCAAATTATGAAGCTCCTCTTTTTTAAAATCCTTTAAAGTCGATTAATGTAAGTTTCTATGAAAATTTTAAATGACAAATATACTACTGCAAATTGCGTTCTGAATAAAGAAAAATATTTAAGCTTAGTTCTAGCTCTTGAAATAATAATCAAATGGCATATTACTTTCCTCAGAAATTATTTATAATCTAAAAAAACATTTTTTTTAAAGAAATTTTTATTGTGAAGTAAAATTTACTCTATTTATTTCAAATGGAATCAGCAGCATTTAGTTATCTTAATTATAGCGTCTCCTATAGCCACTTGAATCTGATAAAAATACAAAATTTGCTTATTATTACAAGGCGTACAAAAAACTCAGTGTGTTTTCCCAAAGTACACTATCGCAAATGAAAGACCATGGAAGAATTTTCTTCTTTAATGTCTGATATTTTTCCTATGGCGTTTGAATATCACTTTTTTGAAATAAATTAGGTGATTTGGCAAAGTTCTCAATTACTTGTAAATATATGAAATGTAATATAGGTCATTAGACTTTAATTAAAGTTAACAACACTTTCTTAAATTAGCACTTCGATCAAATGTTTCTAAGCGATATTACTGTTATTTAAATTTGGAGAACGTAAGTTTTTTCGGAAAATTGGCTCATTTTTAACCATTAACATATATAATTTCCAGTATAGATATTGAAATAAAATCACTAGACGTTTTGGATACATTCTTCTAGAAGAAGCTTCTTGTTTTTATTTTTCTCTCATTCGACTCAAAGTTACCCCACTAATTGACAAATACTTAGTACACCTTCGAACAGGGTACACCGTATTGCAAATCTTGAGGTGCGTTTAATTTTGTTAATTCTTCTGTTTCAAAAAACAGATCCTTCAACACAACTTTTTAATTTATGGAATATTGCATGATTTTGGTCTTAAATTCGGCCGTTTTGAATCTTATGTTTTATTCTTTAACGCCACTTCAGTTGATGAAAGTGTTAAAAACACTTATGCAATAATATATGAAATTTGATATGAAACATATACAGGGTGTAATCAGTTTCATGTCTTAAAAAAAACTGGTAATGGAGACCAACTAGACAAACAAAAAACTTTTATGACTTTTCCATCTAGGGGCACTTTGAAAAAACTGATCTAGGTCAAAATTTTTAATATTATGGTAGACAACAATTGAGAACCACTGCTTTTCTTGGTCAAGGGACCTGTTGTTCCCAATTATACAACTTTTAAATTGTCATAAAAAAGTGCTCGCCGGCAAACGCGGTGGTCTGCGGTGTCAAAGCAAAGATCTTGGATCATCGACCGCCTTTGATTGACCGCCTCAACTGAACTGAGGCAATTATAAAGAGGTAAATAATTCGTTCTCTTTTCATGCACAATTGCAAGCAAATAATGGCCATAGAGGTTTAAACAGAGCATTTCTTTACATGTGTGTTTTTTAATTAGGAACAAATTATTGGATTGTTTATATTTTAGAAAATTTAAATGTGGTTTATTAACATTTGTAACATAAATGAGTGTCCTGGGTTAAAAGCTTACTACCTACCTAAATGATTCAAAATCTCTGCATCTGCATCAATACACAGTTCGTTACGTCGAATTAAGGACATACGCACTTCGTTCAACACTAAACACTAAACTATCAACTAACGTTGTCAATAAAGAAAAATGAAATAAAAACTTGGTACAAAAGCCAAAAAGGAATACAAAAAGAACGAACAAGTTGTGTCTGTACGTAATTAAGAATTTGACAGCTTGAACGGTAAGTCAATAAAATAAATCTTAATTGAAAATACACAATGACGCGAAATTCAAAAATAACAAAAACAACGAACGGCGGGTTGGACGTGTGTATATAACGAAACATCCACAGTAACTAAAATATTGCACAAGGGAGAGTTAGAGTATAGTTTTCTTCAGATCAGATCTAGATCTAAACCTACCTCAATATTCCAGCAGTTCTCAAAAAATTTTATTGAAAATTTGCGAAATTTTTGTTTATTTTTTTTTCTCCAAGACTATGAGCTTTAGACCCCATGTTATATAAGGTTTTTTTGTTTGTATTGTCGTTCCCTACCACCAGTTTTTTTAATGACATGAAACTAATTACACCCTGTATTAATACTTATAGAATATTTCATGACCAACTTATATTTTTTAACTTTACCATAGTTTTTAAAGATATTAAAGATATTCATGCTATAATATTTGAACTCTGATATAATATACTTATTATTACTCATAGAACTTTATTTAATTCTGGTCTAAAATCGACCAGTTTGAAGGCGCTATTTCTTTATTCATTTTCTAATTTATGGATTCAAATTCAGTGATATTGACAATACTTAGATATTTTCAAGCCAAAATAATCAAGCATTTTCGAGTTATAACATTTTAAAATTAATTTTCATTAATAAAGTGTCCAAGAAAGTAGTAGAATAGTTAACCTATAATTGTAGAAAGTCATTAGAAACGTTTTTAGGAAAATCCATTGAAGTCAAGTCAATCTTCTAATAACTTTGTTTATCTAAACGCTCTCGCCTACAATTTTATACCTCGTATGCTGCAATGCTAACAACTTATTCTCTTAGACTGTGCAGGTGGAAACCGCAGTCATCAGGCAAAATCGCATGTGTCACAAATACTAAGAATCACTAAGTAATGGAATAAATAGACGTATTTAATCAGTGAATAAGACCGGTTCATATTTGGGACTTAAATCACAAGAAAAAACGCATAATTCTTTAAACAGTTGAGTATGTGGGAGGCCATCTATCAATTAAAAAAATCAGTGGAGTATTTTGTCGTTCAAATATTTAAATTAATAAATAAATAGAGTACTTCAAATACGATAAATTTATTAACTTTTCAGTGGAAAATTTGTACGTAACAATAGTTTTCTGTTATTGCCTCAGTTATATTGTTATTAATCTCGATCTAAAGTCATTAACCTGTTAGAAAGGCTAGAAGTGACAGACTAGGGATCAGGGGTTATATTAATTTATCCCAATTTTACATTTAAACTGTGTCAAGTAAGTGAACATGTATGCAGTCGCCCAAGCAGGACTTTTACAAAGTATACCAGTTGACCTATGTAAATTAACTGATATATTACGTACTTACGATCAATGGATAAGTAAAATTACTTATGTTTGCTTTATAGTACATTGATAATAATAAGAATAACAAGCTAACCATAATTTTTATATAATTGTTGCACATTCCATAGAACACTCCTCGCATGCAAATTTGTAAATAATATTAGTTTTAGACAGTTTTTGTTTAATTACAAAACACAAAAAAATTTCCTTTAAATTTAAATAATCAATAACTTTTTTGCATATTGATCAATTTTATTTAAAAACAATAGGGTTCTTCTTCTATAGCTAACATGAACTTACAGATTTCAATACAATCATTTCTAATTTACCGTGCTTACAAGAAATGCGATGGACGGACGGAGAGACACGCAAACGGACATTTTAACTATAAATTAATGAAATCGAGCTCAACAAAGCTTAAATGAAACGTATGTGGCTATTGGGATATCATGTTTTCAAATATAGAATGATTGTACGTAGAAATAGTACATATATGAAGTCGGAACATAGATTTCCGATGAAATTTCTACAATTTTTAAGACAAAAATCTGAAACTTTCACACATTACTCTTGAAGTAGTGTATAAAAAGATCCGATGGATAAGTACGCTAAATATTTTTTTTAATAAAAGTTATTAACGTTTATTTCATCCCTAATTTCACGAATATTGGAGCAAAAGAAATGTTTCTTTTATTTTCGCAAAACAAAGAGTGTTTACTTAGCTTTTAAGGTAAATCCCTCGTAAGCATCTTAAAGTACTCATTTCAAGCTTTAAAAATTTCACCTACAGAGATCTAATAACGCGATTTAAACTAGAGTAATAGGTGGTTAAAGTTAGTTGTACATATCAAATTTTATCACTTTCTCAAGATTTTGAAATTTTGGAAGTGTATATCTTCAAAAATAAATTTTTCAAATTTTTTTCACTCAATGGATCTTTGTATTCATCACTTCAAGAAAAATATACAAAACTTCCAGGTTTACATCTTAAAAATTGTAGAAATGGTAGAGCTTTTATCGAGTTCATCAGAAATATCTTTATATTCCGAATTCATATACACTGTGTCCCACTTTTCATGGAGCCACCCTCATATCTCGCTCACCTGATATCCGAATGTTTTGAAATTTTGGTGGTGAATATATACCTATGAAGTGAGTCTTTAGACGTAACCACATTCGACTGTAGTCAGTGGCGTTCGATTCTATCATGGAAAAAAGAGGGTCGATTTTTGAAAAAAGTATTAGCGATTTTATTAGAGAAAAACTAGTAAAATATTCCTAATCAGCATCTTTAGAAACCCCGTTGTACAAGATTACATCATTGTGTGTTCAAAAGCGTTTGAGATATGGACCCTTAAAAATAAATTTTTTTCAACTTAAAATAATTTGTATCTGTGAAACGGATTGTCATATGAAAAAAATGTATTCTTTATTCTTTGTTCAGAATAATGTATTGTACTAGTATGAAATGGTTCTACAAAAAAAACACTATTTTTTTAATAAGGCAAAAATTCTAATTTGGACATACCTACCATGTTTTTAACAAATAATCTTTAATAAAGACCTAAGTAAGCCATGAAAACAAAAGTTATTGCAAGTGTCAATGTATTGTTGAAAGTCAATAAGTTCATACGTTAAAGATTTAATGAATGATGGATTTATGTTACATAATAAGTGAACTGATTTTTTTTTTATGAAAATGGCTCAACGTTTAACAATGCAAGAAAAAGTGGAATTGGTTCGTTTAGTCGGAGATAATGCCAGATCATTTAGAGAAGCTGCTGATGAATTTAATTTACGGCATCCTGGCCGTCAGCCTCCCATTCGCCATAAATTGGTACCAACCATTAATACAAATTTTAACAATGGAGGAAATGCATGTAAGTTAAGACCAAAGAATTATAATTTACAAAATCTGCAAATTCAAAACGAGGAACGCATTTTGCAATATTTTAGAGAACATCCAAGATCTAGCATAAAGCAAGTAGCATTAAATCTAAATTTTAGTAAAAACATCGTTTGGCGTTGCCTGAAAAAGCATAGAAAAAAAGTATTCAAACCAAAATTTCTATATACCCTAGAAGATGGAGATACATACAGAAGATTAGATTTCTGTTTTTGGGCCCAGGGTGAATTTTTAAACAATGTTAATTTTCTGAAAAACGTCGTATTTACTGATGAAGCAACCTTCACTACCAATGGGTAGTATGCTCTCAGAATTGCCGTTTTTGGGCTGGTTTATCAGTACTAAAAGCCAATATGTGTCGAAAGTTAACGTTTGGTGTGGTTTATGGAAGGATCAGATTATTGGGCCTTTTTTCATTCCAAGGCTGAATGGAGAAGCTTATTTAAATTTGCTGCAAAGAGAAATTGAACCCTTTCTCAATAATCTGCCTCAAGATGTCAGAAGATACTTGTATTATCAACTTGATGGTGCCCCGGCTCATAATGTTGCAAGTGGTTGGCTAGAAGATAATTTTCCAGGTAGATGGATAGGTTTAAGAAGTCAAGTTCAGGAGTTTCCCCCGAGGTCTCCAGACCTGACACCACTTGATTTTTATTTGTGGGGTCGTCTAAAAAATATAGTGTATAATAACAGACCACGTAGCCAAGATTAGTTAATGATCAGAATTAGACAGGCATGTGTTGAAATCACTCCAGCCGAGATTAGAAAAGTTGTACGGCATGTAAGAAAACGAATTGAGCAATGTATTCGGAATGATGGTGGTTACATAGAAACGCAAAGAATTGTAAAATTAAATTTTCTGTGTAGATTATTTGTTAGAAACATGGTAGGTATGGTATGTACAAATTAGAATTTTTGCCTTATTAAAAAAATTGTAATTTTTTTGTAGAATCATTTCATACTAGTACAATACATTATTCTGAACAAAAAATAAAGAATACATTTTTTTCATATGACAATCCATTTCACAGATACAAATTATTTTAAGTTGAAAAAAATTGATTTTTAAGGGCCCATATCTCAAACGCCTTTGAACACACAACGATGTAATCTTGTACAACGGGTTTTCTAAAGGTGCTGATTAGGAATTTTTTACTAGTTTGTTTCTAAAAACATCGCTAATACTTTTTATTCAAAAATCGACCCCCTTTTTTCATGATAGAATCGAACGCCACTGACTACAGTCGAATGTGGTTACGTTTAAACACTCACTTCATAGGTATATATTCACCACCAAAATTTCAAAACATTCGGATATCAGGTGAACGAGATATGAGGGTGGCTCCATGAAAAGTGGGACACACTGTATATGCTATTTCTACATATATTCATTTTTATCTTTGAAAATAAAATAATCCAATAGTCACATGTTTCTTCTTTCATTTAAGCTTTATTGAGCACAATTTCATTAATAAGTTCAAAAGTTACAACAAATTAAGTGCAACGCGTTCGAGACCATGCACGCTTCGCGCTCCGTACTATATGTCGCCACGTTCCATTCTCGTGCGTTAAACAAAAAAATCTGGAGCCTACATTTCTGATTGTACAAAAAAACGTCATAAATGTTATTGGCCAGAAAACGAACGTCGGCCAATATTTTCGAGTTTTTTTGGGGTCGCCGACACCTTATAGCTGTAAACATTTTTTTATCGTATTCTACACCAAAAAATACTTATCCTGAAAAATTCAGCCATATAACATTTAGTGACGCCTTAAAACCCCTGACGACTGGGCTAAAAAAATCGACAGATAAATACAAATTGGGGCTCCCGATGAGTAAAATTTTCTGTTTTTCTGAATATTTTGAGCGCCCCACGCATCTATGTTTATTAATTAGAACCAATTTCACGCTATTTTCCTCTTTCCAGTCCATTTTTTAATCAGTTTCAGTTAGTTCTTAATGGTGTGTTTTCAATTTTTTTTAATTATTCATGTATTCTCTTCCTTCAAAATTTGTCCCAATTAGGTTAGTGTTTTGTTCGATTTGGAAGCAGTACCACAGATCAAATACATAAATCAGACGTGTCAATTATCAAAATCCCCTTTCCTTAAGTGACACAATCTATTCTTTATCTAAAAGCCGCCGTTTTGAATTTTGTAATAACGACCAATATTTACAATCTGCGACTCGAAAGTCTCCAGATACCTATTTTCAGACGAATCGGACCATAAATTACCAAATTATACTACATATTGACACCGCCATCTTTGATCACATATTTAGAATCTGAGACCTCAAAAATCCTCAGATAGCAATCGGATATTAAATGACAATAAATTGTCTGCCTTCTTGGAAACGCCATCTGGAATTTATTCAAAATGTATTGTTAAGCATATGCACATGCAAAGTTTCAAGTCAATCCGAAATCTAGAAATAACTGAAAATTGAATTTGAGAAAGTTTGATATGGCGGACTGTAATAAAGTGGATTATACAAAACTTGTAGAGAATTTCTTCACATAAAATCCAATATGGTGGTGTTAGCGGCGTCCATTTTTATTGGAAACACATGGACTCTGTTTTAAAGAGCCATTCTACAAAATGTATCCAAAATTTAAAAAACCTTGTCAAGTTGCATTTTTATATGTTTTCATTGATTGGCTTAGAAGGGCTAGCATCACATTCGTATCCTTTATCAACAGTGTTGCCAACCATTGGGTAATTATCATAATTTGGGAATTTTTAATACTTTTAGAGAATTGGTGGAATTCAATGGCTAAATTTTTAGTTTGGACGCTTCGTAAATTTTATCGAAGACATTAAATTTGTCTTATATTTTCCGTGATATAAATCCATTCGCATAAAAGCTCCCCCTTAGGCAGGTTCTTCAGTTAATTTGAATTAATTATATTAGTGGTACCTTACTATATTAGTACTTCTAGTGGTAGGTAAATATATCCTATACATAATTTTCTAAGACAGGGAGTTACCTCACAACACAACGCAACTATTTTTAAAAAACGCCAATAGTTCTAGCTCAAAGGTGCTGTGGAAACAGATTTGAGCCAAGAGAAATGCCGTAATGTTCAATTTGCAAGAGCTGATAAAGAGAAAACTGGTGGGGGGAAGGCAAGAAAATATGGTGGTGGAAATATGTGGGGGAAAGAAGAGTAGATCGTGGGAAAGTGGAGGAATAGTGTAGAACGGTAGGTAAAGGTAGTGGAAAAATGAAGGAATGCGACGGGAAAATAGAGAAGCTTCCGCTTTAATTCCGTCCTTTTTAATTGCAACTGTAGGTTGTAGGAAGCATGTGGCTGACAAAAAGCGGGACTGCATTGTACTACAATTAAAAGAAACTACTGTTGGGAGACCTAGACATAGACATTGTGGTCGTTGATATGGAATAATCTTATCGAACAGCTGCAAATGGAAAGAAATATAGCAGAACGGTGTGGGAGGAGAGAAGAGCAGATCGTGAGGACGGAGAGGAAAAGTGAAGAAAGATAGGGAAGTGGGAAAATTTGGTGAGAAAGCCTAACACGCCGTGGGATATATTTTTATTAAGAGTCAGAGAAATGGTTCCTATCTAATTTGATAATATTGTCATGTTGTGTGAGTACTTCTCAATCTGATTTTCATTCAATTTCTATACAATCTGGAGAATAAAAATTTAGAACAATACTGTTGGCAGAGAGATAGTAGAACAAATAGATTTATCCTACAAAACTTTATTGTCTTTAATTAAACTAGTTTTGATATATCTGGTCAAGTATATATCAATATAGATATCGTACATTAAATACTTATCTGTTTATCATTGACGGCTGTCTGTCTTATTTGAGATGATCTTTTCAATCTATTTTATATTATACGTGGTGTACTAATATTGCACTGCATAAATTTAGGAGAATATTACCCTACCACGTTAAAATTTTAAAAACAATATGTGACGGTGGGTCCGATAACAGTCAGTTTCTGAAATGCAGGATGATGGAGGATATCAGAATATGACAATCTTCCTATTCTTCTTCTTACTTTTATTAGTTTTGTTCTTCCTGATTTCCTTCTTTTTATCTTCTAGAAATAGGTAATCCTACTCTGGTTCTATTTCTTTTTGTACAGCATGACATATTTCACTGTTGTCTCATAGGCTCTAAATATTGAAAAGGGCTTATGTTTTAACATAACCCTATCTGAACCGGAACTGTCCAGAACCAGTGTGCTTCATATTCGTCTACAAACTTGAAACATTGTTACACTTAGGAGTATTTTTTAAAATCTGCACTTAATTTTTTGTGCTTTGAGCACCTTGAGTGCTCGTGAGTACTCGAAAGCTTGTAGCACTTTAGTTGCTGACTACGAATACCTATCAAACAGGATAACAGCTGTTAAACTTGGAATATCAAATTTAGAATATATGTAAAATCGCAACATAAAATACTTACTGTTGAAATCGACTAGATCTCATTAAACCTAGGCAAACCCGAAGTACTTTGTTCTGAAGGATGTCCAAACGGTGAAATAAATTGTTGCTGACTGATCCATATAATATTGCCCCATAATCTATGATTTATACATCAATATTGTTATTTCTGGATCTGCCCCCTAACTAACTTTATTGCAGTTGCGAATAGTGTTTAACTGGTTTTCTGATTTTGAAACTATATTTTCGATGTATGACTTCCATGTTAATTTCTGATCGAGATGAGAACCCAAGTATTTTACTACTTTTTTTATATGGCACTTGACAGTCATATAACAGAATCATTTCCCGAACAGGTCAATTATGTCTGGAAAATGTTGAGAAGGAATTTTTTATTATGAGAGATTAAGAACTGTTTTTCCATCAACCATTGTTTAATTCTCTTTCTTCAGTGTAAAATGTGAAGTCATCAGCATACTGGACAATTTTTATATTACCTTCCAGACAGATGTCGTTTGCATAAATATTAATTAAATAGGAATCAGAACTGATCCCTGAGGTAGTCCCTGAGAAGCAAGACGTGGACCCATTAAGGAGTTATTCGACTTTCTTAAAAACATTGTTCTATTACGAAACATGTTGATGATATTACGGCTGACTTTCGGTGGGATTTCAATTTTTATGAGACAATGACAATGTTCCAAGATTTTCAAATATATGGAATGATGCACTGATTTTAAATGAAGGAAGATGGCCGCCTGATAATTATTTCTGGAAAAACACAATTGAATGTATGTACTAAGTTTCCCTGATGCATGGTAAGTACCCGTACCTCGCCGAAATCCAAGTTGAAAACCAGGATAAAGTTCCAAGGTGTTCCAGACATCATTCCAATCTTAATTTTATCATTCTTTAGAGAGCTTTTCTGACAAAGTACAAGGCTTTAATATCGGGACCACAATAATATTTTTCAATTCCTCAACTTCCTCACCATCTAGATAAACTTTATTAATGATATTAAGAGATAGTACCTGACCTTATAGGGTAGCTGAGCTATAATAGGCTATAAAGTAATTTCATCATGTCCAGGGGCAGTGTTAGTATTAAGATTAATCGCATAGTTTAATTCATTCATATTGAATGCTTCCAATAATATGTTGTTATGTGAAGTTGCTATCGGTGGTTGGAACTCCTGCACGTAATTATTTTATTTCTATTCTGTCTGTATCCTACGAACATTTTTGCTCTTTTGATAATTAGGTGATTTATGCCGCGTTTTTAACAAAAAATCACTATCTGGGCCATTATCAACAAAAATATCTTCAACAACTTGAGTAACAAGAAAAATGAATATTGTATCGAATATTTATTTGATTAACAATTGTTGTATTAAAAAAACATATTGTCATCATGAGTTATCTTAAAATAACTAGATCTCTTTTTTCGTTATGACTGATAATTTTTTAAGTAAACCGTGTGCAGCTGGCTAAAATGATTATTTTGTTTTATTAATAACCATATTGCATCCCTTCTGTTCAGTTATAAAGATGCCTAGTTTTCGATAATTTTCCAAGTAAACCGTGTGCAAAATGATTATTTTATTTTAATATTAACTATTTTGTATCCTTTCTGTTCAGTTATAGATATCTATCTATTTTATCCAGAGAAGACCATAGTAAGAATGTAACGTCTTCTAGGTATATTATAATTAATATCAGATGAAAGTCTATTTTGACTTGTGACTGCAGTTCAAAAATATATCATTACCTGCAAGATAAAAAAGTGTAATTTAATACTGTATCTTATCTTAATGCATGTTTGTTACATTTATGATTCCTAAGATTTTCTTTAGCTGGCAATGCGGCAGTATTATTTACACTTTAAAAAGTTATGTTTAGAATATGCACGATTCATGATATGATTTCATACCAAGATATGAGTATCAAAACAACTATCAAATGTTTATGATAACAAATATTTGAATTCCAACAGATAAATGCATAAACAGAGTGATAATATCTACGTATACAACCGAATATGTGACACTTTTTAAGACTTTATATCATAAATTTTAATATTCCTAGAATAATGCATGTATATTTTATTTTTAACACTATGGAGATACCATCATCATAAAACACCAGGTGTTACTTTCTGATTTCCAGAATGGATTAAAAGATTTATTAAAACCAATTATTATGTTTTAATAAGAATAATGTTTAATAAACTTCATACATTTTTAAATTTAAATTAATTGTGTGTAACAAACCACAATACACATGGAAATATAATTTGTCATTAGCTTTGAGTCCCTTCATTTTAGTATAAGTTCTTATTCAACTTTCATGTTTGTCAGTCAGGCCTCAGTCAGTCAGCCAATTTTTAACTACTTTCAGTAGATCTATTGCCTCACAATTTTGCATTCGCGTATAAAACCGATGACAATACGATCTTCCAGAACAAAATCCATAGAAAATGAACTCAATTGGGTAACGTTTCACGAAATACTAGGGTTTAGGCTGTTTACATATTATTACCACCTCTTTTTTTATGTTCTTATTCAACTTTCATGTTTGTCAGTCAGGCCTCAGTCAGTCAGCTAATTTCGAACTACTTTCAGTAGATCTATTGCCTCACAATTTTGCATACGCATATAGAACCGATGACAATACGATCTTTTAGAATAAAATCCATAGAAAATGAACTCAATTGGGTAATGTTTCACCGAATACTAGGGTTTAGGCTGTTTACATATTAATTTACCACCTCCTTTTTTATGTTGTAAGCTTTTTCAACTTCACATTCTTTTCAGTCAAATTAGGTCATATCTTGCAAGGCAGTTTTGAACGATTTCTACTTGAAATTTTGTATACATATGTAGTACCGATGACAATACAGTTATCTGATGACCATGTTTCTAAAGCCAGGATAATCAGCTCACTATGGAACTTCTCAACTGTCAATGGTTGACATACCGTGACTAAAATAGAAATAAAATATACCTAAGTAAAAAAAAAGAACTTTTAAAAGCAAGCTCCTATTAAAATGTATTAAATACCATCAATTTGTCAATTTTGATAACCAGACCTAAAAGAATACCTTGGAGTAACTTTTGATGCTAAACTAACTTGGAATCTTCATTTAGACTAAAGAGGACTTACATCTCTTTTGAGCAGTACCGCAGAACCATAGGGAAAACCTGGGGAATGAAATCCAGAGGCTATATGGATTTACAGTGCTATTATAAAACCGATGATAGCCTATGAAGCTATTGTTTGGCGGCCTAAGAGTCAGCAGACTGTAGTGAAACGTAAGCTCAGACAGGTACAGCGAGTAGTCTGTTTAAACATAATTGAAGCTATGAGAACGACACCAACAAGAGCAATGGAAGTGATGCTGTGCCTGCCCCCACAAGACATATATCTAGAAGAGGTGGCCCTAACTACTATGGCAAGCCTCAAATCTGTTGGTATACAGTCAAACATAGGATGTGGAGAGACCAGATGCCGGCTGTGGAATGAGGCAATCAAACAGATGCCACTTCTGCAGGTACGCGCAGATGGTATTTCTTCACAGTTCATCTTTGATAGACCCTATGTAATACATACCAACAGTTGCAATGAGAGTAAAGGAACAGTTAACATCTTCACAGACGGATCGGAAAAAAAGAAGGAACAGGTTGTGGGGTATACTCCAGGAACCTGCAAATTCAAATTAAATGGGCTATGGACAAACAAGCCAGTATAACACAAACAGAATTGGCGAGAATAATCATAGCCACAAAAGAAATTTCGCGTAGACAAATACTCTACAGAGACACAAAATAACAGGGTCAGTATGGAAATGCCATCAAGCACTTGTTGACGCCTCCAGCATGAACATTGTCATTATATGCTGGATCAAAGGCCATGCACAGTGCAGAGACAACAGGCAAACTGACAGTTTGGCTAAGAAGGCAGCCAAGTATACTTGGACCTGGCCCTTCTAACATACTGCCGACCTCAGCAATAATGCTAATGATTAAAGAAAACACCCACAGAAAATTTAAAAAACTGTGGGATGAAACCCATAGTTGTCAGTTGGCCAGGAATCTGCTTAGATACGCCGACAAGGATACAACAACGACCTACCTGGCAATGTCCAGGAAGAACCTGTGCATCGCGACAGGGATTCTTACTGGCCATTGCCAACTGAGAAAGCACCTTTATAACACACCCATATGCAGAGGTTGTGAACAAGAAGACGAGACTCTGTAAGTGCCCGGCAGTCTCCTCTAGCAGAGAATCCATTTTGGGAGAACGTTGGCCTACTTTGACCGACTTGAGGGATATTCCCCTAGGCAGCATCACCACCTTCTTCACAAGATTAGGATGGAATCTTGTATCCCTCGGGAGGATATACAAGGGGTCCAATGGGGCCTAGGTGCTGAGATCACTCTTTGTGATTGCCCTCCCACAAACTCAAACTCCAACTTCAGACCTAAAAGAGATATGTATTTAATAAAGTCCTATTTCCATCGATCTGAATACCTCGCGAAGCGATCACAAAAATTATGAGATGAAAGAACTCCGCATAACATACACGGTAAAAGTTATACGGTCGCTTGAGTTGAAATGTATTGTACAGTAGGTCCAAGAAGTCCATAGATTTCTAGTTACGGACACTTGAAGGTTAAATAATGATTATTCATATACCAACTTGAAGGTTTTTAACTTTCTAAGTGCTATAATTACTCAGTTATAGGAGTATGAGTAATTTACCTTGTAATGACTTTGACCTTGACTTCTAGCAATTTATTCAAAGTAAACTCTCCTTTTTTCAATGGAACCCATATTTTGCACCTTGGATACAGAAAAAATGTATAATCTCACTTTAAGATATGAATCTTCCAAGGAATAGTTATATGGAAGGGGAAGATTTTTACCCATGGAGGTTATCTGAAAGTCAGAAAAGTTATAAAGTTATATAATAGATTTAAAGGCTGGTCACGAAAATGACGATGAAGAAGATCAACTCATTGAGATCGACCAAAGAAATGACGAACCAGGATTTATGAGGTTAAAGATTTCATCTCGATTCAGAAAAGCTACTCTGTATCAAGCATGGATTTCCTTTAATGAAGAGTATATTCATTATGGAGATGGAGAGGAATATTGTTTTGATTATTATTACACTTGTAGATCTGGGGCACGAGCGCTTGGAACTTGTGCTCACGTAACATCTGTACTTGGGTATCTGGAATATCCTATACATCAAGAAAATGTATATTATCCCTCACGTCAAGTCCTACAACTAGTTCAAAATGTAGCTATGGACATAAATCAAATTAAAATAATAGATCCTTCACAAAATAATTAAAAAATATTTAAACATAATGATATTCTATGATGATACAAAACTGTTAAGGAACTTCAGAAAAAAGGAAAAACCCCAAAAAACAAAATAAAGAACACAAAAAGAGAAAAATGACAAGAAACGAACAAAGAAACAAAAAAATAAAAAATAAGTCAAACATCGTCACTTCCGCGCCGTTGACTCTGGATAGCGCGATAGCGCTAAGAACGGATTATATTCAGCAAAATGAAATAATTCATGCCACAATGAATAATATTAAAACAGTACGTCAAGGCCAAAACCAAAGTCACCATAAGTTAGTTTATTTGACTTCCTACAACTTTTATCTGGGCAAGTTCTTACTAAATTAGAATTTCCAAGCTATTAGGTAACAATAACTTTTGAATTTCAGATGACCTTCAAGAGTAAATATTTTCCCCTTCTATATAACTTTTTCTGGAAAGATTCATATCCCAAAGTGATACCATGAATTTGTTCTGAATCCAAGGTGCAAAATAAGGGTTTTATTGAGAAGAGAAGAGTTTACGCTCAAATGCCTTTGAGAAAATTGCTAGAGGTCAAAATCAAGGTCATAACCTGATTTTGCCTCAAGCGACTGTATAACTTTTACTGTGCATTTTGTGCGGGGTCCCTTTTTGCGTCACACACTGGGCAAGATGCTCGAAAACGTGGCCAAAGCCCCTAAATCGAAATTTTGGTAAACTTTAATAATAATATATTGCTAACTTTCCACAAAGGTAATTAGGAACAAGAGTGCAGCTACGAAAACGTGTTTCGGAGTTCTTGCTCCTCGTCAGCGTAGCGTAGCATAAATAATGTTGTTATCTGATAAATAAGATCAACAAAGGCAGGAAAGTGCAGTACTCAGTACCCTTATTATACCATTCTTCTACTCCACTACGTTCATGTGGAAGTAATTATGTAGGAAGAGTGTCAGTGAATCTCTGTTTCTTTAAATTTGAGGATGTGTATTAACGTCTTACAATTATTGTTAACATCTGATTCTGGACATAGATAAACAGGCTAAATAATGTAACTTTTTATTTATTTTAAGGCATCTAACAAAAGTATCTAATCAGTGCCTTATTCCTTGTTTATAGCCAAGTGCAATCAGGTTTTTACCTTGGAATCCATCTATAGTGAATGGATCTTCATAAAACTTTTTGCAGATTGATTACAAAAAGATTTGCCCTTTAAAAACCGCCGCTTTTTATTTGGGAGTGGTTTCCTCCACTTCTGGAGGGATGGACAAAAAAGTAAAAAAATAACCACTTAATCTGTTATAGAATCAAATTGTAAGAGAAAAAGGTGGTATACAATTTATCCTGTAAATTTATATTTTACAAGTTATAACTACTTTAAAACATTTGTACCTTGAGGATGTATTTCGTAAATAACTCAAAAGCCTTACATTTATGGAGAAAGTGGTACGGTACAAGAAATAATATTATGATATTACAAGTATTTTATTATTTGTTCATTTCTGTACAATGAATAGTTCTGAAAATATGATAATTTGAAAATAGCGCTCGAACGTTTATCAGTCGAGATACCTATAATGTTTAAATCTCAAATAACAGAAACAATCTGTATGATATAAAAAATACATATAGAAATTAAAGGGCTTGAAGTACTCTTTCATAGCTTTTTTTTCTATCCGCACAGCTTGAAAGATAATAATGTTATGTGAAAAACAGTGAGTGCATTGTTATTATTTTCTTTTTAATTTAGGATTTTCCTGCTGCAATTAGCCATATAATGGAAATTCAAATAACCTGTGTTGGTTTTTATTAATATACAGCATTACTAACATACCCTAATTTTTCGGCATTTTTAAAGCAGTCGTTTTTAAAAGCATACTTTGAATTAAGAAAAATTTTACGGTTCAGCTGAAAAATTCCTTTTTGTTTGTAAATAACTTCAAAATAATTGCATTAAAGGAAAATATGACACAGGGCCGGTTTTTCAATGTCCAGTTAAATAGCTTAACTGTCAGATAAAATTTATCTGGCAGTTAAACTGTTTTTCAATGTGCAGATAAAATTTACCGGAGGGTTAAACTCACTATCTGAAAGTAAATTTAGCAGAGAGTTGAAAGTGCCAGTTAAGGATTTATTCTACTGTTAGTGGATTTCCGACAATTCTAAAACATTTTAACCTAAAAACCAATGTGATTGATTGATATGTTCGTTTTTAATTTGCGATTTATATTAAATATATTAGTGCCAATAATGAATAATAATAATAATATTCTGGATATGAGTGATTATGACAATGATATTATACAATTTATAAAGTATGAAAGGAGACCCTATACCATAAGGGAACGAGAAAATAATTTTGGGAATTATGATGATAAAGATTTTTCAATAAGATTTCGACTGCGTAAAGAAACTGTTTTACATATCGTTGAGATGATAGAGGAAGTTGCAGGAATAATTCTGTTTTGAGGTTAAATTAGATAAGTTGTCACTAAAAGAGGCGCGCAATTTGAATTAAACCAATTGTAGTGCCAACATAGCTAAGAAATAATTCAACTCATGAATACGTAGCTGGTAGTTAAATTACTGTTGATACACACTACCATAGCAGCTACCTATCTGGCACTTTTAACTGGACATTGAAAAACCGGCCCTTAGAAAAATAAAGCTTAAGAAGCGGTATATTGTTTTTTAAAATAATTGCAGACTTAATAGTTTCGGAAATACAGATGAGTGGTAAAGAAATACATTTAAATCTCATATTTGTTCAATACTTTTGATAAATTGTAGCTCTCAAAATTAGATCATGTTGGTAATACTATATATTAATAGAAGCTGATACAGATTTTTGGAATTTCTATTCTATGGCCAATGACAGCAGGAAAATCCTAAAGTTTTTATTTAAAAAATTACAAAACACTCGTTGTTTTGCGCATGACATCATCATTTTTTAAGCTGTATGGATAGAACCAAAATCATATCAAAGAGTACTTCAAGCCAGATATTGTCTATAATTGTTTATTTGTGGCTTATTCAGATTTTCTTACTTTTTGTTGGGTATTTTGTGACTGAAAAATATTTGAAAATTTTAATGAAAAAGCCTCTACGCCAAACGGATCGGACAGAGGTTGGTCCTTGAATATTCGACTGTTTCAAAAAGTCTCACACGTAAAAATATATGAACTAGAACAAAGTTATAAAGTAAAAAATGAAAATGAAAGCTATAGGCAGTTAACGTTTCGGAAGAGAATCTTCTTCCGTTCTCAAAACTTTTGGCCATCAACCATGACAGTTCTTTGTTTGTGTATTTCCATAGTCACGTGAGACATTAAACTATATTTGTCTTATTTTTATTTACTTCGTCTCTAAGGATGGGCGACCAACTAGTATAAAAATCTACTGAATAATTTGAAACGCATCTATCCACGTGGGATAATAATTACAGGATTCGATGGGACCCGGCGAAGATTCTGGAAAAAGAGAGCAACGGAACTAAAAGAAAACTTAAAGAATCCGCGATTAATTTATTAAACGAAATTATTCAGTAGATTTTTGTACTAGTTGGTTGCCCATCCGTAGAGGCAAAGTAAGTAAAAATAAGACAAATATAACTTAATGTCTTACGTGACTATGGAAATACATAATCAAAGAACTGTCATGGTTGACGGCCAAAAGTTTTGAGAACGGAAGCAGATTCTCTTCCGAAACGTTAACTGTCTATAGCTTTCATTTTTTAGTTTATAACATTGTTCTAGTTTAAATATTTTTAGGTGTGAGACTTTTTGAAACAATCAAATATTCAAGAACTAACCTCTTTTTCATCCGTTTGGTGCAGAGGCTTTTTCATTAAAATTTTTAAATATTTTTCAGTGGCACAATACCCAACAAAAGGTAAGGAAAGTACTTCAAGCCCTTTATATTTCTATTATGTGTATTTTTGACATCATACTGATTTCTTCCGACATATTTGAGGTTTAAATATTATATCTCGACTGATAAGCGCTAGAGCGCCATTTTTAAACTAGCACATTTTTAGAAGTATTCATTACACAGAAGTAAACAAAAAATAAAATAAATGTAATTTTTTCGTAGCCTTATTTTTGTACCGCACCACTTCTTCCATAAATTAGTCCCTTCAAATTAGAAGAAAAATCACTGACTTTGGGAAATTTTTCCTACAGCTAAGCCACCCATATAGAAAGTTGTCTTGGGGTTGTGTTAACATATTTTTCACCAAGCGCATGAAAAAAGAAAGGTTGTTTTTTAAATATTTTTCAGTGGCACAATACCCAACAAAAGGTAAGGAAAGTACTTCAAGCCCTTTATATTTCTATTATGTGTATTTTTGACATCATACTGATTTCTTCCGACATATTTGAGGTTTAAATATTATATCTCGACTGATAAGCGCTAGAGCGCCATTTTTAAACTAGCACATTTTTAGAAGTATTCATTACACAGAAGTAAACAAAAAATAAAATAAATGTAATTTCGTAGCCTTATTTTTGTACCGCACCACTTCTTCCATAAATTAGTCCCTTCAAATTAGAAGAAAAATCACTGACTTTGGGAAATTTTTCCTACAGCTAAGCCACCCATATAGAAAGTTGTCTTGGGGTTGTGTTAACATATTTTTCACCAAGCGCATGAAAAAAGAAAGGTTGTTTTTAGATATAGATACATATATATGTTTTTTTGGCCGTTTTGGCGGTTTTGTAGATTTTTGAGAAAATTTGATATCGTAGATCTAGCGATTCTCTACAATTTTTGTTTTTTTAATTTTTTTGAAATTCCGCTTAGTTACGCAGGTAGAGCGCGCTGAAGTTTATGTAAATGTATACGTTTTTTTGGTGTTTGATTTTAAGCCAAAACTATGCATTTTATAAAAAAATATCAAGATATCAAAGTAGCAGATAAAAAAAATTCGACAAGTTTTGTTCTTTGTTTGTTGTCAAAGTCGCGCGATTTTGCCGCTAGAGCGCGAAAAACCTTTTTCAATACTCTTCAGCGGAAAAAGAAATATAACGCATATATTTTTAACATACAGGCAAAACTATGCATTTTTTAGAGTACTCGTCAATTACATAAAAATTTGGAGAGCAAAAAAAAATTATTTTTTTTTAAAACCATTTCATTTCATTTCTTACACAGCTGCGCATAGAACGGTGCATCTAATAGTATGAACTACGCGCATTCAGCTATAGTGGTCGTGATGGGCCTTTTGTATGTCATCCTTAATGTCATCTATATTAGCTTAGCCGGTAAAAAATATTGAGTAGAGGGAGGTGGAGGGGCAAAATACTACAGCTGTTATTCACGATACCGATATTTTTTTTATTCGCTCAAGAGTATTGAAAACATGTTTTTCGCCCTCTAGCGACAACAAAATTGGTCGAAAATGTTTTTATCTACAACTTTGATATCTTGATATTTTTTATTAAATGCATAGTTTTGGCTTAAAATCAAACACCAAAAAATTTATACATTTACATAAACTTCAGCGCGCTCTAGCGGCGCAACTAAGCGGAATTTTAAAAAAAATAAGAAAACAAAAATTGTAGAGAAACGCTAGATCTACAATATCAAATCAGGTCATATTTTCTCAAAATTGAATAGTTTTGCAGCAATACGCAAGAAACCGCCAAAATGGCCAAAAAAACATATATATGTACCTATATCTAAAAAACAATCCTTTTTTTTCATGCGCTTGGTGAAAAATATGTTAACACAACCCCAAGACAACTTTCTATATGAGTGGCATAGCTGTATTAAAAATTTCCCTAAATTTTCCTAATTTCAAGGGACTAAATTTAAGACTTTTGAGTTATTAATGAAAAACAGTCTCAAGGTACCAATTTTTTAAAGCTAAAATTGTAATCTTCAAATCGCTATAACTTGAAAAATATAAATTTTCGTGAAAAATTGTACACCACCTTTTTCTCTTACAATATGATTCTATATCAAATTCGGTGGGTAAACATTTCTGTACCCAGTATGAGAAACTCAATGCAAATATAAAATATCATGAAAGTTCATTCATTATAACTGGGTTCCGTCATTTTTTACTTTTGTGTCTAATTGCATTCGACTGTTAAAACGTTTCTTGCTTTATCTATTAGGTAAACCAAGTAGTTCTTTGTGTGAAACCTAATTCTACTTCTCATGTCAGTTTACTATTAATAGTTTTTTCAATTTATGTTCTATTTAATCGACAATGAGTACATCATGTCGAGTAGATGTTAAAATTAATGATTATATTATTAATACACCTACAACGATATTATGCAAATTGTCACAATTGATAAATTTACGACAGTTGTTTGCTGTTTAGCTGTTTACTCATTATCGAATGTCTATTCTTGTTTAAAAGAACAAAATATGCCTGTTTACATTAAAATAATTTTGGTTGACACAGTTCACTGTCGATAATAAATAAAACATTTTGAATGTACGTCAGAAACTTTTAACAATAATATTCCACATAGATTTTTTTAATTCTTAAGCAAACATGTTTCGAGCGGATAATAAACTAATGTTGAAATTGTATATTTATTTTAAATCATTACCATTATTAGCATAAAGTTTGTTGTATTAGTTTCTCACGTTATCGAATTTGAGTATAATTATTATAGCAAATATTTTACTTAAATCAATCATACTCAATACTTCTAAAGTCTATTTATAGTATACCTAGCGTTACAAACTATGCAGTCCAACCCTATTGTTATCTCCCCATAATTTTTTCATTAATGAATTTTTTTTATAATGCCTAATAGGTGTCAATATTGGGTTTTTCGAAAATATCCTTGCACCTGTTTAATAAGTGTAAAGTAGCCATGATCAAAATATTGGGAATTATAAAAAAGTATAAACAAAAGTAAAATTCTTAACCCTCGTCGCAAATAGAAGGGGTGTTATAAGTTCGAAGCCTTTGTGTGCGTGTGGGTGTCTGTCTGTATGTCTGTGGTATCCTAGGTCCACGACGGTTGAACGAATTTCAAAGCGGGTTTTTTGCCTCAAAAGCTTGTATTTGCGAGATGGTCCTTAGCCATGTTCGGTGGAAACCGGATATGCCGTTTCCAAGATTTTCAGTTTTCATTATTAAACACTCAGTGTAACGGACGCTGTGCTCTAAGAAATGGCGCAGGATCCGGTGTTAATAAATTAATGTTTATCTGAAATATATTTAAACAGTTTTAAAAAATATATTGAACTTGATAGGTTTAAGCTAATGTTGCAATAAAAAAATTTGAAAATAAAAGTCAAATTAAAAAACCGCTGCCTAAAGAATCACTACTTCCGCATCCAGATTTTTCATCAAAGTCACTTTAAAGGAAACATCTCGACTAGATTTGCACTCTAGTATGTGGAAATTATTGGTCATAGAATTTTAATAATATTTGAGGCAGATGTCAGAAAAGTTTGAAGCGTTAATTTCTACCATATACGTTAAAAAGGAAGTTACTAGTTTATTCTACTTATTTTCTCCTATTTACAGCCTACCACCTCCGACCCCTTCAACGGAATTATCTCAATCAGATGTCATTACAATACATACGTGTACTAACTTTCAAGTGAATATCTCAATTTTATGTTGTCAATTCCATTAACAATGGAGCGGAGGTAGTGGGGGTTTGAAAAATATTAGAAAAAAACTTGAGGCCTTGGTTTCTAGTATATATACCAAATTCCAAATTTCTGTACTCTTGCCAGCTTGATTTACTTATTTTCGCTTATTTACTTCTATTTAATCCCCGACCCTTCAACGGAATCATCTCGAAATATAATCTAGTTCCAGATGGCGTTATAATATATACGTGTACCAAATTTCAAGTGACTGCCTCAATGTTCTTGTATCAACCCCTTTAATAATGGAGTAGGGTGGTGGGGGGTTGAAAAATATTATAAAAAATCTGAGACCTTGATTTCTAGTACATGCACCGAATTTCAAATTTTTGTACCCTTACCAGCTTGCTTTACTTATTTTCCCCTATTTAACTCCCAACCCTTCAACGGAAGCATCTCAAAATATATTCTAGTTCCAGATGTCGTTATGATACATACGTGTACCAAATTTCAAGTGAATATCTCAATTTTATTGTATCAACCCCTTTAATAATGGAGTAGGGGTGATGGAGGGTTGAAAAATATTATAAAAAAATCTGAGGCTTTGGCTTCCAGTACATACACTGCATTTCAAGTTTCTCTTCTCTTACCAACTTGCTTTACTTATTTTCCTCCATTTACCCCTATTTAACCTCCATCCCTTTATCAGAATAATTCCAAAACATAATCTAGTTCCTGATGTAATTATAATATTTAAAGTCAATATCTTAAACCGTTCCGGAGAAAACGTGTGGATAAAACAAGTTACAGGCAGACCGACAGACAGACCGATAGACAGACAGACAGACAGACAGACATACAAACAGGCAGGAAATATTTTTTCGCTCAAATTTAAAATCCCGACGCTTCGTGACATTCTAAACCTATTTCAAGAAATAAAAAATTGAATTTTTTTTACGATTACTATACTTCTAATCCATTACGTGGATGTGGAAGTAAATGTAAGAAACCCCCAACATAAAAAATAAGCCTTTAAAAAGAAGCAAATAATTTATATTCACTTTCTCGAAACACTGGGTATTTTTTTTCTGCTTAAACTCTTTGGAATTTCCTGCCACATGTATTTTTTCTTTTTAAGCGGTGCTCGGGGAATCTACAAAATATCAAAATTAACCAGTATGTTACTGAAATAACCTCTACGCCTGTGACTTTTACGTCAAAGAATCAGTTAGAAGTTCTTTATCAATAACACACTGGTTAATTGTGATATTTTGTAGATTCCCCGAGCATCGGTTAAAAAGAAAAAATACATGTGGCAGAAAGTTCCAAAGAATTGAAGAAGAAAAAAATTAAGATAATGCCACAAATAACATTTAGACAACACTGGGTATTTTTTTTTCTATAAATTTATTGTTGAACCATGGATTAATAGTTTTCAGTTGGGCAAGTAGGAAAGTACGTTATTTGCTTTACTACAGATATCATCATTATTCTATGTCTATACACATAGAAAAACAACATAAACAACACACATAGTAGACAACCCCCAAATCCAAAGCCTCTCATAAACTGTCCGGAAGAGGGTTACAGATTTGAAAAAATGCAGACAACATCCATTACCCACTAACATTGTCCAGTACCCAGTACATGTTAGGCAGTCTAACCAAGCGCGCTCGCCTCTAGGACGCCATTTCTATTTGCCAATATTTTTATTCCTTTTAGTTATTGTAACATTGCATTCTTGTAAATACTAGGTATCTTATATTTCATTTTACAATCACATAATATACAATCAACTACATTTTATAATATAAAAAATACATTCTAAAATGAAGAAGGCCTGGTGACGAGCTGAAGACCCAGAACGAATGATTCTAATAAGATAGCTGCATTGGCGCATTTGTTTAGTATCTATGAGCATTTGAGTTTGTTTTTCCTGAGAAAATTATGATAATTCAGACGTTAGATTTTATAATTGTTTTGTGCATTATATTTCAGAAATACAGGAAAATACAGAACTAAAAACCTGCTGTAGATAATGGTCGATGAATAAAATCTTGGGTTATATGATGAAATAGTTTTGGGATATATATTAGCTTGTCGCTACCGTGCTGGTAGCTCTTCTTCTTCTTCTTTTAGCGGGGCGCCTGGAGGTCGCCGCACTCAGGCCTTGTGGCCCATTGTGCTACCGTTAACAAATTAAAGAGCTCCCCCGTACAGACCGGATTCCAGCCCAAAGGCTGAAATCCTTATTAGAACTCCTTATTTCCTCCAGCATTGGAAAGCCAGTGCCGAAGTGTTTGTGCCTCAGGTTCATCAGTCCTGGGCAAGAAGTGAGGACGTGGATGGAAGTCTCCTCCTCGTCCTCACAGAACCCGCAATCGGGGTGGTCAACCACCCCCATTGTGTGTAGGTGTTTCCTAAAAGAGCCATGTCCGGTCAGGAGGCCTGTTATGGCTCTAATTTGCTTTCTGCTTAGACGCAGAAATTGCTTTGTTCTCTCCGGCAAGGGTCCTGAGATTAGGAGCTTCGCTTGCCGGAGTCCTGGATAGGAATCGCAGAGGTCAATGAACTGGGAGCGAGTGCAGTTATCTATTAACCTCTTGGCTTGGGATCTAGGATAGCCGAGAGCCGGCTCCGGACCGAGCAGAGGTTTACGAGAGCCCCTTCTAGCCAGAGCATCGGCCCGCTCGTTACCCTAAATGTTGCTGTGTCCAGGCACCCAGAGAAGCCTGACCCAGTTTGATGAGCCAAGTTCGCAGAGGGCCTGTTTACAGTTTTGGACCAGTTTTGACTTGGTCCGATTCGATGCAAGGACCTTGAGGGCTGCTTGGCAATCGCTACATATATATATATATATATATATATATATATATATATATATATATATATATATATATATATATGTGTTTATTGGAGTATTCCTTTCGGATGGTCTCCTGTGCGCAGACCAAAATAGCGAAGATTTCGGTCTGGTGTACCGTGGCGAATTTGCCCAGGGCATAGGAAAGCTCAGCCCTGGGCCTTTCCCCAAATATACCCGCTCCGGTACTTTCCTCTAGCCTCGATCCGTCTGTAAACCAGACAATATCTGCAGGCCTTAGTATGTCCTCGAGTTGTTTCCAGTCTTCCCTTTTGCGAAGGAGAAGGAAGGCATCACGTCGTCACTCCTGGCCTCCAAAAGTGAGTCGGCTCCTATCGCATCAGCTAGGGCCCTTGTGTGACCTGATTGTTCTCCTCCTTTCTTCCACTGACCCCCGCATTCCAGTCTGTAAGCCGCTTTCCGAGCCTCGGCCACAATCACTAGGTGAAGGGGCGCAAGGTCCAGAAGGACCTCCAGAGCTGCTGTGGGGGTCGTGCGTATTGCTCTTGTGACTCCTAAGCGGGCAAGTCTTTGGAGTTGTGTTAGCGTCTGTCGTATGGTTGACCTGGTTGTGGTAGGCCACCAGACAACGTGCTGGTAGCTCAGTCGGCCGGTAGATAGAAACTTACTTTACATAACATAGGAACATATTCGATTTTAAGCATTATGTTCCCAAGTAACAATTATTTTAAAATAATCTATAAGTTTTCCTAAAAGCTCATTTCCAAGACTACTTACAAACGTAAATAGTTTGGAAGGACTCCATAAAGCCTTTATAAGGGTACAGGGGTCCATCTAGAGAAGGGTCTACGTGCCTCTTTGTAAAACTACTATTAATACTTTCAAGTTTTAATTAATTATGAATTATCTAAAGCTTAACTCAGAGAGTACCTGAAGAATATTATAAAACCATACTCGGTTTAGGATAGGCACTATATCAAAACTTAAAAGATACACACAAATGCTTTGAGCGGACTTTTTGTATTTAATGAAATAAAAATAAATGCAAATAAGTCTATTTTACATATACTATGGGTCGCTATGGTTATATATAAGTTATAAAATGGATAATTGGCGACTACTAAGAACAGTTCAGAAAAACAGTTAAAGGTGGACTACTTGTAAAGAATTGATGGACTACTTGTAGTGGGCTAAAATTCTCAACTGTAAAACATTGTATTAGATAGTTCTTAAAAATTCGTGCGCTCCCTAAAAACACAATTTTTAAAAAATATGTAAATAATTAATGTGTTTATGACTTAAAAAGTAAAGAGAGCTTTAGCATATGCCCATATTATAGTTTAGTATTTGTAAATTATTTTTATAAGATTAGATACAAATTACATTTTGTTGTTGTTCAATTTGGGACATTGTCAATATGGCTGACCGTTATATGCCTCTACGGCTGGAAGTAAAATGGCGGCTGTATGTATAAACCCTATAACCTGTGATTAATTCTACTTCAAACATGTTTTGTTTTAAAATGCCGATTACATTACCAATTGCTGTTTAAGTATGTCGATTTGTTCTTGTAAAACTATATCTTAAGCTTCATTAGTGTTAATATAATTTTTAAACTTGTAAAACCAATTTTAAACCATTTGACCACATAATACAACCGCTTTAAAACCTATAGAATTTATTGTGATCTGATAATATAACCTAAAAAAATCTGTTTGTCGAGACGCCATTTGGTATATGTCCACTAAAAGCCACAAAATGCCGACGAATGTGTATGTATCTTATCGCAGTTTTAAAACTGCCTATTTTAAAACATTATAGTCTGGTCAAAGATAAACCAAAGACTGACTTATTACAGATGTTTGTTTGTTTCGTTGAAACTCTAGCAAGCAGTTGGTTTTATGAAGATTCGACCTGAAACTTGATTTCAAAACATATTAGATTTATAGCCCAGCATTAACATCCACCTCAAATTAATTTTATAAAGCAATGATAAAACCACAACATTTGTTTAGTCCTTATAAAACTTGATCCTCATAACATGAACTTAACAGCTATAAAGTTTTATTGAAGGCTTGACAAAAGTTAATCATAAGCCAATAAAGACTAAAAGATAATTTTAATGTAAGTTCTTGAAGGCCTTTTTAAAACTTCCTTTAAGGCAAAAGTATCTTTAAGTGCATTTGGCATTAAATAATTTTGACATAACTCAGTGGTTCATGAGGTGGCCATTATAAAACACTGATAAAACCTAAATAAATCTAAACAGCATTTAAATTGTTACTTGGGTTACTTCTACTAAGCATGAGAGTTGTTCATTTCGGCGCCGCCCCTACGCCATTATTAACGGAGTTAAAAAATCTGTAATTAAATTATGTTTAAAGTTTATTCCGTTTTGAAGAGTTTTGGCAGAGATAACTAGAAACAAATAAGCAAGGCAAGCTAATAAGAGTCTAGAAATTGAACATTTGGTGTATACACTAAAAGTCAAGTTTTCAAATTCTTTTATAGTATTGTCTGCCCCTACCACCATTCCCTTTTTAAAAGGGTTAACAAAGTAAAATTAAGATAAGATTTGATACACGTATGCATTATAACAAAACCTGGAAATAGAATATGTTTTGAGCTCATTCTATTCAGGGGCTGGGGTTAAAAGGGGGAATAGGTAAAGCAAACTAGTAAAAGTACAGAAACGTGATTTTGTGTATACGCTAGGAATCAAGTGGCCCTTTTATGACGTCTGCCAACCCTACTCCATTATTAAAGGGGTTAACAAAGTAAAATTAAGATATTAACTTAAATTTTGATACACGTATGCATATGGTTATGCTAGCAATTGAAACCCTAAAATGAATTTGTCTTTCTTATTTGACAATTCTCATTCTTCAACACTAGTTTCCACATAGTCCCCTACGGCTATGCAAAGTAAACTAATATCCGCATAACCCTCTACGGTCATGAAGATTCAGTTAAAAATGAGAGCAATGACCTAAAATGAATTTATTTATATACCTCGTCCTTTGGAAAATTTTTCATTCAAATGGATTACATTTTTATGGAAACTATCATTCTGTTTCTTGGAAATGCTTAGCCTTTGAAACGTTTTTCACTCGTATTCTGGAGCTCATCAGAAAGACACAAAGCCACTCACATCTCATGAAAATGTAATCCATTTGAATGAGGTATGTAGATAAATTCAGTTTAGGCCTCTCAATTTGAACTGAATCTTCATGACCGTAGGGGGTTATGTGGATACTGGTTTACTCTGCATAGCCGTAGACGTCGGTCGTCAAAAAGATATTTAAGTGGCACATCATTTTATGGGTTTTTGGGTCGGACAATTTCAAATATTATATTACTAAAATTCTATGAGCGATTTCCACATACCGAAGTGAATAATATCAAGATACTTTCGTTCAAAGAGACTTGGATGAGAAATCTGTATGTGGAAGTAGTGATTCCTTAGGCAGCGGTTTCTTTCATTTTATATTGCATATACATCTGAAGTTTACGTGTATTTCTAATACAATATAATGTATATAACTTATAAGTGTAATTTGGTTGCAAATATATCATTCGCAGTCAGCAACTCCCGACTACAACTTTTGCTCATTATAACTACATTTTCTATCCTCTTTATCGTTTATAAATTAATCATCTTTTAACTGGAACTAAGTATTAAAGAACTGTGATGTCTCTCATGTTATATCAGATCGCAGTGTGCATATTTTAATAATTCTGCCTTGATCTATTGGCCTTTAACCAGTCAAGGTCAAAACTAACTATATTTAAACCGTATGTAGCATCCATCAATTGTGGCATATCATTTTATAGCAGAGTGTTGTATCTCTAGTATTCTGCCGACATAAGGTAGGTAGGTATATCGTAAAGTTCGTAAGTTATGCTTATCCTCAATTGCTATTTTTGTTGACATTATCTACTGCACATCCATCTAACTGTGTGCTCTATTCTAGCTCAGCGCGCCAACACTCAGATTCATTTGTAAAAGAAATTTTTAATTCTTTAATTACTTCCACACCCACGTAGTGGAGTGGAAGTATGGTAATCGTAGAAAAAGTTTCAAACATTTTTTGGTTGAAATAAGTTAGGAATCTCCTAAAACGTCGAGATTTTAAATTTGAACGAAATAAATTTTGTTTTTTCAGGAATGGTTTAAGATAATGACTTGAAATTTGGTACACATATGTATCATGACGAGATCTAGAACTGGATTTTGCGAAGGATTGGGGTTAAATAGGGGTAAATAAAGGAAAAACAATATGTTACACCCCTCACACCATCCCTCACACCACCCCCACTCTATTATTAAAGGGGTTGATAAAATAAAATTGAGATATTCACATGAAATTTAGTACAAATATATATTATAACAACATCTGGAGCTAGATTATATTTTGAAATGATTTCGTTGAAGGATTGGGTGTTAAATATGGACAAATAGGGAAAATAAGTCAAGCAAGCTGGTAAGAGTACAGGACTTGAGATTCGGTGTATATACTAGAATCCAAGGCATCAGATTTCTTTATAACATTTCTCAACCTCTCCACCACCACCTACTCCATTATTAAAGGGGTTAATAAAATATAGTTGAGATATTCACTTGAAATGCTGATAATAGGGGAAAATAAGAAAATTAAGCTAATAAGAGTCCTGAAATTTCATTTTTAGCGGCAAAATCTGTGCTAGAAGTCAATCCTTCAAACTTTTTTATGACATCTGCCACAAATATATTAAAATTCTATGACCAATTATTATTATTTCCACATACTAGAGTGCAAAATAGATATAGTCAAGATGTTTTCCTTTAAATAGACTTAAATGGGAAATCTGGATGAAGAAGTAGTGATTCCTTAGGCAGCGGTTCATTGCAAGAAATCGATTTTAGTTACAGCTGCAGCTGTTTGAAAAAATAATATTCTACTCAAGAAGATAGTATCATTTTTAGATTAATTTGATTTTATCGATTTTCAAACTTTTCATTGAACATTGTCATTCATCTCCTATATTGTCAATAAACTATTGTAATACGCATAGCCCTTATTGGATAAAATAACTTACAGGTTGTACAGTTAGGGCGACTTATGAGTATAAGTTAATAATACTTAGCAAAGTAGATAAATCTCTCATAAATAGATGGATAGTTTTATTCCTCATTCGATATTATTAATTCCTCATATTATAACGGAAATGGCCATTTCGAAGCAGGAAAATAGTAAATAGATTCAACCCGACCGCAATCTGTCTCTCGAGGTCTCTTAGTGGTTGATATGTTTTTATCGAACATGACACTTGGAAATCTGAAACTATCAATATACATGTCTGATTAGTTTTGTCTCGTAATATATATCGGCAAAATCTGTGCACATCTCACGATAGATTTAAAATAATTTTACTTCAAGTAAAAATAGTTCAAAATAATAAAACTGACATTAAACTTAATATTATGACAAAAAAATTGAAGTCAGACATGTGTTTATACTTTTAAAGTTAAGCAGCATTAATCGCGGTTAATATTTAGAAGACTAATCTTCTAGGTAATACAATGACCTCTCCTCACCTTCTAGAGGCTTGTAATTACCGTATACACAGAAGCTATGCGATATTAGGCAAAGTTTGCGTAGTGGATATGTCATTCTTCGGAGGGGATGTAAAGCATTCGCTTAAAAATACGCTCGATTTCGTTTGTTTGTTCATTTTTCTACCCACTTCAATAACGGATATTAGGTAATGAGATTCAATTAACCGACCGACTGTGAAACTTTATTTCATAATTTTTGGTGAATACTTTTTTCATGCCAGTTCAATTTTAACATCATCCTTAGTGGCCTTTTATTATTCTACAAAGTAAAAGAATACCCCCATGGTTCCATGTACTAAATTTCATGTGAATCTGCTAAATTGATCCAGTTATAATGGAATTTCTAACTGTTGACATCAGCGCATGTGTAGAAGGTATGTAACTTTAGGCGGCTTTACATCCCCTCCGAAGGAGGGGATGTATAGTAGTCGCACAGTGGTGCTTTCTTTGAAAACAGGCGACAAAATTTGGCAACCCAGCCAAACTTGGTAGAGCTAAGTATTTGGAAATGCTAAATTTAATACACGCGGTGAAAAGATTCCTGGAAATAGCCGAAGAAACAAGGGATAAGTGGTGCGCATTAATAACTCTGGATGTTCAAAATGCCTTCAATACGGTTTCATGGAGCATTATTATCAGGGAATTGCAACGAAGAGATATACCAAAGTACTTGGTAAATATTATAGGGAGCTGTTTTGAAGAACGGCAGATAAAAATAGCCGGAAACGAAATTCCAATAACGGCGGTGGTTCCGCAAGGCTCAGTATTGGGACCAACATTGTGGAATGTCCTGGATGATGGGGTTTTTAGAATGGAACTGACCGAACAAACAAAGACAATAGGTTTTGCGGACGATTTAGCTCTAGTGGTGATGGCGGAAGATCAAAACACGCTAGACTTCAGGGCCAACGAACCTTTGAGAAGGGTAGTGGTGTGGATGAAAAGACACCGGCTCGAGTTAGCTCCAAACAAAACGAAAGCCGTCATATTGAGAGGATCGAGGAGGAAAAGAAAACAGGTGTCTCTCGTATTAAAGGGAGACCATCAAAATTGGTGAAATATTTGGGAATTACACTAGACAACGAGGGAACCTTCGGGAAACATTATAAGAGAGTGGATGAAGGAGGCAGATGGGAAACAGCCATTTTATCCCGCTTGATGCCAAATGTAGGAGAACCTAGTAGTCGAAGGAGGGAGGTATTGAATGGAGTTATTCAGCAATAGTGATGTAAGGAGCCCCAGTGTGGCAACGAGTCCTACAGAGAAAGCGATATAGGGATATGGTGGATGGAGTACAAGAAAGTCCTTGCTGAGAGTGGCTAGTGCATATCGCACAGTCTTGCGGCGGTAGTACAAGTGGTGACAGCCACGCCACCACTTTCACTATTGGTTGGGGAACGAAAATACGTGTACGAAATGAGGGAAGGGCATCGACCAGAAATACAAGAAGCTGCGAGAGAAAGGACAATGTTGACATGGCAGGCCTTATGGGATGAAAACACTGAAACGACGCAGTAGACAAAGAGATTAATAGCCGTGCTTGATGAATGGGTCAAGTGTAACCACAGGAAAATAGAATATTACTTAACACAAGCGCTGACAGGGCATGGTCCTTTCCGGAGCTACAGTGCAAGGATAGGGAGAATAGAGGAGGAGAGGTGTCTATATTGTGGAGCCGAGGGCACAGTTGAACATACACTATTTGAATGCTGAGGGAGAGCAGGAGGCGTACGTGAAACTGGGCGTAAAAATTAGAGCTGAGACTATGATCATGAAGATGATAGAGAACAAAAGAAAATGGGAGACAATGCATGAAATGATAATGAAAAATCTAAATATTAAAGAGCAAGAAGAGAGACGATGAAATCAAAGGAATTCATAGGAAGACAAACGTCCATTTTGACGGTATGCTTATTAAAAGCGGTTCCAAAATGGACTCGTGTGAAGTAGGAGTTGTTAGTGTGTGGAAATCCCACAAACCGCAAAGTAATTTTAATTTTAAACGACTTACCATGGCACATCCACCACATTTTTTAACGTTCTAGAACATGCAATTATGGCAGCCCAATTGGATTCGCAAAATTGAATTTTTAACTTCTTCTGGCATCAGAGTCAGAATCGGTTACTTTGAAAATACCGCACCACCAATTTTAGCAGAAGTATATCAATACTGCATTTGCCATATTGTTGCATGTTCTTGAATGAAATTCTTCTTCTGATTTTTGCCCACTTTATACAAAATGCTTCATTATAATCCCTTATTAGTGTACAATATGCATGTCAATAAAAGAAAAGAAAAATTAAACAACCCATGTCGTGGTGTCAGATTCAAAATCATGAGAGATTTAAAAAAAATCGTGATAATATTGTAGGTAAACTGAAGTAGATATTGTTTGTAAAACAATGGTTGATTCAAGTATGTTCTTTAAGAAATGTGTTTGCAAATTTTTAAAATAGTGTAGGTTCTCAGCTCGACACCTATTTTGCTTCTTTGTTCAATCATTTTTCTGAAATGGCTTAAACTGGATAAAATTGATAAAATTGTTTTAGAATTGGTAGTTACGTATTTTGGAGAAGTTGATACCGAATCTGTTGTCAAAAGCGAAAAATTGAAAATGGCGAATTCGGTTGGACGGCCGTAATTACATAACTTTTGCAGACTTACCTGATATTAGGTACATGAAGATATTATTTTACTTTATAGAAACTGCATAGGAAGTCAGTAACATCGATTTTGAAGTCGATGTAAAAATGAACACATAACAAAATCGAACGTATTTTATCCTACCTCTATATTAGTATTAGGTAGAAAGGTTTAATTAACCCAACAATGTTTTATTTCATAATTTTTGGTGACCGTTTTTCAATGGCTTTCTTTAGCTCGAAATGTTGTGTGTATGTATGTATGTTCAAATCTGGTGATCGAATTTTTGACCACTTTCCGATATCACATCATGCTGAAATTTTTCACACAACTCTGGTTCTAAAGACAAAACGATATGCTATATTCAATATTACGGTAGATCCAATATGGCGGCCACCACAAAATTGCTGATTACCTTTTTCTTCACAACCCCCTCGGCATGGGTATCAGACGAAAAGGTGTATAAAGTAGAATACAATAAACTGTGTGACGTCATTCTAAATCCAACATGGCGGCCGGTACAAAATGGCGGATCACCTACTTATAACCCCCTCGGCATGGGTATCAAATGAAAGAGTACGGCAAGTAGAATACAATAGGCTGTGTGACGTCATTCGAAATTGAATATGGCGGCCGACACAAAATAGCGGATTACCTATTTCTTAACAACCCCCTTGATATGGACAAGAGTAAACGAAGTGATGGAAAAATGAGGCAGACGGGAAACTAAAAAGTAATAAATTAATTAATTTGAAAAATATTTAAAAATAATGGTTTTCTTTTAAAACAGAATTGCACCAAATAGTAGAAAATAATTTTTCTTCAGTGATTAAATTACAAAATGATGAAAAAGAACCAGCGCTCATAAAGTATTTATGTTGCTGTTATATTACAACATACTATCATAACGTTTTATCACAGTGCTGATTGTTGATAACGGAAATATATATTTTATCAGCGTCCAATGGTTTTCTTCTTCATCATCATTTTGTAATTTAATCACTGAATAAAAATTATTTTCTGCTTTTTAGTGCAATTCACTTTTAAATGAAATCCATTGTCTTTAAAAATTTATTTTTTATTTATTTATTTTAAAGGCGATTCACTTTTAGTTTAGTTTAATTTATTAAGGAATTCAGCAGGAGGCCAATATGGCTTACCTAATATTAAAAAAATCACTTTTAAACAATATGACCTACGTATTTTATTTTTATTTCCAGTCATTATTTTGTCGCTGAGGATTTTTAGGTTATATAAAATATCACACTTGGAATTTTCAATATTCTATCAAGTACATAACATACTCGAGATATTAAAGTATAAATGTTGCACTTCTTTTAAAATTAAACCTTGTGTAACTAATTTAATATAAATTCTAGGCGGCAGATCATTAGAAAGTTTCTTCATGGAAAGTCAATGCGAATCATGTTACAATAAAACAAAATTTACTTTCCGTTTAACCGAGAAAGACCTTAAGTTTGAAATATTAAATGAGACACTATATTTTTCATCCCCAACCCCATTATTTACAAAATATATGTCCTACCTGAGTTATTAGATGCTACCGATGCGGTCAGTCGATTGGACGATCGGTCGGACGGTCATCCGCTGGATGGTCGGATATCGGTCGGTCAATGTGATATGGAAGTGACGTCGTATGGGTTTTCTGGGCAGAATATTTCAAATACCATATTATTAAAATTAAAAGTAGTACTAAGATGTTTTCGTTTGAAGATACTTGGATGGGGAATCTGGATGTGGAAGTAGTGATTTCGTAGGCAAGTGTTTTATAGTTCTTCTCGTCTATCTAGTGGGTTGCAAAAATGTGGCAAAAAACAAAAGATACCGGCTCTCCGGTTAGTTATGGAAATGTTGAGGGGGGACGGGGCTGCCTTTAGTTTTTCCTAAACATTGACAATTAACTTTGAACTTGATATTTCAATAATTAACTATTTATATCAACTAGAGAAGTGTTGAAATAAATAATTATTGATTTAATACTGTAGACGTTTAGTTTTAATTTTACTTCCACATCCACGTAGTGGATTGGAAGTAGAGTAATCGTAAAAAAAAATCAATTTCTTTTTTGTTGAAATAGGTTTAGAATGTAACGAAACATCGAGATTTTAAATTTGATCGAAAAAAAATTCTATCTGTCAGTCTGTCTGTAACTTTTGTGTACGCACGTTTTCTCCAGAACGGTTTAAGATATTGACTTGAAATTTTGTACACGTATATATTATAACGAGAGCTGAAACTGGTATGTTTTTTGAACATATCCAATGAAGGGTTGGGGGATAAATAGGAGGAAATGAGAAAAGCAAGCTAGTAAAAGTACAGAAACTTGAAATTTGGTATATGTACTAGAAGCCAAGGCCTCAAAATTAAATTTGATATACGTATATATTATAATGACATCTATCTATATAATGAATCTAGATTATATCTTGTTGGAGGGTTTTAGGTTAAATAGGGGTAAATAGAGGCAAATAAGTAAAACAAGCTGGTAAGAGTACAGACACTTGAGAGTCAGTGTTTGTACTAGAAGCCGAGGCCTCAAATTATTTTATAATACTTTTCAACCCCCCACCACCCCTATTTCATTATTAAAGGGATTGATAAAATAAAATTGAGATATTTACTTGAAATTTGGTACACATATGTATTATAATGACATCTGGAACTAGATTATATTTTGAGATAATTTCGTGGAAGGGTTGGGAGTTAAATAGGTGTAAATAGGGGAAAATAAGTAAAGCAACTTGAAATTTGGTGTATATGTACTAGAAGTCAGGGCCTCAAAATTTTTTATAATATTTTCCATCCCCCCACCACCACCCCACTCCATTATTAAAGAGGTTGATAAAATAAAATTGAGATATTCACTTGAAATTTGGTATATGTATGTATTATAATGACATCTGGAACTAGATTATATTTTTGGATTATTCCGTTGAAAGGTTGGGGGTTAAATAGGGGTAAATAGAAGAAAATAGGTAAAGCAAGCTGATAAATGTACAGAAACTTGAAATTCGGTGTATGTACTTGAAGCCATGGCGTCAGATTTCTTTATAACATTTCTCAACCTCTCCACCACCACCTACTCCATTATTAAAGGGGTTAATAAAATATAGTTGAGATATTCACTTGAAATGCTGATAATAGGGGAAAATAAGAAAATTAAGCTAATAAGAGTCCTGAAATTTCATTTTTAGCGGCAAAATCTGTGCTAGAAGTCAATCCTTCAAACTTTTTTATGACATCTGCCACAAATATATTAAAATTCTATGACCAATTATTATTATTTCCACATACTAGAGTGCAAAATAGATATAGTCAAGATGTTTTCCTTTAAATAGACTTAAATGGGAAATCTGGATGAAGAAGTAGTGATTCCTTAGGCAGCGGTTCATTGCAAGAAATCGATTTTAGTTACAGCTGCAGCTGTTTGAAAAAATAATATTCTACTCAAGAAGATAGTATCATTTTTAGATTAATTTGATTTTATCGATTTTCAAACTTTTCATTGAACATTGTCATTCATCTCCTATATTGTCAATAAACTATTGTAATACGCATAGCCCTTATTGGATAAAATAACTTACAGGTTGTACAGTTAGGGCGACTTATGAGTATAAGTTAATAATACTTAGCAAAGTAGATAAATCTCTCATAAATAGATGGATAGTTTTATTCCTCATTCGATATTATTAATTCCTCATATTATAACGGAAATGGCCATTTCGAAGCAGGAAAATAGTAAATAGATTCAACCCGACCGCAATCTGTCTCTCGAGGTCTCTTAGTGGTTGATATGTTTTTATCGAACATGACACTTGGAAATCTGAAACTATCAATATACATGTCTGATTAGTTTTGTCTCGTAATATATATCGGCAAAATCTGTGCACATCTCACGATAGATTTAAAATAATTTTACTTCAAGTAAAAATAGTTCAAAATAATAAAACTGACATTAAACTTAATATTATGACAAAAAAATTGAAGTCAGACATGTGTTTATACTTTTAAAGTTAAGCAGCATTAATCGCGGTTAATATTTAGAAGACTAATCTTCTAGGTAATACAATGACCTCTCCTCACCTTCTAGAGGCTTGTAATTACCGTATACACAGAAGCTATGCGATATTAGGCAAAGTTTGCGTAGTGGATATGTCATTCTTCGGAGGGGATGTAAAGCATTCGCTTAAAAATACGCTCGATTTCGTTTGTTTGTTCATTTTTCTACCCACTTCAATAACGGATATTAGGTAATGAGATTCAATTAACCGACCGACTGTGAAACTTTATTTCATAATTTTTGGTGAATACTTTTTTCATGCCAGTTCAATTTTAACATCATCCTTAGTGGCCTTTTATTATTCTACAAAGTAAAAGAATACCCCCATGGTTCCATGTACTAAATTTCATGTGAATCTGCTAAATTGATCCAGTTATAATGGAATTTCTAACTGTTGACATCAGCGCATGTGTAGAAGGTATGTAACTTTAGGCGGCTTTACATCCCCTCCGAAGGAGGGGATGTATAGTAGTCGCACAGTGGTGCTTTCTTTGAAAACAGGCGACAAAATTTGGCAACCCAGCCAAACTTGGTAGAGCTAAGTATTTGGAAATGCTAAATTTAATACACGCGGTGAAAAGATTCCTGGAAATAGCCGAAGAAACAAGGGATAAGTGGTGCGCATTAATAACTCTGGATGTTCAAAATGCCTTCAATACGGTTTCATGGAGCATTATTATCAGGGAATTGCAACGAAGAGATATACCAAAGTACTTGGTAAATATTATAGGGAGCTGTTTTGAAGAACGGCAGATAAAAATAGCCGGAAACGAAATTCCAATAACGGCGGTGGTTCCGCAAGGCTCAGTATTGGGACCAACATTGTGGAATGTCCTGGATGATGGGGTTTTTAGAATGGAACTGACCGAACAAACAAAGACAATAGGTTTTGCGGACGATTTAGCTCTAGTGGTGATGGCGGAAGATCAAAACACGCTAGACTTCAGGGCCAACGAACCTTTGAGAAGGGTAGTGGTGTGGATGAAAAGACACCGGCTCGAGTTAGCTCCAAACAAAACGAAAGCCGTCATATTGAGAGGATCGAGGAGGAAAAGAAAACAGGTGTCTCTCGTATTAAAGGGAGACCATCAAAATTGGTGAAATATTTGGGAATTACACTAGACAACGAGGGAACCTTCGGGAAACATTATAAGAGAGTGGATGAAGGAGGCAGATGGGAAACAGCCATTTTATCCCGCTTGATGCCAAATGTAGGAGAACCTAGTAGTCGAAGGAGGGAGGTATTGAATGGAGTTATTCAGCAATAGTGATGTAAGGAGCCCCAGTGTGGCAACGAGTCCTACAGAGAAAGCGATATAGGGATATGGTGGATGGAGTACAAGAAAGTCCTTGCTGAGAGTGGCTAGTGCATATCGCACAGTCTTGCGGCGGTAGTACAAGTGGTGACAGCCACGCCACCACTTTCACTATTGGTTGGGGAACGAAAATACGTGTACGAAATGAGGGAAGGGCATCGACCAGAAATACAAGAAGCTGCGAGAGAAAGGACAATGTTGACATGGCAGGCCTTATGGGATGAAAACACTGAAACGACGCAGTAGACAAAGAGATTAATAGCCGTGCTTGATGAATGGGTCAAGTGTAACCACAGGAAAATAGAATATTACTTAACACAAGCGCTGACAGGGCATGGTCCTTTCCGGAGCTACAGTGCAAGGATAGGGAGAATAGAGGAGGAGAGGTGTCTATATTGTGGAGCCGAGGGCACAGTTGAACATACACTATTTGAATGCTGAGGGAGAGCAGGAGGCGTACGTGAAACTGGGCGTAAAAATTAGAGCTGAGACTATGATCATGAAGATGATAGAGAACAAAAGAAAATGGGAGACAATGCATGAAATGATAATGAAAAATCTAAATATTAAAGAGCAAGAAGAGAGACGATGAAATCAAAGGAATTCATAGGAAGACAAACGTCCATTTTGACGGTATGCTTATTAAAAGCGGTTCCAAAATGGACTCGTGTGAAGTAGGAGTTGTTAGTGTGTGGAAATCCCACAAACCGCAAAGTAATTTTAATTTTAAACGACTTACCATGGCACATCCACCACATTTTTTAACGTTCTAGAACATGCAATTATGGCAGCCCAATTGGATTCGCAAAATTGAATTTTTAACTTCTTCTGGCATCAGAGTCAGAATCGGTTACTTTGAAAATACCGCACCACCAATTTTAGCAGAAGTATATCAATACTGCATTTGCCATATTGTTGCATGTTCTTGAATGAAATTCTTCTTCTGATTTTTGCCCACTTTATACAAAATGCTTCATTATAATCCCTTATTAGTGTACAATATGCATGTCAATAAAAGAAAAGAAAAATTAAACAACCCATGTCGTGGTGTCAGATTCAAAATCATGAGAGATTTAAAAAAAATCGTGATAATATTGTAGGTAAACTGAAGTAGATATTGTTTGTAAAACAATGGTTGATTCAAGTATGTTCTTTAAGAAATGTGTTTGCAAATTTTTAAAATAGTGTAGGTTCTCAGCTCGACACCTATTTTGCTTCTTTGTTCAATCATTTTTCTGAAATGGCTTAAACTGGATAAAATTGATAAAATTGTTTTAGAATTGGTAGTTACGTATTTTGGAGAAGTTGATACCGAATCTGTTGTCAAAAGCGAAAAATTGAAAATGGCGAATTCGGTTGGACGGCCGTAATTACATAACTTTTGCAGACTTACCTGATATTAGGTACATGAAGATATTATTTTACTTTATAGAAACTGCATAGGAAGTCAGTAACATCGATTTTGAAGTCGATGTAAAAATGAACACATAACAAAATCGAACGTATTTTATCCTACCTCTATATTAGTATTAGGTAGAAAGGTTTAATTAACCCAACAATGTTTTATTTCATAATTTTTGGTGACCGTTTTTCAATGGCTTTCTTTAGCTCGAAATGTTGTGTGTATGTATGTATGTTCAAATCTGGTGATCGAATTTTTGACCACTTTCCGATATCACATCATGCTGAAATTTTTCACACAACTCTGGTTCTAAAGACAAAACGATATGCTATATTCAATATTACGGTAGATCCAATATGGCGGCCACCACAAAATTGCTGATTACCTTTTTCTTCACAACCCCCTCGGCATGGGTATCAGACGAAAAGGTGTATAAAGTAGAATACAATAAACTGTGTGACGTCATTCTAAATCCAACATGGCGGCCGGTACAAAATGGCGGATCACCTACTTATAACCCCCTCGGCATGGGTATCAAATGAAAGAGTACGGCAAGTAGAATACAATAGGCTGTGTGACGTCATTCGAAATTGAATATGGCGGCCGACACAAAATAGCGGATTACCTATTTCTTAACAACCCCCTTGATATGGACAAGAGTAAACGAAGTGATGGAAAAATGAGGCAGACGGGAAACTAAAAAGTAATAAATTAATTAATTTGAAAAATATTTAAAAATAATGGTTTTCTTTTAAAACAGAATTGCACCAAATAGTAGAAAATAATTTTTCTTCAGTGATTAAATTACAAAATGATGAAAAAGAACCAGCGCTCATAAAGTATTTATGTTGCTGTTATATTACAACATACTATCATAACGTTTTATCACAGTGCTGATTGTTGATAACGGAAATATATATTTTATCAGCGTCCAATGGTTTTCTTCTTCATCATCATTTTGTAATTTAATCACTGAATAAAAATTATTTTCTGCTTTTTAGTGCAATTCACTTTTAAATGAAATCCATTGTCTTTAAAAATTTATTTTTTATTTATTTATTTTAAAGGCGATTCACTTTTAGTTTAGTTTAATTTATTAAGGAATTCAGCAGGAGGCCAATATGGCTTACCTAATATTAAAAAAATCACTTTTAAACAATATGACCTACGTATTTTATTTTTATTTCCAGTCATTATTTTGTCGCTGAGGATTTTTAGGTTATATAAAATATCACACTTGGAATTTTCAATATTCTATCAAGTACATAACATACTCGAGATATTAAAGTATAAATGTTGCACTTCTTTTAAAATTAAACCTTGTGTAACTAATTTAATATAAATTCTAGGCGGCAGATCATTAGAAAGTTTCTTCATGGAAAGTCAATGCGAATCATGTTACAATAAAACAAAATTTACTTTCCGTTTAACCGAGAAAGACCTTAAGTTTGAAATATTAAATGAGACACTATATTTTTCATCCCCAACCCCATTATTTACAAAATATATGTCCTACCTGAGTTATTAGATGCTACCGATGCGGTCAGTCGATTGGACGATCGGTCGGACGGTCATCCGCTGGATGGTCGGATATCGGTCGGTCAATGTGATATGGAAGTGACGTCGTATGGGTTTTCTGGGCAGAATATTTCAAATACCATATTATTAAAATTAAAAGTAGTACTAAGATGTTTTCGTTTGAAGATACTTGGATGGGGAATCTGGATGTGGAAGTAGTGATTTCGTAGGCAAGTGTTTTATAGTTCTTCTCGTCTATCTAGTGGGTTGCAAAAATGTGGCAAAAAACAAAAGATACCGGCTCTCCGGTTAGTTATGGAAATGTTGAGGGGGGACGGGGCTGCCTTTAGTTTTTCCTAAACATTGACAATTAACTTTGAACTTGATATTTCAATAATTAACTATTTATATCAACTAGAGAAGTGTTGAAATAAATAATTATTGATTTAATACTGTAGACGTTTAGTTTTAATTTTACTTCCACATCCACGTAGTGGATTGGAAGTAGAGTAATCGTAAAAAAAAATCAATTTCTTTTTTGTTGAAATAGGTTTAGAATGTAACGAAACATCGAGATTTTAAATTTGATCGAAAAAAAATTCTATCTGTCAGTCTGTCTGTAACTTTTGTGTACGCACGTTTTCTCCAGAACGGTTTAAGATATTGACTTGAAATTTTGTACACGTATATATTATAACGAGAGCTGAAACTGGTATGTTTTTTGAACATATCCAATGAAGGGTTGGGGGATAAATAGGAGGAAATGAGAAAAGCAAGCTAGTAAAAGTACAGAAACTTGAAATTTGGTATATGTACTAGAAGCCAAGGCCTCAAAATTAAATTTGATATACGTATATATTATAATGACATCTATCTATATAATGAATCTAGATTATATCTTGTTGGAGGGTTTTAGGTTAAATAGGGGTAAATAGAGGCAAATAAGTAAAACAAGCTGGTAAGAGTACAGACACTTGAGAGTCAGTGTTTGTACTAGAAGCCGAGGCCTCAAATTATTTTATAATACTTTTCAACCCCCCACCACCCCTATTTCATTATTAAAGGGATTGATAAAATAAAATTGAGATATTTACTTGAAATTTGGTACACATATGTATTATAATGACATCTGGAACTAGATTATATTTTGAGATAATTTCGTGGAAGGGTTGGGAGTTAAATAGGTGTAAATAGGGGAAAATAAGTAAAGCAACTTGAAATTTGGTGTATATGTACTAGAAGTCAGGGCCTCAAAATTTTTTATAATATTTTCCATCCCCCCACCACCACCCCACTCCATTATTAAAGAGGTTGATAAAATAAAATTGAGATATTCACTTGAAATTTGGTATATGTATGTATTATAATGACATCTGGAACTAGATTATATTTTTGGATTATTCCGTTGAAAGGTTGGGGGTTAAATAGGGGTAAATAGAAGAAAATAGGTAAAGCAAGCTGATAAATGTACAGAAACTTGAAATTCGGTGTATGTACTTGAAGCCATGGCGTCAGATTTGTTTACAATATTTTTCAACCCCCCAACCGCCCCTACTCCATTATTAAAGAGGTTGATAAAATAAAATTGAGATATTCACTTGAAATTTGGTACACATATGTATTATAACGACATCTGGAACTAGATTATATTTTGAGATGATTCTGTTGAAGGGGTAGGAATGTAAGTACATTTAGGTAAATAGGGGAAAATGAGTAAAGCAAGCTGTGTAGAGCACAAATACTTGAGGTATGGTGCGTATCTATAATAGAAGCCAAGCCCTCAGATTTCTTTATAATAATTTTCAACCTTTTTGATTGATTTTGATATCTAATTCTAAATCCTTGCATTGTTACGTCTCGACGCTGACTGACACCTAGCGCCGTTTTTGTAAAACTCGTGTATTTGATACATTTTTATTCCTAGATTCATATTCTTGCATTTTTACGTCTCGACGCCGACCGACGCCTAGCGTCGTTGTTGTAAAACTTCTGAACTTGATGAATTTTGACACCTAGATTCATATTCTTCGATTTTTTTGTTTTGATGCCGACCGACGAATAGCGTCGTTATTGTACAACTCGTGTAATTGATAAATTTTGATACTTATATTCCTATTGTTACATTTTTACGTCTCGACGCTGACCGATGCCTAGCGTCGTGTTTGTAAAACTTGTGTATTTGACAAATTTTGATATCTAAATCTATGTTCTTCCATTGTTACGTCTCGACGCCGATCGACGCCTAGCATTGTTTTTGTAAAACTCGTACATTAGATAAATTTTGATTCCTAGATTCATATTCTTCCATTTTCTCATTTCGACGCCGACCGACGCCTAGCGTCGTTTTTGTAAAACTTGTGTTTGATAGATTTTGATACCTAGATTGACGTTCTCGCATTTTTACGAAACCCATTTTTTTGTGGAGTATTAATAGTATCAATGTTAATGCAATATTAAACTTTTCTTTATTTCTATCCCTTGTACATTTTGCAGATTTTGTAAATATCATGTCAGGCTTGAAAGTTAGCCAAGTTCGTCTTCAATGTCTTAACGAAGCTTGCTAAATTGCAAATTCTCTACATTTCTTTATGACATCTGCCCCTAATATTATTAATATTCTATGTCCAACTATTTCCGCACACTAAAGTGCCAATATAGTCAAGGAGTTTACTTTTAAAGAGACTTGGAAGGAAAATCTGGATGTGGAAGTAGTGATTCCTTAGGTAGCGGTTTTAATCATATGAAATTGATTTAAAGAGTTGAAGTCGTTTAATTACATCATTAAGCAAATAACCATTTGTACGAAACGAAGCCGATTCTGTACTGCGCTAGCATGTGCCTGTTTGTACACAAGACCATGTATCACACTATGCGACACGGGAGATACTGAGCAATACTATTGAAAATGACTTACAGTAGAAATATAATATAGAATTTCTCGCGTATTTTAAGCTATAAAGGTAAGGTACCATTTAATTAGTATTTTTTAAACTATAATGCGGCTATTCTATAATATATTACAGCGAAATTTAGGTGCTAACACACTTTTTATATTTCAAGTTACATATGTGAATGATTCCGCTTGCCCCTCAATCCTCATTCTATACATCTAATATCGATATTGAAGTCGGTTCAGTTTTGTTATTAATTGACTTTTACACGACTTGAATATCGACATTAGGTAATAAAGTTCAATTAATCGGGCGACGACAAAACTTTGCCACAATTTTTAGTGACTATTTTTTTTTAAGGTGGTTCAATTTTTATCTTTTTTTTTTGCCCTTTTAGTGGCCTTCCATGCACTTTCCACAAAACAAAAGAAATAACCTTTTTTGGATTTTTAAAACTCGTTATGAGAGAATCATCGAATCCCCGTACACCATAATTCTCATTTAGCTGTATATCACGGGTCAATTAACATGTCAAATAATATGATTCATAATTTGACAATTTTATCAAAAACAATAATTGTCGTGAATATTTTGTATTTGCAGGTTAAATTATAATTATAAAACTTGCTACACCTACATTATTAAACAGACGTGTCATAAATATTAAACAATAAATGCAATATATGTTATGCAAAATTTAATGACCTACTTACTCGAAGCGAAATTAGCGTAATAAATAATAAAAGTGAAATAAGCTAGGAAATAATACAGTTCAAGGCTATATGACATTTCCAGTTGACCACTAAACTCATAGGCTATCTATTAAAGATGGAGAGTGATCAATTACTAAATTACCAAATATGATTGTTAAATATTCCTTTCAATGGCGTTGCAGTTTATACTTTGTATAGGACAGATTATAATAGAAATTCGTGTGTTTTCTATTAAAACAGGCATACCCGATGAAAATATTAGGAAAGAGTTGAAAGAATAAGTAACTTATTCGTGTATCGTACTACAAGAGTATAGTAAGATTATCACAAGGAAAATTTCAATAATTGTATAACTAAGTTGAGATTATTGAACTTTCTTTATACAATATAAATATTACGACTGGAATTCCGTGAGTCTGACTCAAATTAACATGTATCGTTGTTGTATATATTTTACTTTTTCTAATCATCAAATTAAATATATACAATAGATTAAATACTAGGTTATCTTAATACTACTTATTCTATTTATATTTCGTACCCCTAATTACATTTTTTCTATAAATAACGCACTCGGCTTCTTTATTTCAACTAATATTGGAAGCTATAATTTATAACTACTTTAAAATATGCTACATAAATTGTTGAAAAGTTGAACACACTTGTAATAAGTCAATCGTTGAAATCCACAAATACTAAAGAACGGGAATAAATAAACAACTTCAAAGTATGAAAATTTAAAAAGAATTAAATATAGCAAAAGATAGAAACTTAAAGTTTTCAGACACTTATACTAGAACTAACACATTCTTTAGCGTTCCGTAGTTAGCACTTTTAATGAAAATTATAACAGATGCTGCAGCAAAACTACGTCTTGAATTTTTTTTTTAAATCACTATTCTTCGAAAACGAGCAAAGTCACAGCTCTCAATATGTAGACATATAGCATACAGTTGAAGGGAATGTTAGTTAGTATGGCTGCGGAACCCTATGGCTTAAAATTAGACACCTACAGGTTCAAAATGTTTGCCTCTGGACCTCCACTAACCGAGATGTATGCCGATCGTATTTTTGTATTTACTAAGTAATCAATTAAAGAGAATTATTGAAGAGATTGGGCCGTTACTTGATGAAAATCCCTAATAACAGTTTGGAAGAAAACTTTATTAGTGTTGATTTTCACTTCCATCTGACTTCATACGCGTTAAATGTCCATACCACAGTATTCTTTTCTCCTCTATGTCATCTATATTTGTTTCTTCAGTGTTCATTCTTTCTCTTATTTCGGTGTTTCTCAATGTTCTAGTGTAAACACCCTACAGCTTCTTCTCGATGCGTCCATTTCCACCGCAAGCAGCCTTTCCTTATTTTTTTTTGCTATTTCCCACGTTTCTGATCCATATATCACTATGCTTTGAACAACGCTTTTATAAATTCTTCTATTGTCGGCCTCTGTGTTTCTTCTCACCACCAAATCGAGTTTAGCCTGTTTGCCCTATATTATCCTGTTGTTTGTATCTCTTCGGCTATTCACTACAAACTTTTATTTTTCTTCCATTTACATCCATGTCATTCCCTACTTTCCCTGTCACGAAATATTTGGTTTTGTCAAAGTTCATTTTTAATCCCCATTTTTTGTATGTCTTCGTCAATTTTCGCATCATGTAATTGGTCTCATCTTCTTCTGACGCAACAAACACTTGATCGTCTGCAAAAAGAAGGGAATGCAGGTATTCATCGTTTGCACACACGCCCATATTCCTGTATTTGACCTGCTATTATTGTAAGACCTTATCTAAATAGATTTTCAATATGGTCGGTGATAGGCAACAACCTTGGCGTAATCCTTTCGTGACTTCAAAGGTGTCGGACATTTGGTTTTCAATTTTAGTTCCACTCTTTTGCCCTTCATAAGGATCTCTTATGGTGGTAATATATTTGTAATGAACAGAGTTGTTATACAGTACTTCGAATAATTTCTGTAAGGGCACCGTGTCATATGCCTTTTCTAAGTCTACAAATACTATATGAATCTCTCTACTCCTACTCCTACTTCTCTGGTATTGTCCACGCACGATCTTCCAGCAGTGAATCCGCTCTGTTCTTCACCAATCTCGATTTCCTGTTCTATCCTTGTCTTGATAACTCGCCCATATAATCTTCCAATGAAAGAAGTCACAGTAATTCCTCGATTATTGCGACAGAAATATTTTTTAATGTACTGTATGCACTAGAAAGTTCGCTATTCACCCCAACTATTTACCACAGTCTTCGATCAAGTGCTACAAAGTACAATAAATCAAACTCAGAAATTGAATGAAAATGCTGAAATGGTAAGCACTTCCATCGTGCTTGCATACGCTGACGATTTTCTCATCATCACCGAGAAGGTGCAAATCAAATTTTTAGGAAACCTGAAGCAACATCTAAATGCTACACGACACAGCACACCTTCTAAAAAAAGTGCTAAGACATGCTACACATGCATAATCCAGAGAATCGTGAGCAAACTAGGAAAGGATTGTTCAGACTGTGAGGGAACGGTAAAGCAAAAGAAGGGATACTAAAAAGAAATCGCAAGAATATTCACGATGCCAAATTCAGAAACAGAAGGCTCAGAAAAAAAAATAGGTAAGATGATCATAGAAGAAACTTGAAAGGGAGCATACCACTCCATGTCGCAACACAGTGCAACAAGTATTTTACAAACTCCTTCACTTTCAAACCTATATTTTTACACCATATATCATGTGGCTCTCGCTGACTGCAGAATCTCCCAAATCCACCCCGGCGCGGCATAGACATAGCCGGCTCAACGGTGTATCAGGGACAGGCATCAATGCCTAACATGCGCTGGCTAATCAACCAATCAATTGTACACCCTAGAATGTTGATAGCGTCTTGCAGAAACAGCTTGTTTATATACATGTACACATGTATGATTGAAATTATTGAAATCACCATTAACAAATATGTCATAAAAAAAATTCCTCAGATTACAGACAAAGTATTTGGGCCACTCATAAAATCTAAAGGTATAGTAAAATACCTCTGTATTACAATGCATTCTCTACTAAATTGGAAGGCTGATTTAATATCTTAAATAATAACATACAACAGTGTTTTTATCATTTCAGGCAAGTTAGAATTTTTTAAAGCACAATTCGAGAAAAATGTTATACTATGCACTTACACCAAAGTCTTTCCCAATATCGGATAGCAGCCTGGACATCAGCTTATATAACGACCCTAAGTAAAGTGGAGGTTGCCCATAAAATACTAATAAAATCTTGCACTGTCAATATCCATCACATTTATTTTCCAGAATTCAAAGTTTTAGGATCAAACAGTTATATGTAAAAGAAGTGTTACTATATGTATATACGAAAAAATATAAATATGTACACTAAAATGAAATACAAGTACATTAGTACATCAGCAATAAATAACCAGCATATAGAAATTCTATGTATGTATAGTAATGTCTAAATGTTATTTGTGGCATTATCTTAATTTTTTCCAATTCTTTGGGACTTCCTGCCACATGCATTTTTTTCTTCTTAAGCGGTTCTCTGGGAATCTACAAAATATAACAATTAACGAGTTACTGGTAAATATCCTCTACGCCTGTGACTTTTATGTCAAAAATCCGATTAGAGGTTGCTTCTTTAAATAAATAACACAAATAAGTATAAAAACTTGAAATTAAATATTTCGCCGATGTTTCGGAAATCTAATCTGTTTCATTTTTCAAGGCTTTTTTGAAAAATCTTTTTTGCTGTGTATGATAAATACACAGCTCTAAGAATGTTTGTTATATTCAATATCCATAGATACTTACTATTTACAAGAACTGTTGATATAAATAACAGTTTTTTAAATTTTTATACAGCGTTAAATTTGTGAAGTTCTTCTTTTAACTTGGCAACCAGGTTGTACAGACATCTACCTAACAATTTGACACGCATCTATCCTCATTAAATAATATTATCGCCGATTCTTTAATTTTTCTTTTTTTTGCTGTCTGCCTCTTTTGTTAAAATTTTTGCCGAGTCCCAGTTTATTCTATGTCCGTTCTCCCAAGCGTGTTCGCAGATCTTGGACCTCTGAATTTCATTTTTTCTGATATAATTTTGGTGTTCGGCCAATCTTTTTCTATAAACACTTGTTTCAATTGTACCATTTACTATTTTAATTAAAACATCTAAAAATGGTAATTCTTTTCTAGTTTCCTTTTCTAAAGTGAATTTAATAGAAGGCTCTTTATTATTTAAATGTTCTAAAAAACTATCTAGACCATTTAGTGTAAGATTGGGCGAACACCAAAATCATATAAAAAAAATAAATTCAGAGGTCCAAGATCTGCGAACACGCTTGGGAGAACGGACATAGAGTAAACTGGGACTCGGCAATAATTTTAATAAAAGAGCCGATAGCAAAAAAAGAAAAATTAAAGAATCGGGGGATAGAAGCGTGTCTAATTGTTCCGTAGATGTCTGTACAACATGGTTGCCAATGTTAAAAGAAGAACTTCATAAACATAACATTTTATAAAAATTCCCTAACCAAAACTGTATAATCTCTTGCCAATGAACGTATGAGGTGCACCCACAAGACAAAACCTTGATCAACAAATGGATTTTACACAACACATCAAATATGCAAATTTAAAAATGATATTGATGATGATAATGATATTTTAAAATGATGCTGATGATGATAATGATATTTTAAAGAAATCTTGAAGCATTAGTACCATGCACGCCAACTATTACCACAGATTACGTTTATAATACGTACTGTTCAATTACCCTGCAATTCTCATCTCAACTTTCTTAACTGATTTTGTTGTCAACTTGTTTATCTCTATTGTATTATAAGCAATCTATGTAAATGTATATTAATTTTTCTTTATTTGTAGAATAGATGTTTATTTATTTTTTTTGCACCTACTATAATTAATGTATGACATATTATTGCAAGAGCTAACAAATTGTAAACTGTCACATAGGAACACTTATTTATGTGACATGTATATCAAGTTGTTGATATTGGATTAATATTTAATTAAAGCATTGATTGATTGATTCAATGAATCTGTTTCATATGGGAAAAAACTTATTCAATTCTCAAAAGAAAAAGATTTTATTACTTAATTTTTGTTACTTTCTTTTCGGATATGCATCCACTTTCATCAATAAAGATAAACAAGTTTACAAATATACAAATAATTACATTACCTTTCTCCTTATTAATGTTACTATATAGAAACCCCGGCGCGGCATAGACATAGCCGGCTCAACGGTGTATCAGGGACAGGCATCAATGCCTAACATGCGCTGGCTAATCAACCAATCAATTGTACACCCTAGAATGTTGATAGCGTCTTGCAGAAACAGCTTGTTTATATACATGTACACATGTATGATTGAAATTATTGAAATCACCATTAACAAATATGTCATAAAAAAAATTCCTCAGATTACAGACAAAGTATTTGGGCCACTCATAAAATCTAAAGGTATAGTAAAATACCTCTGTATTACAATGCATTCTCTACTAAATTGGAAGGCTGATTTAATATCTTAAATAATAACATACAACAGTGTTTTTATCATTTCAGGCAAGTTAGAATTTTTTAAAGCACAATTCGAGAAAAATGTTATACTATGCACTTACACCAAAGTCTTTCCCAATATCGGATAGCAGCCTGGACATCAGCTTATATAACGACCCTAAGTAAAGTGGAGGTTGCCCATAAAATACTAATAAAATCTTGCACTGTCAATATCCATCACATTTATTTTCCAGAATTCAAAGTTTTAGGATCAAACAGTTATATGTAAAAGAAGTGTTACTATATGTATATACGAAAAAATATAAATATGTACACTAAAATGAAATACAAGTACATTAGTACATCAGCAATAAATAACCAGCATATAGAAATTCTATGTATGTATAGTAATGTCTAAATGTTATTTGTGGCATTATCTTAATTTTTTCCAATTCTTTGGGACTTCCTGCCACATGCATTTTTTTCTTCTTAAGCGGTTCTCTGGGAATCTACAAAATATAACAATTAACGAGTTACTGGTAAATATCCTCTACGCCTGTGACTTTTATGTCAAAAATCCGATTAGAGGTTGCTTCTTTAAATAAATAACACAAATAAGTATAAAAACTTGAAATTAAATATTTCGCCGATGTTTCGGAAATCTAATCTGTTTCATTTTTCAAGGCTTTTTTGAAAAATCTTTTTTGCTGTGTATGATAAATACACAGCTCTAAGAATGTTTGTTATATTCAATATCCATAGATACTTACTATTTACAAGAACTGTTGATATAAATAACAGTTTTTTAAATTTTTATACAGCGTTAAATTTGTGAAGTTCTTCTTTTAACTTGGCAACCAGGTTGTACAGACATCTACCTAACAATTTGACACGCATCTATCCTCATTAAATAATATTATCGCCGATTCTTTAATTTTTCTTTTTTTTGCTGTCTGCCTCTTTTGTTAAAATTTTTGCCGAGTCCCAGTTTATTCTATGTCCGTTCTCCCAAGCGTGTTCGCAGATCTTGGACCTCTGAATTTCATTTTTTCTGATATAATTTTGGTGTTCGGCCAATCTTTTTCTATAAACACTTGTTTCAATTGTACCATTTACTATTTTAATTAAAACATCTAAAAATGGTAATTCTTTTCTAGTTTCCTTTTCTAAAGTGAATTTAATAGAAGGCTCTTTATTATTTAAATGTTCTAAAAAACTATCTAGACCATTTAGTGTAAGATTGGGCGAACACCAAAATCATATAAAAAAAAATAAATTCAGAGGTCCAAGATCTGCGAACACGCTTGGGAGAACGGACATAGAGTAAACTGGGACTCGGCAATAATTTTAATAAAAGAGCCGATAGCAAAAAAAGAAAAATTAAAGAATCGGGGGATAGAAGCGTGTCTAATTGTTCCGTAGATGTCTGTACAACATGGTTGCCAATGTTAAAAGAAGAACTTCATAAACATAACATTTTATAAAAATTCCCTAACCAAAACTGTATAATCTCTTGCCAATGAACGTATGAGGTGCACCCACAAGACAAAACCTTGATCAACAAATGGATTTTACACAACACATCAAATATGCAAATTTAAAAATGATATTGATGATGATAATGATATTTTAAAATGATGCTGATGATGATAATGATATTTTAAAGAAATCTTGAAGCATTAGTACCATGCACGCCAACTATTACCACAGATTACGTTTATAATACGTACTGTTCAATTACCCTGCAATTCTCATCTCAACTTTCTTAACTGATTTTGTTGTCAACTTGTTTATCTCTATTGTATTATAAGCAATCTATGTAAATGTATATTAATTTTTCTTTATTTGTAGAATAGATGTTTATTTATTTTTTTTGCACCTACTATAATTAATGTATGACATATTATTGCAAGAGCTAACAAATTGTAAACTGTCACATAGGAACACTTATTTATGTGACATGTATATCAAGTTGTTGATATTGGATTAATATTTAATTAAAGCATTGATTGATTGATTCAATGAATCTGTTTCATATGGGAAAAAACTTATTCAATTCTCAAAAGAAAAAGATTTTATTACTTAATTTTTGTTACTTTCTTTTCGGATATGCATCCACTTTCATCAATAAAGATAAACAAGTTTACAAATATACAAATAATTACATTACCTTTCTCCTTATTAATGTTACTATATAGAAATGTATACATTGTAAATAATTTACTCAGTTTAGAGAAAATCTTCTTTTTATTAAATAAAACGACAATTCCATCGTAAAACATTGTGTCGCCTAAAAGTTAATATTTACAAAAGCGCATAAGCAAATAATAAAATTAAGAACATAGTGAGTATTTTATTTGTTAATACCTAGAAAGAAAGCGTTAATTTCAACAATAAGTAAAAACGTTTATTGCTAATTTATTAGATGTTTTATTGGTATTACAACATTTTTGTGACAAATTTGTTTTTAATAGACCTTAGTTAATGGTGCAATAAAATGTATCCTTACCGGATATTATAAAACAAAAACTATTTCTACCTGTAATACAGGTAAACAAATATTTCCCAACCGCAGTTACAAGTATAGAGTACTAGACTGGTCTATACGCCTAAATATCTTTTGAAAATTAGTTGCCTCTTGAATGACTAGGGTGCAAAAATGAGGACTCGTTAACTAGGGCTGCCCGGTTCAATATCCTGTAATGGAATTAGGATTATTTGTGAACAAAGAAATTAATCATCCTTTACCATGTTATTGGGTATGTGTTCGTTGTTCCTTCCCGCATATAGTCACAGAGATACACCAATTTTTAGTAAAATCGAATAATTAAGTGCCAATAAACTGTCCGCCACATTGGATCTTTCTATAAAAAATGTCAAATTATGTTGTCATGTAAACGATATACACATGAAAAATTTCAAGTCAATACGACACTGGAAGTGGGCGAAAACTGAGTTGCAAGATACTCTTAACTATAAAAGTTACAAAGTTACAGGCCAAATTAATAAATGTGTCTAGTTGCATGCACTAAATAGGTATAGTGTCAATTTGAAAATCATAAAAAAAGACCAACAAAGGAATACTTCATAATACCTCATAATACTAGCGTCGATCGACAATTCTTAGAACCACTATTTAATTATTGTAAGTACTGTTTTACTACTTTATATTAATTTATAAGCATGATAAATTATTTGTATATAATAAGTAATATTAGTCTAATGAGCAACTCCATAAATAATTCAATGAGAGTAAATAAATATCATTTAACCTACGGCTATGCTGCCGACAATATTAAGAATGAACCAAGAGCAGGTAACGGACTTGGTGAACCAGGTAAACAATCGATTATTTTTGTTCGAGGTAAGCGCATAACATATCTAGTTAACTATATTTGTATACGGGTATTGTTTGTGATATTCAAGCACGATCTAGGTGTTATTCTATGACAAACAGGCTTTGTTAATGATTTATCTTGGTAGCAACGCTTTTGCCTCAAGTTCTAAATTGAGATTAGAAATACTATACTGGTATGTCGACAACAACACCAATATTTAAAAAAACAGCTCTTTATGTATTAATTGTTATTGTTCTAGATATACCTCTTGTTTTATTATTGATAACCTGTACATGTTTCAAGCAAATGGTACAAAACGCAGAACAGGGTTTGTCGTCGAGCTTACTTTTTATGCACCGTAATAATTACACAGGCACATAAAAAGAAAATTACGAGAAGGCAGATCTGTGTATTCCCATACATTTTGACCTGCTGAACACGAATCCGATGTCCGGTTTGTCCGATTCGCTCTTGCATCTTTCCTAACCTCAAAAAACACCTCAAGAATGCACGAAAAATCTCAAACACGTAAATAAAACTCTTAAATGAGCACTTAGAAAATCGGACATAACCTCAAGAAACACCTAAAGAATGCCCAAAAATCCAAGACAAATAAATTAAAAGTTTAAACCAAGAACTTTAAAACTAACAGAACCTAAGGCAAGAGCATTACACCAAGAAGTTTGAACCAAGAACTCTAAACCTGACATAACCTAAGGCAAGAGCTTTACACCAAGAACTTTAAATTAAGAATTCTTAACCCAGCATAACCTGAGACAAAAACTTTAAACCCAAAACTAAAACCTATTATAAATTAAGACAAGAACTGCTCAGTTCCTAAAGCAAGAACTATTAATGTTTAGGGTTCTTTGTCTCTAAGACAGGAAGTCTTAGAATATGTTACATTTAGAGTCCTTGGTTCAAAGTTCTTGCCTTAAGTTTTGTTAGATTTAGAATTCTTGGTGTAAAGTTCTTTATGTAAAATTCTTGCCTTGTTTTTAATAAATTTGATGTTTCGAAATATCGAAGAAAAACCAACGATAAAATAAAAAATATTTATCTAAAACGTTACAGTACGGAAATAGTGGATAAAAGTTTTCCATGGTACCTTGCATCATAATACTCTTAATGACGTTAGAATTGCAGTAAATTTACGAGAGTTTCAGCGGTAAGACTAATTTCATTTGCCCAAGAGGATTTTCCTTCTAGAGTATCTTACTCTTTTCTTATGTTTTTCTTTTTTTTTTTTCGTAAAGATAAGAAACTAAAAATTTTCCGGTATATCCCGTTTCAGCTAACATATTTACGTCGTTCCGTCTTCCTTGATATCGCTTTTCCATTTCTTTAAGGTCCTGATGGAACCTTTCACCTTGTTCTTCGGTAAAGTGCCTAAGTTTGTCTAGTACGTAATCGAGGTGTGAATCGAGAAAATGTAACTTCAGATTCATTAAACAGCCTAGACTCTCGTAGTTGCTGACCATTTTTTAACCATTTCTTCGAATTCTTCACTATTATTATTCCCAAGAAAATTTCTACACACTTCTTTAAAACTTTACCACACATTTTTTTCTTTAGTATTCATTGTTTGAATGAAACAATTATAATTGTTTCATTCATATACGGTTTAAACAACACAGAGCCATTAGAAAAGCTCCGATTGTTCAAGCTATACGCAAATTGGTAACCAAATTTATTGACACTGGCATATTAAAGAATTTACCGAAACTAGATTGCTTCGGAACACCTAGGTCATGTGACAATCTTCATCATGTATGGCAAAATGTTACGCAAAGCCCCCAAGAGGATCAAATGACTGTATCAACTCTAGGACGTTTTTGACAAAACACTTAAATTGTTTTCCATATAAATTGTAAATAGCATAACAGGTATTACCAAATTATTATATTGAACGTCTTATAGATACATATAAGAACTGCTTGAAGTTACTTGCAGGGGGGGGTGGGGGTGTTTCCCCCCGGGCCCGGAGGTTTTGAGGGAGCCCGGATTCTAGGAGATGGATATGCATATTTATCTATTTATTTATTTATTTATTTAGCATACACCGCTCAACAGGTATAACCCATTTACATAAAAACAAAATATTAAGTATTTACCATACACATTAAAGAAATATAAATATACACATATAAGATAGGCATAATAATAAACTATATAAAAACAAAATCCAAAGAAAAACAAATAGTCAATGGCTATAAAAGTCTTTTATGGAATTAACAGTGCAGCTGAAAATATCAAATTTGTCACAATGTTTGTTAGCACATTGAGAATAGAGAGAGGAGAAAATTTAAGTCTATTAGAGCGCAGAGTGGGAAGATAAAAAGTTTGCATTATTCGAGTATTTAATGGGACATAAAATTGTAATTTATTTAAAAATTCTGGGCAATCGATCTTGTTATGTATTAGAATATGTAAAAATATTTGAGAGTAGCGAACCCGCCTGTTCTCAAGAGTATCCATAGATAATGTATTAAAGAGTTCTAGATGTAAAAATCAATTGATGGGTATACTCCATCACACTTCAGCCACAATAATTTTACAAGTCGCCTTTGTACTCTTTCTAGGTTATTAACATGAGAGTTCCAGATGAGTAACACGTATTCAAGTTAAGATCGGACAAAAGCAAAGTAAAGTAATTTTAGAGTATCAGTATTGGTAAACTCTCTGCTTGATCTGAACAGAAATCCCAAAATGTTAAAAGATCTTGAACTTGTATTATTTATGTGTGGTACAAAGGAAAATTCTTTATGAAAAATTACTTTAAGGTCCTTGAAACTAGGGTCTTTGGAGTTCCACATTGTCTATGCTATAATTAAACGTAGTGGGTATGACTTTTGTTATGTAAGACATAACGTTGCATTTGGACATATTTAAATTTAACTTATTTCGAACACACCAATCAGATACGTTGGAGAGGCTGTTTTGTAATAAATTGCAGTCTGCTATGAAACCATCCGCATAGAGCAAACAGTCGGCTTGAGTAATTTCCACAATATCATTTATAATTATATTAAAAATCAACGGTCCCAGAATTGATCCTTGTAGAACACCTGATACCACGTACTCGACAGAACGAAACCCACGATAAGCGATATATTGTTTTCTACCTAAGAGATAGGATTGAAATAATACGAGCAGAAATTGGGAGAAACCGAAAGACGACATTTTTTGAAGTAATACAGTGTGGTCAAGGGTATCGAACGCCTTAGAAAAATCTATGTATATTACGTCCATTTGCAATCGTTGATGAATGACCTCAGAGTTAAACTGAGTTATGCATATTAGATTAGAGGCAGTAGAGCGCCCTTTAACAAAACCATGCTTGTAAATTGATAGCTGATTTTTAATGCTGGGAGGTATGGTGTCATGCAATCAAATTTCAAAACCTTCGCAAAAATTACATATTATCGATATAGGAGCCTGAAATTGGCAATATTGTTTTTAACGCCTTTCCTAAAAACTTGGCATACTTATGAATATTTCCAAATATCTGGAAGCTGGCCATTGCGAATACACAAGATAAAAAGTATGGAAAGTAGATATGAAAAAACAGCTGCACAATCTTTAATCAGAAAGGATGGGATATCATCCGACCCAGCTGTTTAGGTTTTAATTTTTTTAGAGCGTTAAATACTTCATTTTCACTGAAGCATTTGATAGCGATAGTTAAGGAGTTTGCTACTTGGTCGTTTATCGACTCGAAATTGTCCGTGTGTGGCAGGAAAGACTTACTAAAAAAATCTGCGAATGAGTTTATGTCAAAAGGATTATCAAAATATTGATCGTTTAAAAACATATGAGTGGAAATATCAATAGATTTCCTTTTACTATTAATATGAGACCAAAATTTCTGCGGTTCCTGTACAGTATTATTTTCAATGTTACGAACATAATCTGTGTAGACTATATCTATATCAACCTTAATTTTAGCCTTTAACCGCTTGAATTCTGCATATGTCACAAAGTCATTATGTTACTTATAATTGTGCCACAATTTTGCTTGATATTTTACATTTTTTATTATATCCCCATTAAACCATGGAGGATATTTCCTATTATATGAAGAGTTGAACTTTGGAACACACGTATCGAATATTGCTTAAAGCCTATCATGGAAGGCCTTACAAGCAGGATAGATGTGAGTAAAGGAATTGACAAAGTCCAGTCTTCATGTTGGAGTGTGTCGTAGAGTAACTGAAAATTGGCTTTTCTGAAGTTGTAATGTCTATCTCTAAGTGGTCTTTAGTATTATTGCAATGATCAAAATTGACTATAATGTCTAGTGAAGGATGATAGACATGTTCGCGAGTTAATAGATCTTCTGATTGTTCCACTATACGCATTTTTCGTTACATATTACTAAATCGAGAAGTTTTCCGTCAGTATTATAAACAAAATTGTGCCGTTAGAAATTAAACATGTTAATAAAATTATTTAATACCAATATCTTGCTATCCGGTTGAAGTAAGGTGATGTAAGTTTTGACTGCATTTGTATTAGTTAAAGCAAAAGAAAGGGCAAACTTTCTTCTAAATTGTAAGAGGCTATATAAAAATATTTGATGTGTGCTTCAAAATAATATTGAAGAACTGGGAGTGGGGGGCTCGCATGTTACTACTCCCGGGCCCCGATATTCTCTGGATGGCCCTGCGAATAATCATAAGAGTGTCAGCTGCAAGAAATCCTTGAGATATTAATGAACATCCTTTGTTTTATCGGCATGTTGCAGCTATTTTACTTTATTCCAAAAATTATATAATTACTTGACATTATCCTACATTTGTGTATATTTTTAATAACTAGTGACGCATAACCATATGATTCTAAATTGAGATAAATTTCACCAGATTAGTCTAGTCGCATATCTTTATAGATAGTTAATATAAAAATGTTTTCGATGCGTAAATATCTTACACTTGTAAATATTCCTTTATCTGAAGATAGGAAGATACAGTACATCTTTGTGTCTATGCATTTTTTTTTAATTAAGTGGCACCTTTCGCAGTACATGGACAGCGGACCTTGAAGTCTCGATTCTGGGGAGAATTGGATTGAATAAATATAATCTGGCGATAATATTCACGACTTTGCTATTTTAATAGAAGCTAGAAATCGTATTCCGACATTCTTTAAGCTTAAGAGTGGAATGTTGGGTTGCCTTCTAGATATTCTTCATTTTTTGTGACGGATCGTTTTTAGTATTAATGAACAGCTTTCCAATATTTCTATGCATTACACTAAGAATTGGTTAATTTCTGTCGGATCGTTTTTATAAACCCCAGATATAGAACCTCTGTGCACAGCGCGGGAACCTCCAAAAAACACACAACTAACGTTTACCGAAAACAATGTATAAATAGCCATTACGTCCCTGAAACTGACCAGTTCTCCGACAGTGTACCCAATGACTCAACACTTCGACAGACAAAAGCTACCCGGATTGATAGAACTGCATTCCTACGGGGTTACTTACAATAAAGTGACTAGCCACCTCAAGGTCCACTTTCTCGCAGCGCCTGCCTCGTCCAAAGGCTGCAAAATACTTCAAGATAATAACCAGAATTTGTATTCTCTTCGTGGCTACCGTTCAGTATTTTTAAAGGAGCCATTAACTCAGTGTTCTTTATCTTAACTACCACCGAATAGAGTTAATTACTTTGTCTGTGATATTCTTGAAAATCATTAAAATTTAGACAGAACAGGTAGATGGATGTTTGCTGATAGTCTGCTTGCAAATATAATAAATCTTGTCTAAACAAGGCGTCTGAAGTTTTGCAACTGTTTGCCGTGCACTAATTAAGGTCGGTGCAATATTGATGACAAAATTTGTACTTGAAAACAGGAAAAATTAAAATAGACAACAATTGTTTACTTCAAAATGTATTTATTGCAATATAAATATTTCTTGATAGAAGTATTTATTACCTCTAATTATCATAGTGAGCATCAAATAAGAGATTACGAAACATACAGGATGAAGAATGATTTTTGCTAACTTTCAGTTATATCGATTGTAATAGGATTTGGATATTATACACTAAATATCTGTTACAGGGAAATGAAGGGCCTGTCACATTTTGTCTAAATGGTCGCATGTTGAATGCGACTAAATGATCTTTTTATCTAAACTTTGACATAAACACATTTTTGCAATTCTACTTCCACATCCACGTAGTGAAGTGGAAATATAGTAATCGTAAAAAAAAAATTCAAAAGTTTTTCTTCTTGAAATAAGTTTAGAATGTCATGAAACGTTGAGATTTTAAATTTGAGCAAAAAAATAGTCTGTCAGTCTGTCTGTAACTTTTCTTGTGCACCGTTTTCTCTAGTCGGTTAAATGGGTGCAAAGTTGCGCAATATAATAGTGAATATGGCATTAAGAAATTCGAAAAAAATGTTAATTTTGGATTTTTAATTTCTCGATTATTTTGCTTATTATTGCACTTATTCTTGGATGTTTTCCAAGAATACTTTCTTAGAGCGCTTTACGCCGCTCTATACGCCTATAGTATTAGTCATTTCCCCAACGTTACGTTACCTTACGACCATCACCAACTTCAAAATTTTAAATACGGACCTGCAGCTTTTACATCATTTTAGGAGGGGATCTTGTAATATGAAATCGGTGACATGTCGCACTTAAATATTTTCCAACATTTAACTGCAGTAAAACCATGAATCAATTAACCGGTCACCTAAATGCGGTCCTGTAAATTTTCTTTTATAAATTAGGTTTCACGGTGCCTTGATAATATTATTAGTAAGTAATTTTTTTTTTCGTGAGATTATTTATTTAATTTTTACAATAAAAAGCTTTGAATCTAATTTCAGCAGGATGGGGCTCCACCCGATAACTCAAGAGTTGTAACTGAATTTCTGAATTCCCCGGCCAGTGGATTGCCAATCAAGGTGCAGTGAGGTGACCTGCCAGGTTATCTGACTTAGCACCATGTGATTTTTTGTGGAATACTTTAAAAGACAAATTGTATAAGAAACTCATCAATAATATTGGAGAATTGAGGCAACTAATTTCAAATTATTTTACCTCGTTGGGTAGAAGAGATATTGGACGTGTAGTATATAACATCAAGAATAGAAAAAATTCATGAAGATGGAAATTTAACTAAACATCTGTAACTTGTTTCGCTTCATTTTCTTCTAAGTTACCTTTTAAAAAATCTTGCCATTGTAAAAAATCAATAAATAATCTGAAGTAATTCAACAACTTACTTCCTGCTAACGTTAGCAAAGTACCGTGAAATATAATTTAAAAAAGAAAACTAACAGGACCGCATTCAGGCACAGGTTAAGTGATTAATGGTTCTATTGCAATTAAATGTTGGAAAACATTCAAGTGCGACATATCACTGATTTCGTATTCCAAAATTCCGTCCAAAAATGATGCAAAAACTGCAGGTCCGTATTTAAAATTTTGAAGTTGATGGGTCCTAATTCGACGTAACGTTGGGGAAAAATCTGTTACTGTAGGCGTATAGAGCTTCATAAAGTGATCTAAGAAAGTATTCTTGGATTTTTTATAAGTTCAATAATAGACAAAATATTTCGAAAAATTAAAAATCCAAAATTTATATTTTTTTTCCAATTTCTCAAAAACCAATAGGAGTATTTCGGATTTCTTTATGCCATATTATTCAGCACTATATTGCAGAACTTTGCCCCCATTTAACCGACTCTCTATCTCGTACGGTTTCCGAGATCCCAACGGTGAGCATACAATTTGACTTACCGACATCTGGAACTAGATTATATTTTGAGATGATTCCGTTCAAGGGTTGGAGTTTAAACTGGGGTAAGAATGAGAAAATAAATAAAGCAAGCTGATAAGAGTACAGAAACTTAGGATTTGGTGTATATACTAGAAGTCAAGGCCTCAGATTTATTATATTTTTCAACTCCCCCACCAACCCCACTCCATTATTAAAAGGGTTGACAAAATAAACTTGAGATCTTTACTTGAAATTTGGTACAAGGGTGTATTATAATGACATTTGTAATTAGATTATATTTTGAGATGATTCCTTTGAACGGTTGGGGGTTAAGTTAGGGGTTAAATAGGGAAACATAAATAAAGCAAGCTAGTAAGAGTACAGGAACTTGGGATTTAGTGTATATAATAGAAGCCAAGGTCTCAGATTTTTGTATAATATTTTTAAGGGATGGGAGGCCGTTTGTAATTGGGGAAAATAATAAAAGTCCAGAAACTTCATTTTTGATATGTATGCTAGAAACCAACATCAAATTTTATCATGGCATCTGCCTTAAATATTATTAAAATTCTGTGACCAAGTATTTCCACATACTAGAGTGCAAATATAATCAATATGTTTTCCTTTAATGAGACTTCAATGGAAAATCTGGATGTGGAAGTAGTGATTCCTTAGCAGCGGTTCTTAAATTTCTGAAACAATTTTATAAATAATAGCCCTAATAATATTGGTAAAACGACATGGTTTAAAAAGAATATATTTTAAAAATAAAGGGAAGCTTTATCTACCTATGCCCTTGCAAATTCTTTCAACTTTAAATTGTATAAAAAAATTGAATTTAAAAATATAGTCACTAAACATTATGAAATATGATTTCACTGTCGCGTCATTCAATTAACTGAACCTTATTACCTAATATCGATTTTGACTTAACTTCAAAATCAATATGAGAATAAGGCTCAATTAGCCGAAAGGCGCGGCGGTGAAATGTTATTTAATAATTTTTAATTAGCGTCTTTTCTAAGACGGTTCAGTTTTTAAACCTGCACCTCCGCCATAACTTCGAATGTTCTCTAATAGAAACCAGTTCTCTCTGATCTTTGCTTACCTTATGCTAGACATATTTTGACGAAAGAAATATTGGACCACCGCCAAGGAAAACTCTATACTTTACAAAAAAAAGTCTTACAAATCGTTTTCTTCATTCCAGATAAATCGACAAACAAACATATATACATACGAGTCGAATTGAGAATCTCCTCATTTTCAAGAATTTGTAAAAAAATATCAAATTATACGTACACATAGTTGAATGAAAATATAGTAACCGTACCAAAAAACAAATGTTGAAATAGGTTTAGAACGTCGACATTTGATGAAAAAATATTTTTGCCTATCTGTAACTTTTGAGTACGAACGTTTTCTCTGGAACGGTTTAAGATATTGAAATTTGGTACACATATGTATTATACCGAGATCTGGAACTGGATTATATATTGAGAATATCCCGTTGAAGAATTGGGAGGCAAATAGGGAAAATAAGTAAAGTAAACTAGTGGAAGTCTAGAAACTTTTGATTTGGTGCATATACTTGTTACGTGTTTTATTTCTGTCCCTAAGTAACTGGAAGAAATTTGGGTTTAAGCTCTCGTCTTAGCTTACAGTGGAGATGGGAGCGGATTCATTATATTAAATCTTTAAATGTTACAACTTATACTTATGTCTACTTTGCACGGGGGGGGAGGTTACAAAATGTTGTACTAACATTAAAAGGGCAACTCTAGATTCGTGCACGATAGAGCTCTCGCGATAGAATTAATTTTAATTACTCCGAAATACACCCCAGAACAACGCCCAATGTCTTACACAAAGATCCGAATTGACAGTATTCTTATTACCTAAAGGTTATATAGAAAAATTATGTTTCTCTAGGAGACATACTTAAAGGAACAGCTACCCTTAAAACTTACATACATTATTACAAATATGAAATATGACATTGTCCATATACCAAAAACATATAGTCACAACCAAATAGATTATTAGAACCCGTTAGGCGGTACTTATTCTCTTCCCTTGGAGTACTATCATTTCCCGTGTACACCTATGACCATAAGGATTTCGGCATCGAAATTGGAATCTGTATTTTATTCACTGCTTACATAACGTATGTTATCCTTCTACCAGATAATAACGTCTTAGGATTGACAAACAGGTACCAACGATACTATAAGGGCTAGGTAGGGCCTCCTCTCAGATTACGTAATCTATCAGGCTATCTAACCTCTAAGATGAAGTTAAACTAAAAACTGAAACTCCAAAAAAAAAGAAGAGATTTCGAGATATTACAACCCTGTATCGTTTGAATACTATTTTTTTTTCCCAGGGAAAAAACCTTCATATAGTTCCCCATACTGATGGACCGGCGTGTGGGGATATGTGAGATTCTTACTTACTAAAAAAACCCCCTCTTCTCTCCGGAACTGTAATTAAACATTTCTTCGGAGTTCTGTTGGCTTATGGAACCCTTTCATCTTCGTCCTTCTTTCTAAGTATGGTGCAGCACATCGTGCTGATGGTGGCCCAACATGTGGCGTTAACAAGCATGATGCCAATGAAATTTTTTGCGGTTAACGTCTGTCTTACTTCTCTACTTGTTGCCTCCCTGTCGTCACGGCATCTTGGACATTGGAACAGCGTATGTTCGGGACTATCAACTTTTGTTCAGTATACGCATATATTGGTGTCTTTTTTCCCTATACGGTGCAGGTATGTAAAATTTCCGTGTCCGGTGAGCGCCTGGGTCAAGTAATAATTGAGATCACGTTTGAATACTATATGAATAAACCAACTCACCTCCAATCATTACGAAACCCTAAATGATATGGAGACGTTATTTCTCAGCTTGGCAACTAGTGCTTTTAACTTCTCAGTGGAGAACTTCGGTGATATGTACACAACTTGGTCAACACCCAACACCAAACAACAATACCATCTAATGATTGATTAATATGAATTACATCCGTAAATTACGTCGATTTATTTCAGTTGCATACCTTTAATCGCTACAAGTCGCCATTACCATATATCGGAACTGATTTTCTGGTTCCTGGTTCCCCTCATTTTTTTTATCACATCTGCCTAATAAGATATGATTACCACTGTACCGTCCCTTTCCACCTTCCTCGTTCTAATATTAATTGACTTATTACATACATAAGAAGAATGTTTTTTTCTTTTTTTGAGTAAATAAGCAAGACTCAACATCACATCTCAGAAAGAAGTGTTTACAAAAAATTACAAAATATTTTGTCGGTGGCTGCTAAGAAACCCGTAAAAATTTTTCTGAAGACAACAAATTCTCTCAGCCTTCCTTATATCTTTCTGGTTGTTTCGTGAAAATTTCCTGTTCTAGCACTCCATACTGAAAACAATTGACACATTGTACCAACTCTCTGTAAAGAAAGACAGTTAATACATCAAATTGAGTCTATGAGGGTATTTTCTGTTATACTTACGAGGGCTCGTCTCGTATTATGCCAGATTTTGCTATAGAGCTAAAAGTTCTTCCTTTCTATGAGAAACACTCTTTACGACACTTGAAACATATTCTTCATATGGTTTTGCTGTTTTGCAAACAGCAGAAAAAATAATTATCTATAACTAAAAGAAAAACTTTGTGTACAAATATTAATTAAATCTTTGCATTCTTTCGATAACCTGAATTATGGTTATGCTAGCAAATTAAAATCCTAAAATGAATTTGTCTAATTTCTTATTTGACAATTCTCATTCTAACACTAGCATCCACATAGTCCCCTACGGCCATGCAGATTAAACTAGCATCTACATAACCCCCTACGATCATGAAGATTCAGTTAAAAATGAGAACGAAGGCCTAAAATGAATTTATTTATCTACCTTGTCTTAAAATATCTTTCATTCCAATGTAGTACATTTTCATGAAATCTATCATTCTGTTTCTTGGAAATGCTTAGTCTTTGAAACGTTTTTCGCCCTTATTCTGGAGCTCATCAGAAAGACATAAAGCCACTCGTAAAGACGTTTCATGCAAAACTAAGATACATCAGATCAGTCAATGTCAAATATAATTATTTCACACTTATTCATAAAAATTGTCTTGTTTTTCTTTTAGTTATAGATAGTTATTTTTTCTGCTGTTTGCAAAACCCTATAAAGAATATGTCTCAATACAATTATAAGCAAACAAATAATAATTCATTTTTAAACTCTTTACGACAAGTTTGGCTACTGAATCGTCTGAATTCGACTTTATTTTGCACACATATTTGCTTGTGGTTTTTCAAAAACTCACGTTAAATTTTCATTGAGTGATTGCAGTTCCTGTGCCAAAGCCCCTAACCACTTTGCTGTATACACCTCATGGCTTCTTGGTAACTCAACAGTTCAAAGATGTCCAATATTTAAGATGAAGAATTCAATACAGTTTTCAAATTTTACTCTTATTTTTAAAATTTTGACCTGTTTCTTAACTAAGGGACAGATCAAGAGAGAATCAGGATGATTATGACTAAATAATAGTTTAGTCATAATCATTTTCCTCTGATTCCTTTTTTCTTCTGTAGATTTTCTTCTGGCTTTTCTTCTTGTAAATCCTCCTCGACTAGTCTTGTGGGCTATGTAAACTATCATCCTGTTCTAGTAACAAGCACTTGAAATTGAACCCGAACATCTAAAATTGCCTTGACTTTAGTTTTATTATTACAGGATAATCGCGCAATAAATAAAATATTCCACAACCACAAATAAATTACATATTCCATACCACAATCACGATAATAACAATAAGGATAAAATAAAGTGGGTTGGCGCCATAACTATATCTCTAAAACTAACAAAGACAAATTTGCAGATATCAATGATTCAGAATTAATTTTCTCAAACATTAAATTTCTCAGTTTGAGCTTACCTGGAAAATGCAGTTCAATATCTTGGTACACTCCAGCAGAGAATAAATGAGCATTATTGAGCAACGATATTGAAAAAGGACAACCAACAATGCATCTAAGTTATTTGAAATCAATATTTTTTAAATTATTCTCTAATCTTTTCTTTAAAAGTCTTTTTATATTTAGATTCATTTCAAATATGTATTATATATGTATGACAGTTATGGCAGATTATTCGCTACCTTAACTGAATTTATACACTTGAAGAACTGTGAAGAGTCAATCTCTTTGACAACAGCTGTTTTATCACACGATAGCTTTAAAATACAGTTTGGTAACAAACAAACTGTCGAGTCTGAGACTTGAATCCAGATCGTTCTAAGTGTACAAAGCAATTTTAATCTCGTGTTAGCTGAAAAAGTTCTGTCACTTCACATATTTTAATTAAGCCTACTTAGCTTGCAGAATTAATTACATCAAAATGTTTTGTAATCAAAGACAACAAAATACTTAAATGCCTCTAAACTGCCTTCCATGCCCATTTTATGCTCGTCCATGAAGCATTCGCCCAATGCAAAAACACGACTTGGGTATGAAAGTGTTATATTCTTGAGAAGGTACCATTACAAAATTTTAAACTCTAACACATCAATCGAAGTAGTACGTTTGCATTTCCATGGGTTATTTGAGTAGTTTTTTAAACAAATTATTACCTCTCGATTGGGTTACATACCTACTTACGGTAAACATTATATATCCGTTGAAGACCCTTGATATTAATATGTCGCAATGATATCTAAAAACATACAAATTATCTATTATCTCACTTATTCTATTTCCGTCAAGATCCATCGTGCAACTATTTGTTCATATCACTCATCATATTAAAATCCAGATTATTCTGTACCATAGATAAAGTTGTGATCGTTTAAAGAATTTTGTCATTATTCGGAGAAATCATTTGGGAAAACCACGAGTGACTGATTGTCACAATGAAAGTGGCAATACATTATTTCACAAATTTTCATACTGTTTTCCAATATGTATAGCGTGTATTTATTTCTCGATTATTATTTGAAACAAAAAATCGACATGAAAAATAAGTACTCGTAATATAGCATTTTATTGACTTTCAAACAAATTATGCAATCTTTTTTATCTCTATTCTAATATTCTAGTTATGTCAGATGATGTTGTCAAGGGTTTTAATACACTTTCAATAATTTTAATTAAAAAATAAAATCAGACCGAAATTTAGACTTAAAAATACTTATACTAGACGAACAATTATATAATAAATTTTAATACAGTGGCGAATCCAGGGGAGCTGCAGCCCCCCAGAACGGAGGCAATTTTGAAAAAATCACTGAACTTGTATTTCCTTTTTTTTTCTTTTTAAAAGCTTGGTAACATATCTTTATTGCTTGACAGGTGACAGATGAGGTGCTCAACATATTAAGCCAAAAAAGTCGTCGTTTGAATATTATATTGTAATTTGTAAACTGAAGCGCAAAGCGCCGAGGTCAACTAATTCTCAAGACAGCAATGAAACTTTTCACCAAGGTTTGTATACTATTTTATTCACAATCATCCTCCTTAATGAAGAAAAAGCCAAATAAACCGTTTAAAATTCTTATGTTAAAGGACAAATGTCAAAGTGACGTCCCGTCGTTTTTAATATTCAGGTTGGAAAGTGGCCACTTTCCAACCCGAGATATTACTTTCCAACACGGCATATCACTTTCCAACCCCATATGTCATATTTCAGTTCAATTGTCGAATCAAATTAGAAATGTCACACTTTCTAACTTTTGACATGCAATTTGATTATTACTGTATGATTGTGAATAAACAATATTTGATACTACCCAAGTAGCACACAATATTGGACCAATATTAAACCAATATTCTATATATTGGCCTTATATGGATTGTACATTGGTGCAATATTTGTGCTACTAGGGTAGGTGCCAGTTTTTATATATATAATTTTTAGCATCGTTTCTTTTATTAAATAATACCAAACAACAATATTAAATAATACAGTAACATACATATTACATATATACCAATAGTCACAAAAAAAATTATTTTAAGTTATTAGTACTATGAATACTCAAACAATGTTTGCAATTACATTAAAAAATGGTACATTTTTGTCGAGGGAACCTATTTTTCGAAGAAAATATTTTTGCAACTCGAATTTCTAACTTTTCATTTTAGAGTGTTTGACCTTGAAAAATACAAAATTTTTGTCTGCGGAGCAATTTTCTTCCCTGTACCCCCACGTCGTCATTCTCTACAACTGCGCCACCAACTTCAGCTCCCCCCAGACCAAATTTCTGGATTCGCCACTGTTTTAATATATCAACATTTTAAAAAATAAACTGTCTAACACAACTCGTACTAACTGTCCCATATAAGAGGAAGGTTTTTAGTACACAGTGTAGCTTACTATTAATTTTTTAACCCTTAACCCCACAGAATTTCTCCCTGCATTTTTAGGATTAAGTTGAAATTTCAAGACAAATAAGTCGAAATTTCAACATATTAAGTTGAAATTTCAAGATAAAACCTCTGCCCAAGGAATGATTACTTCCACACCCAGATTTCTCATCAAAGTCACTTTAAAAGAAACAGTTTGACTATATTTGCACTCTAATATGCGGAAATTATTGGTCAGAGAATTTTAATGTGGAAAATAATATAAAAAATTTTGAGGTCTTTGCTTCTAGTACATACATCAAATTTCAAGTTTCTGTACTCTTACCAGCTTGCTTTACTTATTTCCCCCTATTTACCCCTATTCACCCATCATGCACCGCAACCCCCAACCCATCACGCACCGGATATGTCCAAAAAGAATCCAGTTCCAGATCTCGTTATAATATATACATGTACAAAATTTCAAGTCGATATTTTAAACCGTTCCGGAGAAAACGTGCGGACAAAAAAAAAGTTACAGACAGATAGACCCACAGACAGACAGAATTTTTTTTTCTCTCTCAAATTTAACATCTCGACGTTCCATGACATTCTAAACCTATTTCAAGAAAAAAAATTAAAAATTCTTTTACGACTACTATACTTCCTATCCACTACGTGGAGGTGGAAGTAATAAGTCGAAATTTCCACTTATGATCTTGAAATTTCAACTTAATAAGTCGAAATTTTAACTTATTAAGTTGAAATTTCAAAATAATAAGGTGAAATTTCACCTTATTAAGTTGAAATTTCAAGATAATAAGTCGAAATTTCAAAATATAGAGTTGAAATTTCAAGATAATAAGTCGAAATTTCAACTTATTGTGTTGAAATTTCAAGATAATAAGTTGAAATTTCAACTTTTTGTGTTGAAATTTCAAGATAATAAGATGAAATTTCGACTTATTATGTTGAAATTTCAACTTAATTTTTTTTTCGCCGTGGCCTCAGTACGCTTCCGTATACATCTAGTTTCCTTAAAATTACCATTAAAATGTAATGTTACAGTCTATTTGGAAACGAAAGGGAAGAATAAAATATAAGAATAAAAGGGAAGAATGAAAGCTCATGTAAATACAAATCCTATAAAAACCCAGTTAAGGTGCGTATTAATAATTTTTTTCTATTATGCGTTATATTACTTGGAATAAGTGGATAAAAATAATTTATCTACTCTTATTAGAGTATACATGTGATAGTTAGTATCCACCAAAACTTACGTGATTTATTATAACTCCCTAATGATTTATTTTTACACCAATCACCTTTAACTTCATGCCTAGTCTGTCCAAACGATGTAAGGTGCAAAATAAAATAGAGTCGTCCATTATTGTTGAAGGGAAAGGTGACTTGACATGTTTGAATAATTTGGACGTTGTCAAACTGTTGTATTAATATTTATTGTTGTAATCGTAGACAGAATATAGTATTCAACTTAGAACTTAGATCATGGTAATAACACACTTCCTCTGCGTGAGTTGTTATTACTTATATTATCGCTCGTTAAATAATATACTACTAATATTTAATTTTTCATTATTATAAAAAGAAACAACAGTACACTCATGGCTCATCTTGTCTGTTGATTTATTACTCTGTCTTTTCCCAACAAAGTTTAATGAAATTTTACAATAAAGTAAATATAGCTTCTTGTGTACTTATTATATCAATTTTATTACCACTAATCTACCTCTCATTACCTACTAATTAATATTTTAAAAACATGAAACGTGCTTATGCATTAGTTGCTGTTTGATAAAGTACAGTTAGTTTACTAATTTTAGAAACATTTATTTCTCTGAGCAAATAAGTTTTATTGAAGCTTATAATTACCTATGATTTTATTTTTCTGTTTAATAAATATTTAAATTTGTTTGAATAGATAAATACCTTGGGACCAAGATGTCCCATAAGTTCACAGAATAATTAGGTACCGGAAGGTATTCATCATTTACAGCCAAAAATAAATTACTTTATTCTGTTTACTAGGAAATTTCCAATTATAGGTAATGCCAATAAACCTGTAAAATATGATTTATGTTCTAAAGTGTCTGATGAGTGACGAATAGGTAAGTATTATATAAAATAAATATAATAAAAATACCGACTGTGAAACTGGAAATTCGAACTAAAACTAATAGACCAGGAGCAGAAGCGAAAGAGGATACAAGTGCTGCTTTTAGCATGAACTACATGACTCTCCCTGTTTTTTGGGTCGCTCAATCGATTGCAATGGGTGCCGAACCTCTCACCCCACAAATCGCGTTTTTTCACCAGTCATGAAGTAGAACTCGATTTCTGGTATATTTTTGGCAATGAATGTCATATTAGTAACTTTGGAGGGTGCACCGAGGAAGTGGAAACTATCTCTCCGAGGTAAAATTCGACTTCGTCCGATTTCTATCGCTTTTTTAAAAGCTTTTATTTAACTTGCAATGTTAGTGTGTTAGTTTGCTTAGGTCAATGGAAGAAAGTTTTGTAGTTGCACAACCAAAGTTTAAATACCACCAAAAGTTATTGCATGTCCGATAACAATTTCAGGTTCACTTAGAATGGTTTTAAGAGTATACAGGGTAGGGCAAAAAATATGAAAATCATTCAAGAGTAAAGTGCGTTTATGTCGAAAAAAAAATTATATAAAAAATTATTTTAAGAGAAAGCTTTTATTGAAAAAAACTGTACTAAAAAGTAAAAAATATTTTTTCTAAATTCATACACCAAAAGCTTTGGGGTCGGTCAATGGAGCTAAGTAACTATTCAATAATGTTGTAGCTATAAATACACTAACCAATTTAATAAATAGGGGTTTCGAACAAATCGAAACTTCATATGTCTAATTTTTAGACCTGAGTAAAGCATTTGACTGTGTATCACATGATATTTTGCTAAAAGAAATAAGTTTTTATAAATTTTCCTCTGACAGTCAGAAATTACTCACATCTTACCTGGAAGAAAGATCTCAATTTGTAAACTTTCAAAATACAAATTCTAAATTTATAAATATAAATTTCGGGGTACCCCAAGGTTCTGTATTAGGCCCAACACTCTTCCTTATCTATATGAACGACTTGCCTAATAATACCGTCGCAGCAAAACCTCTTCTCTTTGCGGACGATACAACATTAATCTATACAAACAGGGATACTAACGCATTGTTAACCAATGTACAAGATAGTCAATCAATAATACAAGATTGGTTCTTATCATATAAATTAAAGTTGAACGAGACCAAATCTCAAACAATGATTTTCAGCTTAAGACATCAGACATTAGAAAGTGTCGTCTCCACCAACTGTGTAAAATTTCTGGGCGTCCAGTTAGATAATAAACTAACATGGGAAAATCATTCAAATTTTGTCTGCAACTAAGCTTCCAAAAATACTTTTCTATTACGTTGTCTTGTAAATTGTGTGTCACAGACAACGATATTAGCGGCATACTGCGGATTAATTCATTCCGTAATCACCTATGCAATCTTGGTCTGGGGCAACTCTTCACACACTACGTCTGTGTTTGCTATACAAAGAAGAGCAGTAAGGATAATTGCGGGTTTAGGTTATAGAGAGAGAGAAAAATTAAATATTCCAACTCTAATTAGTAGTTATATTTTGCAATGCCTTCTTTATGTTAAAGACAATGAACATATTTATACATCACGTGATCAGATTCACACATATCCTACCCGAAATAAACATCATTTAAATACCATCTTTTTACGACTGTCAAAAACACGTGATGGAACAGGATATTATGCACTAAAGTTTTTTAACGCGTTACCCCAGAGAATACAGGAACTAGACTACAAACGTTTCGATAAATCGTTTTTTAATTGACAATGCTTTTTATAATTTTAATGAATTTTTAAATGCCGACTTTTGCACTGTAAGCATGTGATAATTTGTGTGTTGAAATTTTTATTCTAATTTATTCATAAACATTACTATCTACATACTTGCCTGTTATAGTTTTATATAAATTATGATGTTCTCATTCATATACTGTATTTTGACCTGTGTAAATACCATCGTATAATGCACCAATAAATACTTACTTACTTACTTACTTACTTACTTACTTACTTACTTACTTACTTACTGTATGACCGTCCCCAAAGCTCTTGGTTTCCAGGTGTATGAATTTTAAAAAATTATTTTTTACTTTTTAATACAGTTTTTTAAAATAAAAGTTTTTCTTAAAAAAAATGTATACAATTTTTTTTTTCGACATAAGCGCACTTTACTCTTGAACGATTTCATATTTTTTGCCCTACCCTGTATACTATTTATCTTGAAGCCATTCTAAGTGCACCTGAAATGGTAATTTTTGGCAGTTTTTAAACTTTGGTTGTGCAACTAAAAAAAAATCCATTTGTTGCACACTTAATCGACCACACTATATATCCTGGGTTTAGAGTCAGGTCATGCCTCTCATAAAAATGCACTGTCATCGAAACTGAATCAACGTGTAAAATTTCAACTCCGTAGAATAAGAGGAAGTGGTTCTAATTCAGCTTGCAAAATTTGACCTAAACAAACTAACACGCTAACATTGCAAGTTAAATAAAAGCTTTTAAAAAAGCGATGGAAATCGGCCAACGTCGATTTTTGCCTTGGAGGGGTAGTTTTCACGGTGCACCCTCCAAAGTTGTTAATATGACATTCAATGCAAAAAATATACGAGAAATCAAATTCTAATTTGTGATTGGTGAAAAACGCAATTTAGGGGTGGTTTTCGGCAGATAGGGGTGAATCCTGAGGGGTGATGGGTTCGGCACCCATCGCAATCGATTCAGCGACCAATAGAACAGGGGAAGTCATGTACTTCGAGCTAGAATCAGCACTTGTATTTTATTGGGTTCTGCTCCTGGTCTATAAACAGCATTACCGCTAATATGAAAATATTCTCACCGACTACAATAGGAATCTCAAGTTACTCACTGCATACCAGGTATCGTGCCATTCTCCAGAATAAATAGATTTTGTGAGTCAGTGGGGCTCTGACTGCTGTCATTGATAATAATTCATAATTTTTGTTAAAGCGATAATCTTCTGTTTCTGTACTTCGCTTTAGTTAGAATTTCTTGTTTATTTTCTACTTTTTCAACTATATGGAGGGTAACCCAAGACTATGGACAATGCTTTAGGATGGTACATTTTGGTTAAAATAATACTAAAAGAATCTACTTATATTTACTCCTAGGGCGCCTCTTTCAGAGTTACCTATTCATCCTTAGAGGTTAAATTTTAATAAAGTTTTCTGCTGGTATCTTGAATACTACTGCATTGATTATAATAACATTTGGACAGCATAAATAGTGAGTACCTTTGAGTTAGAAGTATGGAGCCTCTCGTATCTCGTATAGGAAGCGAGGGGTGGAGCAAACTTAAGGCTCTTTACCCCTAAATTTTGACGTAAATTAATTTTGGAAACTTGCATTGACATTTTAAATTACTTAAAAACTTTTCTAAAAAAAAAGATAGTCTTGTTTGACATCACGAGAGCGACGCGTTTTCGAATATAAATGAGTTTACTGTGTTAGTGTCGTAAAAAAAATTGAGGCCTTGACATGTGAAGAGTGAAGAGTAAGTAGATCCAAGGACGTGCGGTTGTACGAGTTTCGAAAATTTCATAATTTGTTTTGGTTTTTATTTATATATTTATTTCCTACAATGTGCGATCTACAACTGGCGGAACGCTAGACCAACCGACACAGAAACTTTTTTCTTCTCCACGTTTGATGACACCTTTTTCAACAACAACAAAAATATATATTTTTACAATTATTACACTTCCACTCCACGTGGATGTGGAAGTAAAATTTGAATTTCTTTTACGATTACTATTGAATCTTTGTAATATACATGTGTTATAAACTGTTTCTGATTTAAAAAGTTTGATATGCGGTAAGAAACGATTAAAATACTATCATTTTGTAGTTCTCTACTGCACATAACAGTTCATTTTCAACTTATGTTTGAATTGCACTATGATAGAATAGGACTCGCTTCATAAGGAGGGCAGAATTTTGAAAAGATCTTATCGAAATACAGTTATCCATGTATGAATTAAGCAAAGGAGGTAAGAACTTGCTTGACAATCTACTGTATGCAATAAAGAAAACGGCATCAAAATCGGTCTAGCCATTTTGGAGTTACGAAAATGGCTTTTTCATCAGACATTTAATGATCATTAAACGTTACAAGCAGTTTTAGAAAATTGCTTTAAAAATGTTCAAAAATGTTTAGGAGAACATCTTATGCATAATGATGAGTGAACTTCTAATTTAAATTTAATGATTCACTGGACTTTTTGGGAAATATTGCATCATATTATATATAATTTTTATGCCTGCCCTTATGTTTCATAAAAATTCCGTCATTAAGAACTACTCCGAAATTTTGGAACACTGTATATCCAGATTTGTCGAATTCACCATAACAAAAAAATCATGTTGATAAAACTTTACACCACGTCAGTGGCACTCAATTTGTGCAAAAGCTTAGGTAGAATTCTACGACATTTAGCCCTATATCCGCCTTGAAATCAAAATAAATATTTCCTTTTATCTATAGGAAGATATATCAATAAAAAGTTTTTAACTGTTGAACATGACCTTAAGGCATCCCATAATTTTCAAAACATCTTGTACATGTCTGTAGTAAATTTTAACAATCTAAAAATTTGTAATAATCATTGAATAATAAATTCCATAATTCGGTTGTTCCTTTAGCTAATAGCTATCTTCTTCTCTAGCTGTTAAAAAGGTGTGGGTGTCATCTCTCAAGAAGAAGAGACAAAAATGACAAACTAAAAGAAAAGTTTTAGCTCCATCCTCGTCTTTCACCTTGTAAGAAAAGCTCTGCAGTACAGCTTCTCTCTCGAAGCAACTCAGCTGACCCGACAATCAGTTTTCTATACTGCCTTCCGTGCCAGCACTGGAACTTGTCGTAGAGGCTATTATCAGAACTAGAGGGGGAATTCATCCAATAGCGGTTTTCATAAAATCCCCCTCTCCCGCAATTCTTTTAGCTTGTGAGAGCGTTCACTGTGCCTTGCCAGGCCTGTAGTTCGACATGTTGTAGTTCGCTTCGAGCGCACAGTTAAATACACAGTAGACGAAATTAGGCCCGAACTGCCACGGACAATTAACCACTTAATTAATATTTTGAGTGAGTGAATTTGTGAAAGTGTAGTGTAACAACAACAACGAACGATGTTTGATGTTTTCGGCTCCGTGAAGGGGCTGCTGAAGATCGATGCAGTGTGCATCGACAACAACATATTTCGTTTACATTATAAAGCTACCGTGATAATTTTAATAGCTTTCTCTCTGCTAGTGACGAGTAGACAATACATAGGGGACCCTATCGACTGTATAGTAGACGAGATTCCCCTAAATGTGATGGATACGTACTGCTGGATTTACTCGACGTTTACTATACCGAACAGACTGACGGGGCGAATCGGCCAGGACATCGTCCAGCCAGGGGTGGCTAGCCATGTGGACGGTAAGGACGAAGTGAAATACCATAAATACTATCAGTGGGTGTGCTTTGTTCTCTTCTTCCAAGCTATGTTGTTCTACGTGCCACGCTACCTGTGGAAAACGTGGGAAGGTGGGCGCATCAGAATGCTGGTCCTTGACCTTAACTGCCCCATCGTCAGCGACGACTGCAAGCGGGACCGCAAGAAGCTGCTTGTAGATTATTTCACTGCCAATCTGCACATGCAGAATTTCTATGCGTTCCGATTTTTTATATGTGAAGTACTGAACTTTATCAACGTGGTAGGCCAAATTTTCTTTATGGACTTCTTCTTGGACGGAGAATTCAGTACATACGGTAGCGATGTACTGAAATTTACCGAGCTTGAACCGGAAGAACGCAACGACCCGATGGCTAGAGTGTTTCCGAAAGTAACGAAATGTACCTTCCACAAATATGGTCCTTCCGGTTCGGTGCAGAAGTTCGACGGTCTTTGTGTGCTTCCACTCAACATTGTTAACGAGAAAATCTACGTGTTTTTATGGTTCTGGTTTGTGCTTCTTAGTGTACTCTCCGGCATCTCTCTCATTTACCGTTGTGCCGTCGTCATGGGCCCAAAACTTCGTCTTTACCTGCTTAGGGCCAAGTGCCGTATCGCCGCTTCAGACCAAGTAGAGACCATCGCCAACAAATGCGAGATTGGAGACTGGTTCGTCCTTTATCAACTAGGCAAAAACATTGACCCTCTTATCTTCAAAGAAGTTATATCGGACTTATCGAAAAAGCTGGAGGGCAAAGAGACCGTCTAGTCTCCGCCCTCCTTTGCTTAGTGTATTACGAGCGAAATCTACCCAAAACGACGCGTGCCTTTAAACGAGCAAAAAACTTGGGAAAAAGTATTGAGTAGTTTAGGTGCACGCATGCATACGCTTGGTAGGTAACAACTTTTTGTTATCGATTTACCTGCTGCACAGGGGGCACCCTAAACTCGCGGTTGGGACGTCATTCCAAGAAAATATATCTATTATAATTAAAGGACCAATTACAAAGTTCTGTGATGACAGAAAAGACTGTAATCAATCAATGTTTTCCGGCCACCAGCCTTTGGGTTCGGCTGTGATAAATCATTTTTTATCTTAAGGGTACAATAGCTCAAATAGGTCATTCCAAATCTCTTTTTTATCGCTTATTCCTAAATTTGTATACTTTGTACTGCCGATTACATTATTTATTATGTTCGACTTTGAATAAATCTGTAACAGGCAACAAGTCGGAGACCCGTTTTCGCCGCTAGCTAGAAGAATGAGTACAACACAGAAGGTGGCCTTGCCTTCTTCATCGGAGCATGTAAAACGTTGGTATCTTGCCGTATTCATTTTCGAAAAAATCATGCACGGTGCAGCCGGCGAAATCGCATTCTCTGTGATAGATCTGATATGATAATGTAAAAATGCTCTGTTTGTATTTATCATTACCTAGCATATAATTATCAATCATTAATTTAATTCATATGTGATGTTTAGACTATAGTTTAGATTAAGTTCCATACGTACAATTCCAAGACGAAACGTTAAGACGATATTTACATTCGGTTTTTTATAATATTTTACTTTGTATAAAAATATGTGTTCAGACTATGGTTATATACCTATTGTATATTATATAATTTAAAAAGCCAAAAGTGCCTTTAAAATTTGTATGGAATTATTATATTTAAAAAATAATAAAATAAGTGTTTTAATTAATATTGTTGTTTATTTTGTTCTTTGCAGCTTTCTCGAAGCTATTGCCAATCAAAAAATTTGAAATATTAATATGGCATGGATTAATATTACAAATAATTGATTCAATGAAGATTTGGCTTAAATAGATTACATTTTTCATATGAAGGTAGAATAAAAAATATGTAAACTGCTACCAAAGCTGTAAAAATTATTTTCACTGAGTTTCTTGCACTTTATGCATATTTTTCTACGCTCATGCAATCAGTAGGTCCTCATTTACTCTTTTTTATAAAAAATAACTATTTCACTAACATTTTATTTCGTTCCACTGTCTGTGTCTTTTAATTTATTTCTACAATAGACCAGTGATTTCAGGCCAAAAAATAAATTAAAAGTATTGTTGCTCTTAGCACGCTGATTTTTGTTGTAAAAATTCACCAGCCGCTAAATTTGTTAATTTGTTTGTTATTTGTTTATTTCTATTCTAATCGCCTGATTGGAATTTTCCAAAGCTCATTTTACTTCGGAATGGATGTACTTTTAAAGCATATTTGATCCATTATGCTCCAATAATAAATACTTACTATTTTTACATAGCAAAAACTGGTGAATTTTTGCAAGTTTTGTGTTCCGTATTCAAAGTTGCATAACTATACAAATTCTTCAGTTAGATTGCCCAAAAATTTTTTTGCATACACTTGAACTGTTACCAAATAGACTCCCGATGTATGTTTTATCATAAGTGCAAAATTTTGCAAAATATGGCATATTGCAAAGAAATTTAATTTACTTGTAACTTTTGACCAAGGCACTTTTTTTTCATGATTATAGCGGGAAATTACATTTTTTGGTTAATACTACCTATTTTTATTCAAAAAAATTTTTCAATAAATTAGCATTAGAATAAAAATTGCAATATCTTTTTTAATGATGTAAATTTTAATGAGATTCAAACGGCATTAGATTCCTCGGGAAAAATACGTCGATTTCACCTTTTATGGACCCTTCTTGGACTATTTTAAGCAGAGATATCAACGATTTTAGTTTTGGCACTGTTGAGACTTTTGTAATTAACATTTTCGAAAAATTAGAAATGGAGGCTAAATGTCAAGCTCTTTACTATCTGAAGTTACATTTTATATTTCTTCGTACGTATTACACTGAAAAAAAAAATTAATATGAACTAGGCCTGCTCGTCCAAGAGTACATATGTTCAATGGTGGGGCTGAGTTTTAATTGTAAGGGAATCTTCGCCTATCAGTGTTACCATCCATTTTTTTCGATGCAATGCATTGGTATACATTTTTTAAATAAATATATCTGACATATAGCCTCTATTTCAAATTTTTACAAAACGTTAATTACAAAATTCTCAACAGTGCCAAAACTAAAGTCGTATTTTTTCCGATGTATCTAATACCGTTTGAATCTTATTTTCTCATTATTTATTTATGAAAAATAAAATTTACAAGTAACAAAAATTGCAATAATTTTTTCAATTATGCAAATTAAGCAAATTTTAATTTGCATAATTAAAAAAGTTATTGCAATTATTGTTACTTGCAAAATTTATTTTTCATAAAAAAAATTATGTTAAATCATTGAAATTTTTTTAATAAGAATAGGTACTTAGTACTAACTAAACCATGTAATTTCCCGTAAAAATCAAGGCAAATAAGTGCCTTGGTCCAAAGTTATAAGCAAATTAATTTCTTTTTGCAGAACGTCATATTTTGCAAAATGTTGCACTTACCACCGGGGGTGTATCTGGTAACCATTGAAGTATACGCAAAAAAATCTTACTAAAGAATTCGTATAGTTATGCATCTTTGAATAAGGAACTATAAATTTGTAAAAATTTGCCAGTTTTTGCTACGTAGAAATAGTATTTATTATTGAAGCATAGTGGAACCAATTTCCTTTAAAAGTACATGTATTCCCGAGTAAAATGAGCTTTGGATAGTTCAAATCGGACGATTAGAATGGAAGTTACAAAGAGAAAGACTTAATAAACAATTATGAATTTTACAATAACAAATTTAGCGGCTGGTGAATTACATCAAGAGTATTTTTCCCGTAATATGGCTAGTTTTGTACTATTTTTACAAAAAAAAATCGGCGTGATAAGAGCAACAACACTTTTATAAATTAAAGTCACTGGTCTATAAACTTTTGTTGGGTTGTTATGCTAATTATAATTAATTAAGACACTGGATGTCAATGTTGACTAAACATGAGTGTTCTTATCCGTTTTAGCTTGAACTGGTCAATATCAAAGCACAGTGTCAAAGTAAGTATCATACAGGAAAAATTTGTATTATTCAACTTAAGGTGGCCATTACTTAGAAAGAGACATCCGATAGGGAAATATTTATTATTTTTGCCCATAACTTTTATTTCTTAGTACGTATATTTAAAAAAAATTTAAAAGTACCTAAGTAGAACCATAAAAATACTATTATTATGAATTTTAACTGAATAATTTCAGTAGTTTGCAAAATAGCTAGATTTAAAACTACGAAATAGGAAGATTAACAAAATATTTAAATTTAAATCTAGCTATTTTGCAAACCACTGAAATTATTGAGTGAAAATTCATAGTAATGATCTTGTTATGGTTCTGCTTAGGTACTCTTATATATTTTTTTAAATATACGTACTAAGAAAAGAAAGTTATGGCCAAAAGTAATAAATATTTCCCTATCGGTTGTCTCTTTCTAGGGAATGGCCACCTTAAGTTTGATTTTATCAGTAGTTTTTGCTTAAAAAATAATGACAAATGGCGTACACAAGATCAGTCACGTGACTTTATTATATATCACGATTTTATTATATATCTTGCATTTTTCTTTTTAAGCGACAGTAATTGACGTTATTTCTCTAAATTTCGAAAAATGAAAAAGCTGCTTAATTTTCAATTTTACACGTGTACCAATTTTATGCAATTTTTTTTAACCTAATACATTTAGCGAAACCTGCATAAAATCATTTATTTTTGCTAAAGTTATCACTTAAATGCATTTCGTGACTAAACGTTGTTTTAAATATATACATATTTTTAAGAAAAATAAATTCGCTATCAAACTTCATGCAAAGTTCATTTATTTTCAACAATTAATTCCATAACCCACTTTACACACAAAATTCTGAATTTAGGAATAAATTGTTGGAATTAGATAAACTTTGCATAAAGTTTGAAGGATTTTTATTAGCGCATTATTATTTTTCGTAAAAAAAATATATTTAAAGCAACTTTTAGTCACAAAATACATGTAGGCGATGCGATGACTTAGTAAAAGTAAATGATTTTGTGCAAGTTTGGTCAAATCCTGTTATGTTAAAATTGTATTCGGTTAATAGGCTATTGAATGTAAAAAAAAACCAGGAGTAAAAGGAACTAATTCATTAAAGGTATTTTATTGTTTCATATATTTAATTGTATCCGAAACATAATAATTCCACGAAGTGCTATTAAATTTAGGCTTGGATTTTTGAGAATGAAGTAAATTTGTCCACTTTTTAGTTTTTTAACTGTAACTCAAAAACTATACATTTTTAGTATATACACATAATACGATTTATTGTAGAGAATCAAATTTCCTATCGAAATGGAACTTTATAAAGTCAATTTTTTTAAACAAAATAAATCAAAAAACTATTTGAAGAGAAACGAAAAATTTCATTTTTTTGTATTTTTTTAAACATTGTGTATAACTTTTTTCTGAGTGGATTTAGGTATAGGCATTAGTTCACAAAAAAGAAAGCTGATGTAATTCCCGTCAAGACGATGACAGATAAAAGCATTTTTAATAAAAATTGGCTAAGTACCTACTTTTTTACGGTTTTTTTAATACCTTTTACCTTTATACTACGTTATCTTTAATTTTTACACGCCAAAATTATTTTTGTTCCATACACAAATATTTTCGGTTTATCAATAATAATGATAAAGGTATTTGTTTAAAATGTTGGTATTCATATGATCTTAGAATTTAATGCTGTACTAATTTATACTGTGTTAAAGATACTTTTTTTGAAAATTACAGATCTATTACTTCTTTATTATTTGTTCCTATGTATTATTTATTAATTAGCATTATGTAATACCAAGTTCTTAAAGTAAAAGTATTTGTTCAGAGTTTTGATATTTAAATGATCTTTAATATGAAAAAGAATGATAAAATTTATCAGTTTCGCATCTGAACATTCTGAACACATCGTAATTTCTCTGTATGGTATTAAGGCCAACAGTTTAAGCAGCTGTCGCTTACAAGTTTTTCAAAGTTTATCAAATAGCATAAAATTTTCTCTAGCCCATTTGCCACCAACTTCTGATCCCACTAAACAGCACGGCTTAAGGACGTAGCACCAAATTCAACAGTGGAAATGAAATATTTTAAATCATTTTGAGTGGGGTTATAGAAAATCTAAAAATGGATGAATGCCAATTAGCACAACCAAACCTCCTGCACCGCAGACTTTACTGGAGCAAATAGTTTTCGGGTGCATAAAAGGTGGTCACGGAAATTGCGGCTGCAGAAATTTAGGAATTAGCTGCTCCATGTTCTGTAAAGAATGGATGGGTTTAAATTGTGAAAATGCTGAAATTACGGGGGATGTCGAAAACGATGTTGATGAAGATATTGATATTCAATTCGAAAATATCATGGGATTAATGTAATAGATATGTAATTTTCAAAAAAGTATCTTTAAAACCGCCGTAAATTAGTACAACATTAGAGTTTTTTTTGTCTATGATCATATGAATACCAAAATTTTAAACAAATACCTATATCATTTTCATCGATCAATCGAAAATAATTTTCGTATTGAATAGAAATAAGTTTTGAGTGTAAGAATTAGAAATAACATAGTATGAAGGTAACAAGTGGTAAAATCGTAAAAAAGTAGGTAACTTTGAACGACTACATCTCAGCCAATTTTTATTAAAAACAACGGTCACCATTTTGATGGGAATTACGTCAGCTTTTTTAAAAAAGTTATACACAAAAATTAAAAAACAAAACAAAAAAATCGGTAAATGTATTTACATAGAACTTCCCTCGTTATTTGTGCATGGCGGTCACTCTAAAAAATTATTAATTACGAAATGACATTGAGAATAATAATCGGAATATAGTTATCACTATTATTACAAAGAAAACCTGATAACTTTTGGTGAAAAAAATATAGTGCTCATCCAACAGCAAAAATTCAATACTAAATAACAGGTGCCTAATATGGAAGGCTTGCGCAAATACCTTTACAAATAATGTCCACCATGGTTGAATTATTTCTTGGGATGTATAATAATTGTATATGCCAAATATTATTGTCATCTCTCAAATTTTCAATTCCACATTCACAGAGTGGAGTGGAAGTATAGTGGTGGTAAAAGATTTAAATTTTTTTGAAATTGAAAAATGTTGGTAAAAAAATTTTCAAAATTTTTACTTCTGAAATAGGTTTAGAATGTCATGAAACGTGAAAATTTTAAATTTGAGCAAAAAGGAAAGTTTCCTTCGATTCTATAGTAGCGGTAATTTTTTTTTCTTTTGAAAGATGTTTAGAATGCGATGAAACGTGAAAATTTTAAATTTGAGCAAAGAAAAAATATTTTTCCATCTGTTTTAATGGTAGAAAATTTTTAAAAAATGGTGCTGAAAAAATTTTCAATTTTTTTTTCTGAAATAGATTTAGAACGTCATGATGATACGTGAAAATTTTAAAAAAGCAAAAAAAAATTGTTCCGTCTATTCTAGTGGTAAATTTTTTTTCCAAAATGGTAAAAAAAAATTTTTTCCCGAAATAGGTTTGGAATGTCATGAAACGTGGAAATTTTAAACTTGAGCAAAAAAAAATTTCATCTATTCTATAGTAAGTAGTGATAATAAATAGATTAATTTTTTTTTTATATTTTTAAACATTTCAAAAACATGTTTAAATTTGTTTGAATAGGTTTAGAATGCCATGAAAACGCGGGAATTTTAAATTTGAACAAAGAAAGAAAATGTTCCATCTTTTTGAGTGGTAAATTGTTTTCAAAAATTTTAAAATTTTCTAATTTTTTTTTTTAATAGGTTTAGAACGCTATGAAACGTGGATATTTAAAATTTGAACAAAGAGAAAAAAAAAATCCATCTATTTTAGTGGTAAAACATTTTTCAAAATTTTCTATTTAAATAGGTTTAGATTGCCATGAAACGTGGAAATTTTAAATTTGAACAAAGATAAAAATGTTTCATTTATTTTAGTGGTAAAAAATTTTTCAAAAATATTGGTGAAAAAAATTTTCAATTTTTTTTTCTGAAATGGGTTTAGCGTGTCATGAAACGTGGAAATTTTATATTTGAGCAAAACAAAATTTTTTTCATTATTTATTCCCTTTAGACGGTCCAGCCTGTATATTTTCCAGTGAAAGTTTAACCATTTCTGTGCTGGCAATAGAGTCAACTACCTGCCAAATTTGACTGCTCTCCATCAAGTAGTTTTTTTAGTTAATGCACCAACAGACAGACAGAGGCTGACGGAATGGAAAAATCTATATTTTCGTAATCTACGCGATCTGAAACGTCAAAATCCGAAAAAATCTCGGAGGGTGATTTTTTCTCGAATACGATACTTCCCTCCAGTATGCGAGGGAAGTAAAATTGAAATTTTTCGTTTTCTTTAAATAGTTTTTTTTATTTATAAAGTGCCATTTCGTTGGGAAATTTGATTCTTTACAAAAAGTCGTATTATGTGTATTTACTAAAAATGTATAGTTTTTGAGTTATAGTTAAAAAACTAAAAAGTGGACAAATTTACTCCATACTCACAAATCCTTTTACTAGAATTTTGTGGAATTATCAACTTTCGGATGCAATTGAACATATGAAACAATAAAATACCTTTAACAAATTAATTCCTTATTCAATTACATAGTCAATAGCCTATAAAAAGTTGCAGAAAAATAAAAGTTTTACTAGAGAACTGAAAATTGGCACATATATGTAAAATTGAAAAATAAACAACTTTTTTTCTTTAACGGTTGTGAAATTTTTGAGAAATAATGCCAATTGTTGGCATCTAGAAACTGAAACATTGAAACATTGCGGTTAAGCAAAAACTATTATCAAAATTAAATTAAATTGCTTAAGGTGGCCATATCCTAGAAAGACACAACCGATAGGGAAATATTTATTATTTTTGGCCATCACTTTTTTTCTTAATACGCATATTTAAAAAAAACTATAAGAGTACCTAAGTAGAACTGTAGGGCCTCGTTTCTCTTTACCTAACACAAAATCATTCTAGATTTTCAAGAATTTACCTCGGTGACTTGAGATGCGGTTAAGAAAACGTTTTAAGAAAAAACATTTTTTTAAGAACCATAACAAGACTATTTCTATGAATTTTCACTCAATAATTTCAGTGGTTTTCAAAATAGCTAGATTTAAAACTACGCAATAGGAAGGTTAACATAATTTTTAAATTTAAATCTATCTATTTTGCAAACCACTGAAATTATTGAGTGAAAATTCATAGTAATAGTCTTGTTATGGTTCTACTTAGGTACTCTTATAGTTTTTTTAAATACACGTACTAAAAAAAAAAGTTATGGCCAAAAATAATAAATATTTCAATAATGAATGTCTCTTTCTAGGGAATGGCCTCCTTAATAAAAATTCTTCCCATACAATGCGGACTTTATTCGTGACACTACATTTGCGAGCTTTTAAAATAATGATAATTTCAATTACAGTCCCTAAAGAACTTCTTGGATTTCATTGAACTTTGTTTTCTATTGATTAATTTTACTACAGAAGTTTTTTTTACTTAAAGAATAAAATAAATATTCTCCTCTTCTCTAAAATGTAACTGATAGAATCGACAAAGGAAAAATCATAACTTAAAGTACACTTAGTCATCTAGTACGTACATATTTTGATTCCTCCTTAAGGAAGAGAAAGGATTGAGTTCCTTTTTGAAAAATATTTTTTGCAGGTGGTTTCAGTGAACCCCCCAATATTTCGTATTGTTTTCGATGTTCGTTTCAATGCTTGAGTATTCATTTACAAATTTTTTATTTTCTTGCATCATATTTTTTTTTACTCGGAATATTACAATAATTTACTGGCTATAAATTTCTAAAATTATAGAAAATATCCATTCAATTCAGCCTAACATGACAAATTGTGGCAGATTTAATTCTTATGACGCAGAATATACTAATTCTTGGAATAAAATGTCAAACAACTTGAGAATGACTCATTTTACTTACCCTGTAGCAACAAGAAGCACTTTCGTAAATAAAATTACAATTTTTTAAAAAATAACGTCACAACACGTCGAAATTTTAAATTTGAGCAAAACAGTCTGTCTGTCTGTTGGTAGGCCTGTCTGTAACATTTTTTTTGTGCACATGTTTCCTCTGGAATGGTGTAAGATAGCAGCGATAACATAATAATATATAACAGCGACTGGATTTAAAATTTGGTAGATTAGAACGAAATCTGGAACTAGATTATATTTTGATCTTACTCCGATGAAGGGTTGAGGGGTGAATCCAGGAGTATAAGTAAAGCAATCTGGTAAGAGTCCAGAAACTTGGGATTTGGTGTACTAATTTTCTCTACTTTTTGTGTTTTCTTATCATTCCTGTATTTTGTAATAATATTTTATTTAACTTGTCATTAATTGACATCGTACATTTATTGTTTTTCGTTTACATGGGCGTAGACAAAATAACGTGTGCAAACTCATGCAAAGAGTCGTCGTGTGCAATATCCAAGCGTATTATCTAGATAATACATCTTCAAAGTCGACAAATCTGGAGTTATCTAATTACATTTTAAAATAAAATTGTCACTTGAAAGACAAATTTTTTAAATCTATTTTCAGACATCGGAAATGTGACTCCGCACCTATCGGTAGTCCATAATCTATTGCAGGATGTGGTAAAGATGAGAAATTATCGTGCAAGGGGGCTCACAACGGATAACCAATTAACCATTCCACAGATTTTAACACACTATGGAATACTTGCTCTGCTAATATTATGTTCATTTCGTGGTTTAATTAGTATTTATGATATCTGAAATACATTTTTTAAATAAGCGGTCAGCTGTCAATTTTATGAAAAAGTGTAAATAATAACATCTGTCAATTTTAGAAATAAGGTAAGGTACACAATAACCTACGATACTATATAATATAATAAAATATAGGGTGTTCTATTAAAAAAAGGTAGCATTATATATGCCTAACGAAACATCCCAACTGATACATACAGCTTTAGGGTTATGTAAGAATAAACAAACTAACCATTATACTCCTCATCGATTTACTACACTTGTTATATAATTGTTGCACATTCGATAGGATACTCCTCGCAGTTTTTTTTTTTTTGTAAATGATATTAGTTTCAAACATTTTTTGTTTAATTAAAAAGCAAAGAATTTTTTTTCATGTCAAAAATTAATAACTCTTTTATTTATTGATCGATTTTGTTAAAAAATTATTAGGTTCTTCCTCTGACTAACACTAACTTCCTGTCCAAATTTCAATACAATCGGACTTTTCGTTCTTAAGTTATCGTGCTTACAAGAAACGTAACGGACGGACACACAGACAGACAGACGGACACACTAAGTCGTTCAGAATTCGATCACCAACACAGTGATATGAAATTTTTTTCTCTACGAGCAATATTACCGGTTTTAGAAATGTGCCAACCGAATGCAATATACACTTCGTTTTGTATTTGTGAATAGTATAATAATATCATCTGAACTTCAGCACATATTGTGTGTTTTTTTCAATAAAGTGGTTTATTACTATTATTATCAGTAGAGGCGTTGTACAGTTATTAATTTTATTTTAAGAAAACGTACACAATGGCTTAAGACAAGTGCAAAATAGGCACCATTTACTAGTTGGAATTCTGTACTTGATGACTCGATAAGGGTCAATAACTGATAGTACTATTTATAGACAGTCAAATTTTTTACGTATCATTATTTGGTATCAATTTTTAATTAATGCCAATAACTAGTACCTCTTCATTTTATATGGTTGTAATATTATATTTCAACATTAGGATAAATAAAAATAATACATAAATTATTATTATTTTGTGATTCACAGCTTATCAAACACATCCATAATATGAAAAATATATTTTTGTTTCATTTCAACAATATTTTGTTTATAAAATTGTGACGTCGTTGAGAGGAGAAAACAATATTTTTTACCGATATAAAGTCAAATATCGCTGACATAAAAGATAAAAGTAAGTTTATATCTTAAGGACAATAATGATATCAAAGTTTTTGATGACTTTGCAGTATAGTTCTAGTTTTAAAAAATATCAAGATAGTGCTTAACTGTTTAAAGTCTAAAAGTGAAAATAAGAACGACTTTGAAAAAGATGCAAGCCCTCCAAACTTAAAATTACAAAAAAACATATTTTGGAAATATTCTAATTTACGATGTTCTAAGTAATGTTTCGGGCTATACAGACTTAACTTTGAAACTTTTTATACTTAGGATTATTATGAAAATTGAAAGATTTTTAAATGACGTTCAGACTATGCAACTTGAGCAGAATTTTAATATCCCGTACATTTTGTGTGCATAAAGAATGCGTTATTGTCAAGAAACGTACCTATCCCATGTGCTCATCACATTACTTTCATTACAAAGGTGTAGTCATATTTTATCTAGCTTTAATGATCTACATCACATTAATGACTCAAAAGTGTCATAATAATGATGTGCTGTAATAGATAATATTACGCCCCCTTGGGAAGGGAGGCTGATACGCCACTGGTAGAAGTATGGTTCTAAAAATGTACAGAACAAGATCAAGTTTCTAATTGTTTTCGATCGCCGTCGAGAAGGGTGTAGAAAATTTCTAGATGGTTCTAGAGACGTCTTTGGAGTATATAAGGCGCGGTTCTCGGCGGAAGGAGGATAAGTTTTATGAAAGTGAAGTTTGGTAGCGAAAAGTGAGGTTAGAAATCCGAAGTAACAAACATTGTAAATGTTATATTACAAGTATTATGTAATCAGTAAATTACTTAATAAAGTGTTAGTGTTTATCCCTTGTTCAATTATTTTGGAACCCACGGATCCTGAAGGGTGGCTTCAGGAGTGAAAATACGCGACAATATAACACACATTCACTCTTGTTATAAAGGACTTTGTGAAAACAATTTGTAATCGATTTTTAGCCCTTTTAATTTACGAAAAATTTTGATAACTTGGAGAAAATTGGACCATTTGTTTTGTGTGGCAGTGAAATTAAAGTGACAGATATTTCAAAGAAATTTGCCATTATCATAGCAAAGCATGTTCCACAATGACAGTACAACAGTATTATATTGTCACTTAATAGTTATGGCTATGTATATTAGTGAATATTATTAGAGCAGACGTGACACATGTACTAAATTCTTAACGTCAAGAAATATATCTACTGTTGCGTATTAAAATCCATTGAATAAATATTTTACTAATTTCAAAACTTTATTGACTAAAATATATACAGAATATGTTTCTGAATCATATTTAGTTTCCATATTTAAAAATTGGGAGTGAGATTAGTGACTTTTATCGAGCTATTAAAGCTAGAAACAGAAAATTTCAACCTTTTGAGAGTGAAGATGTAGGATGTAAAAAACAAGCATTTTCGATGATCGTTTAGGATCATATGAACAAACTATTTCTGTAAGACTTACCGTTACTCCAAATGGCCCACTTGTCTGAATTAAAGACTTTTTTTATTCACAAAATGACTCAGAAAAATTTTTTGGAACCTGCGAAACATCAAATTCTAACTACATGTGAAATTTGATGTTAGCTACAATAGTTTCGAAGACAAAACGCTGCGAGGACAGACGGACGGACAAACCAATTATCCTATAAGGGTTCCGTATTTCACTTCTGGGTATGGAACCCTATAAATGTGTATAACGTGTCCAGCACATCATCCTCTTATACTGAAGTGTAATAGTACTTCACTATTCATATTCTTTCGATTACTTCTATCGCCTTTCAACGTTAAAGTATATTATGTACCAGTTGAAGCCTGGAATTTTAAAATTCATAAAATAAATATTTCACTTATCTTAAAATTCTATTGATTACGATGTATTTAAAACATATTTGTGAATCATTTTTGTTTGCTAATCATTCCAATTCTCCAATGTAAATATTCGCAGAAAAGTGTATATATTTCCAAGTAAAGAAAAACATTTCTGGTGGTACCATATTCATTTAATTAATATTACTCATAATTGTATTTGAATGAATAAATTGAATTCGAATAATTTCCCACGAACACTTTTTAAGATGAGGGATACATGGAGACAAACATCATGCACGCCTTGAAGTCTAAAACAAGAATATCAGTTACAATATCATTTTATCTCGAGATTAATAAAATTTGCAAGTAGTTTTTATTTATCAATGCCCTCTATTTCAAAGTTACTAAACAATCAATCAAAATATAAAATTTACAGCAATTACTATTGTCACGGTACTGAGCACTTTACATTTAAATTCGTCTTATTCAATAAATATTCATTATAACAAGTTTTTATGGCATAATGCAAAAAAAAAATTTAAATTATCATAAATGAACGGTGATGTAGTGAATTAGAGAACTTGTAATATACCTGGTGATTCAGTTTAGTATTCGCACCACTGTATCTTTTTTATTTCAACAAAAAATTACAAAAAACCACATATATATTTGTTAATCGTTTGTCAAATTCTATCAAATGAGAAATCATTTCTGTGGTTACATATACCAAACTAACGATAGTCAACTTTTTCTTCAAATAGTATGATATACTTTTTTTTGTCGATTGTGTAGAGATACTCTTTCTGCATATAAGTGTATAAAAAAATATACACTTCCATAAGGAAAATTTCGAGAACATTAATATGATAAAACTTCATTCAAAGGTTTTGTTTCTAAATTCACATAGCTAGGCATGGAAACAATTGACTTTTGATATTGTTAGTAACGTCAAATTGAAAATACTGTTATTTGTGATTGTTCTATTCGTTTTTGTTTAATGTTATACTTCTAAATAGACTTAACACGATGATATCTTACAGTAATGAAGAAAAATTCGACATTATATTACAGTGGAGCCAATAAGTGTAGGCAGTAGAACCAGGGGCGTACGGATTTACGAATTTTCTAAATTCATACGTACGCAATTCGAAGAAATAAAAGCACTCGAATTGTGTTTGTTGTGCATGAGCTACCATATGTCTTAAATTTAAAATATTATGCTTAAATTAGGCAACATTATATCCACGTTTTATACAGTACGGCCGAAAAGTGTAGTCAGTAAAGCAAAAAATCAGTGGCATTCTGGTCAAAGGATAGTAGCTGTTATGTAACTCCACATAATCGAGAGAAATATATCAAGTTTTATCCGCCTTCCAGAGATAAAAACCACGACTAAGTCATTATGTATAATTGGTACAATCGACCAAATAGAATAATCGTTTAAATGTGGTGGCCTTATACCTGAAAATGTGTTCAACTTCTGTGAAATTGGTGGGGCTCTGATAAACGAACTTCACGAGGCTAACCTAAAGCATTCGATGGCGCCACATATATATTTACAATAGTAACGGTTTCAAATTCAATCTGATCTGGATACCTGGCCACTCTGGCATGGAAGGCAACGAAGTTGCAGATTCCTTGGCCAGAGAAGGTGCGGCAACCAAATTTATAGGTCCAGAACCGGCCCTTGGCATATCCGCAAACTCTGCCAAGGCTGTTGTCCTAGCCTGGGCTGGACTAGTCAGATGAATCGCGTATCCTAATAATGGAATAATCAATCAAAATAATTGCCGTTATTGGTTTCAGGATGATCCTCATGGGCTTCGAGAAACTGATTTCTAAACTATCCAACATGATATAACTAAAAGATGAGGCACCCCCACATAATGCTATAATCGTGACGAATCAATTAAATGCAGCTTATCCAGGTAGATGGATTTGAAATCGTAAATGGTCTACCAGATCTCCGGATCTTACACCGTTGGATTTTTGCCTTTGGCCCTATCTAAAAGAAAGAGTTTACGTTATACCACTAAATGACCTCGTAGACCTTAAGAATAGAATACGAGTTGATTATCAACTTCAACATGTATCCAAGGCGTGATGAACAGAGGACAATTTTGTTTATAAGCAAATGGAGGTCTCTTCGAACATGTGAAGTAATAAATAATGTTTTTATTTTCTTAGTTATCAGATAATTTTCTTAAGTATTAATAGTTTTTTATTGGTAATCAATCAACTACGAAATGTTAAATTAAGAAATTATGAAAAAATTGCGTCGCACGAAGAAAGTTGTGTTTTATCAACAGTTAAGATATTATTTACATATAATGAACGTTTTGCGAGACACGGGTATTAAAGTCTGGTATGGGCCAAATCTCCTTAAATTTGGTACATCTTTCAATGTAACTTAGCAAATCTTAAAAAGGTTCAACGTAAGTTATTAAAATGTTAGTGAGTGGTACAACAGACACGTGATGAACACACAGTTTCTTCAATGTTTTCAGCTTCTTCGTTTTTGATATATTCGCGATTAAAAAGAACTCAATACGTTTGATTCGTATTATTATTTCCATCGTGATAATTGATAGGACATTGACATTGGAACAAATATCCGTCAGAAAGCATACATTTCCACATGCTGCCTATTTCCTCGAAAGAATATTTTCCTCTCATATATATAATTTTGATGAGTCATACTTTATCGGGTATCGTAATTCTTTTTCATGAATGTGTGTTTCTGAAAATTTTATACGTAGCTTTGAAATGATCTTAAGTTGAATGACGTAAGTACATCCTAGTCGACCTATAAGATGTTAGACAACTGTCTCTATAGACGAATTATTTAATTAGAGGGCATTTGGGAATGAACCACCAACGCGTTTCAAGGAATTAGTATTAATAATAGGTAGTACTTCTGGTTAATACTTGAAATGTTTAATAGGTACCAATTTTTAAAACAAACGACAGATATGTAAATCATAGTTAAAATTTCGATTCTGGATAAGTCAACTAGAGTAGAGTTAGTTGTATTTCGACAACAAATAAATGTTTTCAATATTTTTAAAAATTTGTTAATTTTAACATCTGTTCTGTTTTGTTGCTGTAAAATTGAAGTGTGAGTGTCATAAATACAACAAAATAAAATATATATAGCGATAAATGGGAAGATCTAAATAGTTCTGAATTGCTACATATTTATTATAATTATTACGTTATATGTAAGCTAGTTAATTTTGTGTACATTATTCGTTAACATTCGATAATGTTAATAGAGTTGTATAACACAGACACTAATTATTTTGTAATAATTGACATTTATTGATGTCATAAAGTAAATAATATTCTCTATAAAATACGCCCTACTGCATGAATAATTTCCCTTCATTTTTTGTCAATACTGTATTATTTTGTATAACCAGCGAGACATATCTCATTTATCGCAGTTTCTTCCAGTTTTGACAGCGCATCAAGTTTTTCTATATCAACAGCAATATTTCTCAAACTTGTCGCATGTTTATGTTCACTTCTCAGAACCCTAATTTTTTTTACACTTTTATCTTAAAAACAATATACTATAGAATGGTGAATATCATCAGAATTGAGTCAATGGTTCTCAGACTAGCTTGTGTATACGGACAAATACGATATTGTGTACTAGATCATGGTAGAATACTACATAGGGAAATTGAGAAATAACTATGACGTGTGGTGATCACCAGAGACGTGTAAACTGAGATTAATTGTAAAACCGGACCCTTCTAAGGCCTACTTTTCTTATTACAGTATTTTTTATATTAAACTTTCTATTGCGAGGAAAATTTAAAATAGGATAGAAAATAGGGTTGAGATAAGTATTATTATAAATATACCGGGTGATTTTTTTAACCTGAAACTTTCAAATATCTCAAGTAGTAAGCATTCTACGAAAAAATGTTTTAAACACAAGTTGTAGAATTTGATGGGGGCAGTTAAGTGGAATATGTTACTTTGACTTTGGGTAGAATAGTTAAGGTCATTCAAGGTCAAATTCGGTTTTTTTAAATGGAAACCCCTATTTTTTATTGCAAATTAGGATTGTCTAACTGAAAATAGCCTACTTTTGTTCGAAATATGTTTTTTTAGTTATCCGGAGAGAAGGAACCAAAATTTTAGAACTTTGCGATTTTCTTATTCGAGAAAGAAGAAGTCTGGACAAAAATTGCAAGAGAGTTTGGAATTAGTCTGGAAATACTCTCAAATTTTTTCGGAATTGTCCAATTCCCTTTGCAAAAAAGAGCATTGTGGAGTTTTCAAGTGCATCAAAAAGGCCATTGAACAATTCCGAAAAAAATTGAGAATATTCCCTGGATGATTCTAAACTCTTTTTGCCTCTTGCAAATTTTGCACAAACTTCTTCTTTTTCGATAAAAATAATTGCAAAATTCTAAAATTTTGATTTTTCCTATTCTATTCTAATTTTCTCTCGCAGTCAAATAATTTGGGGCAAGTGCGATTTTGGGGCAAAAGCGTCCTCGACCCCCAGAAATTGCAAATGCTGTTATTTTCTTGTTTCCCAGATTTATTACTTTTGCACAACTCTTGGTAACAGCGCGCAATGGTTCAAACGTCCTCACACTCATATTGTTTTATATAATAAAAATATTTTCAAGATTACGCCATTTTCACATGATTTCACATAAAAGTTAATTACTCTTAAAAAGGACAAGACGATTAAATACTGTAAACAGCAAAATAAAAATCTAAGTAATAGTTTAGCAGTCTTAGAGGTGTTTCAGAATCTCATGAGCCGCGAAATGCGCAAAAGGCAAAGTTTAATCTGAATTATAAGTATGTTTTTGAAGACACTGGAGGCTGCCTTGCTGTATACATAAACAAGAGCTCGGGATAAATTGTAAACAATAAACATAATATTTTTAAGAAGTGTAACTGAGTCAACAGGACGGATTATGTCTCTGCGCATATGAAGGTCACAGCTCATGAGGTTTTAAAACACCTCTACCACAGAAATCCCTAATATCAACTTAGACTCTCACAGCCAAAGACACACTTGCTCCAATTGACGGGGCAAGTGCGTTTTTCTGAGTATAAAAATAAAAAAAATTACGAAAATTTCACATCTGCAATTATTAGTTTGGTGTTAGTATTATAAAACTCAAATATTCAAAAAGTATGCAAAACATTGTTTGATCAATTCTGCTGAAAAACAATGTAGTTGTGATTTTGTAAAGCGTTACGAATCAGTTTTGGGGGTGCACTGATTACCTTAATACTGTAATTAAAAAAGTAGGCCTCAAAAGAGTCCGTCATATTTGATCCGCCACAGTAAGTTTTGGGCCACCTTCAAATTTTCGTGAATTTTTGAATTTTAGCATCTGCTGTACTGGATCCGCCATCTTGGATTTAGAAATTATCAAATTTCGACTTCAGATTCGTGATCAGCACCTCAAAAATCCCCGACAGAACAGAGCAGAATATTGAATGAATTAATTTGTACATGAACGAAAGCGAAAAAGATATATTTAGCACTTTTAGGTTAAGTTTTCTCGAAATCCTGACGTGATGACGCAAAACGGACTACGGTGTCGTGTTCAGCACGTCGAAAATCTTCGGTATGGTAATGGAGTCTCATTGGTCGGACATTTATTTTGTAAACCTGTGTCATCATTAGTAGGGAAAATGGATGAAAGTTAGTATTTCTCTGAAGAGAACAGAAATGAAGCTAATGTATTATATTTAAACTTTCTAGGTATCTAAGAAATACCAAACTGTTTATGACAAGGAATATAACGATTGGACAAAACGCAGAAGTGTTACTGATGTACATGAAGATGTAATGCTGGTTTATTTTCTTAGCATGCAAAAAAAGTATGCAGCTTCTTCTGTGTAGAAAAAATATTCAATGCTGAAGACGGCTTAAAGTTTTATAGAAACTAATTGTTGATTTGAAAAGTGAGTCAAGAACTTACAAATCAAAAACAGTATATTCTACAACAAGTTATAGAATATGCCATTCCAAACATGTTGAGACTATACTGTCTCTAACAAAATTTTAGAAATTATACAAAAACCTTCAAAACTCGTACTAACTTGCTTTACTTATTTACCCCTATTTCACCCCCAACGCTTGAAAGGAATCATCTCAAAACATAATATAGTTCCATATGTCGTTATAATACTTACGTGTAAAAAAATTCCACTGAATATCTCAATTTTATTTTATTAACCCCTTAAATAATGGAGTGGCGGTGGAAAATATTATTACAAAAATTGAGACCTTGGTTTCTAGTATATACATCAAATTCCAAGTTTCTAAACTTTTACCAACTTGCTTTACTTATTTTACTATATTTACCCCTATGCACCCCCCTCCCCCCAACCCTTCACCAGTGTGTAAATTCAAAATGTAATCCATTTCCAGATATCGTTATAATACAATAATACATACGTGTACAAAACAAGTCAAAAGAATCTAGATGTTTCATGACATTCTAAGCCTATTTTATGTTACGATTACTATACTTCTACTCCACTACGAGGATGTGGAAGTAAAAGTACACTTGAATACGTCCCTACATTTTTTCCTACGTTGTATGATTTTTCATAGTTTTTAGATATCCAAGGTAAAGAAATTACGCCCCTATTTTTATCACATTCTTATTTGTTCAATTCCCGAATGTATGCAATGAGTTTTCATTATGGCGAAGGCGCGGGTATCAATATTAACAATCACCATCTTGAATCATTAACTTATATAAACTATGTTTTATTATAATTTTAGTATAAAATGTTGGTACAGTTCTTTTTTATTAAGCGCGCGAAATAATTATGATGATGTACAGTATCCCCCTCTGATTAGGTTATGTATCAATCAATGTTACTTTCAAATATTATTAATAGTCCAGTCAACGGAACGCTAAAATGACTAAAATCTCTAACTTGAGTGCCAGTGACTGGCGCCAATATTCTTGACTTTGGTGACGGTCTCGGATGATTAGGGGTCGAGCTTTGAGTTCTTTGCCCCAAAAGGCCAGTGACTGAATTTTAATGAAACCTTGTGCAATGTGTTTGTAATGACGTAAATATAAAAGTGGGGAAAATATTAGAGTAAGAAATGATCGGAAGGGCTAGAAAACACCCATTTTATCACGGGTTCCGTAACTTGCAGAATTAGGTCAAAAATGAAAAAAAAAATGTTTACTTTTTTGGCCCAAAATAAAATGGTTCTTACTCTAGTGAATTTTTCGAAAAATGCTTATTTTTCGAGATATGGCCATTCGAGAATTTCTAAAAGTGGGGGACGGGAAATGTGAGGTATTTTTTATTTGAACAATAAAAACCGCTGCCTAAGGAATCACTACTTCCACATCTAGATTTTCCATCCAAGTCTCTATAAAGGAAAATATTTTGACTATATTTGCACTCTAGTATGTGGAAATAATTCTTCAGAGGCAGATGTCATAAAAAAATTGAAATGTTGGTTTCTAGCATATACGCCAAAATCGAAGTTTCTGGACTCTTATTAACTTCCTCCACCTATTGTCCCCAATACACCCCCCCCCGCCCTTTAAACGCATCTCAATATATAATCTAGTTCCAGATGTCGTTATAATACATACGCGTACCAAATTTCAAGTGAATATGTCAATTATATTTTATCAACCCCTTTAATAATGGTGTGGGGTTAGTGGACGGGTTGAAAAATGTAATAAAAAAATCTGAGGCCTTGGCGTCTAGTATATACATCAAATTCCAAATTTCTGTACTCTTACTAGCTTTTTATACTTATTTCCCCATATTCCCCCTATTTAACCCCCAACCCTTCAACGGAATCAACTCAAAATACAATTTGCAGATGTCGTTATAATATATACGTGTATGAAATTTCAAATGAATATCTCAATTTTATTTTATCAACCCCATCAAAATATTACACAAAAATTGGAGGACTTGACTTCTAGTATATACACCAAATTCCAAGTTTCTGTACTCTTATCAGCTTGCTTTACTTATTTTTTCCTATTTACCCCTATTTAACCCCAACCCTTCAACGGAATCATCTAATAATATAACCTAATTATGGATGTCTTAATAATACATACATGTACCAAATTTTAAGTCAAAATCTCAATTTTATTTTATCAACCGTTTTAATAATGGAGTGGGGGTGGGTGGTGGGAGGAATTGAAAATATTATAAAAAAGTCGGAGGCCTTGCCTTCTAGTATATACACCAAATCCCAAGTTTCTATACTCTTACCAGTCTCAATTTTATTTTAACAGCCTCTTTAATAATGGAGTGGGGGTGGTGAGGGGGGGGGGGGGGGTGGAAACATTATTAAAAAATCTGAGGCCTTGGCTTCTAGTATATACACCAAATCCCAAATTTTTGTACTCTTACCAGCTTGTTTTACTTATTTTTCTTATTTACCCCTATTTACCCCCAGCCATTCACCGGATAAGTTCAAAAAACAATTCAGTTCCAGATCTCATGGTACATACGTGTATAGAATTTTAAGTCAATATCTTAAACCCTTCCAGAGATATCGTGCGCCCAAAAAAAGTTACAGACCGACAGACCGACAGACCGACAGACGGACAGACAGAAATATCGACGTTTCATGATATTCTACACCTATTTCAACAAAAAAAATGTTTGAAATTTTTTTTACAATTACTGTACTTCCACTCCACTATGTGGATATATAAGTAAAATAAACATGATTTTGACTTTTTAGTTAATATCGCGAACACCACGGTGTCGTATTCTAACGAAATATTAATTAAATAGGTGTTTGCGCCCGATGGTAACTTTAATTTATTACTTATAATTTACATGAGAATTGCCGTTGCCACAGTATCAAAATTAAATTCAAATATCATGTAAATACTTATACTAAATAAAATTATTTGCTGTCCTTAACTTCAAAATGACTTACATCATTTTATTACTAGTAAATACAATGTAATATTACTTTTGTACCTAGTTATAAAAAGAATGACTTCTCAAAACTGAAATGGTTAACAAAAATTGCCATTTTGCAATCGGATTAGAAAAAATATTTGTTCACACTTTGATGGCTACTCTTAAGAACAGTAACCTTTTCAACAGTTTAATCATTTCTTAAGTATGGTATACCCTCCCATATATAAAATAATTATAATACCTTCCGAAGTTCTATCCGGCAATTATATTTGGGAGTTTGTTGAACCCATGACTACACAACGGCACTTAATAAACTAATATAATGCATTCTACACATACTACACAATAATAAACAGAAGCTCTTAACAAAATTACAGCCATCAATAATTTCTATGAAGAATTGATTATTCCGCTCGTATCAAAATGCTTTAGGTGTTTGTAATAGCGTGCAAAATTTGTTTATTGTTACTTTTAACTCGTAACATAAAAATTGTAAAAAATAAATACGTGCAAACTTTCACAAGTTTATTGAAGCAAGACTGTTTAATTTGAAGAGGGATTCTGCTATGTTTCACTTTACACAACTATTTCCCAAAACGTTTCTTTTCCTACAGGAAACCTTATTCTTTTGCCCTATTTAATAAAATCTTGCATATGTGTACTTTTTCGTCACCACCGGTTAGAAACTAAATAAATATAAACTCACTAAAGAGCTTGAACTAAAAAAAGTATTAAACAGTATGAAAAAAGAATCAAGTTACAACTACTACTTATCTACATAATATAATGAGAGATAACAAGAGATTAAACCTTAATACTTAATACCAATTTGAAGTGTTGTAAAAATATTAAAAAATAACGTACCCAAATGTATTTTCATACTTTTTTTTTACATTCAAATTTATTAAAATTAGTATATACACCACATTATACAATTGTAATAAACAATAGATTTATAGTTTTTATTAAATTGGCGATAGGCACCTAGATGACTTAACATTTGCATGTGCCTTGATTTTTTTAATTTGAATACATCTTTCACTAGATACTAAATAATATAAGATTAAAGATAAACTAAAACTAAAACTAGGAACCAAAACTTAAGAAGTACTCAGAGGATCGTACGAATTGTATTTTATTTATTAAAGAAATAAAAAAGAAAAAAAAATCTAAAAAAAGATTCTAAATGAATCGAAATTGGTACTTAGAAAATGTCTACATTTTTTATTAAACCTTTTAAGATTGATTTTAATTGGTAATAGGTCATGAAATGAATTGAAATGAGTCCAATATTTTTATTTACAATAGGTATTGGTAGGCTTTTTACTTCCGTGGCATACCGAAGGGAAGTATTGTATTCGAGAAAAAATCACCCTCCGAGATTTTTTCGAATTTTCACGTTTCAGATCATGTAGGTTATGAAAATATAGGTTTTTCAATTCCGTCAGTCTATGTGTCTGTCGATCTGTCTGTCTGTCTCTCTGTTGATGCATTAACTAAAAAATTACTTGACGGAAGACAGTCATTTGGTAGGTAGCTAAAGGGATAAAATCTTTCGCCTTTTACTACATGTAGGTTTTTATGAACTTTACCCCCAGTTTCATGCTGATGGGATATGAAATTTTTTAAATGCATGTTATTTTGTAAATATGAGCAACAAGATAAGATGCACAGTGAACGGACATTAAGAATATCTTCTGTATATAGTAAATTCGTAGGATAAAGGCTAGACTTTTTGAAACTTATTTTTAGGATGAAGTTTTTTATTACATTTAGCTGTTTTAGTGTAGTGTTGTAAAGCTCTCCCCAAGAAATAGTGCCATATCTAATTAACGATTCCACCAGTGACTTACACCATTATTAAAAGTTTTTTCCCTAGAAATTCTCTCATTAAATAGTTTGTGTATTAGTTTTCTTATGCTTAATGCTAATTTTTTAATATTACTCTTTAGATCGGCATCAGATTAATATTAGATGGGCTGAAATGTATCATGTTTATAAACAAATTAATTATTTTAAATTACAATTAAAAAACACGCTTTAAAAACCAACCAAAACGGTTAATACAGAAAAGAAGAAAATTATGTTAATAAACGTAAAAGCGTGGGGAGCCCAATGAATCAAATTTTCTGTTTTCTAAGTATTTTGTTGTAAAAAATTTACAAATTAACTTCGATTGAAACTTTAAACCAATAGTAATTTTACGTAATTTCATGAAATAGTGTCCTTTATAATATTTTATTTTTAAACCTTTTATTTAACTTCACCTCATTGTTAGTGAGTATATTTATATCGTTCTAAATCCAATATGGCGGACGCTCCAGGATGGCGATTTATCCTTTTCCTCCCTTGACATGGGTATCAAATGAAAGAGTTTTGTCTGTCTATTTGTCTGTAAAATGAGTAGAGACTGAAAAGTAAAAAATAAGACTGTGTAAAAATATATTTAATAGAAAAGCTTTTATTTAAAAAATTTTACTAAAAAGTGAAAAACATATTCGTTTAAATTCATACATCTGGAAACCAAAAACTTTAGGCATGGTCATATAACACTGTAGTACAGTTACTTTGCCCAGTTGACCGCCTCCATACCGGCCATATTAGGGGTTCAATCGCGAATCTTAAAAACTGGACTTCAGATTCGTAATTAGAGACCTCAAGAACATATATATGAATTTTTTCAATAACTGAATCGTAATAGTTGAGTCAGTATTAAATTTTAAAATTTAGGGGTAGCTTTCACCCTCTTAGGGATAAAAGCACATCTCTTCCTTTTTAATATTGATACCCTAAAGTTTAAGACTTCCAAGCCGCTATAGAATTAGTCCGAAGTTTGGGTATTTTTTGAAACAAGAGACTGTACTAGTAGAATTTTGTGCCCTTTAATTCTTCCTTGTAGATTTTCTACATTTTGCGTTTTAAGAAAAAAAAAACAAATTCAATTTCACACCATTTTGTTTTATGTTCCGACCGAGGTGATTTTGAGAACTTTTTTAAATACTTTTCTACTAGCAAAGACCAACTTCTGCGCAAAATTTCATCTAAGGATTATTTAATCCTACCTCAAAAACTGTGGGCTAATAGTAATAGAAAAAACGGAAAAATAAAACCTGTGTTTGTCATCATCTTTGTCAGACCACATTTTTCTCAGGCTAAGTAATTATTAATATAATTTATTAGATACTTCAGTCACATATTACCAACCACACCCAGTGTCTTGCAACCGCACGTCTCTCAGGACAATGCTTGGAAAAGAGAACCACAGTAATTCATTTGCAGAAATTGAATTCGAAGAAGAGTTTCTTTCGTTATAAAACGTTATTCTGGTGAATGACATCTAGTTAGTATTCAGGTAAAGTAGAACAACACCTTCTCCTAGAACGCATATTTAACACATCAAAGACAAAGTATAGTTAGTTTGAAACCAGTTGCTAATTTGTACAAATATAATTTTACCAAAAATTGTGAAATCGTTATGTATTTTTAATATCTGGTTAATTAACGGTTGGCAGACAAAACACTAAAATTAAATGTACTTTTCGTCTGTTTATTGAATTTTTTATTTAATTGTTCAACATTCTGCAATTTTTTTAAAACAACTTACTTTTACTTCCACAACTACGTAGTGGAGTTGAATTAAAAAACCGCTGCCAAAGGAATCATTACTTCCACATCCAGATTTTCCTCCGAGTCTCTTTAATGGTAAACTTCTTGACTATATGTGCACTTTCGTACGCGGAAATAATTGTTCATAGAATTTTAATAAAATTTTGGGCAGATGTCATAAAAAAATTTACAGAAGTTGCAATTTAGCAAGATTCGTTAAGACATTGAAAATAAACTTGGATAACTTTCAAACCCGGCATGATATTTACAAAATCTGCAGAAATAAAAAAGTTTTACAAATTTTCAAATTTTTATTAAACTGCGGATAAAAAATTTAAAAAGTTACATAGCTCAGAGTAATTGTAATAGGCTTTACATTAATATTTCACAAAAATGGATTTCGTAAAAATGCGAGAACGAATCTGGGCATCAAAATTGATCAAATACACAAGTTTTACAAAAACAATGCTAGGCGTCGGTCAGCGTCGAGACGTAAAAATGCAAGAACATGAATTTAGATATTAAAATTGATTAAATACACAAGTTTTACAAAATCGACGCTGACGTCGGTCAGCGTCGAGACGGAAAATGCAGGATTATGAATCTCGGTATCAAAATGTATCAAATACACAAGTTTTACAAAAACGACGCTAAGCGTAAAAATGCAAGAACATGAATTTAGATATTAAAATTGATCAAATACACAAGTTTTACAGAAACGACGCTGGGCGTCGGTCGGCGTTGAGACGTAAAAGTGCAAGAATATGAATCTAGGAATCAAAATTTAACAAATACAGGAGTTTTACAAAAACGACGCTAGGCGTCGGTCGGAGTCGAGACGTAAAAATGCAAGATCGTAAATTTAAATATCAAAATTTATCAAATACACAAATTTTACAAAAACGATGCTAGGCGTCGGTCAGCGTCGAGAAGTAAAAATGCAAGAATATGAATCTAGGTATCAAAATTTATTAAATACACAACTTTTACAAAAACGACCCTATAGGCCGTTGGAATTAATTTAAAAAAAGGTGATTTTCAGTAAGTTTCATCTCCAAAAGATTGCATAGAATGCATCTTTTAGGCATTGGTTTCTAGCACATACGCCATGAATGAAGTTTCTGGACTCTTATTAGCTTGCTCTACTGATTTTCCCCCCTCCACCCCTCCAACAAAAAATACATACGTGTACCAAATTTCAAGTCGACCTTAGTCACACATTTTTCTATTAAATATTTTGCATGAATTTTATTACCGCTTGTTTTAGGGATCGCTAATTATGAATCAGAAAATTCCTGAATGAAAGATGGCGGATCCAATATGGCGGATGTGAAAATCGGAAGAGCATTCAAGATCTGAAGATTATGGCTGAAACTTTTTACTCGGATGGTTTTCAAAGTCGCTAATCACGAATATAAGGTTTTAATTTGGAACTCCTTAAATCCAAAATGTCAGACCCATTATATCGGGTTACAGAGTACCATAGAAATTAATAGACATTAGACATTTGCCTATTTTTGCTCAAATGACACAATTTTTTAAACATTCATAACATATTTCTTTGGGTGGTAGATACCAATTTCTATGGTACTTTTCAATCCGCCATAATGGGTCAACCATTTTGGATTTAAGAATTTCCAAATTAAAACCTTATATTCGTGATAACCAGCGACAATCTTCAAATTTTGAATGTTTTTCCAATTTCTACATCCACCATATTGGATCCGCCATCCTTTATTTAGAAATTTTCAGCTTCGGACTTCAAATTCGTAATTAGCGACTCTAAAAATCCATACAGGCAAAAATATTGAATAGAAGAATGTGCAACTTATAGGCGGGGTAAGTGGGACTCTGATCTGTAGGGGTGGTTTCCAACCATTTGAGGGATAAGTTATATCACATTTTTTTGATATGTTGTCTATCAACCTACATTTATATATTAGGTAATACAGAATACAAGGCTATGGTTTTCCTCATTGTTTTGCACTAACATTCGTTATTTGATCTTAGGGGTGGAATTAAACCCCTCGTAGGGGAGGGTGTGGATTTAATTTGTATGCATTTCTTTCTCATGCTCAAAATTTTATTTTAAAAATGTTTTTCAAAGCATTTATAAATTGTTGCATTTTATTATAAAGCTCTATTCTCACTATTTCAATCTATTTTAGGGGATGTTTTTGCGCATTATTAAAAAATTACGTATATCGGTATTAGGATTGAGGATTCGGATTCAGCATAAACAATTACACAAAATCTGTGTCTCTGATACAGATCTTTTGTGTGTAGCTGTGTTATTAGTGTACATATGCTTCTTTTATACTATGTTATTACCAGAGTAAAGATAACCTAATCCTAAATTATTTAATTAGTTAACTTGAGAACTATTTATAGAAATATGTGGTAATAATGTTAATCCTATGTCTCGTAGTATCAGTTTGTCATATGTTATAGATGGATATAGCAATGCATATTCCGGGAATCGGGGAAGTATTCGAGTTAATAATCAGAAGAATGGGAAATTCCCTGAAATGCATTCTCGTAAAACGGGATCTGTAATTCTGAACGACAGTAATACAGTGTGAACCTAAAGAAGCGCACAAAATTCATATCTTTGGTATGTGTCGTTTCTCAAAGAAATCCTCGAACAAGTCGATTTTAGTTTTGTAAATGCTACATTTTGTCACTATACCAAAATTTATGACGTCATTGGTTTTTGAGTTATAACGCCATCATAATTTTGTTTAAATGGACATTTTTGTGTAGTGATTTTGGTGGTATATTCCTTTAGCTTTCTGGTGATATAAAAAAATGATATTACCTGAGCCATTCTTTTGGAAAAATTACATTTTATGTAAAAATAGCTTACCTTTCGCAAATTCACGAGTAATATTCCACTTTCTTATGGACTGATAAATTTTGTTGCCTACATTTTTGTTTTAACTAGCATGAAAACATTTGGCATAAAAAGAAAATAATAAAAACAAAAAAACAATCACCTTAACAACAGAGAGAATACAGGTCTTTTTGTGTAAAGTATCGATAACTTTTTTATTCTTGGTACGTGTGGAACCTCAGTTTTGTGACACTTCTGAGACAGTGTAAAACTAGTGAATGCAATGCCACATTTAAGTGAAAGAGAACGCATAGAAGTTTTAAGAAATTGATTGAGGAAGCCGTTACTCTGTGGTAATCCATAATTATAACGAAATTGAGTAAAAACATAGTAAATTGGTAAAAAAACATAGTAGTGTTTTACTCAATTTCGTTATACATAGAACTTTTGATGATGTTTGGACATGGTGATAGGCTGAGAACTCATCAGGAAGCAATATGTGATGTTTTCAATGCCAAGTATCTCGAAAAGCCAATTTCTAGATCCTCTGTAAGTAGACTAGTTGGTGACTAGATATAATGAATCTGGCAGTGTAGCTTACCTCCATCGATCTGGTCGCCCTAGCACAAGCAACAAAACCAAATTAAATATTCTTCTAGAAAGTGAGGAAAACCACCATCTTTCGACAAGGCAGCTAGCTTTAAATCATAACGTGAGTCAAACTTCTGTTGTACGTCTATTGAAAAAAGGAAAATACCATCCATATAAAGTGCAATTAATCCACGAATTGAATGAGGACGATCCAGATCGGTGCTTACAGTTTTGTGAACAGCTGTTCACCTTGTGCGATGAAAACCCAAATTTTTTTAAAGAACATTGTTTTTTCTGATAAAGCTACATTTTCTTTAAAGGGTACATCGGCATAACTGTAGGTATTGGTCACGCGAAAATCCTCATTGGACTCAAGAAGCCCATACACAGCGACGAGGCAAAGTAAACGTGTGGGCAGGTATGAGTGGTGATCGTTTATTGGGCCCTTTTTTTTAAGAATATCTTAAGGCCGCAAGATATTTACAGTTTTTGCGAGTTGAATTAATGCCAGCCTTAGCAGTTATGTTTCCGAACAATGAAGATAAAGATATTCCTGCTGGAAATGTCTGGTTTCAGCAAGATGGGGCCCCACCTCATTTTGGGACAGCAGTGTGTGACACTTTTACTGGAAGGTGGATAGGTCATCGAAGTCTGATTGAGTGGCCCCCGCGTTCACCGGATTTAACCCCTTAGACATTTTTTTTGGGGTTACTTAAAGTCAAGGGTGTATTTTAACAGACCGAATACCATAGAAGAATTGAAAAACAGAATTGGCTTGGAGATGAGACGAATTGCCCATGAGATGACTCAGAGCAGCGTGCAAAGTGTCTACAGCTGTCTTGGTCAATGCCAAATGGTTGGAGGGTCGTAATTTGAGCAATGGAGATGATTTTTTTCTCACAATTACTTATGTAAGGTATCAATCAATAAAAATATTTTTTTCCAAAAGAATGGCTTAGGTAATATCAATTTTTTTCATATCACCAGAAAGCTAAAGGAGTATACCACTAAAAACAGTAAACAAAAATGTCCGTTTAAATTCAAAAAAATTTATGACGACGTCATACCTCAAAAAGGTATGAATTTTGTGCAAAATATGAGTAATGTTAAGTCGCAAATCAAAACATACTGGGTGTTCTAATTGAAAAAATTACCTGTATGCTGAAATCCATATGATAACTTTTCTTCGACATGAATTTTTCAAAGACATTCGAACAAAAGTGGTCGCTATAGGGTATAAAATTAAAAATCGCCAATTCCATTTTTAAGAAGTTGATATGCAAGGTCTAAACATACAAAAAAAATACGTATTGTACAAAACATTTTTTGTTATACTATTACAGTGTCAAAAAGCGATTTTTCAGTTTCTAAAAATTAATAACATTGAAAATATTAACTTTGCGGAAAAAACTTATCGAAAATTTCTTGTTGGAAATCGGTAGTCTCCTGAACTGATTCTAGCGAAAAAATTAATTCGATACACAGCCTGCTATATTTATCAGCGTATAGATAATTGATTGCTGAAACATTTTAAGTAAAAGCGGAGAAAACGTAAGCACAAAAAGTTACAAACGAACTGAAAGAAATTATTTTTCACTAAAATTTAAATTTTCCACGTTTCATGGCATTATAAACCTATTTAAAAAAGAAAAAAGAAAATTTTCTTACGATTGCTATACTTTCACTCCACCATGTGGATGTTGAATTAATAAGCTTTTATAATTCTTGTCTGCGGCACTGCGAATTTTTTACTTCTTTATCAGTATCCACCTCCATAGGGGGCAAATATTGAAATCGTAAAATGACAAATCTAAAAATAAATAGTACCTAGTAAAAATAGTGTATGTGAGTCAAAAGAATTACTGCAAAACTTATTTTTACCACGTCAAATTATTGTCCTTGATGAAACATATGTTTATTAACTTTTATAACAATGGACTCATGACTTAATCATACCATTTAAGACTTTGATCTAAAATTTAATTGTCTAAAAACAGTAACAATGAATAGAATGTGCGATAATAATTTTTACGATTCAATTCGAACCATTTTAATATTTCATTAGTTCATTATACCCATTTATCCATTATTACTACTGACACTGTGGTAAACCAAGTGTTTTTAATCATTTTTATTTCATAATTGTTTTAATTAATAATATTATAAATTATATTTTCTTAATTATATTAATATTAAACACACCACATGTTACTAGTCAAATTTATTTAATTCACTAAATTTGGTAAATACGAATTATAAATTTCTATAAATAATTTGTTTTTCTTATTCATTACATCTTAGCAGACATGTCATGACTTATACATACATTATTCTAGTTGGCCTCCCTTTACTGTATGACACGTCTGACAGCATCACATCATCTACCGCGGTTGCCTATTAGACGCATGACTATACCAAGGCTCTTTCGCATCAGTTCCTTGATAGGCCCAACATTTTAGATGGCGTCCTATTTGCCACTTGCCATCTGGTTTTCTCTAAACCGTTTAACGGTTCAAGTTGACTTTGATGTTTAGAAAAAGAATATGAATGAGTTTATGGCTTCAAGGTAAAAAACCCTTAAAAAATATTGGCAGATATTGCGGTTATTTGCATAATTGGCAACTCGGGTCCTCCACGTTTGATACTTATTTTTTAATATGGGGATGCTACTTGAAATCCAAAACCACCGACATTCTTTCTTTACAAACACTATAGATTAAAATTTAAGAAAATTACAGAATTCGCTATTAAGCAAACTTCTAACATATTGGAAATAAACGAGGTTATCATGGAGAAGACTCACATGTACATATTTCTGTTAAGAAACAACTCTGAAAACCGCCCAACCGCACACCCCTTATCCACATGATAATAACACGCTATTATCTACAAAGTCATTTTTATATATTTTCCTTCTTTCTCGCCTAAGTTCGCTTATAGTGCACCAGAACATCGACAGAGTCTCATAAAAATAGTCAAAATGTAGCGCTCCAACATTTTCCTCCCCCATTGCCACCCCGTCATCGTGAAACCTCCGGACCACATTTATGTGACGCAGAGGTTCAAACTATACAATGATACCAAGAACATTCCTGCGTCCAGCGGTCGCGACCGAACATTTCTTACACTTTAAACCCTTATACCTCCCTATACACAATACTCATATAGCATATACCACCTATGCTTCTACGATTTCCCTATTAGATGCTGCATGTTTTCCCAACATATTTTCTGTCTACACATAATAAGATCAGAGATGTGTTTGGTCTGCCTGCTATGAATATTTTAATATTATTCAATCTTCACCCTTTGTAACGTTAAGACATTGGCACCTTAAATATATGTTCTTAACATTCTACGAGGGTTTTATTTAATCATCTATAACCCAGACTCTGCTAACAATAGGTGAACCTGATTTTAATTAGAAACTTATTTTTTGGTTTATTACAATGCTGTTTTTACAAACAATAGGATATTATTGCTGGGCGATGGTCCCATTGTAGTTTTCGAGCTACGTCTAGTGCATAGTGAGCACACTCAAAAATTAATAAAATTCGAATTTGGTCAGAATTGTATTAAATTTGGTCGTTTGATACCTATTTTCGGAATAGATGGATCGAATTTGATGGTAAAAAATTAAAACCGCTGCCTAAGGAATCACTATTTCCATATCCAGATTTTTCATCTCAGTCACTTTAAAGAAAAGACTTTGACTATGTTTGCACTCTAGTATGTGAAAATTACGGGTCATAGAATTTTAATAATATTTGGGGCAGATGTCAGAGAAATATTAGAAAGAAATCTGAGAACTTAGTTTCTAGTATATACACCAAGTAACAAGTTTCTGTACTCTTACAGCATCCCCATTTACCTCTACTTACCCACAACCTTTCAACGGAATCGTGTCAAAATATTATCTAGTTTCAGGTGTCGTTATAATACATACGTGTACCAAATTTCAAGTGAAAATCTCAATTTACTTTTATCAACTCTTTTAATACGAGAGTGGAGGTGGTGGGGGCATGGAAAATCTTATAAAAAAAACCTGAGGACTTCCCTTCTAGTATGTACATCAAATTCCAAATTTCTGTACTCTTACCAAATTGCTTTACTTATTTTCCCTTATTTACCCCTATTTAACCCCCAACCTTTCAACGGAATCATCTCAAAATATAATTACTGGTTCCAGATGTCGTGATAATACAAAAGTATACAAAATTTCAAGTGAATATCTCAATTTTATTTTATCAGCCCCGTTTAAAAATGGAGTAGGAGTGGTGGAGGGGGGGGGGGTGAAAAATGTTATAAAAAATCTGAAGCCTTGTCTTCTAGGACATATACTTAATTTCAAGTTTCTGTACTTTTACCAGCTTGCCTTACTTATTTTTCCCTATTTAACCCCCAACCCTTCAACGGAATAATCCCAAAATATGATATAGTTCCTAATGTCATTATAATATATACGTATACCAAATTTCAAGTGAATATCTCAATTTTATTTTACCAACCCCGTTTAGTAAAGGAGTAGGTGTGGTGGGGGCTGAAAAATATTTTAAATAATATCTAAGGCCTTGTCTTCTAGTACATACGCAGAATTTCAAGTTTCTGTACTGTTACCAGCTTGCTTTACTTATTTTCCCTCATTTAACCCCCAACCCTTTAACGGAATAATCCCAAAATATAATATAGTTCCTGATGTCATTATAATATATACGTATACCAAATTGAATATCTCAATTTCATTTTATCAACCCTTTTAATAATGAAAAGGGGGGCGTACTTTACTTATTTTCCCTTATTACCCGTATTTAACCCCCAACCCTTCAACGGAATCACCTCTAAATATAATCTAGTTCCAGATGTCGTTATGATACATATACGTACGAAATTTCAAGTGAGTATCTCAATTTTATTTTATCAACCCCTTTAATAATGGAGTAGGGGTGGTGTGGAGTTGAAAAATATTGTAAAATAATCTGAGGCCTTAGCTTCTAGCACATACACCAAATTTCAAGTTTCTGTACTCTTACCAACTTGCTTTACTTATTTTTCCTTATTTACCCCTATTTACACCCCAACACTTCAATGGAATAATACCAAAATATAATCTAGTTCCAAATGTCGTTATAGTACATACGTGTACCAAATTTCAAGTGAGTATCTCAGTTTTATTTTATCAACCCCTTTAATAATGGAGTAGGGGTGATGTAGAGTTGAAAAATATTATAAAAAAATGTGAGCCCTTAGCTTCTAGTACATACACCAAATTTCAAGTTTCTGTACTCTTACCAACTTGCTTTACTTATTTTCCCTTATTTACCCCCCTTCAGTTAAAAATGAGAACAAAGACCTAAAATGAATTTATTTATCCACCTTGTCTTAAAAAAAATTTCATTCCAATGGATTACATTTTCATGAAATCTATCATTCTGTTTCCTGGAAATGCTGAATCGTCATAATCGTAGGGGGTTATGTGGATACTAGTTTAATCTGCATGGCCGTAGGGGACTGTGTGGATGCTAGTGTTAGAATGAGAATTGTAAAATCAGAAATTAGACAAATTCATTTTAGGATTTTAATTTGCTAGCATAACCAGAATTCAGGTTATCGAAAGAATGCAAAGATTTCATTAATATTTCTACACAAAGTTTTTCTTTTATAGATAGTTAATTTTTCTGCTGTTTGCAAAATCCTATAAAGAATGTTTCAATACAATTATAAGCAAACAAATAATAATTCATTTTTAAAAATACACCAAATTTCACGACATTCTAAATCTATTTCAAGAAAAAAAAATTGAATTTTTTTTTTTACGATTTCTAAACTTCCAGTTCACTACGTTGATATGGAAATAATATAATAACGGATTCAAAAAGGCTGCCGATGGTTCCCTTTACTCTCCTTCCATCTAAAAGTTGAGTTTAGATCTGATAAACCTATAACAGCGGTAATGTAGGTAAAAATTCGCGCAGATGAAGTTTACAGAACGAGCCACAGGCGAGATTGGCACTGTACCTAGTGATTTATAATAACTCACGAGTGAATTATCGTAACTCACTCAATTTATTTTTGCATATTAGTAATTGACCAAAAGCAGTTCATTAATCTAATAAGAGTAGATAAAAACAAATTATTGTACGTACGAAACACTAGTTCTCTGTATAAATATTTTTATTTACCGTAAGTTAATTATATTAGTGATATGCGCGTAATGATGACAGAAGCGTGTTCTATTAATAAAACTTACAGGATGAAGCAGGGCCATTGTTGCTGAGAGCTGACCATTTATTTGAATAATGGAATAAGTAAATAATTCTATTGTAAATCATAGCATGTGCCACTTGCACAGTGTATTAGTATTTTACTGAAGTCAGCAAGCCATCAACCTTTGAGTTATGTCATGTAGCAGACTTGCGATTGCCCACACATTTTTTAAAGCTGTCCACCCACTAAACGTCCAAACGTGTCATCGACTCCATATTCGGGTGTTATAAAACAGTTTTGTGTCGAATTAGTTTAAATAAAAATAATTCATTGTAATTTACTCCTCATATTGGTTTAATTTTCACACGCAGATAATAATTAACGCATGCAAATAATGATATAATTCTATCCATGTTAATAAAGAGAGTTGATTACTCTTACTCTAAGTTTTATAATAATTTAAATAGAACACTACGAACTATTGGCTCTATAGCGTAAGACATATGGATACATTTTCTGCTCTGTCTCTTTAGGGGACAGTGGTATCAACGTGGTTTAACCAAAATTCAACTTCACCCAATTTTGAATTCTTCTTTTTACAACAGTCATAATAAATGGAGTTATAGCACGTGACTCTTACAACCTTTTTTAAACTGACAATATTTCTATTAATATTTTTAACATATTTCTAAAAATAAACTCCCGTCAGTTAATTAACCAGAAAGAAAATTTATTTGTTTTATCTCAGAACACTAAACTCATCGTTACAATTCTTATTGTAATTATGCTAATTCTGGAGTGCCACAAGGATCAAATCTTGGTCTACTATTATTCGTATTATTAATAAACGATCTGCCTTCGGTTGTTAAATTCTCTAAATGCTTAGTTTTTGCAGATGATTTTAAAATGTACAAAAGAATTGAAACAGAGATTGTGTGGTACTCCAGAAAGACATTGATAGTATTCACAAGTGGAGCTACGATTTTAAGCTACGTTATAATATAAAAAAGTGCTTCATAATAACAATTACCCGAAGGAGAGAGCCCATTGTGTTGACTACAAAATGAATCGCATATGTTTGAAAAGGACTTCAGTGTTACCTATGACTGTCATCTTTCATTTTCTGAACACATGGAAAGCATCTCTGTATCCGCAAATCGTATGCTAGTATTTATAATGAGACAAACGAAGCAAACTTGAGTTTACATCTATAATCTGGCACTCACACTCAGAGAAAAAACACTATAAAATTTAAAAAAAAACGATAATGATTGAAAATGAATCAAATATATTTTGTCTTCATTAATGTTTGTAGTTAAATCAAAAAGATAACATGTGATGCATTTTCAAAACAACTGAGCATAATGATGATTTAAATAGTTGATCCTTTTAAAACGACAGCAAAATGTTCATTTGAACTCATCAGAAAACCATAAGTAATTATCATGACACGCATAATAAGATGTTTATTGTAGCATCTTCTTTCTGAAGGAAAATTGTTTCATTTGATAGGCGCATAGCAATAAATCTAAAGTGTTTGTAAATTTGAAATAATAGTACTGCCTCAACACTTTTTAGGAAAAATTCATTGATTCATTCATATTTCATTTTGTTTTCAAAATACAAAACTTTAATTTGAAAAGGACATAAGAATGATTTATGATATTAGCAATTTTAAAGTAAATGCCCCCTATTTACACATTACTGAATAAATCCTTATGATTCATTTATGTTTCACTTAAAACAGAACTTAGCTGATTTTGAATTAATAGGACAACTACTTTTTAAAAATGAGTTTATATCAAATTTATAGCGAATGTCACTTAATTTCATAAATTCAAATTATTTCGGTACAATAAAACAATCAATGTTAATGTATATAAAGTATTTACTTATATAGGTATACATATATCTATTATTATAATGAAAAAAAAAACATAAATCGTACATAATCATCCCCTTTTGGATTCTCAAATCATAGCCTCATTATACACTTTTTTTTCTAAAAATGCTTATAAAAATTTGTTTCTTAAAGACGCTTTGCCATTATTCGATGTATTTCATTAGTAGATGAAAATTAATAGGTAAATGTCCAAGTTTCTCTAGCAGACATTTTCGACTTCGCGACTGCAGCCTATTAACATCTATAGCAGATGTAAAGATATAACCAACTTCAGTCACCATATTGAAAAAGATTCTTACGGATACTTGGGGTTTCTACAGAAATTATATTTTCTTGTATTAATGAAAGCAAAATGTAGCAAACATCATGATGGCAGACGCCTCCAAAGGAGTCATGCATAACGTCGAGAACAAAATTATTAAGGACATGGAACGAGGGTATTCTGTTAAAAGTACAATTTCCCCGCAATCCAGTTTCTTTGGAGTTATTCTTTTTTAGGTCCAGATTATAATTTATTTTGTTTCTGAGAAACTTATCAATCTGTATGCAATTTCATTTTATTTGTGACTTTGTACGTTTGCACACTCTGCAGAAGCTCTTGGAATTGAAAGACTTCTGAAGTATGGCGTCTCTTGATATGAGACGTAAAGTAGCAATGTTCATGTTTTTGTATAATGTAAATGTAAATAGTATAATTAACAGCCCGAACATTTTAACATTATTACGATTTAATGTATCTTCACGACGGACTCGCAATGCATTGATGTTTAATGTGCCAATAGTAATATATTTTACCCCCACTCCTCTCTTTTCGATGCTTCGACTGGCTAATAACATCAACACTTTGGTGGATACTGGTTTATTCTGCATAGCCGTAGAAGACTGTGTAGAAACTAGTGTTAGATTGTTATAATGAGAATTGTCCAATAAGAAAGACAAATTGATTTGTGCCTTTCTGATGAGCTCAGAATAAGGGAGAAAAACGTTTCAAAGGCTAAGCATTTCCAAAAAACAGAATGATAGATTTCATGAAAATGTAATCCATTTGAATGAATTTTTTTCCAAAAGATGAGATATATAAATAAATTTATTTTGGGCCCTTGTTCTCATTTTAACTGAATCTTCACAGCCGTAGGGGGTTATGTGGATACTGGTTTATTCTGCATAGCCATAGGGGACTGTGCAGAAACTAGTGTTAGAATGAGAATTGTCCAATAAGAAAGACAAATTGACTTTAGGATTTTAATTGCTAGCATAACTAGAATTCGGGTTATCGAAAGAATACGAAGATTGTAAATTAATAATTTTACAAACAGTTTTTATTTTGGTTCTCTTAGATACTTTTTTCTGCTATTTACAAAATCCTATAAAGAATATGTTCCATTACTTTGGTAGATTTAGATTGGTTCCGACCTCTTAAAAAATATTATAATCTGATCAACACACACTTCACTAATTTATATGTATAGTTGTTATAAATATATTTTTGTATATATATTTTTTAATTATTTACTTACTCGTAGTTGTTATGATGAAATATTACCTACTATCCATCTAATTATACCAGTCAAGCCTGTTTGAATATTGCACAATAAATAAATAAATATCCTTCATTAATAATAAAATAACATCCTCAGAATGACATGGTCATAAACAAAAATACTGCATGCCCTTAAATGTAGAAAAATTTAAAATTTCCCGCTAAGCTGAGATTCTACCGCATCTTAGATGTGTTGTATCATTATTAAAAGGTCGTTCTGAGTTTTAATAATTTGTTGTAAGTTTAGACTGAGAACACAAAATTAATTTACACTGTTATTGTGAGATCGGTCCATTAATGCGCGATGTGGTGCAGCACGTCGGTCACGAGAATGAAAACAAAATTCTAAAAATATGTTTTTTCGCCTTATCTCCAATTCTCCACGAACAGTTGTTTAAGATATGTTGTCACGACATCACACTACTAGTAGATAACATCAAGTTACATCACAAATATTCCACCAATTTAAAACTAATAGCCATTACACAAATTAGAGAGTTACCACCGTTTCGCATAAAACACAAATTATCATATCAAAGTCTTACAGGATTTCCGATCTTTACCTCATCGTTCTGTGTTTTGTTAGTTGCTTCTTTTTCGCATTCTAAATTTTTCTTTCCCCAACCATAATTTTTGTAAATAGCATTCATGATTTTCTGAAACAGTATTATTTTAAAGTCGCTCTCGCAGCTGTTTAGAATGGGTTCTTTATCGGGGACTTTCCTTCATGGCCCAGTGTTATCTATCTCTGATATATTCAATTATAAGAGAAACTTTACTTTTACTTCCACATCCACATAGTGGAGTGGAAGTGTAGTAGTCGTAAGACGATTTTCAAAAATTTTGTTTGTTGAAATAGGTTAGAATGTCAGAAAACGTCAGAAGCAATTTCTGTCTGTCGCTCTGTAACTTTTTTTGTGCGCACGATAGCTCTGGAACGGTTTAAGATATTAACTTAAAATTTGATATACATATGTACTATAACGATATCTGGAACTAGATTGTTTTTTGAACTTATGTGGTGAAGGGTTGGGGGGTAAATAGGGGTAAATAGGAGAAAATAAATAAAGCAATCTGGTAAGAGTAGAGAAACTTGAGATTTAGTGTATATATTAGAAGCTAAGGCCTCAGATTTTTTTATAATAATTCCATTCGCCCCGCATAATCCCCACTTCATTATTAAAGGGGTTGGTAAAATAAAATTGAACAATTCACTTGAAATGTGGTAGAAGTATATATTATAACGACACCTGGAACCAGATTATATTTTGAGATGACTCCGTTGAAGGGTTGGGGTTAAATAGGGGTAAATAGAGGAATATAATTAAAGCAAGCTGGTAAGAGTACAGAAACTTGGGATTTGGTGTATATATATTAGAAGCCAAGGCCTCAGATTTATTTATGTATTAAAACGACATCTGGAACAAGATTTTATTTTGAGACGCTTCGTTTTAATGGGTGGGGGGTAAGTAGAAGTAAATAGAGCAAAATGAGTAAAGCAAGGTGGTAGAAGTACAGAAACTTGGGATTTGGTGTATACTAGAAGTCAAGGACCCAGATATTTTTACAATATTTTTCAACATCCGCCCCCCACTAATTCCACTCCATTATTACAGGGCCTGATAAAATAAAATTGAAATATTCACTTGAAATTTGGTGCACGTATGTATTGTAATAAGATCTGACTGAGATGATTAACGGGGGGAGGGGGGTATAAGTTGGGGGAACTAAGTAAAGCAAGCTAATAATGGTCCAGAAATTTCATTTTTGGCGTATATGCTAGAAACCAACGACTTAAATTTTTTTTATGACGTGCCTCAAATATAATTAAAATTCTATGATCAATTATTTCTACATACCAAAGTGCAAATATAGTCGAGATGTTTTCCATCAAAGAGAGTTGGATGGAAAATCCGGACGTGGAAGTAGTGATTCCTTAGGCAGCGGTTTTTTAATTCAATTATTTTAGGCACGAAATATTTTAATTTAAAATTAAATCAAATACTTCTAAAAATTAATTCAACAAGTACTAGAAACATTTTTGAACAATCTGATATTGCAAACTTTATATCATCGATTTCTATGAAGATTAACATGTATAAGGAACTTTTCAAAATTATTTAAATGTCGAAATTACGTCTGTGTAATTGCAAAGTATGCAAGAAAATATTTTTTTTTATTTTGTATCATCGAACAATGAAAATATTTACAATACTTTGTTTTAATAATGTTATTGATTAAGAACAATAGAAATATCACGTTTTCTAATCTTAAATGGTGAGTGTTTATTGTGCAAAAATGTGGTCTTCATATCTCCATGTAAAAACTGATTGCATAGGGTCTGGTCTTTTCGATAACTTTATGTTTATGTAAGGTTTGGCAATGAGAGATTTATAAGGATTGTGAAGTTTATTTAAATAAAGGATATAAATTATTTAACTGAAGCATCAACTAATTTTAATTTGATTTTTATATGTTATCAATTTAATTTCGTATATACATGTATGTTTAGGTGCGAGACATATTGATAGTCGAAATCATTATCAGAAACAAACATCGATCTGATCTCTTGATCACAGAAGGGGTCGTTTCATTTCTTTAATTTCTTTCTATACCATGTAGATCTTCATGGGATATAAAATATGAACTCATAATGCTTCATCTCAATAACAGATGGTGCAAGATCACAGTACCATAAAACAAGTATGTCTCATATTATTAACATGAGAGTCATAATAATGAACAAAATTGAAGCTTTTGTATCTCGGAAAAAGTTACATCCATAAGAATTTCGTCACTAATTGCTTATTTTAAAGAAAGCTTTATTCGGATTCAGTATAACAGTATTTTTTAACAAATTTGAGTAAAACACTACTACGTTTTTTACCACTATATTTGCACATAACGTGACTGCAGTTTCGACACTTTAGGTCATTTTCAAACGATGATTCAACTAAGAATGAAATACAAAAATTTGGTCCCTATTTCAATATGTTTCTAGAATTAACACATACTCTAATGATCAAGTGATCCCTTCAACAGTTTGAAAATATGTGTTGACAATGTTGGAATGGTCAGTACAGATTAGAGAATTATGAAAGTACACAGGTAGTTTATGATATCCTAACCATCCAAGGGTGGGGTTTCTCAGAAATGTTAATTACGTTTTGGTAGCAATAAAAGGAGGCGAATACATAATATCTAATTGATCATTTAACAAAATCATCCTTATTATTGTATAGGTATATTTTCAATGCTACTAACAAATTAAGTTTCAAACCTTTGCTAGCATAGTGTAGGATTTCCATATTGATTGAAGGAGCCGTTACTCTGTGGTAGTTAATCATTTTGCACAAATAACTAAATAAAACACACTACTATGTTTTCTACCACTATGTATTTATAAAAATTGCGACTGCAGTTTCGACTTACAAAGCCATTGTCAAGCAGTGAATCAAAAATGACTGATTTACAATTATACAGAAATGTTACATATAGACAATATTGGTTGAATAGATAGGTACAATAAGGGCTTAGGCAGGTAGATGACAATAATAAACTTAATTATGAATATTCAATTATGGGTCTGCCGGCTGTAAATAAAGGTGAATATATCAGATCTAATTGATCATTTAACAAATTATAATCCTTGTTATTATTATGTTTATGAATTTCCAGAGATTCTAAAACGTTTAATTTGAAGCCTTTTGTTGAGAAATGTAAAATTTCAATGTCGTTTAATTCTGGAAAACTATGGTTGTTTTCGAGGCAGTGGTTCGCGAAAGATGAATCAGTTTTCTGTAACCTATATGATCTAAGATGTTCTTGATACCGTATTTTGAAGTTTCTACCGCTTTGCCCTATATAGATACTATTACACTCTGTACATTTTAACTTATAAACTCCAGATTTGTTAAATTTCCGTGTTGGGTCTTTTGCATTGTATAATATGTTTGATAATTTACCCTGTGATTTAAAAGCTATTTTTAGATTGTGTTTAGATAGAACATTAGCTATTTTTTCGGATAAATGGCCACAGTAGGTAATTGTTGTGTAAGTACATTTTGTGGTTTCTTTTATTTTTGGATATATTAATTGAAAAGTGAATTTTTTCCGGATTTTGTTAATTAACTTTCTAATGACATCTTTACCGAAATTATTTTTAACTCCAATGTCCTCGATTATGTGTAGCTCTTCATCAGTCATTTTTGATTCACTGCTTGACAATGGCTTTGTAAGTCGAAACTGCAGTCGCAATTTTTATAAATACATAGTGGTAGAAAACATAGTAGTGTGTTTTATTTAGTTATTTCCATATTATTAATATCTCTAATATGTGATTAGAAAAGCAGAATCTGTTTTTTGTAGTCTGAAGGACCTATCATGATCGAGGTACCAGGTACCTGGTTCTAAAATTACGTCCGATCTGTCCCTATATATATGCTATTGCACTCTGAGCAATTTAACCCATAGACTCCAGATTTTTCGTATCTGTTTGTTTTATCCTTGGCGTTCTAAATTAAATTTGATAATTTTTCTTGGGGTTTGATGTTATGTGTTTTGAGAATATTTGATATTTTCTCTGTTAGTGTATTACAGTATGTGATGTAGCGTAAGGTGTTTGTTTTTCTTCTCTAACTATGGGATAAATTGCCTTAAAAGTATACTGATTTTGCTTTTTGTTTATTAATTTGGCGATAATTTTTGTGGGGAAACCATTGTTCTTGGCTATTTTTTTAATTATTGAGAGCTCTGTTTTTATTTGCATTTCTGATAAAGGCAACGAAAAAAACCTATGTAGCATTGAATTATAAGCTGCTAGTTTGTGTGCGTATGGATGGCAAGAATCATAGGGGATAGTTATATCAGCATACGTAGATTTTCGAAAAATATCAAATTTGAATTGGTTATTTTTGTGAGTGATAGTTAGGTCTAGAAAATTTATTGTATGGATTGTTTCTCGTTCTAATGTGAATTGTGTATGTTGTTAATAGAATCTAGAAAAGTGTGTAATTGTCTAGTAGTACCCTTAAAGCATGCCAAAACGTCGCCGACATATCTATACCAAAAATGAATGTAGTTGGGATTTTAGTATACTTTCCGCTAAATTAGACATAAAAATATCTGCTAATAAAGGACTTAGAGGTGATCCCATCGGTAGACCACTGTTTTGAAAGTAATTTTGACTGACGCATGTGTCGAAAGCTAGTAAAATTTGTGATGATATAGTGCTATTTAATTTACTTTTTTCTAGTAAATTTTGAATAAGTTTTGAACATTCGACTGTGGGGATATTTGAAAACATGTTTTTAATGTCGAATGATACCAGAAGTGAATTATCTGGGGAATGTGTATTTTTTAACTTCTGTGCTAATTCTAAGAAGTTCTTTATTCCATGTATAGGCTTGAAATCTGTGTCCTGTTTAAAAACTAAATTTAATGTTTTACCTAGTTCTCTAGCTGGAGTATTTATGTGATACTACAGGCCTAATGGGATTATCCGGTTTATGCGCTTTAATTAATCCGTATAATTTTGGAGTTGATGGTTCATGTTAATTATTTTTCATTTTTCGTATTCCGAAGGGATTATTTCTATGTTTGCTACCGTAGTTTTAATTTGGTTTGATATTTTCTGGTGGGGTCTTTATTAACACGAGTAATATCTTCTGACTGTATGAAATTATTTACTTTATTTGTTTAGTCTGTTTTGCTGAGAATTACCGTGGCATTTCATTTATCAGCTTTTGTTACTACTAGATTATTGTCGTTGATTTTGGCTGTGATTGATTTGATAGTTTGTTTGTCTATTTGATTATTGCTTATTGCTATTAGCGTTTTTTACAAGTTTGTTTATTTTTGCTGAAGATATGTCTTTATTTTCTACATTTTTTAGAGCAATTTCACAGTATTTTTTGTTTTATAAAGATAGCAATATTATTCCCATAACTCAATTGTTTGCTTTCAGTTTTTAAGATGATCGTTTCTGCAGGTAACTTACAGATATACCAATAAGTCTAATTTTGCGGCTATCGTATTACAATGTATAATAAATTGTCTGTCAACAGTTACAGTATATACTTCTTGCGTCTAATTGAGATTTTTGTCTTTGTTTCAATCAAATTACCTTTTTTATAATTGTACATCAACGTAATTTCACACACAAAATAGAGAAGGAAGCGAGGAACCGTACATCCTGCTTTTAACAATTTTATCGAAAATTCAGCTCCTTGGCGAACACTACTCAAACAAATGCCTGCAGAGTTTTAAATGTAAGCGATGCATATTTGTAGCTATGACCACGTTTCTGTTCTAAAAAATTTCTGTTGGTCGGTTTAACAGTCGGTGGTTCTGTAACTCTTGCATACATATTACTCTGGAGCGGTGGAAGATATTGACTTGAAATTTGGTGCACGTGTGTATTATAACGAGATCTGGAATTGGAATATTTTGAGTCTATTCCGGTAGCTTGGAAGTAAATACGGGTAAATAAGTAAAGCAAGCTAGTAAGAGTTCAGAAACTTGGAATTTGATGTATATCGAGATTAATGACTATGAAATATTCTGTAATGTCTCACATAATGGTCTGTCGGATCACACTTCACAAACTATGAGTATGATCTTAAATTTTGAGCAAAATTCTGATAATTTTGTGCATACCAGTAGTATTGTCAATTATAATAATTTTTATAGATATTTCAGTAAGGAAAATTGGTGGTTCTGCATCTGATGCAGTGGATGTTTCGTTCAAATTACTCCATCTTCCTAATAAGCTGCTGGGATCTCCACTGGCTAAAGATCCAAAGGGATCAAATAAATCACAGTAAATCAGTAAATGATGGTTTTGAAAAATTTGATAATATTATAGGTCATTATTTTGAAATGTCATTTCCTTACAAAAAATTAATGAAAGTCATGAAGTAAAAATACAATGGGTATTAGAGTTTCTGCTCAACACTTAAAATTTATATAAAACCTGATGACTCAGACAGGAAATTTAGAACTTGCTAATTTTTATAAAAAATATAAGCAAATATATAAGAAAGTAGTTAAAAAGACAAATAAGTTACATAATGCTAAGGTATATAAACGTTTGGGAAATGAGTCAATATGGAAAATAATTAAGGATACGGTAGATGGAAATAAGAATTTAAAAAATAGTGAGTGAGATAATTCATGATGCCATAAATCGCTAGAAGTTTTAATCATGTATTTATAGAAAAGCTTAATAACTTGAATGCCATATTTTTTAATCAAACTAATAATTTTAACTTTAAAACAAAAAAGACCACGTCCTTGAAACTGTTTCAGAAAATGAGATATTCAGTACTACTAATATTTGCATAAATCCAATTCGTCTGGGCTGGAATGCATTTCTTCTGATTTATTAAAGTCTGTGTAAATTTGATAACATATCCATTAACTTTTTTAATAAATCGTTCAATATATGATGGTGTATTTCCAGATATATGTAAAGTAGCTAATGTTATACCATTACACAAAAAAGGGGACAATACTTTTATGGAGAATTAAAAGACCAGTATCTTTATTGAGTTCTATCTCAAAGGTATCTGGAGAATATTATGTATGGTAAAAAATGATTTCTTTGCAAAGACCTAATATTTTAAACCATGCGCAACATGGTTTTAGGAAGGGTAGGAACACACAATCAACATAACTTAATTTCTTAAATAACAATAACAATAGCCTTTATTTAAATAAAAAATGTTTCGATCTATTCATGGATCACAGTAAAGCTTTTGACTTGGTCAACCACGATTTTCTTATAGAAAAACTTAACGAATATAGTTTAAGGGGTAAAATTAGTAACTGAATTAACTCTCACTTATCAGGCAGAAAACAGGTAGTAGAGATGAATGGCATTAGGTCATACGAACGAGATGTTAAAATAGGTGTGCCACAAGGGTCCATTGTAAGACCCCTGTTATTTTTAATATTCATTCATGACTTGCCAGAAATTGTTGAAGATAAAAATTTTATAATATTTGCAGATGGTAATAATTACTTATGCACAGACTCTATTACCAAGGACGCTCTAATAAATTACATACCATAATTAACTATTTCACCAACTGATTCACATCTAACAAGCAACATTTCAGTATATCTAAGACACAGTTTATTATTTTTACAGTGAGTCACATTTTATTAAAATTGAGTCAAAATCCATTGAACAAGTAACCTCAACAAAATTCTTTGGAATATATATAGACAATAAATTAACTTGGCAAGACCACATTGATTATTTATATAGTAAACTTTCCACATTATGCCACGCACTGTTTCGGCTCAGAGATATCACAATTAGATCCGTTTGTTTAGTTATCATTCTCATGTTTTATCTAGGTTGAGGCATGGTATAATATTTTGGGGTATATCACTTTAATAGACTGTTTAAACTTCAGAAAAGAATAGTTAGAACAATCGTGGGCGCTTCAAGAGTGCAATGATGTAGGGCCATTTTTAAAGACTTAAGTTTGTTAAATTTACTGTGTCTATTTGTATACGAAATTCTCCTTTATGTCAAGAGCAATTACCAAAACTTTTTATCAAACATCTGTTTTTACGAGTACGACACCCGATTTAATATGGATTTAACCTTCACGTAATTTAAACTTATTTGAAAATTGCCCAACTTACATGGACATTAAATGTTTTAATAAACTGCCACTTGAAATAAAAAATATAGCCAATATAACAATATATAAAAAGCAAGTCTTTAATTTTCTGTTGGAATGTAATTGTTATACTTAGTGTGAATGTTTAAATGAATATGTATATGTTAAACTGATTTTAATATTTTGTATTTATTATTAGGAAAGTGGTGTCCTAGGAGCTACACATTATTTGACTTTTCCGATGCCATTTTAAATGGTCTCTTGGAATAAATTTTGTTTATTTTTTTCGGTTTCCCGACGCTGGACAGCCTTTCCGTGGCCTCCGACATCACACGGAAAGAGTGCCAGCACAAATATCCACAGCCACTCCCCACATCCAGCGGGCCTTCTGCATTTGGCCTGCCAACCAATCAGGTGATTTCTGACAGGCCGGTATGATCTTCAATCCTGAGAGCAGCGTAGGCTTCATACCTCCGAGTACACCGATTATGAGGACGACCATCTTGACCGAGTAGCCTGGGTACAGCACTTGGAGCTCGTACCAGAGATCACGGTATTTTGTCCGTTTCTCCTCCTCTTTCAAAGCGATGTTTGGCTCGGCAGGTGCCGAGAACTCGATTATAAACATCGCCTTGTTTTGATGGTCGAGGAGGACTGTGTCAGGCTTGTTGGCTTGAATTAGCCTGAAAACGAGTAATTCCAATAAATTCGGTACCTCTCGTTTTCGACAACGGACTCGATGTCTCCGCGGACTTAAAGTAGCACTGGTATTTGGTCTATCTCGTACAAGTGCCGTAGATGATAGTACAGCACCCGTAACGCCGCGTTATGGCGGTGGATGTAGGCCGAAATCGCATAAATCGGACATGCAGAAAGTAAATGCATGAGTGATTCCGGCGCCCGATGGCAAGTCCTACAGTTTATATCAGGAACCTCTACACCCATTACGCGGCTTCAGTAGACCAACGTGTTAACTAAACCATCTTGGCAGCCACAATGGATTCCTCGGTCTCCGACTTTAGCCCGGCTGACTTTAAAAAGGCAAATGTCAACCTAGTCGATAAACCCAGTGTTTCTACGTTCTTATAGTATACACCGTGCATGGGTTTATCGACATGCTGCCTAAACAGACGTTCCTGCTCGGCAGCTTTTATTTGGGCCTTCAGATGAGTCGTCTGTAGTTCAGTGACTAACTCTGCATCAGAACCTCGCCGGCCTCCTCGCCTGTCATCAAATACGAGACCAAGTTCATCTGGGGCTCTTTTTGACGCCTTAAACAATCCTGCACCCACCCCTGCATTTTCGTGATTTCTCACTAATTGCAGGAGCGGATCTGAGCTCCTAAGGACAATACATGCCATGCTCAGTGCTACTCTTCCATGCATACACTCCAACCCTAAGAGCCCTCTGCCCCCCCGATTTCGTGGGAAGTACACACGAGGGACAGACGATCTAGGATGAATTCTCCTATGAATATTCATCATTTTGCGGGTTCCTCTATCCATCTATCCAATTGGCACAAATAATCTACAGTCCATTTGACTACTCCGAAGGAGTAGAGCAGAACACGAACGGCAAGCATATTAGTGACAGACACCTTGTTTTTCCCCAAAAGTTCGGACGACCAAATCTTTCGGAGTAGGCATCTGTACTTGCCGCGGAGAGATTGTTTCACTTGCTGCGATCCTGGATGTGATGTTGTTGCACACCCAGGTATGTATAGGTCTCTCCGGCATCCAGGTGTCTTAGGATGCTTCCGTCTGCAAGCTGTGCATCTTTATCAAAGTCCCCGCATCGTCCTCTCTTGAGATGAGCGACCGCGTACTTGTCCAACCCGAACTCCATACCAATGGCCCATGTGTACTCCTCAACTACTCTTAGAGCGTTCTGAAGTTCACGCTCTCGGGAGGCATACAGTTTGAGGTCATCCATATAAAATAGATGGTTGACCTTATGCCTCCGGTTGCTGGGTGGTCTACAGCAGCATTTGCTATTGGCTATTGGCTATTTAATATTATTATTATTATACTAGAAGAGGTTTAATTTCTTTAAGACATCTGCCACCCCCACCACTACTTCTAACATTCCCACACGCAGATATTTCTTCCTCCTTCGAGAGTAAGACCTATCTTTCTCTAGCATGTACCATTGTTAGAGTCTTTCTGCTCATTTCAAATATTCCTAGAATATTTTAAATACATCCGGCATGCGTCGTTAGTTCTCGCTCTATAATATAAAATGTATTACATTATCAACCATTGCATCTGCCTCTTTTAATAAATTCACTATAAATAAATAATTGTTATCTATGTTTTCAGCCTGCTACGTAAATTTCGAACCGTGAAAAAAACAAAGGGGCAAAATGTTTATAAGTGTGTTTCACCTTTTCATTAATCGAGTTGAACTTGGCATTATGCAAATTTTTAGAAGTAGCGTGAGTCAGATATGATGATATTAGACATTTAACTTACGGAAAGCAGAATTTGTCAAATGGAACTAGTTGCCTGGGTAATTATTTAAATTAAGTTATCCGAGCTAACAAAAAAGTGTTAAAATAATGGTACATTATAATAAAATATTCGAATGTCTTCTACTTCAGATGTTTTATATATATTTATAAGTTGTATAATAAAGATAAATTAAATTTAATTGACTTAGAGTAATCTCTTTATTTATTTACTCGTTTCTAGACAGAATTTAACCTTTTTTTAATCATCATCATCATCATTATATTTATTTTGGAATATTCTTTCTTCCGATTTTAACAAAAGAATTTTATCCTGAACCTAATCGACATTCTTGTTAGTAACATACCATTTTAAATTATTGCCCGGAAAGTTGATTACTATCTGAATTTCTTAAAATGCATGGTCATTAGAAAATTAAACTACTACATCCGTACACTATCAGTATAAGAAAAGTTCTACAAACCTTTTGTCTTTGTTTATCCTGAGATTGAAAAATAGTGTACCTGGTGCCAAAATGGTCATAATATAGAGAATAACATGGATATATTTTAATTAGATGATGATGATAATATTACGCCTTTACACCCTTTGGTAAATACCCCTAAAACCGTAGGTTCGGAAAATATTGCGCGAGATACCACTAACAACATCTATTAACTTACTATTAACTATTTACAATACGTATTACTACATTAATAAAAATTTAAACTCTATTTATTATTTTATTACTTCATTTCTCTGATCACCTCGCTGCGTGTTCTTACTTTTTGTTCCTCATTCCGAGCTAATCCGAACTGATCTGCCTTCCTGCCGTTGGCTTGGTAGCCTTGTGTATCCCTCAAATGGCCTCTAGAGTATTCAGGTTTCTTTCTGGCATAGTTTAATATTAGGTACTTTCAATGTCAGGACACTATTTTTTATATTCATCTATTGACAAAATCAGGAAAATCTGTTGATGTTTAAGATTAACCGATTGACGTTGCTATAGACATTCCGTTCGCCACAAAAAATGACCGGTCTTTACTTTTTGCTTGCTCTTTGTCGTAGATGTAGGGAAGGGGGCCGAACAAGGCTTACCATGTCCGGGTGGCGGAAGCGATCATGTGGCTTGGTAAATTCTAATTAAAATTCCACATCGATGCCTTGTTGAAACTTTTTGCTTTCAATGTGATATACGTTACCAGACGTTGAGAGCAATCCAAAAATATCTCTGCCAGCATTTTTCGTCACCAAATTCGGCCCTAAGCTCAGCCGGTAGCCGTATCTCCGGAATTTCCTGAAGTTGGGCCTAGGGCCGAGTCGGACGACAGAAAATGCTAATATTGGCATTTTTTTCTAATGTTGATACGGCCAAAGAACTTGTGAGAGATTGGTATAACTATGATATTAAGGATATGCTGAAAATCTATACAAAACTATCAGGAATACAAGATTTGAAAATAATAGAAATGAAAAAAGTTGGTGTTCAACATAGAAACAACAAGAAAACAGTGAAATACAATGGAAGCAGATTTTATATATTCGACCAAGGTAATCCTTGGAAATCTTTGGTGAATCGAGGATAATCCAAAAAAAATCTTACACTGAAACGTTTATCACAAAAAAGCGAATCTCTAATGGAGAAAGTGTAAGCTCAATACTTTACTTGAAAAACAATTTAATTCAGAAGATCACGAAGTTAAATGGGAGAATTTATCAGAGCTATCATTCCACAAAAAGATAATAAACGAGGAAGCAGAGGAAAATGGCGAAGATCAGAATACTGAAGAAGATGAAATGGAATGTGACTGTTTCGAGAAATATTGTGCTATGCATGTCTGAAATTAATTTTTAGTTTGTTTTTTGTTCAATTCTAAATAAAGCATTCAAACATGGACATGCCCATATTCTTGATGAACCTAAACCAGACATATCTCAGTGATTCTGCCATAATCAGACATGTCTTTATTAAAAAATCGTGGTGTCCCATTTAAGTTTTGTTGTAGTAAAACTATATTCTATATACTCTTTTAAATCTTAGAGATTGGATGAAACTATCTGAAGTAATAGTTTGTTTAATTCCTGAATAATCAGTGACAAGTGACATGTCATCTTTTGAAAGTTTGCTCCTCAATTTATAGCGACCGTTCAAATCTTTCAATTCTTTTTCATGTGTTTTAATGATCTATTATGTAATTCCCACGAAGTAAAGGCAAATATTTTAAACTTTAACATCAAACTCGTTGTCACAGGATCCCCATATTTCCATGTACCAAAGACGAAAATCTGCAAATGTTTTGCAATTATGGGAGGCCTATTGGATTCGCCATTTTGAGTCATTAATTATTTCGTTTGATCCTTTGCGAAATTTAAGTTGAATAAAAAAGAAAGTTAAGTAAAATTGCCTTGTAAACAGAATCAAAATTAATGTGTGAATTTTTTTTTTTTTTAATGCATTGTTCTCGGTATGTTTTCTTGTGGCAATTCAAATGGGCCACCCTGTATATCCTTAGACATCGACATAAAAGTAGAAAATAAAAATAATCTCCTAATACAATCACGTGATGGTATGCAAATATAGTAAATATGTTATAAAATAAGATCTGATAGAGTTAAAATGGAATTTAATTCAGTCAAGGATAACAAATAAATGAAAGTGTAACTTGTCTATTAGAAGGTGTGTTTTCGATTACTATAAAAAATAACAGAGTACTTAACGTGAAATTGGGTATCCGACTTCCTCTTCGGTTTAAATCGATATTTGTTTTTGCATTATGCAACTAGCAAAGGCGTCCAAATAAATATTTCAAAGGGGAATGTAAATAAAATATTATGAGATAAAGTTTATCGGTTCAAAATAAATACACTATTTAGAAAGTTCAATTTATTATCTGATATCTTTAAAATGGTCATATTTATGCTAAACAGGCAATTTTAAAAGGATGTATTAATGTTAACAAAAACAAACACGTCATTGTGTCAATGCCTTAATTATTGTTATATTCTCTAAATTTTACAGTATTGTATTGAAAACAGAAAGCAATGTATTTATCTTAATAATCAGAATCTGACCAAAGATTAGGGAATTAACAAAATAGGACAGCCGGCGGAAAACCACAAAGTGACAACCAGACGGAGAAGGTAACATTAGAAAGAGAGGTGAATAGTGAAAAATGGACAACACTGTCCTGAACGACTCAAATCAGTTGACTGTCAGGAGCCAAGGTCATTAAAAAAACAGGTTGCATTGTAATATATGTCACATGAAGTATTTCTATGTTTATATGTACGGTATCTTTGGTTAGGATAGAACTCTACATTGATAGAATAATTTTGAAACTTTTTTCTATAAAATGAGGAAAAACCAGCCACACGCGGCTGTCATCGAGGTCTATACGTGACGTAGCACTTGTAGATTTTAATGAGCCAACCTATCTTTTAGTATGCTTGGTCAAATTCGTTTAATGCGTAACCGACAAATTCCGAAACCGTTTCCGCTGGATGTCGTGTCACTCGTGTCCCTTTAAATTGGAGTACACAACTGTCTTCGTCTATTTCGTCTTCTCCATCTGACTGTCCTATCTTATTAGTTCTATAATCTTTGATTTGACTTTAGAAACATTAAAGATGAGGTGCTGCAAAGCTCGATATAGCGGCTCTTGGTGTTTATCATATAACAATAAATTAACTATATCATCTAATGCTAGAAACATATATCTTGTTTGCTGCTGCTTCAAAACTTACTAATCTTAATGAGTCGATAGCACTTAATGAGGAGAAATCTGAAATATGGTTTACCGCTATTTGAAATCGATTCCAAGCATGCTAACCATTATACTCTTCGCCGATTTAGTTCACTTTTTACATAATTGTTGCACATTCTATAGAATATTCCTTACAGTTTTTTTTTTAATAATATTAGTCTTAGACATTTTTTCTTTAGTTACAAAACATAATACATATTTTTTTAATTTAAATCATTAATCACTGTTTTATTGATTTGATTTGATGATGATCGATTTTGTTCAAAGACAATGGAGTTCTTCCTCTAGCTAAATCTAACTTACTGTCCAAATTTCAATACAATCGGACTTTTCGTTCTTAAGTTATCGTGCTTACAAGAAACGTGACGGACAGACAGACAAGCGGACATTTGCTGCTCAGAATTCGGTCACAATCACAGTGATATGAAACTTCTTTCTCTACAAGCAATATTACCGGTTTTAGAAATGTGCCCATCGAACGCATCATACTCTTCGTTTTGTATTTGCGAAGAGTATAATAAAACACAGTTGCTTTTTCCTTTTAATGCCAATAATGTGGGAAATAGAAATTGTATTTTGACGATTGAGAGTCACTATTGATGAAACCTAAACTTTTTTGGTTGCATAAATAATTCAATTGATAATATGGCAAGTTGCAATGTGGAATTTATTGATTGATTGACTTGCCAGCAAAAGATAAGCATTGCTGCCGATTTCAATCTGGAGGTTTATTCCAACACTCAGCTCAGTCGTCCGCCGAACACGCCCAATGAACGTCCAGACCGCATGCCTGAACCAACCCTCGGATGTTTTACATACCGCCGGACCGGCTACATACGCTGGGTTGAACATGGGACGTGTTTGTTGTCAGCAGCGAGAGCCACATGACGCATGGGGTAGGAATATAGGAAGTGTAGGTGTTTGTGAGATGCTTCTTTTAAGTTTCCATGCTTCTTTTTTAGTTTCCATCTGTCATCATCGGAAGGGAAGTGTAGGCGTTTGCAAGATGCTTCTTTTTAGTTCCCATGCTTCTTTTAAGAGTCCAGCTATCATCATCTCCTTATTTTTTCTTCTTCTAAGTTTTCTGTTCCATCTGTTTCTAAATCTAGCAGTGTGCACTTCCTTCTGATCGCTTGCGTTCACTTCATCTGCCAACACATACATGCATTCGCTGGTCGCAGGGGCTTTTATTTATTAATCGTTCTACAGGTAAATATCCATTTAGGGTGAAAGTTTCGGTTTTACAGCGAGTTATGAGAAAGAGGCCCGCCAAAATACTTTGCATACCCTGTATATTAGTCTGTGTTTGTAGTAATTACTTTCAACTGCCGCTTTCCAATTCCGGGTATTTTTCTGTTTCATTAGACACCTATATAAATCCGGTTCTTTTTTCGTTTTCTCGGGAGCGTCAACACAAACACGTCCGTCCTCGACGAACATAAACCGACTAAAATACTAAATATTTCAGTATTCCCTTCTCTCTATCTCTCCTTTTCTCTCCCACTTCCACTCTACGCCTTTCTCTAAAACCTAAAGAAATTTTAGGAAACGCCATCTGAAAAAAATACTTTTGTTTGTGACGAAAATTAAGCAATTTTATTGAATGTGAAAAATCGTCACTTTAACATATTACCTTGTCAATTTGGGAGTCCATATTAAAAAATCTGTTCAGAACAGAGTAGTTCCGTAGATTCTAGGAATTGTAAAACAGCATTCCCTGCTTACGAGGGCATTGGAATCATATTTGCATACTCATGTATAACAAAAATCAACAAACCCGATTAACACCTATTAAATGAACATGCAGCTATTATTAAATAGTAGTCAATAATTAAGTAGCAGTCACTTTTTTGCCAATAAATTTCAGGACATCGATGGCAATCATGAATAATAATTATTGATTACGTTATAAACGAGTAAAACAGGATATACAAAGTTACATTGGAGACTTGAAGTTCATTCTTAAGTATAATACAATAGATACCAAATTCAGCACATCATTTGTATTAGACCTGGACTAACGTGGCCTTCTACGAATATTTGAATAACATTTTGCTCGAAAACGATACGTAATTCTGTGAAGCCGCTGAGATTAACGACACAACCAATATTTTTATTTTTCCTATTCAAATTGGTATCCACAGCCGACAACATTTCAAAATATAATCTAGTTCTCGATGTCGTATTGGGGCAAAGAGCTCAAGCTCGACCCCTAATCATCCGAGACCGTCATCTTCAGTCAAGAATATTGGCGCGCCGATGTCGTTATAATACATACGTGTACCAAATTTGAAGTGAATATCTCAATTTAATTTTATCAGCCACTTTAGTAATGAAGTGGGGGTGGTGGAGGGGTTGAAAAATATTTTTAAAAAATTTGAAGCTTCTAGCATATACGTCAAATCCCAAGTTTCTGTAGTCTGTGTCCTCTACTTACCCCTATTTAACCCTCAACCCTGCAACGGAATCATCTCAAAAAATAATCTAGTTCCAGATGTCATTATAATATATACGTGTACCAAATTTCAAGTGGATATCTCAATACTATTTTATCAACCTCTTTAATAATGGAGTGAGGGGGTCGTGAGGATGGAAAACATTATAAAAAAATGTGAGCCCTTGACTTCTAGTATATACACCAAATCCCAAATTTTTTGTACTCTTACCAGCTTGCCATACTTATTTTCCTCTATTTGCCACTCAACCTATCGGATATGTTCAATCCAGTTCCAGTTCTCGTTATAATACATACGTGTACAACAGTTCAAGTCAATATCTTAAACCGTTCCAAAGAAATCGTGCGCAGGAAAAAAGTTACAAGCAGCATAATTTTTTTGCTAAAATTTAAACTCTCGATGTATTATGACTATTTCAACAAAAAAAATGTTTGAAATATTTTTAGGATTATTATACTTTCACTCCACTACGTAGATGTGACAGACGACAGATATGATATGACCCAATATCAATAGAGTATTCTGCCATCCCATTTTGCAAATGTTCCATTTGAAATGAAATTATAAGTTCTAACAGGACTTATTGCACCTACCAGATATTCGCATTCGGTAGCACCCATCCACAAATTTCATCCATTTCCCAACAGTCTTATTATAGTGCATTCTGTGAATCACATTGAACCTCGAAAAACACATCTTTCTTCTAGCCTAACGAGACTATGTCATCCTCCCGTTATGGAGGATGCTAAACATGATGGCAGCGGTTAAATCTCTCTCCGAGGTCAACCCACCCTCCAAACGGGAGGGATAAACCCCCGAAAGGGACAAACCTGTGTTACCCTCGTTCTCGAGCATGCTGAGCACGATGGTGATATTAAGACCCCTCCTCGACCCCCGCCAACCCCCCAAATGGCTAAAAACTATCCCCAAAGGGGTGAAACGTGGATCTTTCGGCTAAACCTTCGAAAACCCCCCGTTTTCGAGGATTCTGAGCACGATGTCATTCTGAGAACGATGGTGTTTTCGAGACCCCTTCTCGACCCCCAGCAACCCCTAAAAGACCAAAAACCACCCCCGAAAGGTAAACCGCGGATGGGCCATCTCCTACCAGCAAAACTTGTGTTACCCCCCGGTTTTCGAGGATGCTGCTCGATGGTGATCTTGGATCTTCTTCACGAGATCAGTGGTGTACCCTTTTTGGGGGTAGTTTTTGGCCGTTTGGGGTGTGGGGTGAACTCGGAGAGATATTTAACCACCGTCATCGTGTTCAGCATCCTCGAAGACGGGGGCATGACATAGTCTAGTTAGGCTAGGAACAACTTGTATTCCTCTCCGACTTACAGAATGCACTATTAATAGCACCTAAATAACATTTTAAATTAAAATTGATATATTTCTTATTGTACGAAAATTTAACTCGAGTCTTGGAGACACAGTGTATGTTATACAGTTTGATATTTTGTGAATCGTCATATTTTAGTGCGCTTGATCAAAGACCTTAGTAATATTTTGTTCTAAAACGATAATATTTAACGCTCGCGTTTTGAAACACATAATTTAATTTGTTAGTCTCAATTATGTGTGCCAACGCGATAAAGCGCGCGACTATCCTATTCATTATTTAAATTTAAATTATAAGATACCGGTCTGAGCATTATACGCGTTTAAATTTTATCGGCTAGTCATGACAAATGCTTGACCAATAGCTTGGTAACGTGTACAACCAAGTTTAGCCAACAGTAAACGGAGATATTCATACGCCAACTCGAGAGAGACGCTAAAAAGATGGCGTAGAGGCGATTTGCCATGTAGGCCGTAAGAATTAAAATCCGCCACATATTTGTAAATATCTGTATATAGTGATTAATAACTGCAAATAGAATCAGTAAAGTAGTTATTTTAGTTTATTTTATATGTTCTGTGTTATAATGTACCATTGCCCATAGTTACAGCAAGGCAATGTTTTCGTCGAACAAGCTATAAGTACAGTCTTTTATATTATGTATGCCTCTCGTGATGCAATTGTTGCTGTTGAAGCCGCTTGCGACAATGCAGAATTACTGATGGCTTCAATACCTCATTCCACGTTTGGCCAGTAATATTTCCTATTGCATCCAGTGTTCGATTAAGACTCGTTTTGGTGGCGTAGCTATACCATCCCGTTATTTTGTCATCTCCCGTGTGTTTTGGGGATAGAAACATAATGGTCAACTGCCAAACCAGTTTATGTCGAAATTATTAATTGTCGGGCCTATTTTTGTTATTAATTTTACGTACAATCTGTAGTATTTCCTTTCGTGTGATCTCATATAATTTAATTGAGCCATTTTTATGTTAACATAAGAATTCTTTGTTTTACCGCTCTGGCCAGATCGTGTTTAGTTTAGTTTAATTATTTACTGTATACGGATCTTAATTGAGTACCATTTTTCTTTGTATTTTGCTACTTGTCAGAAGGACTTTTAACGATTTGTTTACATGACTATTCTGACGAAAGTTTTTGTAAAGTTTACTCACACCCTGTTGTCAATTGCTCTACTATTTGTGTATTTTTCAGTAAACCATTAAAGCAAGTTAAATTCAATGATTCGTTTTATTACCACTTAAGAGAGTTTAAAGTATCAAATATAACACAGTTTATATAAAACGTCGCTTACATGCCTCTGGAGATCGCCCTGTATGACAGATATGACACAATTTTAATACACATAATGGACAAAAATAAAACATTTAAAAGACACATTCCCTTCCCACACAAGACCCCCTGTTGCGTCACATAGACAAACATTTATTTAAATATAAATTCCAGATTTTGTGATGAAAAATACTATAAAGTAATTTGATGCCTTGGCTTCTAGTATATACACCAAATCCCAAGTTTCTGTACTCGTACCAGCTTGCTTTACTTATTTTCCCCTATTTACCCCTATATAACCCCCAAACCTTCGACGGAATCATCTCAATATATAATCTAATTCCAGATGTCGTTATAATATATTCCTGTATCACATTTCAAGTGAATATCTCAATTTTATTTAATTAAGCCTTTTGATAATGGAGTGGGGGTGGCGATGGGGGTGAAAAATATTATTAAAAAATTCGAGGCCTTGGCTTCTAGTATGTACACCAAATCCCAAGTTTCTGTACTCGTACCAGCTTGCTTTACTTATTTTCCCCTATTTACTCCCATTTAATCCCCAACCCTTCAACGGAATTATTTTAAATATAATCTAGTTCCAGGTGTTATAATATTACGTTTACCAAATTTTAAGTGATCATCTAAATTTTATTTTATCAACCCCTTTAATAATGAAGTGGGGGTGGGGGAAGGGATGGAAAATAATATAAAAATATCTGAGGGCTTGGCATCTAATATATACACCAAATCTCAAATGTTTGTACTCTTATTAGCTTGCTTTACTTATTTCCCATATTTACCCCCCAACCCTTCACCAGATATATTCAAGAGACAACCAAGTTTCAGATCTCGTTATATTACATGCGTGTATAAAATTTTAATATATTCGATATATTAAACCGTGCCAGAGAAAACGTGCGCACACAAAAAGTTAGACCGACAAACAGACAGAAAAATTTTCGCCAAGTTTAAAATCTCCAAGTTTCTTGATATTCTTAACCTATTTCAATAAGAAACATTTTTGAAAATTTTTTTACGGTTACACACTCTACTTCCACTCCACTACGTGGATGTGGAAGTAATATTGTAATGATAGTAGAATGGAAGAAAAGTGGAAGAAGAAAGAGGTAATACTGTAATAAGCACCTTTTAAATTTAATTTTGGTGGCAATTCTTTACGATATCGAAAGTTTCATGGAAAGACGATATATTTTTTTAAATTCTCAAAAAAGTTGATTCTCAGAACCTCACTTTTACATAAGAATCATGAATTGGTCTCAGTGCTACGCCTGTCTTGGAAACCCTGTAAATCCTCAATTCATACTCGTAATATAATATAGGGAATTCCTGATTTTATATTCCTTGCCACAATAGTTGCGTTTACTTTGTCTGGTAGAAACATCAGATAACTATGGAACTTAGCAACAAACAAATACACAGTTGTGGATATAAGGTTGTCTTTGTAACGGCAATTATTCTCTTGCTGATCAACTTTCGCGAAGATAATAAATGAGACTGGATCATCAACGCTAAGGACATCCTCGAAGAAATCTAATTCAATGTATAAGACATAAATCTCAAAACGATACTACACTTGTATCACGAAAACATTTTTTAAATTTCATGTTCTACAGTCATCGTCTGCTTTAAATCTATAATAAGAACATTTATCTATATTTAGCGTCCTCTAATTTTCACATGTTTTAAAATAAGAATAACCGTTAAGAGCATTGATCGATTATTAAAGTAAATAATCCATAAAATAACTAATTCATAATTTTTAACTAAAAGTGGGTCAAGCAAACAATGGTTTACTGTTATATTTGTACAATTCCTTGAAATACTTACTATTAGTAAAATTAGCAGATTTTAACAAATTTGTTTAAATATTAGCATACATACTATTCCGTGAGAAATGTGGCACTCACAATTTTTGTCTAACGCGAGCTGATGGTTCTGATGATTCATCATGTATATCACAGATCTTCATAAAATTATGATAAGATTAATTATGGTCACGTATTTTGGTTTAAAAGAGCTGAAACATTCAATCGCGATGGATGACGTGATGCTGCTAATCGAGCCATACAGCAAAATGAGACATCTTAGAGATAATCCATGAATCACAAAACGACTGTGAAGACGTTGCGAATAAGACGAAGGAAAAGGAAAGAGACATGAATGTTCCAGCAAATTATAATTTTTGATATCTAAAGGATGTTTCAGGAACATAAGGCAGGGCAAGTTATTAGGCCCAAATAATACCAGAATCACCTGTATTTTATTTGCCAGGGCACCCTCCATTGGATGATATTCGTCCTTAAAGGTTAAAGCTCATAATTTTTAAATTACTAAATATCGACAAAAATAAAACTACAGGTAGGTATACGCGTTAACTAAGTGTCCTCAACTGAGACTTATGGCGCTAGTCGCTTTTCATCTTAGGAAATCGAGGGAAGAATACCCCTAAAGAAATCGATGAAACAACCCGTTTTCTATGAAAAGTTATTTTATTGTTAAAGGATCTAAATTGACATCTCTCAAATTTTGTACGCAAGTAACAGATATGAATTTAGAGGGTCAAATTAGCAAAAATTATAAATTTTTAAAAAATTATCTGAATGTCAAAGAATGTCAAATTTATTATTGCCCAATGTTATTAATTCATCTCATTTTAATTTTGAAAACCAACTGTACAGAGTTGACTACGATTGAAAATAATATTAAATTTTCTTGAGTTAATGGCAGAGTCAATATTGGAAAATTATCGTAAATTTTAAATGTTTATTAATCCTTTTTAATCATCTAATATTTTACTCACTCTAAGTGTAATTTTAATCAGATAATATCTGATAATTCCAAGCAAGAAATTAAATTTGGTTTGATTGATTATTTAAAAACGTCTACTTTAAATTATTATTTTTAGTTCGTTTATTAGTTTTTTATACATAAATACTACACAATGATTAATTTCTTATCAAATACTAAAAGCATGAAAGAACAATACTAAGATAATGTCTCTTCAATCGTCGTAGAGAATAGAGAGAAATTTTATTTATTTATTTATTTATTTATTATTATACACTACCCAAGAGGACACGGTCCCAATTACAGGGTAGGAAAAAATACACTGTAGCAAAATACTTAATATAGCAATAATACACAATATAACAAGATTATAAATGTAGATATAGGTTAGAGATAATTACACATATGATGAATTAACTGTTAAAGCAGGCAATTCTTATATTTGCTGCATTACAATAATTGAAAAAGTTAATTTTATCTTGAATATCATGCCAGTTATGACACATAACATACACCGGCGAGAACTCTAACAGATTTGTTCTTGATGTAGGTAAAAAAAATATATTAGTTTATCTTTTTCGCACCAGTGGCATATGAACAAGCGCATTGACTTTCGCCAATAGTTCAGGGCACTTCATTTTGTCGTTGACAAGTTTATGCAAAAACATAACAGAGTGAAAAAACCACCTTCTGATCAGTTCATCAGCATTGAACCTCTCTAGTAGCTTATCATGCGGAAATCCTATTGGTGGATAGGTTTTGTCCTCCTTAAATGCCAAACGCACAAAAAATGTAAACAGCATTTTTAACGTGTCGATGTTGTTGAGCACAGAGTTTCTAATGATAAAGCCCAGGATTTTCAAACCTATGTAAAGCTCAGCCTACTATCAAAAGTTATGCCCAGATCTTTAAATACCTCTGGTCTATTTAACTGTACCTGATTTATATTCTATTCCCGCAGCACAGGATTTAATTTTCTAGAATAGGTGACAGCGTTACATTTAGCAACGTTGAGAGGTAGGAGGTTTGAGGTACACCAATCGCTTATTAGATCCAAGTCACCTTGTAGTAGCAAACAGTCAGATTTATCCTTGATAGCGAGATACAGTTTGATGTCATCCGCATATGGCAATGGCAATTCAGGCCAAGTACGATGTCATTTATAAACAAAATAAAGAATTGGGGCCAAATACTGACCCTTGTGGTACCCCGAAGATACAAACTATTCTTTCAGATTTATACCCAGGATATTGAACATATTGGTTTCTACATTTTAAGTAAGACGAGCAGAATAGAATTAAATCTCGGTTAAAACCGAAATCAGAGAGCTTACTAAGTAAAATACCGTGGTCAAGTCTGTCGAAGGCCATTGAGAAGTCGGTATAAATGACATCTACCTATCCATTGCTATCCAACACCTCCGAAACAAATTGTGTAATACAGACCAAATTGCTGATTGTTGACCGGCCTACCACAAAGCCGTGTTGATTAGGGCAGATTTGTTCGTTGACATGTGTGTGGAGCTCCTCGTATAGAGCTAATTCAAAGGCTTTGCTAAAATTATTGATGATGGTGATGGGATGATAATTTTTATGGCAGTCTGATTATCTTTTTAAAAAACAGGAATAATTTTGGAGTCTTTCCATAACTCCGGGAATGTGTTACTGTTAAGGGCTTAATTAAAGAAAATAAGCTAGGGTTTCGCTAAGACATTACCGCAGTCTTTGATAAGAAATGACGGTATACCATCAGGGCCAGCGGTACATTTGTTTTTTAACTTCTTGATAGCTTTACATATCTTCGTTCAGTTTTACTAATTGTGGTGGTACCTGCCCATTCTCATTTAAGTTATCGGATGATTCTGTATAAGCAGTTTTAAAGTGCTCAGCAAACGCCTTAACAATTTCCTGAGGATTCCCTAAAGAATAATCGTTGTAGGTAATTTGGTATGGTTGTTGTGTTCTTTTTGCGACTTAAAGTTATTTTCAATATGGTTGACATATTGCTTATGCGCTAGCTTAATATCAGTTTTTATTTTTGATTAGTATTTTAAACTTTTCAAGGTCTTGATAGACTATTATTGAATTCCTTGTATCTTTTCAATGCTATTTTTTTCCTAATGTCATTGATTATGTGTCTGCTAAACCATGACGGATACCGATGACCTTTCGAATTATTTGAGGGATAAGTAAGTCCTTGGGACGCATGTCATAAATATGTTATTAATAACGCTGTAGAAGTCTTCTACAGCTTCGTTAACATCTTCATAAGTTGTTAAAAAAGACCAGTCCGTCTGCAGAAGTAGGTTGTACACTGTGACATAATCGGTTTTTTTTTAATTAGAAGTCAATTCAGGCTTGATTGAAAACATATTTCCCGCTTCGCCACTTCCTTGACGCAGGTTAATACACAGTGGGGATGGTGCAAATCTTGCCTTATTATGGAAATTTCTGACCTATCAACTTGCAATGAAGTGATGTTACTTATGACTAGCTCTAACAGTCTACCATTAGCATTGGAGATTAGGTTATGTTGATCGAAATTATGAAATTTACAAAAGTTTTGCAAGGCCCGCAGTTTCGCAGATATACTTGCAATATTAGACTCTTTATATTCTGGTAAATTAACGTCATCAACAAAGCATGTATCCTACGTTTTGATTCATTCTTTTATAAGAGACTCAAATAACTCATCATAGACTCCGGCAGCTGAGTTCAATGGAATATATTACAAAAGCGTAGTGATTAATTTTAACTTTTAAACTTACTAGATCGACACTGGGAATATTTATGGTAAATTCGTTCATATTAATAGATGTGACTATGTATTTCTTATCTATAGCACAGAGAACCTCGCTCCCCTAACTAGCCCTAGGTTCTGAAATTTACGATCTGCTCTATATACGTTATATCTGCTACAGAAAAATTCATTATCGAAAATGCTGTCATCAATCCAAATATTTAATTTCAAGTTTTATACTTATTAGTGTTGTTTATTTCAAAAAAAGCAACCTCTAACTGATCCTTTGACGTAAAAGTCACAGGCGTAGAGGTTATTTACCATTTTTTTTCCATTTTAATATTTTATTAATCGTTAATAATTTACATATTATAAGCTTAAATAGGGTATTTCATGTTTACAATGTGAAATAAACATCATTTTATAATTTATAATATAAATACATAAAACGATGCTGCCAGATGGTATGGCTGGGGACCTATTCATAAAAGCTTATCAAAATTTATAGCTGCTATCAATAAAATATTTCTTATAATTTATATTTATTATCTTTCATTTTTTACTAAGTGTATCAAGATAATGGCTTTTTAGTTAGGTTTCAGCGGTGCGGAACTTAAATAGTCTTTTTGGTTTATGTAGGAAAAAGAATTTATAAAAACCTACTTAATAATTGTCATATGATAAAACTGTGGTTTTCAAATATGGACATATATTTTATAAATACATAATTTTATGTAATCGATAGGTCAGGGGGCTTAGAAGTTTATTAGGGATTGTTAGGGTTTTTGTCTGTATGTATTGTGTATTTGTGTGTATGTGTGTTGTCGGGGTAAAGTTATTGTCACCGTCTATCGTGATAGACGGGTAGTCGTTGATGTATGAGTGTGTGTCTGTGAGTAGGGTTTTGGTATGATCTTATACTGGTCAGGTCCGTCGTCAAGACCGATAGCTGTATTTTATTGGCGAAAAACTCTTGTGAGGTTTCGTCAATAAAGTCGCGAATCATCGGGAGATCCGTGGCCCGATGTAATTCAGCTATCGGCGTGTACCGGTCTGCGTTTGTCAGTAATCGTATAAGCTTATTCTGTGTTACCTGTATCCTCTTACATTGTGTGGCGGAGATGTTGTTCCACGCAGGGCACGCGTAGGTCAATATTGGCCTAAAGACAACCTTATATAATGTTAATTTATTTTCGGTGGACAACTTACTCCGCCGATTTATAAGAGGATACAGTTTACTTAGTGCTGCGTACGTCCTGTTTATTGTCTGGGTCACATGAGGAGCGAAACTCAGCCTTTTGTCCAAGGTTACCCCCAGGTACTTGACTGTCTTTCGCTCCTCAATTGTCTGTCCGTCTATTTTTATTTTATTGAAAGTCTTTATGTTTGTGTACTTTCTATTGAAATTAATTGTCTGAGTCTTGTTATTGTTAATCTTTATTTTCCATTTTTGGAAAAAGGATTGGAGGATTTGCAGATGATACCGCACTTTTTGAGTTGCAGTTTGTGCATAAAAAGATTGTGCATATAGTACAGTATCATCTGCATATAGGAGGATGTTTGAGTTGGGGTAAGAGGGGGCGTCGTGGGTATAAAGGTTATAAAGGAGGGGGGAGAGGATTGCCCCCTGGGGGACACCTGCCGATAGAAGTTTTCTTGAAGAGTAAACATTGTTGACACATACTGTTATATATCGTCCCCTGATATACGATTTAATCAAGGCGACTATGTAACTGGGCAACTTCAGGATGCTGTCTAACTTGTACAACAACCCGTTATGCCAGACGGTGTCGTAAGCCTTCTCTATGTCGAGGAGCAACAAAACTGAACACTGTTTTTTGGTGTATGCAAGGTAGGTATCTTGTACCACCTTGCATATGGCATGTGTGGTACTGTGTCCCTTTCTAAAGCCAAATTGAAAATTCGGTATTAACCGATTTTTGGTTACTATTTTGTTCAATATTCTGAGAAACACCCTCTCCGTTAATTTGGAGAGGGTATTCAACAGACATATTGGCCGGTAGCTTGCAGTGCAATGTGGCGGCTTATTTGGCTTTAGAATAGGGATTATTATGCCCAACTTCCAGTCTTCCGGGAAATACTGTAATTTTATGATGGAATTTATGATGTACGTAATTTGACATAGCATTTTGTTTGGAAGGTTTTTTAGGATAATGTTGGGTATAGTGTCGGGACCAGGAGCTTTGTTATTCGGGAAAGTTTTTATAATATTTTTAAGTTCTGTGGGGTTGGTTAGCATTTTTTGTAATTTATTTGGAGGTATAGGGAATCTGTCTGCCGTCGTCCGCGTCGCGTGAGTCACTTGGTCATGAAAGGGTATTGTATTAGGTGTCGTGGTGTTAGTAAATTGAAGGTGTGTGGCTAAAATTTCGGCTTTTTCGAGATCCTTGCTATAGGAGATATTATTATTAATTAAAGTTGGAACGGCGCAGAAGGGTCTCTTGAACAAGCGCGACATTTTCCATAGGGAGTTGTCCTTTCTTGACAGGTTTTTAATCCTATCATTCCAGGACTCCTCCCTATGTTTTGCAAGTTTTTCTTTGATGGTATTTTGCAGTTCAATCATTCTAAGTTTGTCAATTCCGCGCCTGCTCAATTGCCACCTTCTGCGTATTCTATTTTTAAATGTGATTAGATTTATGATTTCTTGGGGGATAATCTCACTTCTAGGTTTTTGTATAATTAGTCTCGTTGTTTTATCTCTAGCTGTTTTTAAAATTGCTGTTATTTTAGCCACTTCAGTATCGATATCTCTTGGCGTTTCTATTTGCCTGTTTATAATTAGCTCTTTATTGATAATATCTCTAAAAGCTCTCCAATTTGTGGAACGATAATTATAGCTTTTATGTACCCTTTCATTTCTGTCTAAGTCTGGAAGTTGGAAGTGGATAGGATTGTGATCTGAAGAGAGGAGAGGTAATGATATAGGATTTATAGGGAAAGGAACATTTTTATTTAGTACTATGTCTATAACAGACGGAGTCGTATTGTTAAGAGGAAAGTGGGATGGGGTTTCAGGGGCGTGAACCGCAATATTCCGGTCGACCGAGAAGTTATGAACAGTTCGTCCATTTTTGTTGCTCCGAGAATTATGCCACGACACATGTCTGGCATTTAAGTCACCCATTACAAGTACCTTGTCTTCCTGAAAGAAATTATAAAGTATGTTATCAGTGAAATGATAAGTAGGTGAGTTATAAACTCCTGTTACTATTATTCCATTTTGTAATTTAATGGATACATTATCAATGTTTGATATAATTGTGGGAAGGGGGGTATGTACGATGCTGCGGTGAACCAGCATCGCGACACCCCCCCCGCGGTTTCTGGTTCTGTCTTCTCTATATATTACAAAATTAGGAATTTTGAATTTGTGTGCTTCCCGTAATCGAGTCTCGGTTATTATCATGATTTTAATATCATATTGTATTAAATAGTGCTTTAATTCTATTATTTTATTTTTCAGGCCGTTACAATTCCAAAAGGAAATGTTAGCCATTTATTTTATATTGTGGTAAGATGTTTGCGGTAAAATCTTGTAATATGGTTATTTTTTCTAAAGCTTCCTGCGCCGGTTCTAGTAAATTATTTAAATGTTTGATGGCAGCTATAGTTTCCCGTAAGTTTATTAATGAATTTAAGCGATTTAATTCACTCATAAGAGTTTGAAAGTCCCCAGTCATACCTGTGGCTTCGCGTTGTTGTTGTTGTTGCTCGGTTAGTTGTTGAATGGGTCTGGTCTGGATATTGTTGGGATCTGGTCGAGTCACAGCAGGTGCTGTTGCAGCTACAGTTTTTTGCCTATTGGTCCAGGCATTTTGGGTTGGAGTCGGCGCAGGAATAAATAGTTGCTTTTGGTTTTGTTGTTGGGATTGTTGGTTAACTACATTTTTATTGATTTGTTGTATCCTGTACTGGTATACGGGGCACTCGATATTACTGGCAGTGTGTGCACCTTGGCAGTTTGTGCATTTTGGTGTTTCGTCAAGTGATTTCTCGCATTCATAAGAAAAGTGGGGACCAGCACATTTGTTGCATTTTGGGTGACGATGACAATTTGTCGTAGCGTGGCCCCAATTTTGACATCTTCTGCATTGTGTAATCATGCGCTCGTTTCTTCTGCGTTCCCACTCTATACGGGTGTATAAAACATAACGGATTTCCTGTTGGAGGAATTTAAGAGTGACGTCACTTGTTGTAATAATTAAGTACAGCGGACTATATTTGGTTTTCATGGTAAAGATATTTTTAATTTCTATTTTCTGTTGTAATTCTTCTTTTAAATCGTTAATATTTGGGTTACCCTGTAGGCCACGAAGAACAAATGCATGAGTTTTTTCGTCGTTCGAGGTATAGGTATGGTATTCAAGATCGTCTTGCTCTGCTAATATGTTCTTATAGTTTTTGTATTCGGTCTTGTCATTAATATATAATAATGTGCTCTTGGGTGCATATTTAATATAGAATCCTTTTTTGATATCTTTTGTTATTTCATTAGTTAATCTGGTATGGTTTTTAAATACGCCTTTTATCACAATGGGCGGATTTTTGTATTGTTTTTCAGCATTAGTTGTGTTTTGCTGTGTATTTATATTACTGGGAGTTTTATTTTGGTGATTTTTGGGTTTAGCCCCGGTTTGTTTTGATGTACTGGGTCTGTTTAATTGTTTTGAGTTATTTGAAGATGGTCCGGTGGTAGAGACAGTGGTAGTTGTAGCTACTTTCTCTGCGATTGCAGTTTCTGTTTCAGTTTGGGTTAAGTTTGTAAATCTGTTAAATGTTTGTGTAGGTGAAATTATATCTTTTTGAAGCGCCCCCAATCTTACGGTTTTCTTGGGTTTAATAAAGTTATTGGTTTGGTTTTGTTGATTTGTAGGGGTAGGGCAGTCTTCTGTTTCCATACTTTCAAGTTGGGGGGATGTTGTCGGTAATATACTCGAAATATCTATTTTTTGGTTGCCCAGGGTAATAAATTTATCTTGTATGGTGATTCTTTTTTGGTTTATAAGGTCCATAATAAGGTGTAATGTCTGTTCTTCTTCTCTGTTTTCATTAGATATATTTGGGTTTCTTGGTAAGGTGTAATCTGGTGAATTAGTTCGCAGTATTGTGTCGTTGCTTGTGGAAGCCATAGCGAACGGTGTTGTGGGCATGTTCTCTATAGTGGGCTGGGTAGTCGGCTCCGGGGTAAGCGGATCTGTGAGATCCGGAGTTGATGCGTGCCTAGGAGGCGTTGTCATTATATGTGATGTAGCATATGATGACTGGAATTGATCGGATTGATTTATAGGATTAATATTTATGTGCGGTCTAACAGGATTATTACTTGATATTAGAGATATTTGGAATTCCTGAGATTCTTCAGATTCCTGGTTTATACTTATCTCGGGATTACTTTTTGTTAGTTTTTTATTTAAACTTCTTACCGCCGGGGCTTTTAATAAGTCTTTTTTCACTGTGGGTTTCCTTATAAATTCTGAAATTCTGGATTTAACGTTGGAGTATTTGTCCCCTTTTTTCTTAATTGTCTTTAGGTCACAATCCGATGTCCGATTCACTTTGTCAGTTTCTTTATCTTTGTCTTTATTTATGGTTAAAGAAGGATCGACTATTATTTCGGGTATAATAAATGATGGTAGTTCGAACGCACTACCGCACACTTGTTTATCCTTGTTTGATTTATTGCTTAAACTAGATGTGTCTCTGTCACTAGGTAAATTATCAATGCTAAGATTACTTCCTACACTATGTGTTGTGTCTCTATCACTCTCAATACTTGTTGTATTTGTGTCTTTGTCACGCACTAATTCTAGCACACTGGTGTCTAATTCACTGTCGCTTGCACTTGTAGATGCACTTCCAGATGTAATATCTTCACGACGTCTGGTACGTCCCTCAGGGGGCGGATTTTGTGGTTTGTTAGACCGTTTTGACGGTTTGTTTTTATCTGGTTCGCGTTGTCTTTTTAGAAAATCGCTTCTCCGTAGTTCGCCTGCTTGTTTCTTCATGAAGGTCACAGTAGAACGGTTATTTACCAGTAACATACAGGTTAATTGTGATTTTTTTTAGATTCCCCGAGCACCGCTTAAAAAGAAAACGTACATGTGGCAGGAAGTCCCAAAGAATTGAAGAAAAGAATAAAAAAAATAAATCCAAGTTTCAGTAAAACAGATAATTTTATATGTACTTATTTGTGAAGCAAGGTGCACCTCCACAGTTTTGGTTTTGAGACCACGAAGGTTTTGGTAATATATACTGTACTTGCTAGCAGCGAATCGCGGCGTGTGCTTACTGTTCTCAGCGTGCTCATCCCCTGTCGGAGGTGCAGGATTGGCAGCTGGTAATTGCTACTCTCTACAACATATTTTGGCTTTGTATTGCTGTAAGTTTTGTTTCATTTAACCTAAGAATCAATTAAAAATGGAATTGAAATATTCTGGCATTTTTGTGCTCAAACTTTGAAAATAACACATGCAGACACACAAAAAAGAAAAAGTTGTCGAATCCACAGACTAAACCAATTATTTCCAATGTATTTTAGCTCTGTGAATACGATGCTGCATCAGCTTTGCCCCATCGCGTCACATTTTTTTTTCTATCCTCAAGAAACAGTTTAAAAAATACAAAAAATTGCATTTTTTTGACTGTTTTTGAAGATAGAAAAAAATTGTGATGTGGTGTGGCAAAAGGCAAAACTAACACCGTATTTGTATTCAGCAAGCCAAAATACACCGGAAATGATTTGTTTGGTCCGTGGAATCGACAATTTTTTTTTTTAGCCAAAAGAAACAAATTGTCGATTTCACGGACGAAACCAAAAGGCCACTGAAAGAGACGAAAAACTTTTTTGGAAAAATTGAACAGCTTTTAAACAACGATCACTAAAAAGCTTTGTGCAGAATACTGATAATAAGGTCAATTAATAATACAGGCGATTTTGTTATATGTTAATTTTCATCATTAAAATCTTACATCAACCTCAAAAATTACTACAAAGCGAAATTCTTTAGAATGATATGCTTAGCACCATCTACTAGCGCACCCTAGTATCGCTACTAGCTTGACAGATTGCGATAATCCGGACTTCAGTTATTTTAAATATCATTGACTTCAAATTTCGCTACAATACTTGGAGACAATTTTGATAAATATTTCAACTAAATTGCTCAACGAAATTGTTATTATTAAACATATTAGAGAAGCACTTTTCCACTGTGATATGTTTAATTTAATCAGTCCGGTTTAAGCCCAAGGTCTCTTTACTTTCCGGATATCCTGTATAATAAATAAACTAATATATTAAAGACAGTCATTACATCATTTTTTAAATAAATATATATCATATCTTTACATCAGTTTTTAAAAGCGCTTTGCCTCCCATGTATTTCAGTTCAGAAGATAACAACTATGTCTTAAACAATAAACTAAGCATCTCGTTGCTTCTTCCTTATCTATCTACTCATTTCGACATTCCACATTCATTATAGTCAATTATTCCATGCTACTTGACCTGTTGTTAAGCCTTTTAACCTAATTCATACTTTTATCAATCATAATAGCACGCATGTGGTAGTATGAGTAGAAAAACAATCGTCATTATTTGCATTGCTTCATCAAAAAGTGATTATTCTCGAGTACGATAGTATGTACTAAAACTAAATTCAAAATACAGAAATGTTTATTTACTCATACCGCTTTTCGTTCTTCTTTTATTAGACGATAAAAAAGAAACGAATTTTATATATCAATTTTATACAAAATGAATTAATGTACAGGGTGGGCAACTAAGAATGGAGGTCGGCCATATCCCAGAAACCAAGCATCGCACAAATTTAGGGAAAAAATTACCTTAAGTAAAGTGGCCACGAAAAATCGCTGGAAAATATTTTCGAGTTTCTAAAATGGCCGCTAGGGGGCGTAACAGCTATAGCCGAATAGAAAATCAGGTTTCTCTCAGTATTTTGCTGAATTAAGTGGCATTAAAAATACATGCGTCGTAATCCTGGGACAATTTCGAATCTTTTCAGTTTTCCATTTTTTTTGTATCTTCAAGAATAAAGTGGTGGGGAGATGCCAAAAACACATTTTTTCAAATGTCGATTACTCCGATTAGCCTTAACGGAATTTAACAATCTTGGTCTCATTGGAAAGTGCTTTTCTTAGTCTATCGAGTGCACTTTGCGCTGTTTCCATTTGATTATTACCGTCTCCGCTAGAGGGCGTTATTTGACATGACAACAAATATCGCGCTTTTTCTTAAAAAATTTAAATGGAATGGTATATTTATTTTTACACGGTAAAATAGAGAATTAAAAGCCTCAGATGTCAGTGAAAACCGCAACTCGATAACTTTTCTCTAACGGAAGATATTAACAAACAAAGTTGAAATTATGAATTATTGTCAGATCGCTACGACGGGATTTGCTAGCTGTTGAAAACAAGTAAGCTGTGAAACTGACACAATGAAGAAACAGCATATATCAAACATATTGAGTAGACTATATATATCATGATATAAAAATTAGTAATTAATTACAGACAACAATTCTAATAATAATAACAATATATTTATGTTGACAGTTATGAGAAGACTAATTTTACTTGACGAATGTAATGTTTGCAAATTACTCGAGTCAAGTAAAATTACTGTTTCATAACGTGTTAAGAAAGACAACATTTTATCTAATCCTGCTCTAAAATAGAAAAGAAATTGCAATTAATATTGAATTTTATTTTGCGGTTTCAAACATTGTTACACCTACAGTGGTACAAATAAGTCTTGTGTTTATCGCTGTACCTGAGCATTAGTATAGGTTGACATTTGTATTAACAAAGTTCATTTGTCAATCTGCTGAATTTTTTGAAACAAATTAAGTCAGAATTTGTTGATTCAGGTGTGGATATTCCATCCGATATAAAAGAGTAGCAGTAAATTCAATAATACCTGATAAATCAAAAAGCATATATGAGGAAGTATAATATACGAAATTTGAAAACTGGTGTCAACAAAAAGGAATAATAAGATGTATGTGAAAAGATTCTCTTAGCGTATTTCGAAACGATGAAAACCTATAAAGCATATCACGATATGAATATTGAGTAGGAATCAATATTAAAGAATTAAATGCCAAAGGAAACATTGACATAAAGAATATACCATATTAATAGCATTTTTGAAGAGAAAATCTTCAGGTTATCACTATACATGATGGTACAGTAAATCGTCATAATATGCATTATTGGTCTGAGACGAATCCGCGCTGGATGCGAGACGTCCATTCTCAGGGTCGTTGGACTATAAATGTGTGGTGTGGAATTTTAGGTGGACAAATAATTGGGCCTTTTATTTTCAATGAAACCCTTAATGGAGTACGTTATCATCATATCGTGATGCTTTATAGGTTTTCATCTTTTCAAAATACGCTAAGAGAATCTTTTCACATACATCTTATTATTCCTTTTTGTTGACACCAGTTTTCAAATTTCGTATATTATACTTCCTCATATATGCTTTTTGATTTATCAGGTATTATTGAATTTACTGCTACTCTTTTATATCAGATGGAATATCCACACATGAATCAACAAATTCTGACTTAATTTGTTTCAAAAAATTCAGCAGATTGACAAATGAACTTTGTTAATACAAATGTCAACCTATACTAATGCTCAGGTACAGCGACAAACACAAGACTTAGTTGTACCACTGTAGGTGTAACAATGTTTGAAACCGCAAAATAAAATTCAATATTAATTGCAATTTCTTTTCTATTTTAGAGCAGGATTAGATAAAATGTTGTCTTTCTTAACACGTTATGAAACAGTAATTTTACTTGACTCGAGTAATTTGCAAACATTACATTCGTCAAGTAAAATTAGTCTTTTCATAACTGTCAACATAAATATATTGTTATTATTATTAGAATTGTTGTCTGTAATTAATTACTAATTTTTATATCATGATATATATAGTCTACTCAATATGTTTGATATATGCTGTTTCTTCATTGTGTCAGTTTCACAGCTTACTTGTTTTCAACAGCTAATTTGGAAATCCCGTCGTAGCGATCTGACAATAATTCATAATTTCAACTTTGTTTGTTAATATCTTCCGTTAGAGAAAAGTTATCGAGTTGCGGTTTTCACTGACATCTGAGGCTTTTAATTCTCTATTTTACAGTGTAAAAATAAATATACCATTCCATTTAAATTTTTTAAGAAAAAGCACGATATTTGTTGTCATGTCAAATAACGCCCTCTAGCGGAGACGGTAATAATCAAATGGAAACAGCGCAAAGTGCACTCGATAGACTAAGAAAAGCACTTTCCAATGAGACCAAGATTGTTAAATTCCGTTAAGGCTAATCGGAGTAATCGACATTTGAAAAAATGTGTTTTTGGCATCTCCCCACCACTTTATTCTTGAAGATACAAAAAAAATGGAAAACTGAAAAGATTCGAAATTGTCCCAGGATTACGACGCATGTATTTTCAATGCCACTTAATTGAGCAAAATACTGAGAGAAACCTGATTTTCTATTCGGCTATGGCTGTTACGCCCCCTAGCGGCTATTTTAGAAACTCGAAAATATTTTCCAGCGATTTTTCATGGCCACTTTACTTAAGGTAATTTTTTCCCTAAATTTGTGCGATGCTTGGTTTCTGAGATATGGCAGACCTCCATTCTTAGTTGCCCACCCTGTACATACACAGATTACAAATATATAATATACATATTGCAAATTAAATCAAATAATTACATGCTATGTGTATGTTTTAAAAGCAATAGTTCCAAATGACATTTTTAACGTGATGTACAGGATTATTCATTATATTTTGACCACCGCTTTATTTCTTCTATTATTGGAGATAATAAAAAAGTCTCATATGAAAGTTGTAGGGTTGTATATATATTTTTTAAATGCAATTAATAAAAACAATTGCTTTCATAGGTCACGTGATATAAAAATAAAGGTTGTATATCAAATGGAAAACCCTATATACAAGAATATTTAACGACTCGCTTAAAATTTGAATATCTCTTTTTGTTATCACGGAAACTGTCTTGGGGATTTTATGTGAATCATTATGTATATTATTTTCCAAAAACATCTTCTAATTGTTCCTTTAAGTCCCAGACATAGTTCTTTTATTCTAGGTAATTTTATGATTTAGTGACTCTTTGAATTAAGTTTGGAAATGGATACATGCAATAGAAACTCCCAAAGAGAAAAAGAGCATTAATAAGAGAATGCCACCATTAATATTGATTGATTGATTTGCCAGCGTAAGGTGGGCATTGCTGCCGATTCCGGGCATCCATAGAGGTTCGTTCCAACACGCAGCCTGGTCGTCCGTCGAACACGCCCAACGGAAGGCCAATCCGCGTTCCGGGACCAAATCTCGAACGTTTTATATACCGCCGTATGGGCTACATACGCCGAATTGGACATTGGACATGCTTGTTGTTAGCAGAGAGAGCCGCATGACACATGGGGTGGAAATATAGGGTGGGAAGTGTAGGTGTTTGTGAGATGCTTCTTTTAAGTTTCCATGCTTCTATTAAGTTTCCATCTGTCATCATCAGTTGAGGTGTGCAGGTGTTTTAGAGATGCTTCTTTTCAGTTTCCATGCTTCTTTTATGTTTCCATCTATCGCCATCTCCTTATTTTTCTTCTCCTAAGTTTTCTGTTTCTTCTGCTTCTGAATCTGGCATCTTTCATTTTTTGTTTGTTTTGCTTTTATTTATTAACCGTTCCACAGGTAAATATCCATTTACAGTGGAGTTGCTGGGAAGGGCCCTATCTCGCGGTAACAATTTTTTTGCGCGTTATGAGAAAAGATGTCCGAAAGGATAGTTTGCTCACCCTGTATGTCGTTTCTTTGAGACAGTTGGTTTCAATTTCCGCCTTCCAAATTAATAATAAAACATTATGTTTTGAATCAATAAATCGAGCTGATAAAAATTAAGATGGTAAAGATCAGATAGAAAGATAGAATAGAATAATATCAATTAAATCAGATAAAATAAAATAAATTAATTTATAGCTTATCTGTCTTTCTGCAGCGTCTTTTATTGCTGTTTTATTTTTATTTCCTTTCCATTTCTTTCTTGGGTTGAGTTGATTTTGTTCATTTAAAAACTTTCTGTCCACTGTGTACAATTACTTTAGGTCACAACACAGCTTTGTAAACATAGGTGCCTCATTTTGACACTCAGAATACCACCATTAATATTGAAACTAAATCAATAATCAGAGATATCCAAAATCAGCTACCACTTCAAGAGATTGACTTAGATTATATGGATAGCGTCCTTCTAAAAGGAACCCGGTGCTATTTGAAAGTTTAAATAGCTAATAAAAAATTTACAACCAGTTATTTGCATATCAATTTAATATTGTTAAAAGAAATATTATCAAGCTAAACATTTAACTACTTGGTTCTGTTAATAAGATTAAAGTTACAGTACTTGATGCCTTTTACTTAAAAGCTGCAAAATGGCGCTTGGTTCCTTTTAGAAGAGGTATCCATACATTATTAAGCAGCAGACGAAAATAGTAGATAAGGTTAAAATTATTGATATATAAATTATATGCATGCTGGAAGTACCAATTAAAATTTACCAAAAAAATTGCCATTTCCGCATTTTTGTCAGATAAACCCAGTGTTACTGTTATTTCGATGTTAACTCGCATTTTGACACCAAACGTGGCATCATATTATGGACAGTGTCCGGCATAAAAAAAGCATCATGTATTTAGACAATTCTAATTTAATATTGAAGGAAACAACGAAATAAATTCAAAAATTACTATGACAATCCACAAAATATTTTAAACGATAGACTGTCATGATTGAAATTTCGTTATGATAACCTTACGGAAACTTATCCTAAGGAAACTTAAACTTCTCCTATTTTGAGAGGCGTCCATGGTATCTTAACCTCATGTGGTAAGCGTTGAATGTCCATTAGTGTTGTCAGTAGACCACCTAGCCTCTACCACTCAGGTTCTATACATGATCATTTGGCAAAAGGACAAGGGATTTTGAAAGCCATCAAAGAACGTTAACATCGACATCTTGGTTGAGAGAGTACTATTGACTTTTAACATTGGAAATGTTAATGTTCGCATATAGCGTATAGGACAAAAGTTACGAGTTTCTTCGAAGGCCGTCGACATGAAATTATCAAGATCAGATTATGTAATACTGAGCGAGAGCCTGTTACTATGTGGGAAGCGAGTCGGTCAGCGCCGATTGATATTGTACCTCCTGTTCAACAAAAGGCGATACGGAGAGAGCAAATCTTGTAGCATCGAGCTGGGACGCATTAGTACTACTGCGGCGGACCAATAAAGACGCGTGACATCATTTGTCTCACTATTTATTCCTTGCCTCAGTGTTCATCATCAGTCATACGGTTGGCGCATAGGTAATGTTCTCGCTTACGGTGCGAAAGATCCCGGGTTCAAACTCCTATGCCTGCTGATTTTTTTTTTTAATTTTGTGACTATTAATATATTTTCTTCTTCAATTCTTTGGGACTTCCTGCCATATGTATTTTTTTTTAAGCAGTGCTCGGGGAATCTACAAAATATCACAATTAACTAGTACTTAATTTCCATATTCCGCGAATAAATTCAAGACAAAACCAAACTTTCTACCTTCCTATAGCCCGGACTAATACTTTAAAGTTTTCACCAATCTACAGCATGTGCTCTAGCTATAACCACAGTCAGCGTGATATCGACATCTTTAATAAATAGGAGATTCTGTCTAAATCATATATGTATTTTTTATTCTCTCTTTTTATTGTAAATAAATTCAACTCTTTATTCTCTTTAATATTTATATTTTCTTTTGTTATATATCTTTACTGAAATGTACGCTAGTAAATTTAAGTAATTTTTGTACGATGTATGTGTTGTTTCCCATCTTGTAAATGGTCTTGTACTGTTAGATGGTGTATGAATAAAATAAAATAAAATAAAATATTACTGGTAAATAACCTCTACACCTGTGACTTTTGCGTCAAAGGATCAGTTAGAGGTTGCTTTTTTTTAAATAAACAACACAAATAAGTATAAAAACTTAAAATTAAATATTTCGCCGACGTTTCGGAAATCTAATCTGTTTCCTTTTTCAAGGTTTTTTTGAAAAATGTTTTTTGCTGTGTATGATAAATACACAGCTCTAAGAATGTTTGTTATATTCAATATCCATAGATACTTACTATTTACATAGAACTGTTGATATAGTTAACAGTTTTTTTAGTTTTTATACAATGTTAAGTTTGTGAAGTTCTTCTTCAATAATATTATCGCGTATTCTTTAATTTTTCTTTATTTGCTATCTGACTCTTTTGTTAAAATTTTTGCCGAGTCCCGGTTTATTCTATGTCTATTGTCTCAAGCGTGTTCGCGGATCTTGGACCTCTGAATTTCATTTTTTCTGATATAATTTTGATGTTCGCTCAATCTTACACTAAAAGGTCTGGATAACTCACCCACGTATTGTTTGTTGCACTCACACGGAATACTATAAATGCAGTTTTTTGAATTTTGCTCGTGGTTCTTCGGTTTCGTCTTTGTCAAAATAGATCTTAAAGTTTTGTTTGTTTGAAATACCGTCCTAATATCAAATCTATCACAGATGCGGCGCAACTTTTCGGATAATCCGCATACATAAGGAATTAACAGTGTGTAACGTTTTTCAGGTTTTTGTCGTCCCTGATTGTTATTTTCAATATTTATCGACAAAACCCCCATGGTACTGGGTATTTATAAGAATTTTCTTTATAAACCGCTTCTCATTGTTTAGTATTTCATCATTAGAAGAAATGATTTTGGCCTTATCATACAAACATTTTACAACACATAGTTAAAAGTTCCATTATGGTATTTACACTCAATTTAGTTCTATCTTCAAATTATTTTCATTTAACAATTTGTCTTTGATTATTTTTAAAGTTTTGTCTACTGGGACGTTAGTGAACAGACTAACTGCGTCAAAACTAACCATCAGAGGTGTATTATGAATATTGTTTTCATAAACTTTTTCGATAAAATGTTTGCTATTTTTTATATACGTCAGTATTTCCAGATAGCGGATTAACAATTTTAAGCAAGAATTTTGCCAAATTGTGGCATGGCGAATTAATGGAACTAACAATTGGTCTTAATGGGACATTCTGTTTAAGTGTTTTTGGTAAGCCATAAAAATGAGGAGGCTTGCTGTAATGCGGTGTAAGCTTCCGAAGTCAAATTCTTTTTTATGACTTCTTTAGGTTAGGTTAGTAGGTTTTTATTCTGATATCTAATTGTTAATAATTATTAGCGCCGCAGGCAGTACTTATTAGAGTCGCAGACAAAGAAAAGGGGGCTGCGGGGGGTCTCCCCCCCGATTTTTATCCACAGCTATTTCTTCCGTGCTATAGCGCTGTTTGTCAATTCTTGGGCAAGCAGAATTTTTATTTTTATTTTGTAACGATTAATGGATTTTTTCACAAATTCAGGATTGATTTGACGGCAGAAATAATGTCTTCCTTCTTTTTCCTATAATGATTTCAATCTCTCATGGGATGGTTAGGTGGTTAGGTTAGTTAGGTTGATCTTTATTTTGCTATCTAATTGTTAATATCTATTAACTTCGCAGACAGTATTAGCGTCGCAGACAAGAAAGACAAGAAAAGGGGTGCGGGGGGTGTGTTAATGTTCGTATATGGGGCCAAAGTTTCGAGTTCTATCCAAGGCTGCCGACATGAAAGAAACGAGATCAGATGACGTAATACTCAGCAAGTGTGCACAGTGTGGGTATGCGCGGAGAACATGAAGTTATAATACGGTTGTGGTCAGCGTCAATCGCCATGAATTCACAAAGTTTGACAAATAGCGAATAGTTGTTTTTGTAACAAGTACCTAAAATCATGTTTTTTGAGACGGATCGTAGCTGGAATAAGTTGTTTGTTGTTTTATATATGGTGTTACCATTTCCAATATCCCGATGATCGCAAGGATTGCGAAATCTGTGAATTTCTTTCTTTAATATATCAACTGTTCTCTGTAAGTGGTTTCCATGAAATTGTCTGGGTGATGTGACAATTTGAACGTTTTCTCTTTTATGCTTTCCACGCTGTCAAATTTTATATTTTCAACTGTAGAAATTGCATAATATGTTAATGTAATGTAGGAATATCCCCAATAACATTGGTTAGGCTAACAGTTTATCTTTTATCCATATTGTGATAGAGGCGTTTGTTGAAGAAAAATTGTTTCTCAAGAACTAATCAATGAAAATTAGGGTGAGTTGGGGTGCTAAAATCATAAAAAAATAAAGAAGTTATTTGCAGTCGAATGGATGTTAGTCTTGTTGATTTGGATGCACTGTCTGTATCTGAAACTTTTATCTCCCTTCAGTTTTTACATACATAGTTCTATTCACAATTAGAAAATAAGAAATCTTCGAAATATTTTGAGCACCATTAGCAGTGGATTTTATTTATTAGTGGTTTGGGTTGCCTTTGTGAACAAAGTTCTTTACATGCATTTTTAAGGGAAGAATATGAGGTGTTCTTTTGTTCTATTAGAACAAGTTATTTTTCGATAATGCAACATTCAATTAATAGTGAAAACAGTAACTTTACCTTTTTATAATTATAATTCAAGTAGTCAAAGAAACGTGTTTAATAAAAACAATCCCAAACAAAAAAGGCTGCCATTTCCCTATAAAACCAACTGATAGTGGCAATGTCACGTGCAAAAAATTGTTTAAGTATTATTATATTTTTGAGTTCGATTTGTTCACCATTTGGCTATTTTGGATAAATATTCATATGTTGATCTGGCTGATATGCATTTAATTTAAGGTAGATTTGACGAAAATAGTCGTGCGGCAGCTCAATTATGCTAGGAGAGTTTCTCAAATCGCAGAAAACTTCGTCATGGTATATTTCCAGAATTCACATCAGTTTACGAAAACCTGGGCCTTCAATGAAACCTAGACTCTCTGGTAGATTCAAAGAAAGAACACCAAGTTTCGAAGAGGAGATATTGGAGCAAATTGCAGATAGTCCATCGACCGGTGCCTTAGCTCACACTCTCGGCGTTGCTCACTATTCTATTCGGTTATTTCAAAAGGAACCTCAGCACTACATCCAGAAGGCACATTGGTTGGAATACATTGATACTTGGTCACCAGTAACGTTTTTCCATTTTTCTATATATTATTTCAGCCAAAATTCGCTACATCCTTTAATTTCTGTGCAATCGCAATACATATATTTTTAAATAATCGTCAAACTTTTAGTTACAAAACTGTCGAGGAAGATTTTTGAAAAAAATTGAAATTGATCTCGGGAATAATTTCTACTTCTGACTGACTTCGGCCATTTTTTAGCCAACTTTTTGGTGAAAATCCTTAGGGGACTTTTTTTAGAGTACCTATATTATATATTTATGTTACTCAAAACCAACTAAGAAAAGAAAAAAGTAGCTGAAATTAGGTCAATTTATGTAATTATTTTATTATTTTTCTGCTTATTCAATCATTTTTGATCAATCATAACGACGTATTCGATTTTTTTCAAAAATCTGCTTCGACAGTTTTGTGTCCAGAAGTCTGAGGATTATTTAAAAAATATATATATTTCGATTCAACAAAAATTAAAGGCTGCAGATAATTTTGAATGGTACATTTTTTTCAGCCCCACTGTGCGTTGTATGCTAGATCGCACATTCATGCCTAACTTCTAACTAGGTTAAATGGCCGGATCCGTGTTAAATTTGACAACATCGTGAAATGACATGTAAAGTCTATACTTGTAAATATTTTTCAAAATGGAAATAAAACAAATAAAAAACCTATTTCCAGAAAAAAAAAATCAATTTTTTTACGAAAAAAAAAATGTTTATTTCAATAAATAATATCATATACAATATTTGTTATAATAATTAAGTATGTCTTAAATGGCGCCTCGTATTTTCTATTAATCACACCAAACTAATTACTCAATTCATATTAAATATCACAAATAATCATCCTTAGAATCGGTATGTGATGACTGAATCACTTTTATGTCAATAAGCTGGTCTTATTGTGGTCACTATTTACTTTGAAATTGGAAATCATTGTGGTTACTCTAGTAGCCCACACTGTCCATGAGCAGGAATTACATTATATTCGCTAAATGTTGGTTGTAGATTTACAGGGTGATTCTGAATTACAGGACAATATGTCAGAGGTCGAGAGTAGAAAAATAATAGCGTTGAATGAACTTGCAATAAAATTCTAAACATTTTTGGATTTATTAATAGATAATCTAGAGAACTCAGACACACTTTTGTAATAAAAACATGATATCATCAACACTAGTTAGATCTCATCTTGAAAACTGTTCCATAATACGGTCTCCATATTTTCTAATATATCTAGACATAATTGAGTACATAACAAATTCTGCTTTATATAGCATATAAACCTCATATTCCCAGCGATCAAATTTCTAAGTCTTTAAGGTGACCATTCCCTAGAAAGAGACATCCGATAGGGAAATATTTATTATTTTTGCCCACAAAAAACTGCATTTATAGTATTCCGTGTGAGTGCAACAAACATTACGTGGGTGAGGCATCCAGACCAAAGAGGCAGATAGCAAAAAAAGAAAAATTAAAGAATCCGCGATAATATTATTGAATGGGGATAGATGCGCGTCGAATTGTTCCGTAGATGTCTGTACAACTTGGTTGCCAATATTAAAAGAAGAACTTCACAAACTTAACATTGTATAAAAACTAAAAAAACTGTTTAACTATATCAACAGTTCTATGTAAATAGTAAGTATCTATGGATATTGAATATAACAAACATTCTTAGAGCTGTGTATTTATCATACACAGCAAAAAAAAGATTTTTCAAAAAAAGTTTTGAAAAAGGAAACAGATTAGATTTCCGAAACGTCGGCGAAATATTTAATTTCAAGTTTTTATAGTTATTTATGTTATTTATTTAAAAAAAGCAACATCTGACTGATCCTTTGACGTAAAAGTCACAGGCGTAGAGGTTATTTACCAGTAACATACTGGTTAATTGTGATATTTTGTAGATTCTCCGAGCATCGCTTAAAAAGAAAAAATGCGTGTTGCAGGAAGTCCCAAAGAATTGAAGTAGAAAAAAATTAAGATAATGCCACAAATAAAATTTATACAATAAATAAATATTGTGATACGTAGTTAACAACGTATGCATATTTACTAGCTTGAAAGCGGGGCCCTATTACAAATGGTACAAAAAAGCTTACTAACCTAACCTACGTTAAACTATGATAGCTGGTTTTCATTTATGTTTGACGGAATACTGTTAAAAACCAACATTCATTATTGCCAGACACTTTCCGTGGGCCAGACACTTTAAAGCTCTAAAAAATCTAACCTAACCTAACAAAATATATTTATTGTTTTGTTTCGTTTTTTACATAGTTGGTAGTAGATATGATTCCACGGTTATTTTGAAACAGAACAAAACCATGATACTATGATCGTAGTATCATGGAACAAAACAAACAATTTATTATGTTAGGTTAGGTTGGGTTTTTTTCCAGCTTTAACTCATTTGGCGGAAGATAGGGACGGAAAGTGTCTAGCAATAATGAATGTTGGTTTTTAACAGTATTCTGTCAAGCATATACGAAAACCAGCTATCATACTTCAACGTAGGTCAGTAAGGTTCTTTTGTACTTTTATACCTGCTTTCAATCTAGCAAATATGCGTACGTTCTTAACAACATATCACACTATTTATTGTCAAAATATTAGCTTTGCTATAATGACGTAGGTCTGGGGGCTCTGGAATCTTACTCTATAAATCGTATAATTATATTAAATTGATGAGCTGTACTTTTAGTGAATGTTTGTTCAAAATGCCCCGTACTACGACATTTCTACCTGTCTCGGTTCGATCTCTAGCGACCTGTGGGTCCATCTTGCTCGTAACCAATTATCATCAGTAAATTCAAGCATCATAGCCGGATGTACGGGATTTTTCTTTTTTTAATTTTACTCTTCGCAAATACAAATCGAAGAGTATATTTCATTCGATCGGCACATTTATAAAACCGGTAATATTGCTCGTAGAGAAAAAAATTTCATGTCACTGTGTTAGTGATCGAATTCTGAACAACTTTCAAAATGTCCGTCCGTCCGTCTGTCCGCCTGTCTGTCTGTATGTCTGTCCGTCTGTCTGTCCGTCCGTCACGTTTCTTGTAAGCACGATAACTTAAGAACTAAGAGTCCAATTGTATTGATATTTGGACAGTAAGTTAATGTTAGCTAGAAGAAGAACCCTATTGTATTTTAACAAAATCTGTCAATAAATTAAAAAGTTTTAATTTTTTTTTAATAAAAGAAAATCCTTTAATGCATTGTGATTAAACTAAAAATGCCTAAAATTAATATTATTTACAAAACAAACTGCGAAGAGTATTCTATAGAATTGTATTATTAAACAATTATATAAAAAGTGCAGTAAATCGGCGCAGAGTATAATGGTTAGCTTGTTATTAATTATTGTTAGCATTATGGAAATATTTAGATAAATTAAACAATAGACGTTTATTTCATATAAAAATATATTTACTTTGAAACACAGATACCAAGAAAACGAATTTTTCTTTTAAATAAGGACTACTTCATTTTTTATGCAAGTATGCCTATTTTGTGAAAATATTAACAACGTCTTGATGCTATGTTTGAGACCATTATCAAGTACTGTATTAATTTATCATGGTAATGTGTTATTTCGGATTAACAAAAGGAAAAAAGGAATTTAAAATCGGTGAAACACTACTTGCAGTATACTAGTTATAAGATGAGGATATAGAAAGGAATTTTTGTGTTTAATATGTAGGTAGAATATTTTATCGTTCGACGTTAATCATCAAATTCTATTCCTTTTAAACATATTGTTTACCAAAAAAACTGGGAATAAGCCATTGTTCTACATGTCTATGAATAATTGAATAACAATTTGGAGTATACCAGCATAACTCATTGTTTCATGTTCCCTGTAATAATGTTGATATAATTAAAATAGCATAGGCGCAAGTGTTTATGTTTCGTCTAAATAGCAAAATAAACAAAGCGTTATATAATTATTGTCTTGTTAGCGTTAATATACTGGCGCCTGCTTATAGTAGAGGGTCCACACCTTCGAAAGACGTCTAAATCGCCAAGTAACCCATTCCAGCAAGGTAAATAAATTTTGAGCTCGCATATCGAAAGAGGGTCCTAATGGGCATCCGAAATGGCTTGTTGGACTTTTTTTGGCGCTTGCACAACTTCTCCACAAGAAAAAAAGATGGCGGAACGTTATTTCAAGAATGTGTGTTTTTAAACATATACCTCTCGCTAAAAAATTAACTACGTACGATATTGATGTGATTTTTTATATTTGTATACTACTGACATGAGCGCATATATCTATACTGTTAGAATTTCAAAATCACTTACGATTTTTTTCTAAATAAATCCTAAATCACAGGAAACAAATTTGTGTGCTTGAATTTTCGACATGCGATCAACTATATTAAATGTTTAATTTTTTTGTATATTATATGCGAATGAAATATGGTCTAAAGATCAAAAAAGTTTTTGCAAAAAAAATTAGCTCCATATCTTTTACAATTTTTGAGTTACAGACTTTTCAAATTAAACCATAATTTAGGTCCGTGATACTCCTATTACCATGCGGCTATTATCTCACGTACTGCTATGTGGTTAATTGTAATACATCAAGATAGTAAGCCAATACATTTTTGATATTGTGTTATTATTATTCATATTTTTACAAAAATATTAATATGTAAAATGAAACTCATTTGGCATAGTATTTATTAGATCTATAGGTTATGAAGGTGTTGTATATGGAGATATTTATTATATATACTGTCATTATACAATATAGAAATAAAATATAAACACGTACACAAAACGTGTAATTTATAAGTAATAATAATAATAATATTAATGCACAATTATACACAGCTCAATAAGCATCGACAAAGTACTACTAGACTAGTAAGGATTACTGTCTGTTAAACACTGCTCTGTATTATTTCTGCCCTTAAAACAATAATTGTAGGAAAGGCCACATGCACATGCAACAGAACATCAACATTTTTAGTCACACTCTACTTTACAATTCCACTTTTTGTTTTTTTTTTAACCACTTGTGGTTTTTTGTCATCATTTGTGGGTTTATTTGGTTATTCTCTATCAGATATCCAAATTTTCTGGAAGAGTGTGATGTGTTTTCTTAACCGTTTTTCAAGTCACCGAGGTAATTTGTTTAAAATCCAGAATTTTGTGTTAGGTAAGGAAAGTATAGGAGAATCTAAACCACTTCTTGTGAATAATTTTTACAATTAAAATTATTTTGCAGTAAGCAGGGTTTGACCCTGCTTCGCTAAGTACTTCAGTTGCAAGCTAAGCTAAGCATACCAAACTACTGAACTTAATGACCGTTTCAAATGCAGTAAGTAAGCTCTCTTGTAGGACTTAGCGAAAGTATGTCTAATAACTTTATGAAAAATAAATGCTACCTTGGTGAATCTAATTAAACTCACTATGGCCATACAGATTCACATAGGTCTTACGACCATCTTCAATGACACGATCACCAATTGCATCGCAGTTATCTCCAAGATTAGTCAAACTGTTTAGATGGCCTGTTTGATCTAAGGCAACTGTAACTGCTCACTTTTTCCCCTTCGGAAAGAATAACTGACAGGTCACACAATACATAGACTGCCAATAAACAATATTTACAATATTTTCTTCTTCATGTTTTTCACCTAATTATTTATTGGTTTCGTGAATACTATAAAATACCCTTTGTTGTCGTATACCCACAAAACTTTTGTAGTTTTTCTATTTTGGAAAAATTAAACATACCTTTCGTAAATATTATTGTGTTCGTTTGTTCATGGCTGCACTTCAAATTTTATGCTAGGCGTGAGGAATCCAAGTTCACATTGTTGGGCAACATTTGTCCTTATTTACACCAATATTCAGGGCTTGTTTTCTTAAGTCATATCGTACTTTTTTTAAATCCGAAGTTTAGGTCAATTTTTATTTTTAAACTCAATTTATTAAAACTTATTAACGATTTCGTACTCTATTTGCAAGTCTGGATATACTGTCCTAAACCAAAATGACGTAACTTAAAATTTCCTAAGCAAATTGGACGTACTTCAAAGTTTCCTTGTTAAATGACCGGCTTTTTTCAATAACCAATAAACCATTATTTTTGCATCTGCCTCATAGAATTAAATTCAAAAATAGAATGAAACTATTTTAAAAAATAAGATGTTCTGAGATTAGCGGCATAAAATGTCAAATATCTCAAGAAGAGCGTATAATGAAGTACGTCATTTTGGCTTAGGACGGCAGTATATTACATGTAACAAATTACATCATAATTTAAAACCACGTATTTATTGCACCGAAATAATTGTTTAATAATTTTCAGACCATGAGTGATCTAATGATCAAGAATAATATAACACCTAAATCAAATTAGGTATTAGACTAATATATGATCTATCCACAATTGCACAGAACGAGCCCTGCCGTAGCTGTCACGTTGCGCGCTAATAACAAGACATTATTACGGTCGAATTTAAAAATCCGGATCTCGAAAACTGTATAAGATATCGAGCTAATTTTTTTTGCAAAAACTTTTTTGATCTTTAGACCATATTTCATTCGTATGTAATAGATACAAAATTCGAATATTTAATATAGTTGCCCGCACGTCGAAATTTCAAACACACAAAATTCGTTCATGTGATTTTGGATTTATTTAGAAAAAAACCATGTGTGATTTTGAAGGTCTATTAGTACAGATAGATGCGCTCGTGTTTGTAGTATATAGATATAAAAAATCAGATTGATATCGCAAGTAGTTAATTTTTTAGGAAGAGGTAAACGTTTAAAAACACAAATTCTTGAAATAACATTCGGCCATGTTTTTTTCTTGTGGAGAAGTTGCGCAAGCGCCAACAAAAGTCCAACAAGGCATTTCTGATGTCCCTAAGGACCCTCTTCCTGAATTCGTTTCCAAAAATCATTTACCTTGTTGGAATGGGTCATTTCAATTTTTAAAGCTTTGGACCCCTTACTTATCTACCATTTACTAAATCAATATTATATGTGAAATTCCTTCTAAAAATCTAAACGATAATGAGCTTAATGATATAAAGTAAGGGTACCGTGTGAATGTAGTTCACATACACTCACATAGAAAATTCTTGTTTACATAACTCATATCGTGAATACTCGATAATCATACTATTATTAATAATATTTTCCCTCAACTGCTTTGACTGTATTGTTACTCCATCTCCAGTGACGTTCGTGAATCAGGTTAAAGTAGGTATGGCAGACCGCTGCGCTGTATTCATTAGAATGTGTCAGCTGAAGTTCATCTACCACTACAGAGGTGGCGCTAGCAGTTTAAGTCGAGGTTTCTACTAGACTATTCAAGATTTCTGTACCAGAAATCACTAGAATGTTCGAGAGATGCCATCTGTGGGATATATAAGGACAAAGTGAGCGGCTGGGAAGTAAGTTTTGAGTCGCCTTATTTCAAATAAGTTCTAAGCGATCCCAAGTGAACTAAAAGTGAGGTATAATGGTGGTCTCATATTTTTTCATCAAGCTATGTCTAGTATAAGGTGAGCAAAACTCGGTACCTTCTTAACCTGATTTAATTAGAGAATATTCTCGAAGATATGACGAAGGTGCAGGTTTGAATATATTTTTGTATTAAAAGATTCGTGGTTATGGTGGAGGTGCGACTGTAAGTAAATAGTCAGATATTTTCGAAGTAGCTTGAATTAAAGATTTCCATGAAATTGTGACCCTAAAAAGGATGAAGAAAATTGTTTTGAAAAAAATTATGAAATAAAATTTTACCGTTGATCAGTTCATTGAAACTTATCACCTACCGAATTTGAGGTAGGTGTGAAAATTATTCAGATACAGCATCATCGAACTATGAAATTTTATTTCACAATTTTTAGTGGCCGTTTTTTTTAAATGCGGGCAAATATTTTTCAAAAATTTTGTTTTTTATAGTTGTTAATAATTTTCTCATCAAGGTTTGTCTTAAAGCGATTTTTCGGCAATGTATGTATTAGTTAGATCCATTATTATCTATTCACGTACGACGATAATTAATTTAATTTGACAATTCAATAAAATTAAAATTCTGTATGTCCGTTGTGATAGTTGAGCAGACAACTCCTTACAGATGCATGGCCAGATGGCTCATCTAACATGAATCGCATAAAATCTTCTCCGCTCACATAAATTCCAGAAATATTATTCACGTCTATACATCTATCTAATGCCAGAAGTGCGGTGTTAGTAAAAGGATGTAAAATTTCTATGACCATGAAAAATAATCCTAGGTAACATGGTTAAACAACGTTCAAAAGTCTTTCCAATATTTACGTAATTTTTTTAGGCAGTATTGAAGAAATTATATTTATACATCTTTTTATGTTTCTAGGAAGACAATTAATGAAATAAGCCTGAAATATAATAATTTTTACACCGTGCAATGTTTTTAAGTGTGTACAGTTACGGAAGAATTAAATGTCCGCGGTATGCATTGATTTTCTAATAACATGACTTTATTATTTTAAGTTTCGAATACTCTAGCCAACCAGGTCAGTGGTATTTCGCAATTTACTTCTGAAGTGCTAGCTACAGTTTTCAGACCTCGAAGCGTAGTCATATTATCGGAAAATTGATGTACAGTGCAGTCATTTAATTCTTCCGTAGCTGTACATAAATAAACTAAAATTCTTGTCTTTCTTTGTTGTACCATTTCTTAAATAATTACTAAGGTTAGTGCGTACCGAATAATATAGTTTCTACCAATGAAGTTTTTGAATGAGAACGATTAGTTAAAAATTATTGTTCCTGCAATGTTAACTCCATTGGAATTGCCCCCACATTAAATATTTTTAAAAGAGTTGAATTTTTATTTACATCTTTATTGTTTATTTTTGCAGAAAATGCAGCATTGGACATTTTACATCAAGAGCCATGGTTTCATCTCAATGGTTACAGTGAATAGTCAGAAAACTCCCATGAACACGTTGAAATGCCTCGCAACCCTTCAAAGTGGGATCCTGAGTGCAAATTTCGCAGTGACGAATTTACTTCACTTTCTTTCAACCAAACAGAACAAAATTTATATTCACCACATATTGAGTCCATTCGTTCAGCAATTATATGATCACCAGCTCACTTGAGAACATTTCTAACAGGACACATACTTTCCTTACTTTTTATTGGACACATACCTCAACGAATTTAGTTTGAGAAGGTACCAACATTTTTTTTTTCGAAAAGCACCAGTTTTGGTCCGATTTTGGCCAGAGGTCCAATTATTTTTTACCAAAAATCTGGAAAACAGGCAAGTAGAAAATGTTGGCATATGGTTTTCCAGCAATGAGCATTGACAACGAAAATTTTCCGCCTGGTGAGAAAGCGCTATACTGTACTGTCTAATACAAACTAAAGGCAAATGCTCTTTTAAGCAATAACGAATATCACTCTTTGCAGGTTTCAACTGGATTGTAAACTTACTTGCAGTACCTAAGGTACTTGAAGTAGTAATCAAGTATTTTAAATACTTGACGTAAATTGTGAAGTATTTCAAGTACTGTCATTTCGTTTAACAAGTACTAAGTACTAAGTACTATTCTAAAATATCTGCAAGTACCAAGTACTCATTTCTTCTGGTATTTGAAGTAAAATACTTCAAGTTAAAAAGAACTTGAAGTACAATTTATACTAATTTTACTTGAAGTAGTGCCCAGCTCTGATTACTCGTATGCATTATGAGTAATTGTAAAGACTTTTGTACCAGTTGCTGTTAATCCGAGACTTATTCTGTCTCTTGACGGCTCTGGCCCAACCAAAAATGCAAAATTATTAAAATGTAGACAGTGACAATAACTATTTTATTGACAAATCCGGTCAATTTTTGTTACTTCGAACCGTTACTTCACAAAATCTAAAATAATGAGTAATAAAGAAACTAATGTTTCCCTTTCAACAATATCTATACAAATACCGATATTTCTGCAAGCCCCTCTGCACAGACAACGCTAATTATGCAAAGGCAAAATGCAATTCATAATTTATTAATAGACATTTTAAGAGAGTCGACTTTCACTGCAGTGAAGAAGACAGGAAAGATAAGTAGAGTTGCCTGAAGAATTCCGATGTGGTTGTAGGGTCACGGTCAACGTGATCAAATGTACAGAATAGCGAGATGTGTTGCCATCCAGATTTTCATGAATTTCCTACGGGAATAAACATTCACTTTTACAATATTATCATAATGTTAATAGAGACAAATCAGTATTTAATTTCAAGATAGGTATCTTTTAGTCAAGTTAAACAATTACTATCACTATGTGCAAATTTTGTATTTTGGTATTATTAAAATGAAGTATAGTAGACGTACTAGATATAAGGTATTTCCTCTTAGTAAATATCAAAATCGTCTGGTACAGCCAGGTATGCCGACAAAGAAATTAGCCGGCGCGTACAAAGGGTTTTGCGTCTTGCGTCTCAACCCGCCGACCGAATTTCGTTTGCGTGTACTATACTTATTATGCTGAAGCACTTCTTGATATTTAAATAGCATTGTATCGTTCATCAAATTAAAGTTTGAACAAATAAATAACATGAAGTTTTAGTCGTTGAACGAGTATGCAAAACACGCTATGATTGGCAGTGACGTCAACGGTTTTATTAGTGGCGTAAATCACGTTTAAATAGTGGCAAACACTGTATTCGCTTTATTTGCGTTTTACCTCTATGTAATATTGATAATACTTATTCAGACACTTTCTTCGGTATTTAATTAAAAAATACTGTTTGTAAGGAAAGCAGAATAAAGCAATAAAGCAAGTATATAAAAATCTAACAGACGTAGTCGGTTTGAAAGATTAAATGAGTCTAGCAATAATTACACATATTTTTAATGACTGAATGGTCCAACGAGCAACAGTTTCATAAAGTAAAATGAAGTAAAACTATGTTTTCAGGCCTGTCTAGACTATTTTTAATTAACTTGGTGATTGAGAGTGAAAGTGGGCTTCTGAGAGCTTTTTATTTAACATATTCAAACCGGTGTGTTTAATTTGGTTCGATTATTAAATTAAAAATGAGATTGCTGTACCTACTTGATATAATCACAAGTTATATTGAAAACTGACAAATATATTTGGTCCTATTTAAACTAGCACCACGGAATAATCCCTCTTACAATTGAGCAATATTCGTTATACAGTGTTATCGCCAGAGATATGTAAATTATTGTTTTATAAGAATTACGTTTTATTAAAATTTTAGGGTAAAATGTTACTGAGATTATTTAATTAAGTATGCAAGAAACGAAGAGCAAACTACGTGGATTAGGAGACATGTCAATTTTAAAGTGCAATTAAGGTAAATAACAGTGACAATTTACATTTACTTGGTGCATAAAGTCGATCCCAAGTAGTAAGGAGTCGATTTGAACAGTTCGAACCTGTGTATAGGATATTGGATATTATTGCCATGTCAAAGATTAGAGAACTAACGAGATAGGACAGTCAGACGGAGAAGAGGAAATAGACGAAGATAGTTGTTTACTCCAATTTAAAGGGACACGACATCCAGCTGAAACGTGCTGAAACGGTTTAGGGATTTGTCGGTTACGAATTAAACGAATTTGACCAAGCTTACTAAAAGATAGGTTAGCTCATTAAAATCGACAAGTGCCAAGTCACGTATAAACCTCAATGACAGCTGCGTGTGGCTGTTTTTTCCTCATTTTATAGAAGAAAGTTTCAAAATTTTTTTTTCAATGTACAATTCTATCCTATCCAAATAGATACCTTACATATAAACACAGAAATACTTAATGTGACATATATTACAAAGCAACCTGTTTTTTTTTAGGGACCTTGGCTACTGATAATCAGCTGAGTTCGGTTGTTCTATCAGGACAGTGTTGTCCATTTTTCACTATTAGCCTCTCTTTCTAATGTTACCTTTTCCGTCTGATTGTCACATTGTGGCAACTGCGCGAGGACGAGAATTTAAATGTCGAGGTCAATGGCGCCATTGCTAAAAAGCAAAAGGTTTTCCGCCGGCTGTCCTATCTTGTTAACTCCGTAATCTTTGGTCATGTCGTGCAGTACCATCATTGTGATTTTTTCCGAATGATGATATCTATAGTAAAACAAATAATGTAGCTACCTACCTAACTGAAAACTATTAATCCATTGTCCAAATTAAATTTACAAAAAAAAAAATAGCCGGTGTTTCGAGCCCGTGAATATAAATTATTACTAATTTTTAAAGATTTTATGTAGGGGGTTTTTGAAATTTTTAAATTAACTTGTTTGATATTGGTTGTAGTAGTCAATATTTACAAGACCCAATTTTTGCATATAATAGTTGTCTTAATTTTGTAGAGGAGATTCGTAGACACAAAGTTACGACTATTTCTTGTATTGCTTATATCAATGTAACCTCTGTTCCTCAAGTAGTTATTCTTATATTAGAAACCCAGTAGCGACACAGGTTAGACATATTTAATGATGTTGCTTTGACGTTAAATGATCGTTAGTGCCGTGGAGGATCTGAGGCCTATCAGCTTGTTGCCAATTCTTTCCAAAATACTAGAAAGAATAGTTCACGACCAGATTACCGAATATCTTTTACTGCATAACTTATACCCATTACATCAATCGGGATTTCGTAAAGCACATAGCACCACTACTGCTTTGTTGAATCTTAGTGATAATATCATCAGCGCACTAGACAAACGTATGGCAGCTATTCTTGTGTCCCTAGACTACTCCAAGGCATTTGGCATTTGACACCATTGATCACACGCTTCTTTGTGCAAAGCTAAATTACCATGGTTTCGACGCGATATCACTGCGGTTTTTCAATTCTTATTTGAGCGAACGTCGCCAATGCGTATTAGTCGCAGGAAATATATCTGATTTTAAAATTATCTCGTCAGGTGTTCCTCAAGGGTCCATTCTTGGTCCTCTTTTGTTTCTTGTATATACAGCTGATATATTTAATGTAGTAACTAGCTCGCATGTGCAAGCATATGCTGACGATACCCAACTTCTTCACTGTTTTGAGCCATCTAATGCAGCTATTGCCACTAATTTGATCAACCAAGATTTAGACAACATCTATCAATATTCGCATCAACATAACCTTAAAATTAACCCTACCAAATCAGTTGTTATTCTATTCTGCTCAGAACATACTCGAGATCACTTAAAGGCTTCTATTCAACTAAATATTAATCAAGAAAATTTGTCATTTTCTACTCATGCCAAAAATCTTGGGATAATAATAGACGAAAAATTACGTTTTATGCAGCACATAAAAATTCTTTTACAAAAATTTTACTCCAGGCTAAAAGTACTGTATGCAAACAGGCATATCTTGAACTTTAAACAACGTAAAAAACTTTGTGAAACTTTAGTCATGCCTGTATTCAATTATTGCAATTTTATGTATTTTTACTGCCTGGATCAAGCTACAAAAAATCGACTACAAGTTTTGCAAAACTTTTGTTGTCGTTTTATTTAAAACTTAAGAAAATTTGATCATGTTTCAAGCAAATATGTTGAGTTGCGTTGGTTAAAAATGGAACAACTCGTTAAATTCCACTATGCAGTTTTCTTATTTTCTTTAATAAAATATTCTATTCCAAGTTACTTAAGGTGGCCATTCCCTAGAAAGAGACATCCGATAGGGAAATATTTATTATTTTTGCCCATAACTTTTTTTTCTTAGTACATGTATTTAAAAAAACTATAAGAGTACCTAAGTAGAACCATAACATTGCTATTACTATGAATTTTCACTCAATAATTTCAGTGGTTAGCAAAATAGCTCGATTTAAAACTACGAGATAGGAAGATTAACATAATTTTTAAATTTAAATCTAGCTATTTTGCAACCCGCTGAAATTATTGAATAAAAATTCATAGTAATAATCTCGTTATGGTTCTACTTAGGTACTCTTATAGTTTTTTTAAATATACGTACTAAGAGAAAAAAGTTATGGCCAAAAATAATAAATATTTCCCTATCGGATGTCTCTTTCTAGGGAATGGCCACCTTAAGAGACAAGTTAATTTTCAGATCGTCAGTACATACTGTAAACATCAGACATCGGTACGTGCTAACAGTGCCACAACATCGTACAGCCCTCTTCCAACGTAGCTTTTCTTACACATCCGCAGCCTTATATAACTCTATTGATCCCATATACAAAAATCAATCAATCGAGTAGTAATGGAAAATTAATCTTATTTTTGATACTATGTCATCTAACAGTCATTAAAATTATTTGACACGCTACTGTTTCCAAAAATGTAGCTCTATATGGTACAATTTTGGATACAGAACTGCAGATGTTGAATGTATGCAAGCAATCTATATAAATTAAATTATAGTATTTAATGAACTGTTGTCATTGACATAAATGACAAAGGTTGACCTAGTAGCTTTTATTAAGCAAACTTAATTTAAAAACCTCAAACAAACCATCATACCCAAATGAAAAACTCATCATTGCAATAAAAAGGCTGTTTCAAACAGCCAAACCAATGTCGGCGTTTGGATTCAGTAGGCTCAGAATTAAAACCGTTTCAGTTATGGTATATTAAGCAAGCTTTTATTAACTGACCTATAAATTTATGAATATTTTTATTTGTTCAGTTGTGCTCTCTGCTTAATTTCGTCACTAAACAAAATCAATCACCTTTGTCCTAGCACTGTGCATTATTCTTAATAGAAATTAAACATTATATACGTTTGACTGAATCCTTAAAAAAAGTGGTATGTAGTATTTAATTACTTTTCATTTTGTCATTGAAATAAGTACTTTAAATGAGATAAAAGAACATCATTAAGAAAATTTATTAAGCCAACAACTTTCTAGTTAAAACAATCTAAAAAGGGAATGTTAACCTACAGTAAGACATTTAATTGACCAAAATTACTTTAAACTACATACTTGTTCATCCAGAAATTGATGAGTCTTGAGGAATTATGAGGATGAGCCATTGAAACAAAGCAAATCGATTTTCGAGTAGTTCAAGTTATTTTTTTCTTAACACCCATGCTTCTCAACTTCATCCTTGAAGGCTTTTGCAATATAACTTACATGTAAATCGCTTCATCCCTTCGCGCTAAAACCACGACTCTTAAAATTTTAAATGACATGACGAGAATACCTCATTTGAAAAATTCATATACTACAATTACTTCTACCTTACTCCTTGTTTCCGCTTACTCAATGTTACAAATGTATCTCCAGAATTAGGAAAAAATTTTAAGCTTTGGGAAACCGCAATAGTACATCCCATTCCTAAAGCAATTAATTCAAAGGACTCTAAATGTACCACCAGTTTGTACCAAGTTACAGGAAAAAAATTGTTTACTATCAATTAACTGATCATCTAGAACCTTTGAAAGCTTTCAGATAATCAATCTGCATTCTGAAAAGGCTACAGTACCACTACTTCTTTATCTGGCACTATTGACGACTTTATTTGTGCTAAAGACAACTGCAAAGCTTCTATATCAGTATTAATAAATATGTCTAAGTCATTTGATTTGATAAATTAGTCTTACGAAATAAAAGGTATTACATTTAACTGTTTCTCAAATTATCTACTTGAGATAATAGCTTTAACACCAATCATGTCAAATAATAGTATCGCGTACTCTAGGAAGTCCTCCGTTACATCCAAGGTTCCTCAAAGATACATTCCTGGGCCTCCACTTTTTAACTTAATTACTTCGGATGCCTCAAAATGTATCACCAATCGTATTATACATACATATATGCTAACTACACGCAGTATCGCAAATGCATCGAAAATGCATTTGCAATCGCATTGAAGAGTGGAGCACTAAAAATGGTCCCAGTGTTAATACCACGAAAACTCAAGTCATGGTGTTTGGACCTAAAAATCTAGTGTCGCAAGTCAAGTCTAATCACAATGTATTTATAAACAATGATCCAGCTTCCTATAATTAATCCATGTGTCAGAAACCGAAGTCTTCTTGACGATGGATGAAAATATTATAGAAAGATAATCATATTAACCCTACGCCTACGGTTCAAAGTGCATTTGTTAAGCTCAAACAACTGAATCAGTTTAAAGACATAATTCTAGTGAACTCAAAAATTACCTTTGATGATTACCTTGTGTTGACACACCGCCGAACATATCAAACGTATTCGTGGTTAAGAATGAGTAAATGCTGGGGAATGCATGTGTCTTGTTTTTTGTATAGTGTGATCAAAAATAGAATAGTGAATATCTATACAATAGACTTGAGATAAAAAATGGAATTAGCAGTAGAGAAACACGGTTTAATACCAAATATGTTAACAATAGTCACCATGTAATGAATATTAATAGATTTAAACAACTAGTCAAATGTAAACCGTAAATTGATGTATATTATATTTTTCTTACCAATTTTTCTTTGCTATAGTTTTTTATAGACAAATATTTATGTCTTTTACTGCTTTTTGTTTGATATTTGTGAAGAAAGATATTTTACATAGATATTGTAAGTTTTTGTTAATGCATAATAAACATTATTATTATTGTTGCTGTTGTTATTCTTCTCCAATCTCAGCGTTTCGGCTGGGTTCAATCAAAATGCAGGGCTTTTCAATTCATCTTGATTCATTACTAATCCTCAAGGAATTTTCTGACTATATGACATGTATTTAATATTGTAGGTTTTTGTAGTCTAGCATATATGGTTGATCCAAGTCCAATCTTCTCGAAATGTTGTTGTAGTAACTCCTGTCGTTGATATAACAATTGGCACAATATACACTTCATCGGTTTTCCATTTCGTTCTTATTTCCCTTTTAAGGACTGCATATTTGCTTATTTTTTCTTGTTTTGTAGTAGCTAAGTTGCGAGTTTTTTATTTAGCTACATATATATAACGCACGCTGTTTTATTTATCCTCTCATGAAGCATGAAGCACTATGTCCGGTCTGTTATTATAAATAGTTTGATCAGTTATTATTGATCGGTCGTAGTAAAGGTTCTACGATTGATTTTCTATAACAAATTCGGGACACTGTTGTAATATGGCCTTTTCTGTTGTTTAAGAAATTCTGTTTTGTGTGCTAAACCTTCGTGAATTATATTAACTATTTGATTGTGGCGATGGGTGTAATCATTTGGTGCGAGCAGCGTGCATGCTTCAGATATGTGTTGAATAGTTTCTGGTTTCCGGTGGCATTTTCTGCACCTTTCATTTTATATTTATGTATTTCTCAGTATGTGTTCTCTGTAGTTCCGAGTATTGATAACCTGATCCTGTATCGCCATCATGAAATCAACAGTTTCTGGGAAGAGCTCGTAAGCCAGGCATTCGGTGCTACTTCAGGCCTCTCCAGATCTTGAGCATGCTTTCTGTGTATTGCTTTACTTTCCCATTTATTGATGATACATGATGTCTCAAATTCATTGGTTTCTATTAATTCTGTATTTCATAAATTAAGTGGCGTGTAGTTATTGTCGGCTTCGCAGATAGTGGTATGTAGAACATAATCAACTTTTCGTCCTAGGAAATACTTTTTCAGGAATAAAATTTGACCTTTGTGCAATTTGAGAAGATTTACTATCCCAAGGCCACCCTCTGTTTTTGGGAGAGTGATTCTTTCAGTACAAGATCCTCTGTGGTGCAAACTGTTCTGTTCTGATCTGTCTCTCAAGATATTGGAGATCTGTCCATGACCAGTTTATGATGCCAAAAGAATACGTCACTATAGTTATCACACATGTCTTGATGGCTTTGTTAATGTTCTTAGCATTTAGTTCTGTTTTTAGAACTTCTTACAGACGTTCAATAAATTCCTCGGTCAGCTGCTGTTCACTCAATGTGTGTTCTATTTTTCTTAACTGAATCATATCAAGTATGTGTCCTCGGCTCAATAAGGTTACCTTGCTGCGTGGTGTAATCGCTTGATCCTAACACTCATGGTTTGATAGTTAGTGTTCGGCATTTATCTAGGCCGAATTACATGTCATTGTCGGCGGAGACATTTTCAACAATTTTAATAAGTTTCCGTAGCTGATTAGATATTGCAACATAGATTTTAATATCATGCAGGTGTGATACAGTATGCTTTCTATTTTCTGTTGGAAACCGTTTGAATTATGTTTAAAGTGTTGGAAAGCTGATTTAGCGTTAAACAAAGCCATAGTGTGCTTAGTAAGTCTCCTTGAAATATTCCTCTTTTAATATCGATGAGGAAGCTATGTATGTTTTTGTCTCTTGTTCTCAGGTTAATTTTTTTTTTTTTATTGTATTACCTAGAGAGACAATTAGACTTAAGGAAATAAAAAATAGCTTTCAATGAAAAATAAAAATCTGTAAGTATACAAAAATATTTTAAACCGAATGATATTAGTGGTTCATAAAAAAATTAGATTGTGATCCTCTTTACAATTCAATTATAATTTATGTTTAAGAACCGTAAAATGTTTTTACCAGTATTTCATAAATTACAATGCATCTTTCAACAACTATATTATAGGCTTATCGATCAATGTTTTTGATGGAAATTACAAGACTCAGTCAATTATTCGTTCAAAGACGTGTAAAATGAAATTATTATTCCAATAGATGGGAAGGCAATGAAAAAACAACTGGAATAAAGAGAAAATGAAAATGTGAAATATGTTTTATAGAAACAGTTGATTCTAAAGAAAAAATGCATAAAGCATACTCATTTCAAGTGTTCCCATCCCAATTCTGAATTTTTATATGAATCTAATTAAAAGAATAAACAAACAAACCGGTAAATCCGTATAAAAACAAATACTCGTTTAACAGGATATGATTAAGCTTATTTAAGACGGTTTAATTGATTTTATGTTCTTATCAACTAATAACTTAATATGTTTTTATAGCTACTTGATGGAGCAAGCAATTATACAGGGTGTTTAATCAGTAAATGTAAAGATATACTTATAGAACAAAAAATTTGGCAAAAATTAGAAAATCCTCTGTACGTACAGTACAGAGGATTTTCTAATTTTTGCCAAATTTTTTGTTCTATAAGTATATCTTTACATCCGTTTTATCCAATTACTTTAAAATCGTGGTAGTGTCAGATCTGCCCTTAACAATATTTAGGTGTTTAATTCGTTAAGAAAGAAAACCAAAGTTTATTTAAGCAGACAATATTCCGCAGCGATCTTCACAGGTTCACTCCCAAAAATTTATGTCATTCGAAACGCGTATATTTCCAGATATGTGGAAATATTCTCGATTATGTCCTGTTTTTAAAAAAGATAAAAAGAGCATGACTGAATACTATAAATTCATAATAGAGATGTAACGGAGCTCCGCTTCTGTTTCCGCAAATGCGAAAGTTCCGCAAGAATTGAAACTTCCGCTTTTACATTTTCTATAGAGGAAGTATCACGGAACCGATGTATGGCAATTTGAAGAATGCGAGGGTAGGCGACGACAGGTCGTCTCGTCACTTTCAGTAATAAAAATTAACTGCTCGTTGCTTATCGTGTATCCGAGCGTCTATCTTTATAGGTACTGACTTTGGTTATTTAATTAAACATAATTTTTTAAATTGGCTTTTATTTAATACATTTTGAGTAGAAGTGTACACCTCTCTGTCTGTTTCCGCTTCCTCTTCTATTTTCTTAAAAATAAAATATAATATCTGTTTCCGTTTCTACTTCCGTTATGTAATTTCTGTTACACGTTTAGTCTATAACAATAATCTGCAATTTCTCTAAAGTAATCGAGATCACCTTGCATATGGTATCCATTCAATCATGTAGAGAGCTAAATTGTAAATAATGAGCACGGGTTTCTTCTGGTAGATCTACTGAGACTAACCTTGTATGAATTATACTAATTTCTAAAGAATTAGATGCAAACAAGCAAATCGATCCTATTTTTAAGGATTTTTTCAAGGTTTTCGATCACCTGGATGGTAATCTATTAGAGAAATTGAATAATTTAGATCATCAATGACACAGTTAGATTTTTTTCTATTTGCATCTAGAGAATTAATAAACGTCAGTATGTGGAATACCGTGGTTTCAACTCGTTTTATGTCCTTGCATTCTCCAGGGATCCATACTGAGTCCGCTTATGTTTGTCGTTTGTATAAATGATATTGTAGTTAATCTGAATGTAAACAACCTTGTATATCAATATCTATTGTGTAATAGAAAGAGAACAGCATTGTGAGTGAAAAACTTAAAATAACTTAAGCATGATTAATGATTGGCCTCTCAACATATGTAAATCTAATACATTTTTTACTATTTCTAAAATATATAGTTTTTCTTAGTGAAGTTTGGAACTCAGTGCTGCCACACAGATATTTCATCTACGCTATACTGCACATGCGAAAACATGAACATCACGACTGGGAACCTAATATTTTCAAATTACAAACCAAATTTAAAATACGTAGCCGCAAAAAAATTTGTTTTTTCAAATATACTTGGTTTTTAAGTGTTTGTGATTGTACCTACATTTAACATAAACATAGATTATGAAATAACCCCATTCTTTACAAGTATTATTTTTTGATGTTATCGCGGTCCCAACGTTCACAAAGCAAATTAGTATTCGATTTTTGTGTGAATTTAAAACGAAATATTAGTTTTAAACTGTTTCATACTAAACACTGCAAACATTATTTAATCCATATTTTTTTCTAACTATTTAATTTGGTAAAAGTCATGTCCTCTAGTTGTCACTACGATAAGCTACGTGCGTTTTTATCATGAAAGTTTTCTTGTTTTTGAAAATATAAAAATGTTTATATCTTAGTTCAGGAGAAAAATATATACCCTTATTCTTGCATTTGAAAATAATAAATATTTTCCATGTATGACTTGTTAAATTCTGTCACCAAATTGAATCATTAGCCCTCTGTCTAAAATCATAACCTGATTCTTTACCACTAGATGACACTAGAACCAACAAATATCAACACAGGAAACAAAGAATTCTCTATAAGTTTTCATTTAGTAACCAGCTATTCTGGACTGGCGCCAGTCCTCTTGCAGTAATCAAACCTATAAATTGTGAAAACCATAAAAGCTCTTATTTTTGAATTTGAAAAAACGATTACCAAATTTCTCCAACACAAAGGTAGAACACTACATCAGTATAAAATATTATCCTCAAAAAAAGGAGCCCTTAAGGATAATGAAGTGATGCTCCACATGCAGTTCAGTGAAAATTATTGTTTGAAATATACCGAAGAAACCCAGGCATTTCATTTTGGTGGCTCAAGGCAACAGATTTCACTCCATACAGTGGTCATTTATTTCAAATGTGAAGATAAGGTGAAATCAAAGTCCTCTTGCACATTGTCCCAATGCCTTCAGCACAATGCATCTGCAATTTGGGCTCACCTAACCCAATCTTGCATTATACTTAAAAATGCATCAAGTTACAATGAACAGTTATGCCCCAGGAATTTTATGTTTTCAGTCATTAAGTTCTCTTGGAGCTGAATACTCTAATAGTTATTTATGCACCAAGTGCGTTATATAGATTATAACGCCAGGAGGGTAACATGACGCAGCCCGAGGGCCTTTGGCCCGAGGGATGCATGTTGCCTGATGGGCGTTATAATCTAATAACGACTTTTCATTCTTTAAATACATTTAGTAGTCTATGACATTTGCTGATACTCTGACGTTTATTAACTCTATCTGACAGTTGTTGATAATTTGACGTTTGATGTTATAGGAAAAAGGAAAATTAATATGGAAGTACCACAAAAAATTCAAAACAATATGGGAGAAACCACAGAAAATACAATGCCGGTCAAATCCAAACCATTATACGATAAGGAATACGAAACATTTACTCTTTCTTTGCTTCTCATATAATAGGACGTTATGACCATAACGCCCGCTCATTTTGCCCGTGGTCATTATGAGCGTCTTTATGGTAACCGTATCCAAGGTATAATAAACAAATAATATGCAGATGAAAAATAAATACTTATTAGTCAAATTGAACTGTTCGGATCAAAAAGAACTAAGTGAATATGAGCAATTCAGTGATTCCGAAGATGAATTAAGTTTAATTTTCACTGTCACTTGAGGTATGGAATCATAAATTGGGGAAACAGTATACACATAAACCGCATATTCATTCTTCAGAAATATGCCTTGAGAATTATTGCGGGATTAGGTTTTCGGGAAAGTTGCCGTAATATATTTAAAGATTTAAAGATTTTAACCGTAACTGGCTTGTATATTTTTGAAGTATGTCTATATGTTTACAAGAATAAGCACAAGTTTCTTGCTAATCAAGTGAACCATGTTCACAATACAAGATTTAAAGGACTACTACAGCCAAATTCTTGTAGGACAGCTTTTTATCAAAAAAACTTTTTTTACAATGGATGTAAATACTTTAATTTTTTATCTGATGACATTAAAACATCAAGGAACATCTGTGTTTTCAAGGCAAAATTGAAAAAATTATTGATAGAAAAAAACTGCTACGAAATTAATGATTTCTTCACATAAATTTTACTGTTCTTTTCTTGCATTTCTGTCTGTTTTCGTTTGTAATGACTGTTTGTTTTGTTTTTTAGAATGTGTGTATTATATATATTTTATATATTTGCTTTGACTATATCTATATTTTTGTAATTTTTTTATGTACTATCTTATTTTGACTTGTGTAAAACATTTTCTGTTATATACACCAATAAATATTATTATTATTATTATTATTAATTCACTATGTACGCAAGAACCAGCCTGAAGAAATACGATATGAAGATGTATACTCAGATAATAAAGTTGCTGGTACTAATAATGCGACTTCAAATCAATTAGAGTTGACACCAAAAAATATGGGAACTGTAATATACATTTTAAGGCTAATGAAACCGGACTGATATCTCAAAGACGACCTAAGAGACGAATAAAGGACATGAGTATGGAATTGAAACTTGGAACATGGAACGTGCGAACCTTGCTGAGAGCAGGAGCGATGATTAATTTGGCAGAGGAATTAGAAAAATATAAAATGGAGATAGTAGCTCTGCAGGAAATACGATGGAAAGGAGGAGGAGAAATACACAAAAACAGATTCTCATTATACTACTTTGGACATGAAACCCAACTAGGAGAAAGAGGTGTTGGATTCATACTTTCCAAAAGAATGCGTAAGCACATTATAGCATTTACCCCAATTAGAACGAATATGTACAATAAGAATAAAAGGAAAGCTACATAATATTACGTTCGTCAATGTGTACGCACCAACAAAAAACGCAGATGAAGAAGAAATAGACAGTTTCTATGAGGAGTTGCATGGAGTATATGAAAGAGTGCAAGGACATGATGCAGTTATAACACTGACAGATTTCAATGCGAAACTGGAAAACGAAGAAGCATTTCAAAATATCTTTGGAAAATATAGTTTAAATAATTAACTAGTAGCAACGGGATCAAAGTAGCACAATTCGCAAGAAATAACTATATTGTAGCTAGTACACATTTCCAAAGAAAGAACATTTGTAACGGAACATGGAAAATCCCAGGTACAGACGTTGCGAATATCCTCATATTCAAAAGATGGGCAACTGACGTATGTAATGTACGTTTCGCGGGGCGAACTTGGATTCGGACCATTACCTCGTAGGGGCCAGACTGAGACAAAAGATTGCAGTGGTAGCAAGGGGAAAAACGTACGCTGCAAAAAATGGAATGTAAAGACAGAGCAATACGAAACAAACATACGGATAATGTCGGAAGAATACATGGAAAGCAGCAACATAGAAACTGAATGGAACCAACTGAAAAATATCATAACAGACACAGCAAGAGAAGTCATTGGAGAGACCAACAACAAAGAAACGCAGAGTGGTATGATGATGAATGTCGACAAGCAGTAGAGGAAAAAAGCCAGGCAAGGCTAAAGCAACTGCAGAGAAACACTAGGAATAACAGAGTTATACAGCGAAAAACCAATAAAAGCCAATAGAACGTGTAGAAAAAAGAAGAGATAGGCAATCAGGGTGAAAGTGAAAGATAGAACGCAATAAACAGGTATTTAGACCAAAATTAACGGCATGCAAAAATAAATAAGGAGATGTGCTAACAGAGAAACAAGAAATAATAAATAGGTGGAGAGAATGTTTTAAGGAGAAATTATGCGTAGACAATAATGAAAATGGGGCAACACACTACCATACAGCAGAACACAATATCCAGAACCCGACTTTCGAAGAGGTAGAATGCTTAATCAGAGAAAACTGAAAAACCATAAAGCAGCTGGCGTGGATGGAATCACAGCAGAGCTGATAAAGAATGGAGGACCAGAACTATGGAGAAGAATCCATAACTTAATAACTTTAATACGGACACAGGAACAAATACCAGAAGAATGGACTGTGGGAATAATACAGCCGATCCATAAGAAGGGTGACAAATTAAAATGTGGAAACTACAGGCCCCAATTACATTACTAAATGTAATCTACAACGTATTATCTGGTATCATCTATAATAGGGGACTATCAATATGGATTCAGGCCGAATAGGTCAACAACAGATAACATATTTATATTAAGGTTAATACAAGAAAAAGCTTAGAATACGACATAGATCTTTATAACATAGACTTTAAACAAGCATTTGACAGTGTCAAGCGTGAACAAATGTTACAAGATATTCGTATTCTAGGGGTACCCGACAAGTATATAAGGTTGATAAGGAAGACATTAGATGAATCAAAGACGGCTAGAGAATTTTCATCAACTTTAGATATTAACTTAGGAGTAAGACAAGCAGACGCACTCTCAAGCATGCTCTTCAACTTGGTACTTGAAGCTGTAATGAAAAACACCAATTACAGAGCTCATATTGGAATCAAATCGTCTCAAATATATGCCTATGCAGACGATGCATTATCAGCAGAAATAAAACTCAGTTAGAAGAAACGTTTACTAAAATTGATTAAGAGTCCCAAGGGAGAGGTCTTGTAATAAATGAAAATAAAACGAAATACATGGTGATGAAACGAACACCAACCAACAATAACAAAAGCGATCAAATAGAAAACTATAGCATTGAACGCGTTGAAACATTTGCATACTTATGAGCGGAAGTTAACCAAACCAACTCCATAAGCAGTGAAATCAAGGCACGTATAGTCAGCGGAAATAGATGTTACTAAATATTGTCTAAATGTTATTTGTGGCATTATCTTAATTTTTTTCCAATTCTTTGGGACTTCTTGCCACATGTATTGTTTTCTTTTTAAGCGGTTCCCTGGGAATCTACAAAATATCACAATTAATCAGTATGATACTGGTAAATAACCTCTACGCCTGTGACTTTTACGTCACATAAGAAATTGATGGACTACTGGATAAAAACACAAAAACAAAAATATACAAAACCTTAATTAGACCTGTCGTAACATATGGATGTGAGACCTGGACAGTGACAGAAAAAGACGAGGAAACATTTCGAATATTCGAAAGAAAGATCCTGCGAAAGATACATGGGCCGGTCCAGGACGCTGATGGAACATGGAGAATCCTCATGAATGCTGAACTGAATGAGATTAATGAAGACTAACATGGCTGGGACATGTCAACAGAATGGAAGACTCGAGAGGAACCAAGAAAATATTTGAGTGGAAACCTGCTGGAAGACGAAGAAGAGAAAGACCTAGGATGAGATGAATAGAGGATGTAGAAGATGACCTGAGAGCTATGAGTATTAGAAACTGGATAAGAAAAACTCAAGAGAGATCAGAATGGATGAAAATAGCCAGATAGGCAAAGACCCACCCTGGGTTATGATGCCAAAAGAAGAATATAAATTTTAATAGAACTAAAAACGAAGAGAAACAGTGACCATTATATTGGTGCCACTCAAAGCGTATGCGAATTTCACAATTCCCAAGCTTTTAAAGCTAATGAAAATGATATTTCATATGTGTTGTATGAGCAAATAATATTAATTTTGCAGCCTCCTTCAATTTTAGTTCAAGGATGCTAAATTTATTACAAATTTCAAAGTAAATTGATGTTTGAACAGGCCTGAATATATATGTATAGAGTCCGCTTTTTGGAATTTTGTCTTAAGAAAAAATTAAGAAAATGTCATTCCTCTATTCGTAAATCATTTCTCTGCTTGCATTTTTTTGTGTTAAATCCAGTAATATAAAAAATCAAACGTGCTCCATAAGCACAATTTCTGTTTAGATAAATATTTTATAATCAGAACGTTTTTTTTTTTCATTGTTCTTAATTTTTAAAACCGAAGCTGTCAAGAAGTAGTCTTAGTGAAGAATCACCATATAACCTTTACTTTTGTACTATTTTACTGTAACTATTCGATTAAAAGGTTTGTATTCCTTCACCGTAATTTTTCAAACCCTGTAATCGGTTACCTAATGGGTGGTGTATCTGAATAATAAATAAATTAGGTAATAATAAGGATCAATTAACCGACCAGAATTTTGAAATATATTTTTGATTCACCCTGGATCGCTCCTTCTGTGTATGAAAAATTTCGGCACGTAATCGACTGTCATATTTTTTGTGCGAATATTCTCACTGACTTGGTAGGATGTGAGTGAGCGGTATACTAATTATCTTCAGAAATAAGACTTGGCAATTACAATCAAGAGGACACGCCTTTGCCGTCTCAAATGCATAGAAAATGAACAGGTATATACATGTTGATTAAGTTATTCATTAATTTAGAGATATTTATAACCGGCAGGTATTTCCAATGACTAAAATATTTTATTGTTATAGATGGTTTAATGGTGGTTATGAATAATATATAAAGAATTTTGGGTTCAACGAATATCTTTTCTAAAGCACTTCAAGGCGAGATGATTTCAGATAATCTCGATTAAAATGGGCACGATATTTAGTACTGATTAACATGTTTAAGGATGCTGCTCTTCAGCATTCTCAGAATGCCATGATTGATTACCTATGTACCTATTGTAAGTATAAACAATGCGCTCTTAAAAAATATATTCAACTATTGTTTTAAAGTATATAATTTCCCAATCTGACTTATATACGTACCTATAGATATTTTTATTTTCTTGGTCGCTGATATCAAATTAACTTGATGTGTGTCCTGGGATTTTTTGCAGGAAAATATTATTGTTATTATTATTTCCAGACCTCTCATAGTCGAACCTATTTCTACAGGGTGCTCCCCGCGATGATTCAATCTGATCTGATTAAAAAACTACACAAGTCGACAAAATCGGAGTTGGAGTTAAAAATAATTTTTCTATAGAAATCATTAAAAAATTCGGAAATAAATCACTTTTCAAATATACCCAAAAATACTTCAAAATTTATTTACACAGCAATTACCTACTATGGCTACTTGTCTGGAAAAAAAGCGAATGTTCTTTCCACGCACAATCTAAAAGTAGCTTTTAAATCGCAGAGTAAACTATCAAACACATTATATAATGCAACAGATACGACACGTCTGGAATTTATAAATTAAAATGTACAGGTTGTAATAGCATCTACATAGGGCAAAGCATTAGAAGTTTCAAGACACGGCATCAAGAACATTTCAGATCATATTAATTACAAAAATCTGATTCATCAATCGCGAACCACTGCCTCGAAAACAACCATAGTTTTCCGGAATTATACGACATGTAAATTATACATTACTCAACAAAAGGCTTTAAATTCAATATTCTAGAATCCAGAAATTCACAAGCACTATAATATCAAGGATTATAATTTGTTAAATGATCAATTAGATCTTATATATTCACCTTTATTTTCACCTGGAAGACCCGTAATTGAATATTCATCTGTTTATTGTTATCGTCTAGGTGCCTAGCTAAGCCTTCTAGACACGGCGAAAACCTCGCCTTTGTATGAAACCGATTTTCTTACGATTTTTTTGCATATTTACGTTTGGGACATGCCCCTGAGATTGCAGGACGGAAATCTGGTTTCAATTTGTTTCTACTAATTTTTTTTAACAAATTGTAAAAACGATCCGTCATTTTAAACAAAAAAGATCTCTTGTTATTTTTTCGTAAAGTTGACCGTTTCCGACTTATAAGCAATTTAATGTTTGAAAAAACGCAAAAACGACCATTCTCAAGGTTGAAACACAATATTAAAAAATGAATGATTAGAGTTCACCAAACTTCTTGTTTATAAAGGTTATTCTTTGAACATTCATTAATAAAATCCTGAAGAGTAAGTACAGATTATTTAATTCTAAAGCTTAAATTTTTTTATTGTTAAACGTATTTAGCCGGACGCGCGCCCTTTCTAAGCCGCGCGCGCGCGCGCTCTCGCTACGAATTTTGGCGCCCCGACCTCGATCATAGGTATTACCATCTACCCCTTAGGGGTCAATTAATCGTACAAGTGTCAACTTTTGCTTCATAATTTCAATTGACCGTTATTTTAAAGGCGGTTTAATTTTTTTCAAAAATGATTACACCCTCTAAACCGTAAAGCTAACGACGAGACGTTTAATTATAATGGAACGAGAGGTGAGTACCCAGGAACATTGAATTTTTAAGTAGATAATTAATATACTATCCTCAGTTTACGCCACAAGAGAGAAATTAGAGTTAAATGAAAGAAATTTCTAAAGACTTTAAAGCACCAACGGATATGAAATTGAATTTTTAGGCGATAACACTTCCGTAATGTGGAAACGAGTTATCTACCAATGAATTTTTAGGCGATAGGTAACACTTCCGTTATGTGGAAACGAGTAATCTACCAATGAAAAAAGTAGGTACTGCTCTTATCTTTCAACGTCAAGATCGATTTTATCTGCAGGCAAAGCCCACTTAACCATTAATGTTTAAATAGAAAAATTGACTCGTTTCTATTATTAATGCAAAGGAAGATAATTTTACAGCGTAAGGAACTATCCTAGTGACACTTCTGTATTTATGGTTTACTTATTTTTAATTGCCTTGTTTCCTTGTTCTTGTAGTAAAATAATATTATAAATAAATTATAGGAATAATAATATATTATGACTTTATATATAATTATAATTGTTGTTTCTTAGATTTTCGCGGGTGTTGAATGAAGTGTTGGTGTTCGTTCGAGCAACGAGGAGCAGCAGTAGGCAGCTTTCAGCGAGAACCTGATGAGGACAGATGGGATTTCGTCGAAACATCGTTTAGACAACCATAGCTCCTACAGGAGCCTATCGACTACGCAGGAAGACGCCCGGAAGCACATCAACACTTCATAATTATAATTAACACATAAGAATGCGAACTGTTAGATATCAAACCTAGACTAAACTCAAGTTGTCATATTTATTAACCAACTGCAGAACATTTTTAAAAAGGAGAGGTTCGAAATTCGACCCGCATGTTCTTTTTACTTTCCTGACCTACTAAAGGAATGTATAATATAGTCATGAAAAAAATTACTCTAAAATTTATTCAGATTTTCACATTTCAGACTAAATAAAATACGAAAATTTAGCTCTGTCAGTTACATCAGTATGTCTGTCTGTCTGTCTGTTGTCTATATCTTCTATTTTCTTTTTGATATTTTCGTCCACATGTATTTTTATTTCTAAGTGACGAGGAATCTACAAAATAATACAAATATATATATTCCTTTGACAAATGACACAAGTAGGTATAAAAATATTGAAATATTTCGCGGACTTTCCCGAAACCTTTTTTTGCGGGGAGATAAATCTTCAAAAGACATCCCTTTCAGGATGCCCAAAAATAAGCACGTAAGTGCCAGATTTTTACCAGTTAAAACCCCTCCCCTCTTCGGTGTTTCCTACTGATTTGGAACTACTTTCGTGTGCATCAAATCTGCGAGTCATTCTAATAAATTGTTTTCGTCTTAAAGGTTCCAACTCCCTTCCCCTTCATACTCCTCTTTCCATTTCAGGATGCTGCTGTACCAGCCTCGATCCTCTGCCAGTTCTTCTCAGACTGTAGCATAACACCGATCATATTTTCGGGGAACAGCTGTATTCTTGCATCCTTTCCTTCCTCCATCTGTTGCATAGGAACATGGTGTGCCCTGCATCATCATTTTCACCGCAGCATATGCATTCCCGGTTCTCGATCTAGCTGATATCAAATACTTTGCAAAGCACCCATGGCCCGTCAGGGCTTGGATATGGTGGAAAGAAAACTTATCCATATTTCCTTTCCATCTATGCTCTCACGTTAATATTGAGGCGTCTCATCCATCTCCCTTAATAGGTGAGCTTGAATGTGGTGATATCCCACCTCCCCGTGTTTCATTTCCGCCTATGCACTCACGTTAGTAATGAGTCATCTCATCCATCTCCCTTTGTTGGAGTTGTCCGACTTGTTTTGCCAACCTTGAAAGAGCCTATCTCTGGTTAACTGTATTATTTTGTAGATTCCCTTAACATCGTTTAGAAATAAAAAAACTCTGCCTAAGGAATCACTACTTCCACATCAAGATTCACCATCCAAGTTTCTTTAAAGGAAGACTACAATTGTACTCTAGTGTGTGAAAATAATTGATCATAGAATTTTAATAATACTTGAGGCAGATGTCATAAAAAAATTTGAGGCGCTGGTTATCATATACGCCAAAAATGAAGTTTCTGGAATCTTATTAGCCTGCTGTACTCATTTTCCTTTCATAATACATACGCGTATAAAATTTCAAGTCAATATCTTAAACTATTCCAGAGCAATCGTGCAAACAAAAAAAAGTTAGACAGAAAATTTGTACACTGGATTGAGTATGTGGTAGGTTCCTTGTGAAACATCTTTAGAATAATTATTTTTAGAAAAGGGAAAAACAATGCTTTTAGATGTTTCAAATAAAAACTGTATTTTTATACACTCTACATATGTTTCGGCTTGTTAGGCCTTTCTCAAGAGCATTACAGATGAATACTAAAGCTATGAGGGTGGTTGTTCTAAAAATAAATGCAGTAATACCCAAACATGTGGAATTACGGGGATTTCAAGTAATAAAACTAAGGATCTACCAACTCGGAATAATTCAATGGGCTATTCTTAGAACCTTGTCTATTATAGGAGTGTTTATGAAATTTAATTGGTCATTGGTGGTACAAGTATTGCTTTTAAGGGATCTTTTTATTTCTAATTGTTCAAGGAGGTTCAAGTGTTTTCCTTTTCTTTCTGAATGGATTAAATTAATATTCTCTGTATCAATAAAATGATTATTTTCAATGCAATGTGTTGACATTCCTGTGTTTTTGGTGTTATTTAAAATGGATTGTTTATGTTCTTTTACCCGATTAGCTATACTTCTACCACTTTGGCCAATATATACCGCGTTACAGTCCTTACATTTAATTTCATAAACCCCCGATTTGTTGACTTTACTTATTTTTTCTTTATTGTTAACTAAAATACTTCCTAAGTTTGTTTTGTTTACACTTATTGTGGAGATGCCTAACTTATTTAGTTTTCTACTTATTTTATCACTAAACCTAGGAATATAATTGTACTTTGTTGTTTTGTTGGTTACAGTAAAAAATTCCTTTTGAAGTAATTTTCGCTGTTTGTTTTTAACCATGTTCTCTATTAGTGACTCCTTATATCCATTATTTATTGCAAACTATTTGATTATGTTTAATTCTTTATTAAACTCATATTCGTCTAAGGGGAAATTTGTGAGTCTATCTATGTATTAGGCTATCTCGCTCGAATAATTTGTCTCGCTCGAATTTAAAATCTCTACGTTTCATGACATTTTCAACCTATTTCGACAAAAAAAATCAATTTTTTCTTAGTATTACTATACTTCCATACCAATATGTGGATGTGGAAGTAATACAGGTGGTAGGAAGTTCCAAAATGAAAAGTGAAAAAATTAAGAGAATGCCACAATTGACATTTAGACAATGTTGTCTATTTGTTGGCTCTATTTACAAAATTATTGACAAAGAAAAATCATATTCGGCAGGTAGTTGAAGCTATTGCCAATGTGGATATGAGATTTACTTTATTAAAAAATATACAGGATGACAACAATATTTGGTATGCGGTTAATACAATTATTATCAAGTAAGAAACCTAACATATTTTTTAATGCCAATATACAGGATGACAGTCGTACACTTTGAGAAAATACTTCATTAAACAAATGTGACGGGTTGTCGTAGATAAGGCATACCTAGTATGCAACACGCACAAAATGGCAATTCGTAGTTCAAACTTATATAATTCATACTCGTGCACAATAAGCCTCATTTTATGTTGGTTGCATAATGTACCACTAAACTAATCAGTACTATAAATACGATAAAAAATGAAAATGTTATAGTTCTCTTCATATACTTAAGGCACATAAAAAGTGTCGGCGCCTTTGACCATGCGGTAAAGATCAAATACCCCAACATTTTATATTTGCTTTAAATATATGAAGAGAACTATACACAATTTGTAAATATTTTCTCTGGTGTTTAAAACCACGTTAATAAATATCTATAAAATCAAAAGTATAATGAACCGACGATTGTGGTTTACAATTCAATGTTTATTGAATGTTTACCCATATATCGTTTCATCTAACCGACGAGTTGGCTGTTGCATGTCGCTTGGTTTATACTTTAACGATCCCCACATACACGCACTTATAAGCATTGTTACGAGTTTTAGATGTTGACAACTCATGAGTAGTAGCCGGAATTAAGCAATATGGTGATAGGAAACTGCAGTTCCACCAAAGTCTGTAGTGTGCGCCATCTCTGAGACGCTGGTAGTACGTTTTCTAGAAGCTAGAAACTTATAGAAAAGTATCGAGATTTCTACATTGTTCTGGATCGCTTCGCGCGAAGGTTATTTACTTTGCAAGATGATTCTAGGAGGCAATTTGAAGGGTATATAAGTCGGCGTAAACACGCGGAAGGAAGTTTTTAATTAATTGATGTTAAATAATTCGGAAGTGACACAAAGTGAACAGTAGAGTGTAAATATCAAGTAATAAACATTGTTAAAGTTTATGGTCGCGTCATTTTAGCATGAAAAATCTGAAAACCTCTAAAAAAAAGGTATAGGGTCAATTGCTTTAATTTTTGTTGCAAAGAGTTTAGAAAGGCATTTAGAAAAAAGAGTACCTTTTATTTTTTGGCGGAAATGTTTGGTTTCATTTTTTTTTTTTGATAATTGGCCAATGTTAATGGCCAATTTAATTAAATTAATTGAAAAATTTGTTATCATGCAGAATATGCCATAGAATGAGACGAAAATAGTTACTCGGGGTTTTTGGAGTCGCTGGTCACCAGTCTGAAGTCCAATTTGGGAGATTCAAAATTGCGGACCGGAAATCGGGCCATTTTCCATAAGAATGAGAATGGATATCTTGGCTTAGAAAATATGTGCTCGGGAGTTTTCAAGATCGCTGATTCCGAATCCGAGGTCTGATTTGGTAAATTAAAAATGGCGGACCGGAAGTAGAGTCAATTTATCAGCAGGAATAACTCGTATTTTTTTCGTTTTTGGGCTGACAATGAGTAATCGGGGGTTTTTGAGGTCGCTGATTACGAATCACAGGTCCAATTTACGAAATTCAAAATAGCGGATCGGAAGAACAGTCAATCTCTCCGGAAAACCTCGTTTTTTTTACTTTTTTGGGCTGAAACTATGAATAATGAATAATACGAGTATTTCATGAAAAATAGACTACTTCCGGTCCGCCATTTTGAATTCTCCCTAATTGGACATCATATTCGTTATCGGCGATAACGAGAACCCCCAAGTTCCCACTTTAAGCCCAAAAAAGAAAAGAACACGAGTTTTCCGGAGAAATGTGCTGTTGTCCCGGTGCGCCATTTTGCATTTCATAAATGAAACCTCTGATTCGTGATCAGTGACCTCAGAGACCCCCGAGTACTCATTTTCAGCCCAAAATCGAAAAAGATACGAGTTTTTCCTCATAAATTGATTCTACTTCCGGTCAGCCATTTTGAATTTACCAAATCAGACCTCAGATTCGTAAATTTATCAATTCATTTAATTAAATGGGTCATTAATATTGGCCAATTATTGGCGCAAAAAGTAAACAGAAGCTTTCCGACAAACAATAAAAGGTACTGTTTTTTCTAAATGCCTTTCTGAACTCTTTACAACAAAAATGAAGTCAATTGACCCTGTACCTTTTTTTATAGGTAAAATGCCAAAATGAAGCGATTGTAATTTTAGGCAGTAAACGTGTATTTTAGATATATAGTATAAAAGTATTGTGAAGTTTTCAGTAAGTTATTCAATAAGGTGTGTCAGTGTTTATGCCTTGTTATAATTTTTGAACCCGCGGATTTTTAAGGAGATTTCCTAAGGGGTCGAAACACGTGACAGTATTTTCAATACTAAAAATTTAGTTCCTGGAAGAGTAAGAAATTTGTACACCTATATCAAGTTTCATTGAAATTTGTTCCTTTCTGATTGTATACGTTCCAAATAAAAATGCAGAACACGTTGCGCCAAAGACGCAGAGTCTACACCTATTAGTTGCAGTAGGTACCTCCGCCGATGTTCCATCCATGTTATTGCATTCTCTCAGCGCCGACTCGGGGCTCCATAGCTAACTTTTCTTCAGCTCTGCAGAAGACGTAAGGGGACAACGGGTAACACGGTGAATAAAGTGGGTGGAAACCGGTCGTCTGTCTGATTGTGAGAAATGGTCGAGTCTTTAAAACATTTCTTAGGTGTTTGTAATAATCACCGCTAATGTATTACTCTGACTGAGGCTAATAACAATAAGGCACTTATAAAAAATTCTTCTTTGTAATGCTATTCTTTAAATTTCTATGCATAAGTAACTTTTGTTTGAGTCTTTTTAGATTAAAAGGTTGTTATTACCAACAAAAATTTTCAATGAATATTACTAGTATTGCACATTCTTCTACAGGGTGGATAAAGAAATGCGGTATTTAGTGAATACAATTTTTTGATCTATTACTTCTGTCAAACTTATATAAAGCGTTTTGTCGCATACATTTTGACTTAATTCAATTGTTAAGGTGGCCATTCCCTAAAAAGAGACATCCGATAGGGTAATATTTATTATTTTTGCCCATAACTTTTTTTCTTAGTACGTATATTTAAAAAAACTATAAGAGTACCTAAGTAGAACTATAACAAGACTATTACTATGAATTTTCACTCAATAATTTCAGTGATTTGCAAAATAACTCGATTTAAAACTACGAAATAGGAAGATTAACGTAATTTTTAAATTTAAATCGAGCTATTTTGCAAACCACTAAAATTATTGAGTGAAAATTCATAGTAATAGTCTTGTTATGGTTCTACTTAGGTACTTTTATAGTTTTTTTTAATATACGTACTAAGAAAAAAAAAGTTATGGCTAAAAATTATAAATATTTCCCTATCGGATGTCTCTTTCTAGGAAATGGCCACCTTAAGAGGCGCTTTTATTGCGACCGCTAATAGCCGTTCACTAGTAAGTAAATACGTGGAGTTTAAGGTCGTTTTAGGTGTCTATCGAAACAGGAGGATTGGCGTATATCGACATCGTAAATTTCACAGTAGAAATTGGAATTTCGGTCGGCCTGTGCGAAAGAAAAATGGCAATTTTCGTAAAAGTGGAAAACCGTCCGTGCATTAAAAATTCATAACTAAAATAAGACGGAGTGCTGGCATACCGGTTGTTAGCGGACTGCCGTGATATCCTTCGTCTTTTTAACGTTATTATCGGTCGACGTCATACGACAAATATTATGATGCTAATGTAACTTTGTCTTTTAGACGAAATCTTGACGTTAGTTTGTTGCGTTAATATGACGTCCTTATTATAACATCATTCTTTTCATAGAGGATGATTTTATATTAGTAATGTGACAACATGGTGCCACATTGAATAGTGACGCCACGTTGAATAGTGAGTCATTCTTTATCTTATATTGTAATGAATGTGTAGATATTGAAACATTTCAATTGCAATACTATGAAAACCAGTATCTGGTTACCTAATTGTTCGAATTGGAAAAAGGAAGGCCTCTAGAGCCCTTAAGGTTCACATGCCATTTTGCACCAAGTTGAGTTATTTTATTTGTTAAATGTACATTTTTACAAATTACTGTAATAGTAAAGTCATTTTTACTTCATTGTTACGTCTCTGCAGAGATCAAAGTGACGTATTGTCTGACCAAAAATGATGTCTGTCTGTGCTGCCTGGTTTATTCCCTCATAGGTACTGCTAGAGCCTTTACTTGACACAGCCCCTTGCCTGTATTCTACATTCCATCTTGAGCAGTTTGTTTACTATTAATTATGTGAAGTTCTGTTGAACTCTTCCGTTAGACAGGCAGTGCTAAACAAAAAGAAGATCAAAGAAAGGCACAAATTGAAATATGAGAGAACTTTTGGAAAATGCCCTTGTCCATCCCCGTAGTGGAGTGGAAGTATAGTAATCGTAAATGAATTTTCAAATTCATTTCTTGTTGAAATAGATTTAGAATGTCATAAAATGTTGAGGTTTTAAATTTGGGGGAACAAAATTTCTGTCTGTCTATCGGTCGGTGAGTTTGTATTTTTTTTTTGTGTGTGCACGGTTACTCTGAAACGACTTGAGACGTTGACTTGAAATTTGGTACACATATGTGTGACAATGAGACCTAGTGCTAGATTATATTTCAAGTTTATTCAGTTGAAAAATTGGGGGTATATACTAGAAATCTAGGTCTTAAATTTCTTTATAACATCTACCATCCCCTCTCCCACTCCGTCATTGAAAGTGTTAACAGAATAAAATAATATAATGAAATATAGATAAATAAGTAAAGCAAGCTAGTAAGAGTCTATACAAATACAGGGTGAGGCAATAGTGCGTCGGACCTCGATATCTCGAGTTCTACGATAGCTAGAAATTTTTAAAAAAATTGCAATTAGACTCTATAACTGGAAATTATTTTCGAACATACAGGGCGAGCCAAGACGAAATTACAGAACCAAATGCCTTTTTAAAATGGAATGCTATGAATATCAGTACATATTTTGAAGCCTCTTTCTAGGCTCCATTCATTCCTATATTAGCATTGAATATCTCCCAACCACTTGGATGTAATGAATTTTGAGACAATTACCCATTTTAAAGTACCTTGATTTATTCAAAAACAATAATTGGAGAAAATCAAAGTCATTGTCTAAAACAAATATAAAAATAATAGAAAATAATGACTAATGGCTGCATAATTGATACGTTTTACCATGTTTTCTGTTTATACTCAAGAAAACACAAGGTTTCTTACATTATTGGTCGTTTTTTTAACCTTCAAGACCAAAAAAGGGACTTTTATTCATATAGGTAATGCATATATTGTACTACAGTATATTCAGAAGTACATACAACAAAATAATATCTCGTAAAAACTGCAAATATTTGTACATTTAGTTGCCTTCCTCATAATAATAGCAGAGATCTACAAAAACAAATGTTTGATCTGGGGATATGACCAATGCTATCTCATGTATTTGGATGCGCTGAATCTGATAAGAGCAAAAAGGAAAAGCCTGACGAGATATTTTAGTTCTATAGCCTCTCAGTGGTCCCTGTGCCAATCAGCTGTCAAAATCTTGGAATTGTTGAAAAATCGATAAGTAGTCAGGGTCCTTAAGTTTTCGGGTATACCAAGCACAAATTCCAGGATGACATTGGATTATCGCGTCATGTGACAGTTGCCAATCAGCTGTCGACACTAGTGACAGCTTTCGGAACACAGGGCAAGGGCACGGATCCTCCAGTATTCGAGAAAGCTTTTGTTGAAATAATGCAATCTACAGATGGATATTAAATATTAAATATTAAAAAAATTACCACAGTGTCAATTATGGGGAAAAACTTATGTACCAGTTACGAGACAGCTAATTAATATTTTTGAATCATTTTCATTTCTTAAATCTGTACAGGGTGGCCAAAAATTATTTTTCAATTAAGAATTTTTTTAATTGAATTTTCTCAAATTTTTCAACGATGTGATGTAGAAATGAAAAACAAACATTTTTTGTACGTACTTCCCTATGGCTAATTGCAACCATTCTCGTTTTATAAATAAATAAGTGTCAAATTCAAGAATAAACTTAAAATAGAGGTTCCCTCAAATAATTCATTAGAAAAATTTATAACAGGTGTTCAACGTGTTGCCAATTTTGATTGACGCACGTCTTTATGCAATGTTGAAATGAGGCCATTTAGTGGGACCATTTCTTCCAATCCATTGTAAGAAGTAAATAATATTTAACAGGTCCTTTACTGTAATGTTTTTTTGTACATTTTTTGCCGTTCTCGTTATTCGACAAGCAATAAAACCTCAGTTTGGTATAAACTGTCGTGTGCAATGGAGCATTTATCACACAATTACAATTTATATTGAATTTAAAATATTTGGAATTGCACAATATGAATTTTAATAAAGCGGAACTTGTAGACATGACTTTTGTTTTGGGCGAGTGTGACATAAATTGTTTACTTGCCACTAGAATTTATCACCAACGCTATCCTGAAAGAAAGATTCCTGATGTTAGCAGCTTCAAAAACCTTCTCGATAGATTTCGGGAAACTGGAAATGTCGAATATAAAAAAAATAAAAGAATAAAACGTGTTGTGAACGAAGTAAGTTTTCTGCGGTGCTAGCAACGGTTGAGAATCCCCATGTTAGTCAAAGAAAAGTAAGCTCATTAGTAGGAATAAGTACATGGTCTGTGGGTCGAATCTTAAAAACAAATTATTTGCATGCATATCATATTCAAATGCACCAGGAATTATCTGATGACGATTTTCAAAAGCGCCTACAATTTTGTAATTGAGCCAGAGGTAAAATGCAAGATGAGATCACCTTCTTCAATAATGTTTCATTCACTGATGAGGAAACATTTCATAAAAATGGATTTGTTAATAGGCACAATTTCCATTATTATGATTCGGAAAATTCTCACTTTTTTATGCAAGTTGACCAACACAGATGGTCCATAAACGTTTGGGGAGGAATTATTGGAGAACATGTAGTAGGACCACATTTCTTTGATGGTTTGACTGGAGCTATTTATCTTAATTTTTTGGAAAACTGTCTGCTACAATGATTGGTAAATCTCCCTGAAAGAATTCGAAATAGGATGTGGTTTCAGCAAGATAGTGCTCCACCACATTATTTCAATGCAGTTAGAGACCACTTAAATAATACCTACCCTCATCAATGGATTGGAAGAAATGGACCCAGTAAATAGCCTGTTAGATCTCCAGATCTTACAAAAATGGATTTCTTTTTATGGGAATACGTGAAGGAAATTGTTTATAGAGACACACCAACAACAGTACAAAATATGAGAGAATAATAACTGCCTTTAGATAGATAGATAGATAGATGTGAAGAAACCTCTTTTTTAGTTTATTTTTGAATTTTGTAATTATAGCTCAATAAAACCAAATTGGTTGCAATTAGCGAGAGGGAGGTAGTTACAGAAATGTTCGTTTTTCATTTCTACATCACATCGTTGAAAAATATACAGGGTATTCCATTTGAAAAAATTGAGAAAATTCAATTTAAAATGTTCTTAATTGAAAAATCATTTTTGGCCACCCTGTACAGTTTTAGGAACTGAAAATGATTCAAAAACATTAATTAGATGTCTCGTAACTGGTATAGAAAGAGGCTTCAGATGTACTGATATACATAGCATTCCATTTAAAAAAAGGTATTTGGCCCTGTAATTTCGTCTTGGCTCACCCTGTATGTTCGAAAATAATTTCCAGTTATAGACTTATTTATCTAGTTTACTTACAATTTTTTTTTTAAATTTCTAACTATCGCTGAACTCCAGATATCGAGGTCCGACGCACTATTGCCCCACCCTGTATACTAGAAGCCAAGGTCTTATTTTTCTTTAGAACATTTGCCACACGTTTAAAGAGACTTGGGTGGGAAATCTGGGTACGGAGTAGTGATTCCTTAGGCAGCGGTTTTTTTAGTATTAAGTTTATTTTTTACAGTAAATAGAAATCTATAGCTCACGGCCGATTCATAAGGTAAAGCTTACTGTCAAAAATGTCGTAAAAGTAGTTTACACATACCTTAACTGGTTGAAATATTTTTATAATGAAATATAGGTAATATTAAACCAGTAAATAATATGAATGAAAGCGAGAAAATCTCGCCTACTTAGATTTTAAATACTACCTTAGGTGTTTAACCATTGCTCCACCCTGTATAACCAAAATGCTTTGTTGATTTTTTCCCATATTTTGTTTAAGGAAATAATCCCGTTTTATAATCAGCATAATCTTGACGCTCTCAGGATAATTTTTAATAAGCCTTCACTTTTTATAAATAATCTAATCAATATTTCCACCTCGTTAATTAAAACTCTATAGAACCTATAAGATAATAAATTCCGCTCCCAAATAAGGCTCGCACACTATCAAACAATTTCAACGTGTAGTCCTAATATACATCTATAGAGGAATGTTCTCAATCATTGCTTAATTAAAGAGAAGAGAACAGAAGACGCGTGATTTAAGATTTAAAAGGGTCTCCCCGACTCGGTCTGGTCTGTAAAAATAGCGTAAAATAGTAGGTAGGAGTACACAGAAGCAGACAGTAGTCAACAAGTGGACCCATATGGGGCCATACAACTTCGTGTGAACCACCTGCTTTTGCTTCCAACGGAGCAATCTTGTTACGGTAAAAAAAACGCGTATCGGTAGATAAGTAGTTGGTAATATGCAAATTTTTGTGGCGTATCTCGTATGCTATAAATTTTCTAATTTTGGTATACTAACCGAACGAACGTTTTGAACACAAAATATTAAATGATGCAAAAATATCAAGATAGTTCTTATTTCTTTAGTAGCTAGGCGAATCATCAACCACTGAACACAAATAGTGTTACCAAGAGAATAATAAGTGTATAACACACAACTGGATATTTAGTTCTTGGTATTATATAGTTTATAATTAACGAAAAAAAGTTCAAAGCCAGTTTTCGTATACAGCAATCATAGGCGCCGACTTTGTACAGTTTAGGGGGAAGTTTGTCCAATTTATTCCAAATTTATCAGTATTTCAACGTTTTAATTTTCTGATATAAAACGGATGGGCTGAGAAAAAAATTCACAAATGTATTCTACCCAAAAACTAAAAGAATGGACACAAAGAAGCTTTGCAGGTGAAATGTGTAAACAAAGAACAGTTAGACTACTGTTAGAAAGACCAACCTTTACTACATGTCATGTGCAATGTGCAGGACCGTTCCTGGGTCTTTTGCCACCCCGTGCTAAAAGAAATTTTGCCATAAATTATGCAATATGTTTTTTCAAAATAATGTTTTTTAATGAAAATAGTACTGTATATTTTAAATATTGTCTAAATGTTGTTTGTGGCATTTTCTTAATTCTTTCATTTTCCTGCCACATGTATTTTTATTTCTAACGTCCGAGGATTCTAAAAAATAATACAATTAACCATTATATCGCAGGGAAAATTAGTAAATTGAGTGTAAATACCATGTGTAGCAAAACAACTTATTTTCAGTTGGAAAACGATTTTTATCATCAGGATGTCGGTATGGCAATAGACTCTCCATTGTCACTAATTTTAAGCAATATGTTTATGGAGGGTTTTAAGACTAAACATGTTCAAATTTATATCTACATCTGGTGGAGATATGTAGACATTTTCCTTGCAATTTGGTCTCACGGCATAGAGTTACTAGGTAACTTTTTAGGAGATATATATATATAATAAAAAAGCATCTATTAAATTTACTTTAGAAAAGTATTTCTAGATGTTTTAAGGTTATGCTAGCAAATTAAAATCTTAAAATGAATTTGTCTAATGTCTTATTTGAAAATTATCTTTCTAACACTATAGCATCCACACAGTCCTCTACGTCCATGCAGATTAAATTAGTATCTATATAGCCCCCTACGGGCATGAAGATTCAGATAAAGATGAGAACAAAGGCCTAAAATGAATGTATTTACCTACTGTGGAGACCTGTAAGTAAGGAGAAATAATGATGATTCAAGCAGTGTGATATGTTATCTGTAATGGGGTTAGTTGCGTGTGGGCATTCGTAGAATATAGATCGTAAGCAGTGTTTGTTATTAGTTTTGTAAAGTGAAGGATTGGAGTAATTAGTAAATAATCTTGTGCGACATCTGAATTGTACTTATTGAGCAGCGGGGTAGCACAACTGGCGACGAGGATGGGATAACCTAAACTGAGAAAGAATGTTTTCATTAAAAAAAAAAAAAAAAAAAAAAAAAAAGAAAACTTACTGTTTTAGACACAAGTAGTAATGGTAATAATTGAGTAAAGTTTTATAGACAGCACAGAAGAGCACATAAGATAAAATTTCGGTAAATAAATTAATTTTATTTCTAAAATAATTTAATAATTTACAAGGACTTACTAAGTATATTATAGGCATCACACTATCATGAGACTAAGGAAAATAACAGGAGCATAGGCTTCTTTGTTCTCTTGAGGAATCATAATTGATATACAGTGTGTTTGCGGATGAACCTAACTATACTTGTAATCTTTTATTTCGCATTTTAAGAGAAAAAGGTATTGTTTATAAAATGTCTTGCTTATTTTGAGAAATCCGTTTCCAGATACAGAATTTTGAAAGTATAGTAGAGTAGTTAATTAAGAAATAAAGGAAACGTGTAATGGAATAAACTATAATTCGTTGTATTGTGATTAATATTACAACAAATTTTAAGAGTACCTTTTTGCAGCCCTTTCAATGCTCTGCAAAAAAAAAAGTATTCCGTAATTTTACAGGGTGATTAAAAGATATATAGCCAATTAAATATTAATTATTATGAAAAAAAAATTGCGAAACACAAAATATTTTGTTGTTGTCAAGTTTACATAGAGTACTTATAGTGATACAGGTTCCACCAAAATTTGAAAATTTTATCTTCAATATAACGGAAATTATTGGAAAAAAAAATGTTTTTCTGTTTCACTTTAAGAGGATGTACTTCCCCAGGGATGCATTTTTGGACTAAGATTAGTTAGGATATACGGGTCCAATATGAACTCAGGAATCACTGGTTCCCGTCCGAGAACTCAATTCTGGGACACCCTGTGTATGCATAGTTATTTACTAAAAGTTATACCACATAGAGTTTTTAAAAGAGAGTTCTGGTTCGTAATTGTCATTATCATATAAGAAAAATATACCTCATTTTTTAATACGTGTAACGATTTTATAAAAGATGTTTTGTTCTTGTCATTTAGGGTTACTTGATTTTTTAATTTTTATTTTATGTGTGTATATTCGTGTGTATATATGCGCAAAGTCGGCTGTGAGCCATGCGCAATGTTGGCTGTGAGCCATGCATAATGTTGGCTGTGAGCCATGTGTGAAGTAGGCTGTGAGCCATGTGTAAAGTAGGCTGTGAGCCATGAACAAAGTAGGCTGTGAGCCATATGCAAAGTAGGCTGTGAGCCATATGCAAAGTAGGCTGTGAGCCATGTGCAAAGTAGGCTGTGAGCCATGTGCAAAGTAGGCTCCGAGCCACGTCCAAAGTAGGCTCTGAGCTAAAAATTAATAATAATAATAATGACAACGATCAAGTAACTTAACGTTATTAGTTATATGGTTGGCTTCCAACTTACATGGGGTCATTTCTTTTCAGTTACACTGTAAAGTGCTACTATACTAATGGCTGATTCCGGAATAAAATCATTTCTCTGCGAAAGGATTGATAAGGCTCTTATTCGAAGAGAGTGGGAGAAATGGCTAAGGTCTATAGAGCTATATCTGGCATTGGAGGAAATTCTAGACCCACTTAAGAGTAATAAATTACTTCATATCGGCGGCACACAACTTCAGGAAGTTGCCTATAACCTACCAGGTGCTATTGTACCTTATGACCCAGACAGAAACATAGACATTTTTAAGATTTTGATAGAGAAACTCAGGAAACATTTCTCCCCTGTTCAAAATTCTACTTTTGAGAGGCATGTCTTTAGGAAAAATAACGAAGCCTGAAGAAGGTACAAACTTTAATCAGTTTTTACTAAAAATAAGAAAGGCATCAAAATGTATTTTTGGTACAACGGCTCAGGAATCAAAAACAAATCCAGTTTAAAAGATAAACTTATAAAATTTTTGGATACCGGCCGAATTAAAGGAAAATTGTTAGAAAAGGAGCGCACATTAGACGAAATCATCGAACGTTGTAAAATGTATGAACAAACGGCAAGCCAATCGGAAGTTGTGAAGTCAAATAGGTCCCAAGGAATATATTCATCATCCGTTAATAAAATTATGTAGTCTAATAAAAATTCTAGTAACAACTGTGGAAGATGTGGAAGACAGGGACACGCAAACAATGCAAAAGAATGTGAAAGGAAGCCGCACAATAGCTAGGGGTTTTAAGATTAAATGTTAACCAGGTAAAAATAACGGAAACCATTTTTCCAAAAAAAAAAAAACGACTCTGTTAAATTAACCGTTAATCCCAAGATTGAACTGGTAAAGCAACCAGTTAGAAGAGTTCCGATTTTTGTTGAAGCAAAAGTGGAATACAAACTAAGGGAAGCATTGGAAACTGAATGTTCTTTGGGCAAAGCAAGCGTATTTCCCCGATAGTTATTATTTTTAAAACAGAATGCGATATCCGGATATGCATTGATATGAAGAGAGCAAACGAGGCAATTCTAAGCGAAAACTATCCACTTCCTACCTTTGACTCATTTATGACAGAACTATGAGGTGCAACATTTTTCCTCCAGACTAGATTTAGTCAGCGCTTACCACCAGCTAGAACTCGATGAGGAAGTCGTCCATTTACTACATTAATTACCCACAAAGGTGTGTTTCGGGACAGGAGGCGGATGTTCGGTGTTAATTTATCTCTGAAAATATTGCAATAGGTTTTAGAAGGATGGTCTTAATTGCTTGGATATCATTATTATTGGTGATATTGAACTGGTACACGATCGTTGTTTGGCAGAGGTAATCAAAGTTCTGAACAATAATAATATTCTTCTAAAATGAAAACAAATCCATAAAGAGAACTAAAGAAATGAAATTTCCTGGTCATAAACTTTCTGATAAAGGCATTGATATCGACGAAGGCAAAGTTGAAGCCATTTTTAAATTTTAGAGCCCCAGGGACAAAAAAAAGAACTACTGAGTTTTCTGGGGTTGGTAACTTACCTGAGAAAATTTATTCCGGGCAATGGAAGCACTATCGAACCTCTTCGGCAGTTAACGAAAAATGAAACAAAATTTATATGGTCCGAAAGTCATCAATTGCAATTCGATAAACTTAAGCAGCGTCTGGCCAAACTTCCAAGATTATTTTATTTCGATCCTCACTCGTTTAATAGCCGACGTAAGTCTAGTAGCAGGGGTAGTTCTTTTGCAGTTCGATGAGCAACAATGCCCACGAGTTATTTATTTTTCCAGCAAGAGCTTATCAAGTGTCGAACGGCGTTACTTTTAAACGGAAAAGAAAGTTTGGCTCTTGTTTGGAGTGTGGGTCGATTTTACTTTTGCCTCGCAGGCCTCGAGTTCGAATTAGTCATAAACCTCTGGAAGCGATTTTCAAAGCGATCTCTAAACCCCCGGCACGTATAAAACGCTGGATACTAAGACTACAACCCTTTAAGTTTAAGGTCATTTATCAATAAAATATAGCAGATTTGTTGTCACGGCTGGCTCAGCTAGGACATAAAAGATCATTTGACAAAGATAATGATATCCATGTATTTATGCTTCTTGAAAGAAATGTTCCCAGAGCTATGCTATGAAATAGTAACGAACAGTAAACTGGATTCAGTGATTGTAGAAGTCGCTAGAAAAAAATGGACCAAAGTTTCTGAGAGACAAGAGATGAAAATGTATATTTTCCGTTTCGCTTAGAACTGACAACGCTGGGACTAATATTACTAAGAGGCAACAGAATTGTCATTCCGCAGACCTTGCGAAAACGTGTTCCAAAATTGGCCCACAAGGGCCACCCGGGCGAAGCAGCTATGAAGCGAAGGTTAAGAGCCAAAGTGTGGTGGCAACTAGTTGATGGAGAAACAGAGCATTGTTTAGAACAATGTAGATACTGTTTGATATTTACTCAACCCAATGAACTTGCACCTAAGGTAAAGCACAAATTATCCGAAGGCCCTTGGGAATACCTGGTTCTAAATTTAATGGGGCCATTACCAAATCAAGACATGATTTTAGTTGTCACTGAATATTATTCAAGGTATCAAGAAATTAGATTTTTAAAGCAAACCACCTTGAGTATAATAATTAGACATCTAACGGAAATGTTTACAAGATTCGGATATCCACAACCTATCAGAGTTGATAACCGACGACAATTCATAAGATTTTGCCACGAAGATAACTTTGTACTAATCCAAACTCCACCATACTGGCTGCAGGCCAACGGAGAAGTACAAAAATCACGCTCGGAATTAATGTTTAATCGCACTATCAGAGATAAAATACCATAGAAAGAAAGAATATTAATGAATTAGCCAGGGATAATGTTATTCTAAACAAACAAAAAGGAAAAGGAAGAGAAGATACACCAAGAGGGGCAAAGAATAACGATAAGATTAGGGGATAAAGTGCTAACACAGAACATGGTTCGAGGAAACATATTAACTCCCAAATTTGATAGAGACGAGTACGAAGTATTAAAAAGGCAGAGAAACGAAGTAACACTTATAAGACGTCATATTTATTATGAAAAAAAAAATTGTCTTCGAACCAGAAACGCCCGAGGAACCAAGCTGATCGTTGAGATCCCCAAACGAAACTGAACAACACCCGACTTTAGAAAATTAACTGGCCAACGATACTGCAGATGGAGCACCTGTAGAGCCATTGCCATCAAAGATAAAATCACTCAAACTGAAAATAAAGGAGGGATTGTGGAGACCTGTAAGTAAGGAGAAATAATGATGATTCAAGCAGTGTGATATGTTATCTGTAATGGGGTTAGTTGCGTGTGGGCATTCGTAGAATATAGATCGTAAGCAGTGTTTGTTATTAGTTTTGTAAAGTGAAGGATTGGAGTAATTAGTAAATAATCTTGTGCGACATCTGAATTGTACTTATTGAGCAGCGGGGTAGCACACCTACCTTGTCTTAAAAAATTTTCATTCTACCTAACTATTTACTTCTTAGTGAAAGTAACATAGAGTTGGACCTTATTCCTAATATTAATTTGAAATTGGAGTGAAATAAACAAATAATCTAACCAAGCGTACTTATGAAATTGCACATTTTTTAACTGACTTACGCAACAAATCCCAAGACTTTCAGATTAGTGTCTTGACTTGAAACCAATTTGTAGTATTTATAACAGTGCATATACATATACATTAATAACAGTACACGTTTAAGTCACAATGCGGAAATAATAGTCAGCGTGCAATACCTGGCACATTTGTATCAGTTAGAGCCATTATTAATACTGTTTCTTAGAGCATAGCAGAGAAAGCAAGTGATATGAGAAATTTTTTAGTGGGGCACAAACTTCACAACATAACTGAATATGTCTTTCAGAATTGGTGCAAGTGTTTGCATGAAGCCTGTTTTTTCAATTACCGCTTAGTGAATGGGCTGTGTCACTGGGCATGACACAAACCCATATCGAGCTGATTTCTTCGTTATCGATCCTGCAAAGTATCTACTTTTAAGCCGTGGATAGTAAATATCAAGATTATTTTTTTTTTTTTAGTAATTAATTTCATTTGTAAATTAAGTTTCTACCACTAAGAAAAATGTTCATATCACTTTTCTTATCAGCCAGGCTCTAAGGCAAATGATTAATCCTGTTTCTACCTGAAACACACGTGGCACGTTATTGCACACTGGCTTCTTATACAATAATATGCATACGCGATAGCGCGAAGAAACTAATCAAAATGACAATTTCCAAATTATGTTTAATTCGCATCATAGTACAGGAGTTAGGTGAACATTTCGGCCCGTCATCGCTTTAGCTCTTATCAGTCTATTACATATTTTATAGTTCTATGAATAGTATCGATTCACAAAATCGACTTCTGGTAGGGCATCTCCCTCAAGTACGTCACGAGTTGCCAAAATTTTAAAAAAATGTGGATATAGCACGTGATATTTACGAGATTTTTTTAGATTGAAAATATTTATTTAAACATTTTGATGACAAAAAATTATTCCCATCTGTTTACTACCCAGAAAGAAAGATGTTTCCAAATTTATAGAAAGATCATGTTTTTTCAGTGTCCTTTATCTCAGAACTTTAAACTCATCGTTACAAGCTCTTTCTCCTTTTTAAAGCATACATATGAGCTCCCTTAACGTCTCAGATATATTGTATCTTTATTAGAAGGCCTTTCCTATTGTTAGTAATGTTTTATAAGTTTCCCAGATATAAAATTATGCATTTTAAGACTAAATTCCCATCAGAATAACTTTAATACGTATAAATATAAAATATAAACACCAGAAAATGTATGATTTTACGTGAAAAGAAGTTTATCTTGAATTATGGCTAAAGTAAGGGGATGACATACGCCAGCAGTTTATTTTATCGTGATTTATGTTCAACGGAATTAATTAACTCAGACAAAGATCTCGTAACGATGAGTTTATTAAAAAAGGCACCTAGCTCCCGGACTGTATATTTGCAGCATTCTGATGAAAGGGTATCTCATAAGAAGATAGGTGAAATGCCCCTTATCACGAATTTTGGAATAAATCTGATTGGATCATTTCTAGGGTCTAAAAAATAGGGTCCATATATCGAAATTACCCCCATGCCCAAGAGAGGGCCCATATTAATTTTTATTTTTCATTTTTAAAAATAGAGCCAATTTAAAATTCTGAAAAATTTCATGCAAATAGTAATCCCACAGACCTGTAGTCTCAATTTTTTGGGGCTCTATTGGGCCCCACTAACGCCGTTAAAAATGTTTTTAAATTTTTTGAAGTTAAGTTTTTTAAAGCCGGATATTTTTGTATGCTATGATAAAAAGGTGCGGAAAACAAGACGTGTTGCTTTAAGGCGTGAAAAAAGTATAATGTAAAGTTAGCATGCTTGCTACTCATGCTATATAAATTTTTGACCCCAGGGGTTACTATTTACTAATTCTGGATGACTTTTTACCTCGAGGGAAGCCTATGTGAATAACCTTTGACCCCAGGGGATGACTTTTGATCCCAGTGCCGATCTTTTTGCTTTGCTCTCTGGGAGACTATTCACAAATGCCGGATCACTTTTGACCCCAAGAGGATAACATTTTGCGAAATAAGGTGGCCTTTGAGCCCCAGGGGGTATCTTTTTACCACAAGCGGGTAACTTTTGACCCAAGAGGAGTATCCGTTGTCCCCTGGGAGGTGATTCATTACCCAAACTTTTAAAGCTACCCCTCCTATCTAATTACCGTGAATTTTCGTTGAAAAAATGAATTTTGGGTCTGACGCATTTGGTTTGGAAATTTCTAAACTACCTTACAGTTGGGTTATTTGGTTACATATAATATGATGAAATAAAATTTTCCACACCTCTTTATCATAACAAAAATATTCGGCTTTCGAAAATTTTAAAATATTTTTCCTATCTTATCCCGATGTGCCCTTTTATCCAATTGTCACTTTTTTTGTTTATTCTGTCCTCCTCACAACTTTTGACACAGAAATTTAAGGAACCCCATTCTTTACATTTACATTAATCTTAATATTAATAACAGGTATAGATTACGTGATACCTAGATGATGAAAAATAAAAAATAAAAACAGTCAAAAATCATATTCTATGCACTATTGTATGTTATCAAAGTAATAATTATTTTTAATAGCAATTCGTTTGTTTTTTAAGACACTGTGTAGTTCTGTTAACCGTGTGAAAATGTCGCGTCTCAATCCCGACCAACAACCAGCAAGACTTAAAAGCTAAAAGGTGAACGTGCTTCTTAACTTCTCACGGAATCGCTACATCCTTGTATATTCCATCCATGAAGAGTCATCCTAAAACACGTTTTGAACGTCTAGAAGCCACCAAAATTAATTTCCCAATCGTCCTGTCGGGTAACAACAAAAATTTAACACATACCTGAGACCACTACCAGGCAAAGCGGCACAATCGCTTTGCAAATAGAAGATAATAATATAATAAAACAACAAAATGTTTGCGCATCCTAAAAAATGTGTAGAATAGACTTGGTGCCAGTGGCGGAGACGAAAAAAGAAAATGTGTCTTCTGAAAGGAAACATTTTCGTTGTGTTCAAAGAAGCATCTTTCGACTATAGCTCGCTTTGGTTTAGTATTTTTGTTTTACGTAAATACGAAATATTTCTTTACTACCTGCCTACTACTAGGATCTGATGGGTTGTATTATTATAAATCACATGTATGTTATGGGCCCATCGTGACCTGGAGAAAAGTGACACTGATCTTTAATCAACTCCACATGATGACAACTTGATTGGCGAAATACAAGTCCAGTGTAGTGTTAAGTGTTTTGATGTTCATAAAAACTATTTCATTTAAAATGCTCATCATCATAATTTTAATGATTAACAATAAGCTGTCATCATTTAATTATTATTAATTTATTACAAACCTCATACTGTCATTGTCATATTGTTGTACCTATTAGATTAAATAAAATTGTTTAATTGTTGTATGAACCGTTTTGTCTTATTTACCTACCTAAATGATCCTCAAAAGTTGTCATGTCACCTTTTTTGGGATTGAGTCTGGAATAGATCTATTTTACGGACTCAAATGAGTCCGTAACGTAAAATTTTAGGAGCCAAATACAAAAAAATGAATATTTGTACGTTTTCTTATTTGCGAATATAATTACAACTCACAAGAAAATAATTAATAATGTTGGCTAACACGACCCTGTTCAACTATCTAGATATCGCCATATTGTTATGGCGATATCTATTGGATTGTTCCAATAAATATGAACAAAAATGAAAGTGTGGATATACCGAATTTAATTTAAACGAATTTTAATAATATACTATATTACTATATTATTACTTTGTTTAGCTCACCTGGTATATTCATTTCACTCTCTTTAGCATTGCGACACTAAAAAAATTGTGATTATCTAAGAATAAACACATTTTATTCCCCGAAAAACCTTTCGGGTTAACAAAAAATCTGAATAACGCTCTAGGCAGTTGAGTTCTGCTAAAATCCACAAGTAGCGCACTAGTTACTTTCGTAGGGTTGTCGGTTAAAGTTTAAAAATGTTATGTGATACGTGATGTGTAAAAATTAAAATTTTGTGTTAAGATTTACCTTGTAGGTACTATACCTATTTTTGCTATCAGTGTAAAGTTGTAAAAATAATTGTTCTATGTTGTGTGTTGTGTAAGTTATGCTGCTTTTATACTACTTTTGACTTTGGAGGAATGGCGGCAAAATACATCACGTAAAGGTAGGTAATTAATATTAAATATCTATATATCTATCTATATTTTTACTGAGTCATTATTATAGAATGAACTTTATTCCTTGTAAAATGTAGTAGTCTCCCTTTATGGTTTCTTCTCTGTTAAAGTAGGGGTTGTTCTTCATCATAAAGTCAATGACCTCTAAATTTCGGACATCAAGTAACTAGTGAAAATGTATGCCTACTTAGGTAACAGTTAACGAATTTAGGAATGGAGTTTGTTTCCAATATGACATGTAGAATGTAAATGTAGAACGTTTTAGTTAGTTTGTGACTAAATGTAATGATAGGGGACAGAGGGGTACTTATATAAAAGTAGCTGTTTATTAATATTTTGTCCCTACCAAAATTGAGTAACTGAGTATGTAATGAGAAATGTCTTTTTGTGTAGGAAGAATAATAACCATAATATGCTATATTCCACAGGAGGTTTCAGGTTTAGTATAAGGCAATAGAGTAAAGGGGATATAATTTTAAACTGAAAACGACCTAGGTATAAACTTATACTCTATAATCTACATAACGCTAAAAGAATATTTTCAGCAATATCGAAAGAGCTTATTGCGATTATATCTTAAAAACTCGAGCAAAATTAAAACTACTTTTTGCGAGACTTCTTGTCTAAATCTTGCAACGTAGTAAATAATACATTTTATATAAATTTGTCTAATTGTTTTTTTTCTATTTGGTAGCAACTAGGTAAGCAAACAACAATAAATAGCCTTCTTGAACAAGACGAATATTTATACTTAAAGGAAGGTCACTTATCTTAAGAATGCTAAATTTACCTAACGATGCAATTACATGAGTATAATGACTTATTTCCTTACACAGGCTGTCTCAACGGGAACCGAATCGATCGGTATGAGGAAAGTATGTAACAAAAAATTTTGATTATTTTAGGAGTCACTAAAGGAATTGTGACTAATCCTACCAAAATAATTAGAAACATGTGGTAAATCCGGTTATACCGGAAGTCGATATCAATTTGCTTATTTTAAATGGAACATCCTATATATTTTCGACTTCTGTTGATTTCCATGACTGTCACATTTTCATTAAGGTGGCCATTCCCTAGAAAGAGACATCCGATAGGGAAATATTTATTATTTTTACCAATAACTTTTTTTTTAGTACTTACGTATATTTAAAAAAGCTATAAGTGTACCTAAGTAGAACCATAACAAGACTATTACTATGAATTTTCACTCAATAATTTCAGTGGTTTGCAAAGTAGCTAGATTTAAAACTACGAACTAGGAAGATTAACATAATTTTTAAATTTAAATTCAGCCATTTTGCAAACCACTGAAATTATTGAGTGAAAATTTATAGTAATAGTCTTTTTATGGTTCTACTTAGGTACTCTTATAGTTTTTTTAAATATACGTACTAAGAAAAAAAGTTATGGCCAAGAACCATAAATGTTTTCCTATCGGAGGTCTCTTTCTAGTGAATGGCCACCTTAATGTATTTGTGACTCTGCGATTAACGAGGGGTTAAGGTGGCCATTCCCTAGAAAAAGACATCCGATAGGAAAATATTTATTGTATTTGGCCATAACTTTTTTTTCTTGGTACGTATATTTAAAAAAACTATAAGAGTATCTAAGTAGAACCATCACAAGACTATTACTATGAATTTTCACTCAATAGTGTCAGTGGTTTGCAAAATGCCTAGATTTAAATTTAAAAGTTATGTTAATCTTCCTATTTCAAAGTTTTAACGAACTAAGAAGATTAACATAATTTTTAAATTGAAATTTAGCTGTTTTGCAAGCCACTGAAATTATTGAGTGAAAATTTATAGTTGTAGTCTTGTTATGGTTCTACTTAGGTACTCTTATAGTTTTTTTAAATATACACGTACTAAGAAAAAGAGTTATGGGTAAGAATAATAAATATTTCCCTATCGGATGTCTCTTTCTGGGGAATGGCTACCTTAAGAGCGTATTTCTAATTTATTTTGTAAATAAATTACTAACGTCCTTATACTAAAACCTGAAAAATCCTTTGGGTGTAATCAGTTTCATGTCATTAAAAATAACTGGTAATGGGGACCGACTAGACAAACAAAAAACCTTTATGACTTTTCCCTCTAGGGGCACTTTGAAAAACACTGATCTATGTTAACATATTTAATATTATGGTAGACAACTATTGAGAACCACTGCTTTTCTTGGTCGATGGACTTGTACTTCCCAATTATACAACTTTTGAATTGTCATAAAAAAGTGCTGGCCGGCACACGCGGTGTCAAAGGATCATCGACCGCCTTTGATGTACCGCCTCAACTGAACTGAGGCAAGCATAAAGAGGTAAATAATTCGTTCTCTCTTCGTGCACAATTGCAAGCAAATAATGGCCATAGAGGTTTAAAAAGAGCATTTCTTTACATGTGTGTTTTTTAATTTGGAACAAAATATTGTATTGTTTATAATTTAGAAAATTTAAATGTGGTTTATTAACATTTATTACATAAATGAGTGTCCTGGGTTAAGACCTTACTACCTACCTAAATGATTCAAAATCTCTGCATCTGTATCAATACACAGTTCGGTACGTCGAATTAAGTACATACGCACTTCGTTCAACACTAAACACTAAACTATCAACTAACGTTGTCAATAAAGAAAAATAAAATAAAAACTTGGTACAAAAGCCAAAAAGGAATACAAAAAGAACGAACAAGTAAGTTGTGTCTGTACGTAATCAAGAATTTGACAACTTGTACGGTAAGTCAATAAAATAAATCTTAACTAAAAATACACAATGACGCGAAATTCAAAAATAACAAAAACAACGAACGGCGCGGCGGTGGGTTGGACGTGTGTACATAACGAAACACCGACAGTAACTAAAATATTGCACAAGGGAGAGTTAGAGTATAGTTTTCTTCAGATCAGATCTAGATCTAAACCTACCTCAATATTCCAGCAGTTCTCAAAAATTTTTATTGAAAATTTGCGAAATTTTTGTTTATTTTTTTCTCTCCAAAACTATGAGCTTTAGGCCCCATGGTATATAAGGTTTTTTTGTTTGTCTTGTCGTTCCCTACCACCAGTTTTTTTAATGACATGAAACTAATTACACCCTGTATAATACTACACCATAAACGTAGTGATTTTGAGTAGGATTTTGACTATTAGAATTTTGTTATTCAGATTCATCTTTAGAAAATTAATGAAAATAGGTAAATAGCCATAATACATTTTTAACAATACCGCTGGGGATGGGGGATTACATTATTTCACATAGATATAACTACATTTCATATTATCACAGTCAACAAACACTTCAAACAATTACAAAACTATAAACAACTCATTAAATAATAGCCGAAAGCGGAGATTATTTTATCTCAAACATTATGATGTAGGTTTACTTATCAAATCGGATGTGCCACATAAAACTAGAACATCATTTTGCGGTAATTATTTCATAAATTTTCGATTTAAAATGGATTTACAAGTTTTCAAATCTGTTAAATACGATAGTGTGGTTTTAAACAATTTCTATCTGCCGTATTTGGTTGCATTTAGAGCCAACTCGAGGCAAAAATTAGTTCTAGCGACAATGTGGAGGTAGATAGTGAACCTCTAAAAGCCAGTAAATAATGGATACTATTTTTTTGTCTAAAGTCGCTCTAACGGTTTTGATTTGATACTTTATTTCGAATATGAGACGGCATGGCTAGTCACTCCTAGAAAACGCAGACAGGGGGCTAGAGTGGATCAAATTTACACTCGTAAAAAATTTTTTTTGTCTCGACCTCAGAGTTGCTCGAAATCCTAAAAAAAATATTTGTGTCTTCGAGACCATGAAATTTCCTATTATTCGTAAGAAAAATATACATGTTTTTTTTATTTATTTATTTATTTCGTTTTGCAATAGAATCTCGAAAATGTAATACCATAAAAATCGCACACGGTCTCTTCAGAAACATCCAAAAATATAAATTCATAATTTATTTTTAAATTAGACCCCCATAAAACACCCTTTTATAGGTCACAGAAATAAACTCATAAGTGCAAAAATAGAACATCTTGTATATTTTGACATTTATAGTTGCTTATTTTTTGTTCTTTTTTGACAAATTATTATTAACTATTAATTAGTCGGGAGTGTGAAAACAGACACGATTTTTATAGTAATAAGCAGCTATAAATTATTTAAATAATTGCGGAACATTTCATAATTGAAATTTTGTCCTTAAAAAATGTTCGCCTGTTTTTACCAAAGTTTGTTTTCTTACCAGGGCTTAACCCTAGCCCTGAATCCCCCCTGCCATGGCCCTATTTGTGATATACATAAAAACAACATCGCTACAATGATCCATATTCACGGTGTTAAAATAAGCCAGTCAGCACTGAATTTTATTATGAAAAGTTAGAAGAAAATTAGAAATGTTTTTAATTTTCGAGACAATATTGGATGAGACAAAAAATAATGAATCCGGTTTTGCACCCTTTTCCGCCCTCAGGAACATTTAGACCGGGAGACAGCGGCACACAAGTCCAAGTCATTTTTTACAAGTATGACACCCCTTCAGGAGTCGAATTTCTTAATTAATGAAACAAAAATGGTAGCCTTATCGCTGGAGGTCGCGCGTCGGGGCGTAATCTCAGGACAATCAATCGAACTTGTCGAAAAAATTACGGGTTTCGAACGCCTTTTTACATTAAGATTAAAAAAAAGAAAAAAAATCCTTTTGCATTTGTCCCAAAAATCTGCTTCCTTACGGCAGTATGACGACTACTTAGAATGGTCGAAACGGTATGACTTGGTGATTTTCGTGAATGACTACTTGAACATGATTGATTGGAAAAAACCGAGCCTGTATAAAATAATTTTGTAAAATTTTAAAAATTAACTTGTTTTAATGGCGGCCTATTAGCCCCACTCTATCGGTATGGCATTACTCTTTCGCCGAGTTTTTTGTTATTGACTACCGGAAAACTGTGGCGGACTGACACTTGTTGGTGGTTGTGGCGCAGTGTTGCAAATAATATTAGCCGTAATTAACCGCCGACTGACATGAAAATGTCCGAGAATGTCCGATTCAGTGTTGTCGTAGCCTTTCCGGCGATTTCGGTAACAATTTTTTTTCCTCACTCGAAATTTTGAAGAGCGGGGAGGAGAATTTCTCTACGCCATTTTTCCCAAAATTTTAAAGAGCAGGGGGGGATAGTGGTCAGAATTTATTCAAAGTCCGAAAAATGTCCCCGCAGCGTTAAAAAAGGGTCCGCCATTAGTAAAAAAAGTTCTCAATATGTAAGGGGGGCGTTGTTTTGGGTTAGGAGCGTTTTGGGCTGGAGGCGTTGTGGCAATTCGCCACCACGCCACAATTGTCACTCCGTCACTGCGAGAAAATACAAGAATCTTTATGTAAAAAATCGTTTGAAATCCGTAATTTCTCCGATAAGTTCGATTGATTGTACTGCGATTACGTCCCTCGCCCAGCTATCATTTTCGTTTCATTAAGTATGAAATTCAACCCAAGGGGTGCCATACTTGTAAAAAATGACTTGGACTTTTGTGTCACTATCTCCCGGTCCGGTCTAATCATTAAATTAACTAACGAAGAAAATTTGCAATAACTTTTTGAATAAAATTCACAGATTTCGCAATTCTTGCAACCATCGGGACGTTGGAAATGATAACACAATACATAAAACATAATCTTTTACCGGACTCTGCTTCGCCTCGTCCGGAAACAGCTGCGATCCACTCTCGATTGCGACACCGCTGTATTTCGACCTTAAATGAAAACTGGTAACTTGACATCCTGTGATATATACAACCCATATTACATTTGCATATATCAGCCGTTGCATATACGACAGTCTCACTCGACCGCGACACCGCTGTCTTTTGACCTTGAACGAAAACTGGTAACTCAACCCCCATACACGAACATAAACATTTCCAATGTTAAAAAATCCGAAATTTTTGCAAACCTTTGAGAACATTTTAATAAATATAAGACATCTTCTATCAAGTTTGCACCCTTCTACGATGGCCGGAACATTGCAAATAGTTGTTAATTAACTTTATTACATAGTTTTAATTTTTTTTTGTCGAAATAGGTTTAGAATGTCAGGAAATGTGGTGATTTTAAATTTGAGCGAAAGAAAAATCTGTAGGTATGTCTGTCAGTCTATAACTTTTTTTCTGTGCGCACGTTTTCTCTGAAACGGTTCAAGATATTGACTTGAAAATTGATGCACACATGTATTATAATATTACGAGGTTTGCACAAAGGACCCAGCACAAACCTTATGGGAATTGGGTTTCGGCAGAATCGTCTGAATTTTTGGTATATTATAGCTTTTGTCTTCCTGAACAAAAGTCTCCATGGCCACGATGCTATTCAGTATTTTGGCACCTATGGAGTACCAAAGCTCCATAGCTCCGTCATAAATTACTATTTCGAGTAGTCTTATTACATTTTTATAATGCATAGGTATATTGATTATTGAAATACCTAACTTTATGTTTTTGAGGTTGCCGAATTCAAATCTAATGTCAAATAGACGATATTGACAGTTGGCAGCTGTCAATCAGCTGTCAATTGCCAAGGATATACTAGGTGATTTTTTATCCTGAAACTTTGAAATAGCTCGAGTAATAAGCACAAGCACTATACGAAAAAGTGTTTTAAACAAAAGTTGTAGAATTGGATGGGGGCAGTTCGGCGTTTGGATGGAAGGGTTAAGGTCATTCAAGGTCAAATTCGGTTTTTTAAACGAGAACCACTATTTGTTATTGCAAATTCGGATTGTCTTACTAAAAATAGACTATACTAGATTTTTTCTGAAATTGTCATTATTTTTAGTTATACGGCGAGGAAAAATCAAAATTTTAGAACTTTGCGACTTTTTTACTCGTAAAAGAATAAGAAGTTTGTACAAAAATTGCAAGATGCAAAAAGAGTTTGGAATCATCCTGAGAATATTCTCATTTTTTAAAATTCTTTGAAAACGGTGCAAAGCCGAATTAATTATTTTTTTACCACCTCCAATATTGCCTCAAAGATTAAAAATTTTCTCATTTTTTTTTAACAGTTTTACTCTATAGACTGGCCTAAAAGGTTGACTTGTAAAGGTAATAAATGTTGCGAAAATATTTGTAGCTTATGTAATAGGTACCTACCTAAGTTATATAGTTACCTATGTCTAAATCTATTAGTCGAATACCAACAGAATCATTTATGTGTTTATTTTCAGGTAAGTCCCGAGGTCCAGTAAAAAGTTATGAATGAAGCGTTTCAGAAGGTAGGATTTTTGTTGTCATTGTTAACATTTTAGTAATTCTTGACTCCTTTTGAACTTTCATAGTATATTATCGGAACAATAGCTTTAAAAATACGAGTTGAATTTTCAGTATTTGGGATAAAATACTATAAAACCTATTTCCTAGTATAACCACACTCTCTCAAAATAAAAATATGTATATACAGATGTTCATTCTTATATTAGGTTCATAAAGAGTGAAAAATAGAGCAAAAAATGAGCGGCATTTTTATTTAAAAAAAATGTAGGTAGGTACCTACTGTGTTTCAATAATTTTTTGCTTGTTTACAGGCAATCGACAAAGGCTATCAAATTTAATTGTCGTTCCGCCAGTACGAATTGTCTTACAGTGGCGTTGCTCTAGATAGTTTTGTATATTATATATACGACTTTTAATTACTTAATAAAGGTGAAATGTTACCCAATTTAAGTAAATAAAATATTACGGGTAAAGCACTATCGGTCGTAGATCGCATATAGCAGAACATAAATAAATAATAGCCAAAACAAATTACACTATACCCAGTTTCTTTGCAAAACATACAGTGACGTGCATCTCCCCAGCGCTCTACGAATGCAAAATAGTCAACAATTTTCGGTCACTAAAGTAGAAGTAGTATATGCAACATTTCTTTGTTCTCACTGAAACGTCGATTTTGACCTTGGTAATTTTAATTGGATGCAATAACGTTAGCCATATTGGAGAAAAGACTTCATATTTAACGAAACACGCTGTTGCCAGTTCAAAATTAATTGTTATGTTTATTTAGTATTTTATTTATAGATACAAAATAAAGATCATTTTCTTGATACTTAAAAATTGAAAGTTAAACTCGGTATCTCTCACGCATTTAAAAAAAAATTATATACATATCGACAAATTACACAAAATTTTCAAACAAGTATTGATTATTATTAACGTAAACTTATTTTTTTTTGTTTTTAGCGTAAATATTTCACCATTTTACTGAAACACACCTAATGAGAAATTGGAAATTTTAACTAATTAATACCCACGCAAAGTAACTAGTATATAACAAAAATAAAATGTCGGCAACACTGAGCTAATGGAGTGAGTGCATTCCCTAGCCATTACCAGCACAATTAAAAAAAAAACTACTTAATTAATACCCAGTTTGAAATGTTTTGTTGTCGTGTTTCAAATGACATTAAATCAAGCCTATGCTATTTTGTTATTCTGTTGACGATATGGAATTGTCAATTTAAAATTTACCAAAATTTATAACAAAAACCGAGGACATAGCATATTAATATTAGGTATCTACAGAATATTGTTTTACATTAATCGAAAAGGTGTTTCTATATTTTCCTTACTCGCTTCTTCACAGCTGATCCCTTGGTAATACCATTCTGTATTTTACAAATTATTTTAATAGGTAATGGGTAATAAAATAAGATTCTAAATTGTTCCGAAAATTCCATCTTTCCATGTTTATCTTCAAATTGATACCAAAAAACCTGTAGAAAGATTTAAATTGTCGGGGGTGCTCATCGGATTTCAGAGGGGTGCCGATTCTTTTAGAATTTATAATCATTACTCTTAAGTTAAGTATGGTCTGGCATGATTAAGGTAAGAAATAAACGGAAACTCGCCTCTTGTAATTAGGATTTCTAATTCTTGTGTTATAGTTACGCGAATCACCCCTAACTGAAACATCATACCCAGGGAACAGATAAACAGAGCCGTACTTTAAATATATCTGTCAGTGTCGCGAAAGGCGGGCAATGCATCCGTCAATGCATAAGATACTGCTATCTTGACGCAAACCGAGTAACGTTTTTTAATTTACCGTTTTTAAATCTCTAGTATTATTTTTGTTCATTCTAATACGCAAAAATTTTAAGTACGGCTCTGTAATATTCTTGTCAGCATTAACAGCCGCCTATTAGTATATTTTTATTGCCGATTTTTATAGCCTTTTTTACGTGAACTAAACAAATGGAGGTAACTATACAGTCAAGACGACTCTGCACTCGCCACATCTATACAAATTGATAACAGTTTAATAAACAATACCACTCTCTCCAGCTGACAAATAACTGATGAGTGAGGATAAAGGGGAACTTGCCTCTCATGATTGAATTTATTGAAGACTAGTGTGCCTACTACCTGGCAACACACTATTCATAAAACATCAAACCGATTTACCTCAAAGCTCCGTGCTGCATTTGTTTTGAAATGGATTTAGGCAATTCCTCCTACCACCGGGTCACCATACCATCACTACGTCACTTAACACTTCAAAAAGCGCCTCGCCATACAAACATACTTTCAAAATAATCGACTATAGTACGGCCGAAAGTGTAGTCAGAAGAGCCAGAGGCGTACGATGTACGTAATTCAAAGAAATGTAAGCTCTCGGATTGTGTTAATTATGCCTGAGTTATCATATGTCTTAAATATAAAATATAATGCTGGCAAATTATCTCCACGTATTAAAGCAGCTCAGCCGCAAATATTTTTCCGTTGCATTGAAACCGTTACTATTGTAAATATATATGTAGCGCCACTGAATGCGCTAGGTTAGCCTCGCAAAGTTCCTTTATCACGTTCCGCCAATTTCACAGTAGTTGAACAGATTATTAGGTAGGTATAAAGGCACCACATTCAAACGCTTATTCTATTTGGTCGATTGTACCAATTACACATAATGATCTAGCCGTGGTTTTCATCTCTGGTAGGCGGATAAAACTTAATATATTTCTCTGTATTATGTAGAATTATATAGTAGAACGAGGTGCCGCTTAAGTATTACATAACAGTTACTATCCTTTGACAAGAATGCCGCTGATTTTTTGCTGTACTGACTACACTTTTCGGCAGTACTATAGATTATTAACCGCACTCTGACTTCCGCCAAAGCATTTGACGCTTGACCTGACGTATGCCATTGTCTTAAGTTCTAAGGTCGCGACAGTCCTCAATTTCCATTAAAGTGAACAGTAGATAATAAAATAAAAATCTTTAATCTGTTTTACGTGGTTTGCGCTCAAAAGTCAACGCGGCTTGTATAGTTCACTTCATATTTTTAAGATTTCTAACTATTGTGATACAGTTATGGAAATCACTCGTAACTAGAACGCCATACCCAGGGAACAGGTAAACAGAGACGTACCTGGAGTTTATCTGTCAATGTGACGAAGGGCGTGTAATGAGTCCACCAATGCATAAGATATTCCTATCTTGACGCAAAACAGAGTAAGATTTTTAAATTTATCAGAAACACCATTAAGTTTCTGCAGAAAACGCGATTTCTATATCTCTGATATTATTTTGTTCATTCTAATACGAAAAAATGTAAAGTACGGGTCTGCACATTGGGCCAGAATCCGCAAAAAGTGGACAAAAATCTGAAACTTCGGAAATGTAACTGCACGGGGTAGACTGTTCACAAAATATAGAAATGATATGCGAAATTGAATATAATGATTCTTGTCCACTTTTCGCGGATTCTGGCTCACTGTGCTCTGAGTACTCTTCTCAGCAGTTATTGTATCGACTTTGATATTTTACTGGTAAAACGCGTATACTATTTTTCGAATTGAAAATATCATCACGCTATCAGATACCAATTTGTGTACCTACGCCACTGACCAAGTACGTCTACAAAAATAAATTTAAAAATTTGAAGAACCGGAATAATTTGTAGCTGTAGTTGTAGGTACCATGGTAACTTGATACAGAGGCAAGTAAGATCGCCGTGAAATATTGTAGATGGGCCTTCTATGACATACTCATAAAGACGTTACTCTTGTCATCGGGCCGAGATACATACTGCTTGACACAAAACTATTACTCTTACTATTTATAATTTTATGGTTGTCAGGTTTAAATTAAATTTATCACTAATTTTAGTGAAAGAACAGTCACACAATCTACTGGTAAGGAGCCGGCTGTACAGATTTCTTATGGATAAGATACATGAGAAACTTTCTATGCTTGAGTAAGTACTTACTACCAGAGACCTACACACGGAGCAAATTTTGCCCGCGTCATGGAATTTTGGTGTCACTTCCGGCCATGATTTTCTATGTTCTCTAATACATGAATAAAACTTAGGTCAAGATGTAGGTTTTGAGGTATACAACGAGATCATAGCGGGGTGCCATGCCTAATTTACCCGCAACACTGATACACCCTAAATTAGTTTTTTGTTTTGTTTTCTTAAATCATCGAATACATGGATGAATTTTTAAAAATAAAAGTACAAACCTTCTACTTATTAAAAAAAAAATAGGGTGCATCTTCTTATTTGCCCGCATCCCCTCATGGCTGCTTCGCTCACGCCAAAACTCTATGACGCGGGCAAAATTTGCTTATATGAAAATTGGCTCTCTGTAGGTCTGTGGTAGTACTCACTCACGTAAAATTTTTCATGTATTTTATTCATACGAAATCTCTACAGCCGGCTCTCCACCTATATAATAACTCCATCACAAACTTAAGCGGTTGAAATCTGGAGTAGTTTTCAGAATAAAATGGTACAAGAGCAGTAGAGATCATTAAATATTTAGAGTAGGCGGTATATTATGGGCGCATGAGTTTCGAATACATTCACAATTAGTTCAACCACTACCGATTATGATAATCCATGTTACCAGGCGGCAACCTGGTCTGATAATGTTTGAAACAATTTTGTTTATAATTAAGGTCACTTGGGGTATTTGGGCCATGATTTTACAACCTGAGCGAGAAGATTATACTTTCAACTTGCCTGAGAACCACTAATAAGTTATATTAATATCTAAAATATTTTTTAATGATAATACAATATACAATCTTTAAATATATAATATTCAAATCCCGAGTCAAATTTAATTTTCTTTATAATTATAATTAAATAATAAAAAGTCTGATGGGCCCAGTTACCCCTAGAAATTGGGGCAACTGGACCATAGGGGTCTTGGTTTCATACAAACGATTGTTATTTGAACTGGGGTAAGTGGGCGTGTTGGTAAACATGTAAACTTCGTACAAAAATTACCACAAGTCATTTAAACCACACCATAGTCGAGTTGTCCACGATGTAAGAGAACTACTACATAACAATTAGGTGTGAAATTTATTCAAATTTAGGAATAACACAACTTTAAAGCAAAAAGGGCAAAATTAAATGTAAAAAACATCCAATTTCAAGTACCTAAGCATAAATAACACAGGTCCACAAAAAAAAGTGATCTGCACCGGGGACCTGATATAGTAATCCTATGTATTTCGACGTGCTGAACACGAATCCAATGTCCGTTTGGCTCTGTTACCCACCAACTTTTTGTAAATCGCGAAAAGAATCTAAAGAAATGAGGTTGCTTAGGCTATTTTCGCGATTTACAAAAAAATGGTGGGTGATGGTGCTAAACGGACATCAGATTCGTGTTCAACACATCAAAATACATAGGGATTAATATGTCGGGTCCCGGGTTCAGATCGCTATTTTTTGTGTGACTGTGCGCAGTGATCTACATCTATCTAATAAATAAAAACAAAAACGTGAAAAACGTAACTGTGACGTTGATAACATATACAGTAAACCTGTGGATATTTCATAAAAATCAAGATTACATCCCGTTGCTATGAAAATTTTGCACTACAAAATTAAAAAAATTGCTACATGAAAGCAACAACCCTCAGAAACATGAGACTAATTGTTGTAGTGAGATGACATTGTCCTTCAGTGCTGCCAACTACTTGAAGTGAAATTACCCCCACAAGTTCTACGGAAAAAAACCATGGCCCAGTTACCCCCTGGGCCCGATACCCCAACTGACCTTAAAAGAAATAATACACTTTTTCAAAAGAAAAAAATTAAATATTTTTTTGACCAATTTCCAACAAAAAATGTTCAATAACTTGTTTTCGTAAAGTTGATGTTTTCAATGTTATTAATTTTTAAATATTGGAAAATCGCCAATTTCTAGTTTTGTTACTCTTTAGAAGTATAATAAAAAATATTTTTTTACAATACATAATTTTTTATATCTTTAGACCTTGCATATGAACTTCCAAAAAATGGAATTGACGATTTTTAATTTTATGCCTCGTAGCGAACACTTTTCTACGACGCTTCTTGAAAATTTCATGTCGAAGAAAAGTTGTCATATGGATTTCAGTGAGTAGGTAATTGTTGAAATATTTTAATAAGTCAAAACATACAGTGATCCATTAAAAAAAATGAGTTATTACAGTTTAAAAATATAATTTGAATAATCGTAGAAAACACCCCGTAGAACTAGGTTCAAATTTGTACCACTATATGTTTTGGCTTAAAATGTTTCAGCAATCAATTACCTACACGCTGATAGCTATGACTTTCCTCCGACATGATTTTTTTAAAAACCCTCGAAGGCAAAAGTTAAATTAAAAATTAAAAAAAAAGCTTCCGTAACAAAAAATAAACCTTTAAAAAAGAACAGATTTATATATTCACTGGCTCGAAATACTGGTTACTTCTTTTTTTGTAAAGAATAATGTTAAAAAAGGGCTTAATATTGTTTTAAAGAATGCCTTCAATGAGAGTAGTTTTTCAATTAATAAACAGTTGCCACTGAAAAATCAACAAGCTAACCATTATACTCTTCGCTGAGTTACTGCACTTTTTATATAATTGTTGCACATTCTATAGGACACTCTTCGCTGTTTTTTTTTTTTTTGTAAATAATGTTAGTTTTAGACATTTTTAGTTTGATTACAAAACATTTTTTTTATTCAATTTTTTTTTTTATTTATTGACCGATGTTGATCAAAAACAATATGGTTCTTCCTCTAGGTAACACTAACTTACTGTCCAATTTTCAATATAATCGGACTTTTCGTTATCGTGCTTACAAGAAGCGTGACGGATGGACAGACGGACGGGCGGGCGGACATTTTGAAAGTTTCGGTCACCAACATAGTGATATGAAATTTTTTTATCTACGAGCAATATTACCGGTTTTAGAAATGAGCCGATCGAATGTAATATACTCTTCGTTTTGTATTTGCGAAGAGTATAAAAATGTAACTACCTAACTAACTGAAAACTATTAATCCACTGTCCAACAATAAATTTACGGAATAAGAAACAGCAGGTGAATATAATAGTCCAGGAGGCAGTGACGATTTTCGGCATTTATTTTCCCAATCAGCAAACATGGATAGAATTGTTCGGTTAGTAATTCTAAGTAAAATTCATATAGTTGTATTTGGGTGGGTTGAGGTAGAAAATGCGTCAGAACATACTAATACACTGCCCTCTTTTTTCCAGTGATAAAAATAGTTTTAGTAGTAAGAGGTATACTGAAGATAAGTAAAAGAAATAGTCTGACTAATCTGTGATTATGGATAATATGTCTGGCATGAAATACTGAAAAGTTTTCATCAAAAAAATTTCCCCCATTTTCGCAGTCATGAAAATTTATCAGATGATGGCCAATATTATAATAACAGCTTAAAATACAATCTGGCTAATGTGGAACACCCCCAAAGCCTTGCCAGACTCATCTAATGATCGTCAGGCGCCCTAAATTCGGCACGTTCGATTATACAGGTGATTAGTGTCGTACGTACATGTTTTTTTATGAAAGCATTAAACAATGAAATACAAAAAAGGACAGAGTACGGAATTATGATAGGGCAAGTTAAAAATATTTCTTGACGAAATCATAAATTTTAATGAAAGCCACAGAAGAGTTTTTATTTGACAGCGTCATTACGTAAATACGCACATGCTACTATTCCGCTCCTCGTTTAACTATACCTGGCTTGTGAGTCTGGCAAGGCCGTTGTGATTGTAAACGTCAGCCAGTCGTGTATTTTCTATGAAAATATAGTATAATCTATCATGTGACAAATTTTCAAACCCGGGAAAATGAGAGCAAAAATTTCCTATTTTTCCCATTTTCAAGATACCGCCAGACTCATTTGCCAATTTCGTAAATCAGCCAAACTTATTTTTAATTACAGTTTATGATTATAACAATTTATATGCTAAATTTCAAGCATGGAAAAATAAGGGTTAAGGATCCGCAAAATCGGTCAAATTTTTGAATCCGCAAATTTTCAGCCAGACCCACTTTCCGCTATCTGAGATAAGCCAGACTGCTATTTTCATAAACTTTATGTTCCACTTTAGTAAATGTAAAATATTTATGACTGGGAAAATAAGCGGACTTGTATTTTATTTTTATTTTTTGAATGCATCCAAAAATTTTTGTTTTTTGTCACTAAGAGAACAGATTAAAACATATACACCGACTGGGAAAATAAGTACGAAAAAAATGCACTGTCTCCTGGACTATAACAATCAATACAGCATCAACTACCTACCAAATGTTATTCTCCTCCATAGAACGGTGTTATGTATACAACGCTAACAGACAGACAGACTGAAAGACCTTAATCTTCGTAATCTCCATAGACTATGTGAATATTGTATTCTGCTTAAGATTTAAATTATTAGTTATTATGCATCAATAGTTCAGAAAAAAGAAACAATAAAAGAGGTTTTTTCTACGTCAATTAGAAGCCAAGTATATTATTTAACGAGCGATAATGTAAGTAATAACTCTTGCAAATGAAGTTTGCTGTAAAATAAAAGCTCTGTATTTCTGTACCTACACCCCAGAGAATAATGAGTATATTCTAGTTTCTCCTTTATTCTTTCTTTAAACTGTCTAAACTATTTTTTAATATTATAGATCTTTTTATACCACATCACATCAAAAACATATGTGAAGTTTTTCTGTACGATCAAAAATGTAGGCTCCAGATTTTTTTGTTTAACACACGAGAGGACATAAGTACGGCGTGGCGCCCGAAAGCGTGCGCGGTCTCGAACGCGCTACACTAAATTTGTTGTAACTTTTGAACTAATTAATGAAATTGTGCTCAACAAAGCTTAAATGAAAGAAGAAACGTGTGAATATTGGGTTATTATATTTTCAAATATGAAAATGAATTTATGTAGAAATAGTATATATATAAAGTCGGGACATAAAGAGATTTCCGATGAAATCCGTTATAGCTCTACCATTTCGACAATTGTTAAGATATTAACCTGAAACTTTCATATATTGCTCTTGAAGTAATGTATAAAAAGATTCCATGAGTGAAAAAAATCTCAAAAATTTATCTTTTAAGAAGTACACTTCCAAAATTTAAAAACCTTGAGAAAGTGATAAAATTTGATATGTATAACTAATTTTAACCACCTGTTACTCTGGTTTAAATCGCGTTATTAGATTTCTTTTAAAGCTTGAAATGTGTTTAAGATGCTTCAATGGGATTTACCTTATAAATGAAATTAACCCTCTTTATTTTACGAAAATAAAAGAAAAAATTTTCTTTGCTCCGAATTTCGTAAAACTAGGGGTAATATAAACGTTAATAAATTTAATTTAAAAAATTATTTGGCATACCTATCCATAGAATCTTTTTATACATTACTTCAAGAGTAATATGTGAAAGTTTCAGATTTTTATCTTAAAACTTGTAGAAATGGTAGAGCCTTTACTGATAATCAGCGGAAATCTCTTTATTTTCTGACTTCATATATGTACTACTCTTACTTGAAAATATGATAATAGTCACATGTTTCTCGTTTCATTTAAGCTTTGTTGAGCCCAATTTCATTAATTAGTTATAGTTATAAAGTTACAACAAACTTAGTGTAACGCGTTCGAAACCGCGCACGTTTCGCGAGCCGTACTTATATGTCGTCACGTTCCATTCTCATCCGTTAAACAAAAAAATCTGGAGCCTACATTTTTGATCTTACATAAAAAGCTTCATATACGTTTTTGATGTGAAATTTCCCCTCTATCGCCTCTAGTGCTATTAGTTTTTTGATAATTTTTTTTATTTTTCGAGTCATTGGCCAAAAGCCGAATTTCGGCCAATATTTTCGATTTTTTTCGGGGTCGCCTGCACCTTACAGTTGTAACCTTTTTTTTTATCCTATATTCCACACCGACGAAAGTACTTCTTCTGAAAAATTCACCGGTTTTTATCAATTTCTGTCTCTGACAACTGGTAGTAGTAGTTTTCCACGCTTTTTTAAACATTTAGCGCCCTGTATAAATTTTGGAAAATAGTATAATTTTCGAACTTTCCGCGAAAAGCAGGCGTTCTTATAAGGAATGAATTTTCCTCGTAAACCCACAAATAAACCTGTTTTGGCTCTTTCTAACTCAATCCGTGGGCGAAGGTAATTATCCTTCACATTTTTTAGTTTTTACTCATTGGGTGAATTCTTCTCATGCAACTTCAACTAACATAGGTTGTACCCCAGCTATCCTAGTTACCATGATGGCTCCAACGTTGCCAATCTGGATGGTTTTACGTAGTAAAGTAAATTTTAACTTATATTTTATTGTCTATAACATTTGTTTATTGTGATTAATTACTAGATCAGATTTAGATTAGTTACCAAATTGTACGAAGCTTATATCCTTGTTTGTGATCTGACAGTGCATTGTTAAATAAATAAAATTATTTTCATAAATTAACGTGCCTCAGCACTATTTAGACAAGCATTATCTGGAAAACGGTGAGACACAGAAAGAGAAATGTTAAATGGGAAATTCATTCTGTATAAAAAGATACATTTAATAATTTTATTTTCAAATGTACAAGGAGTCTCAAAAAGGCGGTAGGTTATGCAATTTTACATTTTCAAACGGAACACCCTGTATATTTTTATATTTTTGGATTCTTCCTTTATTTGCGAACAAATTTTATTTACCATCTCCTACACCTACCATTAATCGTTGCATGTTGAGATATTAGCAGTTACATTTTTGAGATAACATTTCATTATTAAAATGTAATCATAATGGATAATACGATACACAAAACAGTAACTATTATGATTATTATTAAAGTTGCTCAAATTGTCGCCCATATTCTGTTTTTTTCACAACTCATACCCCCTTAAAAGTTCTCTTATACAAGAATTCCTTATAACTTTTGGATTTTTTGGCGGCAATAATTTCTGCTTTTGTAATGTAATCAAGGCCAGCCTTATTATGAAACATATTCTTTATAGGATTTTGCAAATAGCAGAAAAAAAACTATCTATGAGAACTAAAATAAAGACTTTGTAAAATTATTGATTTACAATCTTTGCATTCTTTCGATAACCTGAATTCTGGTTATGCTAGCAATTGAAATCCTAAAATCAATTTGTCTCTTTTGGACAATTCTCATTCTCAATAATTTTACAAATAGTCTTTATTTTAGTTCTCATAGATAGTTTTTTTCTGCTGACTGCAAAATCCTATAAAGAATATGTTTCATTGCAAGTATAAGCAAACAAATTTAATTCACTTTTAAGCCAGCCTTATTAGTTTAAGAAAATGGAAGATAACGGAATCAAGATTAAACCGTTGATATATCGTAAACCGTTAATGATAGGTATAGGACATGGTTACTAGAATTTGTTCGGAAATAAAAGTAGAATCCAAAAATATACGGGGTGTTCCCTTTGAAAAAGCAACGTTGCATAACCTGCCGCATTTTTAAGGCGCCTTGTGCCTTTGAAAATAAAATGACTAAATGCATATTTTTAAACAGAATAACTTTTCCCCTTAACATTTCTTTTTATGTCTCACTTTCCAGATAATGCTTCGCTAAATAGAGCTGAGACACTGTATACTTTTCACTAAAAGTATATTTCCCCATTTCTGCACTGGAAGTAGCACCAGTTTACCTCCAAACGTTATTTCTCTGTCAAATGGTTTTATAGATATAGCACCCACAGACAAATAGTCCGACTAACTTCCGAATTTGAATTTTCATAATCTGCACAAACTGAAGTGTGGAAATCTGAAGATATCCCAGAGAGTGACTTTTTTATGATTATAAATATTGTAAAACTCAGTCAGTATTTGAAGGAGATAAAAGGACACACGTAAGCAAAAAAAATCGGTAAAGGTATTTACACAGAACTTCCTTCTTTATTTGTGCATGGCGGTCGCTCTAAAAAATTATTAATTACAAACTTACATTGAGAATAATCGGAATATAGTTATCACTATTATTACAAAGAGAATCTGATAACTTTTGGTCAAAAAGTGGTCATCCAACAGCTAAAATTCAATACTAAATAACAGGCTTACGCAAATACCTTTACAAATGTCCACCATGGCTGAATTATTTCTTGGGATGACCACCCTGTACATTTTTCGATAAAACTATAATAGGTGCATATGCCAAATATTATTTCCACCTGTCACATTTTCCACATTCACGTAGTGGAGTGGGAGTATAGTAGTGTTTAAAAAATTTTATTTTTTTCTTTAAAATATTTCAAAAATGTTGGTAGAAACCTTTTCAATATTTTTTTCTTCTGAAATGGGCTTAGAATGTCATGAAACGTGGAAATTTTAAATTTGATCAAAAAGGAAAGTTTCCTTCTATTCTATAGTAATGATGGTAAAAAAGATTACAAATTTATTTTTTTTTTAATAGGTTTAGAATGCCATGAAACGTGAAAATTTTAAATTTGAGCAAAACATTTTTTTTTCGTCTATTCTAGTGGTAAAATATTTTTCCAACATGGTAAAAAAAAATTGCAATTTTTTTTCTGAAATAGGTTTGGAATGTCATGAAACGTGGAAATTTTAAATTAGAGCAAAATAAAATGTTCATCTATTCTATAGTAGATAGATTAAAAAAATTTAAAAAAAATTTTTTAAATTTGTTTTTGTTGAAATAGGTTGCCATGGAAACGTGGAAATTATAAATTTGAACAAAGAAGAAACATTTCCATCTATTTTAGTGGTAATGTTTTTTTTTAAATGGTTAAAAAAATTTCTAATTTTTTTTTAAATAGGGTAAGAACGCTATGAAACGTGGAAATTTTAAATTTGAACAAAGACAAAAAAAATTTCCATCTATTTTAGTGGTAAAAATTTTTTCAAAATTTTTTTTTAAATAGGTTTAGGATGCTATGAAACGTGGAAATATTAAATTTGAACATAGAAAAAAAACATTTCATCTATTTTAGTGGTAAAAATTTTTTCAAAAATGTTGGTAAAAGAAATTTTCCAATTTTATAACTGAAATAGGTTGAGTGTCATGAAAACGTGGAAATTTGTGCAAAACAATTTTTTTTTCCATTATTTATTCCCATTAGACGGTCCACCCTGTATATATTCCAGTGAAAGTGTAACCATTTCTTCGCTGACAGTAGCGTCAACTACCTACCAAATTTGAGTGCTCTCCATCAAGTAGTTTTTTTTAGTTAATGCACCAACAGACAGACAGACATACTGACGGAATTGAAAAACCTATATTTTCGGAATCTACGTGATATGAAACGTTAAAATCCAAAAAAATCTCGGAGGGTGATTTTCTCTCGAATACAATACTTCCCTTCGGTATGCGAGGGAAGTAAAAATTCAAATATTTCTATCACAATTTTTATTTCTGCTATCATGGTATTTTTCGAGCCTACTTCGCTAAAAATAAGGTTAGAAAATATATTATATATACTAGTGATAACATCCACATACTCTTATTTTTAGTCATGTAAGCCCCGACAATACCACGGTTGCAGATACAAATATGTTTTCTTAACGCAATTTTTAATTTAATTTGTGCTACTACCAATTTTAGATGTTTCACAAATATATTTTCAAAATTTCTACAGGTACTGCAAAAAAACATGCTTTGATTCTGCCAATAATCATAGAATTATTGGGTTGGTTTTATCATAAGTAGGGCACACTCTAATAAGCGAAAATAATTTTAAAATAACAAAATTCAAGATTTAAGATAACTTTAATAAATAACATTCAATTTATTTATTTATAAATAGAACAAGTTACAAGAATAATAAAGAAGAATAGGAAAGTTTTGAAGCATATAAAAAATGATAAATATAAGTACCTGTATTAAATAATATAAATACACAGGGTAGTTCCACATAAAGCTTCTGAATGATAACAAAAAGGAACATGTCACTGTCTATTTTAAAAGCTTGTGACAAGTAATGCGTAAACACATATTTGTAAAAAAAAATATATACAATTTTACCCCTTTTAGTTTACAAAATACAGTAATGTTTTAGTATTGACTCTTAAATAATAAACATCTTCCTAAACAGCCTGCTTTAGAATTGGAAATAGGTACATAAACATTTATAACATACATATAAAAATAAATAAAAAGTTGTGTAATTTTACATCCTTATTTGGAACCTGCCTGCTTTAGTGATATATTTTACACCTTTAAAGGGCTTATACTTCTCACCATACATATCCAACCTGTTGACTTTCAAACCACTGACAGCCAGTTGACTTATTGTGAAATGCACATTAATTGATGGATTTATTTCTGCTGTGTTTGATCCACTTGCTATGGAAACCTACGATAAAATTTTACAAAATGTAACTTCAATTGCAGGAAAGTTATTATTTCTTTTATTCTCGAACATAGTACCCAAGAAGAACATCGATATTTTCATTTTGCTTAATATGGAACTAATAATAAATGTAACAGTTCTCTATGGGGTGGACAACTAATGATAGCCCTTAATTCAGGATTTCTTTGGGCCAAAATATGAGGATGTAACAAATCATACTTTAGCAAATTGTTACTGTGAAAAAATATACAGGGTGTTTTAAATATAACTCAAAAACTAAGCGGAATTCGAAAAATGACTAAAGTACTTTTTTGTAGAAAATTTTCCATCGAAATAGCTTTAAAAAAAGGTTCTACGATGAAGATTGACTGAGATATTGCCATTTAAAGTTGGCTATTTTTTTGTCGATTTTTTACCGCCGTCGCTTACTTTCCCTTTTGTAGTCAATTTTCAACGATAAACTTTATCTTTATTAGATATAACGCTATTTTAATGTTACTGAGTGATAAATAACATGTTTTATTTTAATTTATAAAATGTAAAAAATACTGCAAATAAAAAAAGGAATAGTTAAGCTAATGTGATATCTTCATCAATGTCTGCATTGATGTTCTCCACAAAACATTTAAAACTCAAAAACGAGCAGTTAGAATAATGTACAAATTAAAATTTTATGAATCGTGCCGAGAACACTTTAGGGAAAACTAAATGCTCAATGTTCACAATACCAGGACCATGTGCATACTCCTGTTTACTGTATTTAAAAAAATCATTAGACTGATTTCAAAACAATAAACTTAAATCATATCTCCGATACTCGGTACAAAAGCAATTATGCATTTCTGATACACCATTTAAATCTTACTGAGAAAAGGCCATTCTATTCCGCAATTAAATTATTTAATGTATTACTTGATTTTCTCAAAAACAAAATTTTTCTAAAAGATTTCAGAGGACAAGTTTTTCTATATATCTGTGATATGTAACCATACTGAATTCAAGAATTTCTTGATTTTTAATAATGCTTATTTTTTACTTTTATCTTTATTACTGCTAGTGGAGAATTTTATCTTTTTATCTTTAAAATAAGTAAGTGTCGTGTGTCTAGTTTATCTTGCTCACTCCTTTGACCTGTTTTACACATATTTTTTTTCACATACTATGTCAAATGAAACTAAATAAAGACTATCAACTATCAGGTCCACCACATTTGGGTTTTCGCAGATAACTCCTGTGCATTATTTGCAAAAAATAGAGTTTTTCATACCCAACTTCCTGGAACCACAGTTTCCATGGCAGCCATTCAAGCATCCACATTCCACAAGCTATCTGCTCAAGCAAAGTCTGTGGTGCAGGAGGCTGTGTCGTGCGGATCGGCATCAGTCCATTTTTTGTTTTTTTCCAACCCCATTGGAGAGGGTTTAAAATGTTTACTTACCACAAATTAATTTTATAATTTAAAAAACTTGTTTATTTATAATTAATTAATAATTTATTTATCCCGTTTGCTATACAATAACAGTACAAGTGTGACAAGTCGTATGTGGAAATACAGATTACATAGTTACTGACAATAATACAATTAATAAAATATAAAATTACAACTTGTAGAATAAAATGTTTTCATATAAAACAAACGGAGAACATATACAAACAATAAGCGAATCTATATTTAAAAGTGGACTAATAATAAAAATAGACACACATATATGTAAAATGTCTGAATTTAAATTATAAGAGTATTAAATCAATTTATAAGTGTAATAAATTTTATACAATGATGATTTATTTGTCACTACCTTTTTCGAAAACCTCTTGTATAGTGTAGAAGCATTTGCTTACAAAGTACTTTTTTAATTTGTTTTTGAATGTAAAGACACTTTGTTGATTTTTTATGTTAACGGGTAGCGAATTAAAAATGTTGGCACAGCAGACCTACGGACTTTTTTGAAAAGAGAGAGATTGTAAATATTTATTGATATTTGATCGGCTATGCGAGTATTTGTGTATGTCTAATTTAGCGTGAATTTTTGTTGTTATCCTATAACTTTAAAATTGCATTGTACTCAATAAAAATGACAATGTTTCATTGATAATTGTAAAAAAGGTATATAAGCAAAACCAGTAAAAATCTACCCAAAATAGCCAACTTTGAACGAGAACATCTCAGTCAATTTTCATTGTAGAACCTTTTTTTAAAGCTCATTTTAACGGTTGAAATCTCTACTAAAGCTATTTTGATTTAATAGCATTTTGTAATTTTATCATTTTTAGATGAACAACTAACAGATGACACAATAAAAACCCTTTAACGAAATTGTTCCTTACTTCATTTTTTTTGTACACAGTCAATAGCCTAACTTAAATAACACTGCCCACATAAGCTAATAAGCAAAAAAAAATATTTCTAATATACCCATGCTGCAGTAGAAAATTTTCAAAATTGTAACTAAAAATATGCATATAGAAATTTTTGTTTGTTTGGTAATAATGGTAACTAAAACTTACAGATCCTCTAATATTGGGCAATTTGGTGACATCGATCCTTCCAATGTCCCAATGTAGTATTTTAGACACGGGATCAAAGTTGTATTTGCCTTGGTTTGCTGTTAATACACAGTTCAGGATACATTTTGGCATAAGTACTTCTAATTTTACTCCTAAAAGAGATAAATTTCATCAAAATCATTAGACCTAAATAATGGTATATTAAATACCAAAGGAATCCTTAGTGTGAAAGTTAATTGCCTGAACGAAACAAGATCAGTAATTTTCTTACTTTTTATTGGGTATGCCACTGAAAAACATTTAAAAATTTTAATGAAAAAACCTCTGCGCCAAACGGATCAGACAGAGGTTGGTTCTTGAGTACTTGACTGTTTCAAAAAGTCTCACACCTAAAAATATATAAACTAGAACAATGTTATAAACTAAAAACTGAAAATCAAATCTGTAGGTAGTTAACGTTTCGGAAGAGAATCTACTTCCGTTCTCAAAACTTTTTTGGCTGTCAACCATGACAGTTCTTTGTTTATGTATTTCCATAGTCACGTGAGACATTAAATTATGTTTATCTTATTTTTACTTACTTCGTCTCTAAGGATGGGCAACCAACTAGTACAAAAATCTATTGAATAATTACGAAAAATTGGGAATAGGTTCTCCGACGAACGGTTTTTCAAACGGGCTCCACGCTAAGATCGGTTTTATCAAAAACCAAACCTCCAAATGTTGTTCAAAATTCAAAAAATTGTATTTATAGTGTTCCGTGTGAGTGCGGAAAACATTACGTAGGTGAATTATCTAGACCTTTCAACGTAAGGCTTGGTGAACATAGAAATTATGCTAGAAGGGGAGAATTTGAAAAATCCAAAATTTGTGAACACACGTGGGATAATAATCATAGGATTAAATGGGACTCGGCGAAGATTTTGGAAAAAGAGAGCAACGGAACTAAAAGAAAACTTAAAGAATCCGCGATTATTTTATTAAACGAGGATAGATGCGTTTCTAATTATTCAATAGATTTTTGTACTAGTTGGTTGCCCATCCTTAAAGACGAAGTAAGTAAAAATAAGATAAATATAATTTAATGTCTCACGTGACTATGGAAATACATAAACAAAGAACTGTCATGGTTGACGGCCAAAAAAGTTTTGAGAACGGAAGTAGATTCTCTTCCGAAACGTTAACTACCTATAGCTTTGATTTTCAGTTTTTAGTTTACATTGTTCTAGTTTATATATTTTTAGGTGTGAGACTTTTTGAAACAGTCAAGTGCTCAAGAACCAATCTCTGTCTGATCCGTTTGGCGCAGAGGTTTTTTCATTAAAATTTTTAAATATTTTTCAGTGGCAAAATAAAAAGTAAGAAAATCTGAATATGCCACAAATAAACAATTACAGACAATATAAAGATCAGTAATCACATGATGAACTGAATAAACGACCCCCGCCCTGTGTTACTTAAGATGTTTTTTTGCACTTCGATTAATTTGAAATCAAAACAATTTGAAATTTTAAAATACGTTAAGAGCGCGCTTGCACGCCACTGTAAATTCGTATAACAGAAAGCGAACTAATGGTTATGCCATATAACAGAAATCATACAATTGGTTAGCTATATAGTTTTTATGATAATGTAACAATTCAATTGTTAAGTAAATTAAAATTCTTTTAAACTCTGTTTCACACGCTAGAGAAAAGAAAAAATAACTCCGACCCTGCTCTATAGTGATTTGCAGCAGTGTTACCACTTCAAACAGCTATTGCCTCGCCCTCTATTGGTAAACTGTCCTATTAAATTGCCAAAATTTAATACGTTTTTTTATTAATCTTATAGGAGCAAATATTATGCTGATTTTTAACTTTTTTTCACATTTAATATATTTTATTTGAATATTTAAGTCCCTTTGAAGAATATAAAAAAATTAATGATGAATTATGGACAATTGAGTGTTCACATATAATAATCTAAAGGAGAAAACTTTGGAAATTTAATTTCACTTAGTATTCAAATATAAAATATGATACAGAATAGATTTAGGTTAACCAGTTTTAATAATTAAATCAAATCTCAATTCTATTGGTTTGTTTTAAGAACAAGCAGTCTCTATTGCAGTATCGTAGTATCTGCACGTATCGTTATCTGCCTTGCCCATATTCTTAAGATGATATCTTAAGGGGCAATGGCCTATTAAAAGGCCTGTCATCAGTCTTAAGTCGGATTTAAAATTATGATTAACAGTAAGCTGTCTTTGGCAAATTAGGTGATGTTACTTAACTAAAAATAAGTGTAAGTTTTACATAAATAAATACTACAGGATCGTTGAAGAATATTGGCTAAAATTTACTTATCTCTCTTCATTTGGCGCGTTACTCCCCCTCCCCCACTGATCTTAAGCCTTGCTCTCTCTTATGTAAATCAGCAAATCTCTAATGTCATGTGACACCTATTACACCACACTTCAGTATGTTGCAAATAAAGACATTATATTAGTATATTAGTACGATTATAGGTAATGTTTTTATAACTTATGTATAGAGAATAAGTATAAATATAAAATATTACCTTCAACAGTCCTGCCCAATGTCTGCTTGGGCCCCACAGTCAGATCTAATCTAGCCTGCTCCCCAGTTTTGATCGATAAATTATGTCGGACGTAAATAGGAATTGCAACAATACTTTGACTGCTAATATGATACGAAATCAGTCTGAAGTTACCATCTGGAGGTATAAATGACAACAACCTTTCAGCCTAAACAAAGAAAGGAATGGTTAAATATAGATAATGTTTGTTTGTGTCTTTATACCTCCCATCTTTTAAATCTAACACATGGATGAAAACTGACATCATCAAACAATCTCGGGTTTATAAATGATAGGGTGAGATCAGGCATGCCACTGAGTTTAATGCAACAGTCAATCTGGAAAGAAATTCAAAGTAAAATTAGCTTCACAATGTAGATATTAAGTCTCCTATATTACGATTTTACCCGTGATCGATTTTTGTTAATTTTATATATAAGCAGAATCGCTTACTACTTACTATTGAAAAATCATTATTAACACGTTAAGCGCCACAATGATAGGACCAAAACCGTACCCTCTGTGCCAAATTTCGCTTTATCGTATTTCGAATTCATTTTACTACTAAGATGATAAAAATATAATTTACAAAATGTTGCGAAATATTTTTATACCTTTTTTTTGCAAAAATCTTTGTGGCACAACATTTGTACCTCGCTGCACAGACGTATTTTCTCTACACTTTCCACATGCAAAAAGACATTTTATGCCGATTGCTTCTTCGAAGTACATAAAGCTAATTTTGTATAATTTCAAATAAGTATCTATGAATACATGAATACATATTAGTTATATAATACATGTCTTTATTTTTCTTTATATTAGGTTTTTATATTTATCTTTTACATAAATTTGGCTTCAATTGACTATAAAATCCGAAACAAAAATAATTTTCTAGGGGTTTTTACACTGTCTGCATCATCTTGCCGAGCTTATTTCATTCCCATTTAATAATATGGTAGAGGTATTTCAGAATCTTATGAACCGCGAAATGCGCAAAAGACAAAGTTTGTTCTGGGTTTACAAGTGTATTTTGAAAACACTGACAACTACCTTGCTGTATACATAAACAAGAGCTCGGGATAAATTGTAAACAATAAATCTAATATTTTTAAGAAGTGTAACTGAGTCCACGAGAGGGATTTTGTCTCTGCGCATATGACGGTCACAGCTCATGAGATTTTGAAACACCTCTATCTGTGGCACTGCTGTTGTGTCACAGTCCAGGAAAGGATAATAGTACGTGAGGCACTACATTTGTGCCTCGAAGCGGGGTGGGATAATTCTGTGAGGCACATCACGTATGCCTCATGGCAGTTAACGTGTTAAAATATACATGAAATATTATTTTATTATCATTCTTAAGAACTGATTTGGTTTCTCTTTTTGGACACCTGGTCACTTTAGTGGCAGTCATTAAATTTTCATCATTTATTTATATATCTTTAAGAAATGTTAGCACTATACATTGAAAAAGTTTACAATTCCACTGCCGAATCATTAATAATATAATTACTTACATATCCTTGTATTTCTGCAAATACTGTAGCTCCAGATTTATCAATAATAGCATCAACTTCTTCTATCACATCAAAGTATGCCTCATTATTGGTATACTTTACACCAGATCTCCTCCATGGAATGTTAGAGAGTTGACCAGTTGGTAAAATATCGCTTACACTGAAAGGGGTATGTAGGTACATAAATGTTATAGATATATATAGGGTATCCGATGTATATTAATAATAAATTTCAGTTGCCGTTTTCAACTTAAAACTAATATCATTACGCAAGGTAAAAGTACAACTGTTTTATTACTTGTAAATAACAGAGTGATAACACTGTAAAATCTGTATCAATGACACGACAGGCAAGCACAAAATCCTTGTCTCCTCCGTTGTACTACCTACACTGAAAACATTGTCTATTTTTCATTAATTTTAAATACAAAAATAAGTTTGATATTTGTACGTATACACCAGACACCCTACCCTGTGTTATACAACTCCTTGAAGACATTTCTATTCTATTCAATAATAGGTGCTATAATTTAATCTGTACGAAAAGCAATGTATGTGTAGTTTTTACGTATATAATAATAATAATACATTTATTTACCAGTACAAAATATATAGGTACAAATTCGGCACATACAGCCATTCTTCCATTTGCCCTGCACACATACACACTGATGAAGATGTCTCCCTGCTCCCATTGAATGTTGATATATTACAAAATAAAATTATGGCAATATGGCAGCTTGCACTAATTAGTTCACTTGACCATATGCTCTGCAAAATTTGAATATTGAAAGGATACCCTTTTAGTATGTCCACACATCATGGACATCCACCTTGACCACTATTATGATCGTGTGCATGACCTCCATCACAAGCAGCAAAGCATCTTCAGCATGTCCATACCTTTGCTTATGACAGCAACATTTATATAAGAGACAAACTATACCACCTATATTTTTACCTCTGGAGACATAGTTTCTGCAAACACCAGAACTCTTAAACGCAACACTCGACACGCGAGATAATTTAGTTTTTAATTATCTCCGATGAATGATGAATACCAACATCCGACGCGCTTTTCGTTAACCACGTTAGCATCATCGGGAGACGATTTAGTTTTAATGATCTCCCGATGATACCAACGTGGTTAACGAAACAAGCCTTGAGTGTTATGTTCAAGGAAGTTTGGTTTTTGTGGAAACTACGTCTCAAGAGGCAACTTTACATCGAAGGTTTCAGCCCCCTCCAGGACCTTTATTATTTTCTAGAAAATATCCAATATTAAATCTATATACTGACTTGGTCTTTCCTGTTACTGTATTGGCTATAGTTCTCAATATATTAGGTGGTTTAATTAATTCTTTAAGAATATTACTTTCAGTCGCCAAAGGAAAACCATTATCTAACATTTCATCCAGAAGCTAAAAAAACTGTAATAATAAATCTGCATTCGCAAAAGATAATTATCGTACCTCATATACTACTACATAGTTTTCTTTAATTATAGATTCTGTGCAATCAGAAAAATAGTCCTAAAAATAAACATTAATAAATAATTAACCACAATTTAGGTAGGTACAGCAGAACAGATGAGTGATCATGAATACTGAGAATGTTCAGTTGACTAATGTAAACTCTTTTCTGAAACCAATAAGTGATTCTTGCTGTAACTATTTGTTAAATTCTACTGATGTTTGGGAGGAATGTACAATTTGATTTAGGTACTTATTATTTGCCGTTAATCGTGTGTTGATTTTTTGTGATACAATAATTCAAATTCATTAGTTTTACTGGTTGTGATCTGGGTTGTAATTCAGCTGATGAGATTGCTTGATTTTATTTCTGTGATATTTTTTAATGTCATGGAAGATAGAATCAGAAACGAAAAGTGAATTTACACAGTCGACCAGCTATGTAATGTACATCAAATTGAAATAGCCATACCTAATTATTGTGTTTAGCTTCATTTATAGTAACTGTGGAATTGAAGAATATGTTCTTAAGAACCAAACGATACAGTATGTTAAAAGGGCCTGAGCAATTAAAATTATTAAAATCAAAATGAGAATTTTAAGAGAGAAACAGTTCCAAAAACTAAATACAATTATGGTAACTTTTGTTCTCCAAAGTCATACCCATACCTAAAGGTGGTCCAGTAACTTTGAGTAATTTTAGACTAACTCCAATCATATCTAAAATATTGGAAACAGCTCTAAAAATTCAAATTACTAAACATTTTGAGAGTAATGTATCAAATTAAATTTTCTACAAATAAATAACATAAAGTTTTAGTAATTGAACGAGTGCGCAAAACACGCGGTGACGTCATCGGTTATATTAGTAACAGAAATCGCGTTTAAAAATTGTTGAACACAACATTTTATTCACTTTATTTGCGTTTTACATATGATTAAATAAGTAACGCCTACCTAATACGGGATTTGTAAAAGCTACTTTAGGAAATTTATGTGCAAAATAACGTTTATAACAAAAAATGACACTGACAATATAACTGATGGCGTCATGAGTGCGTAGTGAATTGAAGTAGTGTTTTTGGCGAAAAAATTTCAACACAAAATTAAAATGGCTTATTTTAAGGCATTATTCGATTGTTTCTCAAAATTCGAGTGTTTTTAACTATAATAAAGCATTATCTTCACAGTGAAAGTGATTTCAAAATTTGTGAAAACACCTAATTGAAGACTATGAGAATCCGGGTAATGTTAAATTTTTAGGCGTTATCTTAGACCCAAAGCTCAGTTGGTGTCAACATATTGAACAACTGTCAAATAAATTGTCAAAAAATATATTTTTAATTAGATGTCTCAAAAAATTAGTTCCTCTTCAGGTTTTAAAGACTGCTTATTATAGTCTTATAGTGTCCCAGATATCCTATGGTCTGATAAGCTGGGGCCATGCTCCTTCTACTACTTGTAGAATTTTTGGACTGCAGCTGAAAGTGATCTGTATTATAAGGAATCCGCAGTACCGGGCAGATGTTAAACAAGAATTTATTAATCTGCAAATACTAACTTTCCCTAGTTTATATATCTATGTATGTCTGTTATATATTAAAAATAATCTGGAAGAGTACACATTCCAGAAATCTGTACAAGAGTCTGTACATAATCACGATAACCGAAATGGAGATAACATAAGACCCAACTACTTAAGATTAAGATCTAGCTGGAATGGCCTCAATTACTATGGACCTAAATTTTTTAATAAATTGCCACTTTGGATCAGAGTACTACCGGTCAATAATTTTAAACAACTTATTAAAATTTTTTTAATAAACCAATCTTTTTACACCATCAATGAATTTATAGACTGTGACGTGTCAATAATTACTGAAAATTAAAATTTTATCTTGAGCTTAATGTATTTTAATGTGTTTTTAACATCAATAGATAATTTATTGAATGTATACATTTTATTTTGGCAATTTGTTTCTTACTGTGTTTTATCAATGTATTTGACTTGTGTATAACATTTCTTGTTTTAGCACCAATAAATATTATCTATCTATCTATCTTGTTTCACCGTTTTCAATATATTGATATCTGCCAAAATGATAGAGAAGAGCATATTCAAAATAGCATAATTCAGACTTGATGAAATGAGGTTTTAAGAGAGTGGAACAGAAGTTTTAAAAGGGTGGCACACCATGAAAACTAACTAAAAATAACACAACTTTTGTCGTAAGAGTTAGTAATCCAATTCATATTTAACAGACGATAGAAAAGAGGCATTTCCAAGATATCATATTTTGGATTTGCCCAAAATGCCATTTTAAGGGGGTGGGACACCCCAAGAACTATACTTTAAAAAATGAAACTGTTGTCATAGAGTTTGTAACCCTTTCATATTTAATAGGATAATATCTTGGATATCTTGGAAATGCTCCTTCCTATCATCCTGGATTACAAACTCTAAGACAAATGTTGCATTTTTTAAGGTACCTATATAGTTCTTGGGGTGTCTCACCCCCTTAGAATGGCATTTTGAGCAAATCCGAAATACGATATTTTGGAAATGCCCTTTTCTATCATTATGTTAAATATGGAAGGGTTACAAACTTTATGACAAAAGTTGCATTATTTTAAACTAGTTTTTGAGGTATGTTACCCCCTTAGAATGGCATTTTGGGCAAATCTGAAATACAATAACTTGGTAATGCTTTTTTCTATCACCCTGTTAAATAAGAATGGGTTACAAACTCTATGATCAAAGTTGCATTATTTTAAACTAGTTATTGGGGCATTTCACCCTCTTAGAATGGCATTTTGGGCAAATCCGAAATACAATATCTTGGAAACACTCTTTTCTATCTGGTTAAATACGAATGGGTTGCAAATTCTATGACCAAAGTTTAATTTTTTAAGGTAGTTTTTGGGATGTCTCACCCCATTAGAATGGCATTTAGGGCAAATCTGAAATATGGTATCTTGGAAATGCTCTCGGAAACGCTCTTTTCTATTATCCTGTTAAACATGATTGGGTTACAAACTCTATGACAAAAGTTGTGTTATTTTTAGTTGATTTTCGGGGTGTCTCACCCTCTTAAAACTTCATTTTCATCAAGTCTGAATTATGCTATTTTGGATATATGCTCTTTTCTATCATTTTGGCAGACATCAACATATTGAAAACGGTGAAACAAAAGTTACCATAATTTTATTTAGTTTTGGAACTGTTTCCCTCTTAAAGTTCTCATTTGTTTTCAATAATTTTAATTGCTCAGCCCTTTTTAACATACTATCAGGTGTATTCTGTAACATTTTTGTTAAGCTTTAACGGCAAGGTCACTGTTAAAATAATTAGCGGAATGAAGTTAATGGTCAGTGGTATTCTGTATACTTTTTTTAAGGTTAAATTTAACCAACACCGTTTATAATTAGAGGCGACTTTGGACCTGCCACTAAAATATAACGGTACCGTTAAAGAGGCAAAAACACCGTTTTTTTTTTGTTCATAAAATTTTGTATAACATCATTCAGTAAATGGCACTTTATTTAAGAAACTGGCAGGACCATTCAAAATACAGAAACAAAATACTTAATCTAAATTTTGAATTGATTTGCCAGCCGAAAAATTTTTATTTGCATAACTCCGAAGACAACATAACACTTCAGAAATTTTTTGACTTTTCACTAGAATAAAATATTTGTCAATGAGTTTGCGATTCTTTTGACGACCCATTTTCTTATTTATATCCAGTAATTTTTTTTCCGCCTTCAAATAATCATGATCATAACCACAAATAGAAGTGCTGGTCCTATTTGACGATAATTTTATGCGGGAGGTATTCAATTTTATCTGCATGTATTATATATTTTGTGGGATTATTGTCCGTCTTAACTTAATACTCTACTCATTGTCTTAACTACTCTCATTCAAAGACGTCCCTGCTCTCATTAGGTTTGTTTTTAATTTGACATTGAGCATATAAGGGAAAGAAATAACCGATCGTTAAAAACTATGACTTTAACAGGTCCGTTAAATGGTCGCATACAGATTAGAAAAATCAGTTATTATTTTTAGCATTCCATTAAAATTAAAATTTTAGCAGGGCGTTTATTTTTAACCAAAAAATTACAGAATAGACCTGTTAATCGTTTGTTTTTTAAGAATATATTCTTCAATTCCATAGTTACTACAAACAAAGTTTAACAAAATAATTACGGCTATTTTAATTTGATGAACATTACATAGCTTGTCGACTATATAAATTCGTTTTTTGTTTCTGATTCTGCCCATGACATTAATTTTTATGCCAACATTTAATGATTTTTGGTTTTGTTTGTTAATTGTGTTGCAATAATATAGTGTTGTGTTCAAATGATGCTTAAAATTATCGAAACTATAATGGAACTTGCTAGGTAAGTAGATAACAAGATTATTTAAAAAGATAATATAATTATTTTTATGAAACTTGTCGGTTAACTTCGTATTCAACTTGCTTAAAAATTTTAAACAAAAAAAAATTAAATAGGTCAAATATAGTTAACTTGCTTTTCTTCTAGAGCACTTTTAATTACTTGGTTCAAAAACTGAAATCATGAATCTTGCCACACGAACCTAGGACTTACTTGGAATGTGTCTACAATTCGATGCAAAAACTCGATGACAAATAGAGGTGGTATTTCCTCCATACAAACTGCAACAAAACTCACCCCACCTCTTTGAACAGAAATAAGATAATGGTGAGGAGTAGCGATAACAGGGTTGATATCATTTCCACTTGCTCTTTGTGCTTCTAAGTAATAATCGCACACTGATCGTGATATAACACTTCTCCAGTGTTTTTCAAGAAACACATCTCTAAAACACTTATTCTATTAAAAATGCATACCGTTGATTAGTGCAAGCCGTACCCTTGCGAATTAATTATAAACAAACTATGAATCATTATTTTGAAAAATACTACTCCTTTTGTAGCAAAAGTTAGGTTAATATTCGTGTCAATACAAAAAAAATGTAGTAACTTTTATTTCTCAACATAGCAGACTGCAAAGACAAAGGGGGCTAGCAAAGTAAATGTCCCTAACTTTAAAAACAGAAACCTTAAAATATGTTTATCGTGAAATTGAACTTATAAACATTGATCGTTTGCAGTGATTATCCCTAATTTCTTATTTTCTGATTAAATTTAACATTATTCGTTTACTTCACCTTATTAATATTTCCTTAAAATATTTCTTATTTGACTAGGGGATTTTTTATTTCGTGCCCTTGTCATTCGTGACCTGACAGCTGTTAACAAATGTCACATCTGTCAAAGATCGTTTTATTTTCGGAATAGCAAAATGAATTCTTTAATAAAGTCTTCAAAATTACCCAAATCATGGTTAAAAAATAATGCAGTTTTCGTCACAGCTGTTAGAAATCGTACGTTAACTTATAATGAATTATTCAAATACCTATGACTTTTATAGGTTATGTTATGTAATTTAATTTAGTTGCCCATTTTTAGACTGGAATAAAGATTATAAACCAGGACCATATCCTAAAACTGAAGCAGAAAGGGCAGCAGCTGCTGAAAAATATGGAATCCCTCGTTCTGAATACAAACCTTATCCCGATGACGGAACGGGAAGGGGAGACTACCCAGACCTACCTTTAATATCTGCAGATTCAAAGGATCCATTTTACCCATGGGATAACCCTGAATTAAAGAGAAATTTTAATGAAACGGTGAGTACATTTTCCACCGAACTCCAAATAATATGTGGAATGCCAGTATAGGCATATAGCTACGCATTATTAACATGTGTGGTAAATACAATCAAAATTGCAGCTAAGAGAAAATAAGAACACAAAATTTTGTTCCAATTACCAATAAGATAAGAAGTACCTAAGGTGGCTTTGAAAACAATGAAATATTTAGCTTGTCAAACATTTGTTGGTTTACCAGTGTTTTTATTGTTTTAAATTCCTGTTAATTTTATTCAAAAGGCTTCAAATGTTCTTCGAAATACAGCTATGTGAGTCCAAAAGTGCATTAACGTTAATGGACAGCATTTTAAACAGCTGTTGTAATGTTTTGCGTTCCTTTTTAGTATTGCAAGCCACATTATGTATACTTACCTATAGGTAATTATAAATAAATTGTATATTATTTTAGCTGCAATTTTGATTGTGTTTATCGCATATTTTAATAAGGTATATGAATAAATTCCTTGTAGTAAATGGTACCACGCTATAAATATGGTTGCATTTGAAAAAATTGTCTTATTTCAAAAACCATTTTGATAAACTTAATTTGCTCATAAATCACATAATTTAGAATTTTCGATGGGATTTCGATTTTTCTAGCATTACACGGGTCAATTAGAATAAGTAAACTGGAACGGCACACTTAAATGGAAAACTAAAAATTAAATTAACTATTGACGTTTGAAATGTCACTTATGTGGTATTGAATTCAGAAAATTATGCTAAATTCAAAAATGCGATAATATATAGGGTGTTCCATTTGAAAATCAAAAGTCAGGGTCACTTTCGGTGAAACCGGAAGTGGGAAAAAAATTTGTCAAAAAGTGACGTTTATTAAGTATATTTGGATGTTCGAAATTTAAATCATTTATCTTCAAAACTAAAGGAAAAAGAAGGGCATACCATAATTCTGTTAACCCAGTATATGAAATAAAAGTTTCCAATATTATTGAGAGAATTTCATGTATATTGTTTATGTGAAGTTTTTACTAACATTTTTTATAAGAAACAGAACTGTTCAGTGTTACTGTGTTATTTTTTCTAACTAAACTTGATTATATTATTTTGGTTTACATATTAGAAAAAAATTTAAAACAAATCATCCTAATTTTTTTTCTTTTTAGTTGCATGCCGAGTTCGACTTAATCAGAGAAGATCGTTATGATGTAAGTGCAAGGTTCAGAAAACCAATGTGGTATATGTGGGCACAATTCTTAGGAGTTATGGGCGGCAGTTTTTTTGTGTATTGGTTATTTGAAAAAGTAAAAATGTTCCCACCTGTTGTTCCCAGGCAGTACCCAGGACAAGGAAAAACACACTACACTTTTGAACCGAAGTAATATGTACTACTATTGTACATAGCCAGCTAAATCAAATACTCGAAATGTTTTAACATGGTTCCAATGACTTTCTACTCCACTTTAGTGGTCATATAAAGCGAGTTGACCGATAGGAGTAATTGCCGATTTGCATGCCAGTCATAGACCTTATCAGGTCTATAGGGAATGACTGGCCCAAGGTAACTAAGACTGGGAAGTGGCACAATAAGCCTACCTGACTGCCAGTGCTCTCAGAGTCAGCATGACAGACGACCCTTAATAATTAAAAAAAAAATGTCGATTTAAATTGGATTTTACCTCAAAACTGTATCAAGAACCTACACAGTACTCCTTGAATCAGTTGTGTGGTTACCCTTAGAGAAAAAAGAATCAAGAGGAGGAGGCAATTACTCTGCAGTACAGTTAAGCATTTAAAAATATTTCAAAATTCGCCATACTGATTCATATTTTACTATTTTCTCTATGAGATCAAACCTGCAAAATTTGTATTTTAATGTTTGTAAGCCTTTAACCCAACGGAACTTTGTGAACTCTGAAAGATTATAGATGGTATTGCTATATAATTAAGTGTATTCTATATGATTTAGCTAGCTATGGTTAGTTGTATAGGTAAAATATATAAATTGTATTAAAAAATAAATTATAAAACCTATAAGTTGTTTTAATAGGTTATAGTAACGTATTATGCACATTGTGACCGTACTGTATATTTAAATAATATTTGGGAAATAGTTAAATACTATGTACGATAAGTTATTAAACATGTGATAAAATTGTAGAACTGCAAAGCAAAGAACAGATTAGTAATAGTAAACACAATATTCCTCTACTTTTGTTTTTGAGACTTCTTGTTTCAATTCTAAATAACGTCTGAGGAATCTACAAAGTAATCCAATTGACTAGTGTTAGTTAGAGGGTGTTTTCTTGACAAATGACAAGAATAAAAATAGAGTATTCCAAATCACAGTTTATTCTATGTCCATTCTCCAAAGCGTGTTCATAAATCTTCGATCTCTGAATTTCATTTTTTCTAATTAAGCCAACCAGATAAAGGTTTAGATGTATATAAATTAGTAGCCACAATGTTTTTGCAGAATGGCTTTGTGAGAGGCTTCTCATTTCGCGAGTCGAAAAATTTCATTTGCATCATCATTTTTATCAACAATTAGAGCGGAAAATACTGGAAAAACTATCGGGAGTAGAGGAAAGTGAATAACTTGTGCGTAATTAAAATTCCTACATTATCAGACTTTCCAAATTAAAATCACTTCAGTGGTAAAGAAGTTATTACAAAGAAACAGAATTATTCCGAGACACCACCTCACCCTTCTCCACCCCTTTCGCGGGTGGAAGTGATTATCAAAATTGCGTTTCTGCATTTATTTTACGAAAGTGTTATTGAATTATTCAAATGGGTATAACGATCAATGATAGGTGCAGGATTTATTCTGAGGCAGCCCCTTATCCTTTCCCACTCCTTCTGGGGGGGTAGAAAGGACTTTGACCAATCCACACTGGTATTTCTCTTTGAAAAATATTATGGAGCCGTTATGGTAATGAATATATCATTCAATATGTGCGTGAATTACTCCGAGAGACTCCAATATCCTTATACATCCTTTTGGGGAGCCAAAATGACTTTGACCAGTGCAAACCTGTATTCTTTCTTCAAAAATATTAAGGAGACACTAAGACGAGAATCGTATGTTGAAGAAAGGTGGGGCAACTACGTTAAAGGATTTATTTACGATTTGACACCTCTTCTGATAGGTGTAAAATACTCTCATCTCTCGGTATCTCTTTCAAAATAATATTACAGCATTATTAAGCTCATTGGCATAATTTGAGAGATGTAATGTCAATTATTTATGCCACTTTTATAACCCCTTCCGGTGACTGAAAATGGCTTTGTCAGTTGGGCATCTGTATTTCTTTCACGAAAATACTATTGACTCGGTCAGTTGATGAGTGGATACAGAAATTATTTTGACAAAAACCCTTACCCTTTCAAACCCCTTTTAGGTGATAGATATGACAACTGCACGTATTTAAGCCCTCTGTAAGGGATGGAAAAGGTTAGGAAGGTGGAAGGGTGCCAAAATATAAATCAAATTGTTTGACTGAATTTTTCTTAACTGTTGAAAGTATAAAATATTATTGTAGGGATGATTCGATTAACTGCATATTTGAACGTTTCTAATTTCCACCACACTCATCATACAAAAATAAAAAACTTATTCAGGGTAGTTTTTAGCTCTTGATAGTTTTCTCTCTAAAACTGATATTTTACTAGATATTCGCAACAAAGCAAAAATGCCTTTTCTCTTGTGAACAGTAGAAAATGAACTGAATTCAAATACACATTTCTCAGAGTGCGCCAATATTCTTGACTGTAGTTTTCGGTCTCAGATGATTAGGGGTCGAATTTGAGCTCTTTGCCCCAATCATCGCTGTAGACCTGGACCGGCCTCGTAAGGGGTTTCTGAGAAGACAAATAGATTACAAAAATCCTTTCAAGTTTGAACAAGTGAAATATTCTAATTCAAGTTAATATATCCAGGGCCAGAGTAACTTGAATGGGGGCCTGTAGACAGAAGCAGAGTTATGGTGGAGACCTACTTAAGGCCAGTGGTATCGGAAATTCAAGGCAAATAGAGGGTTTTCAATGAATCCAATCAATGATGCTTTTTTAGATATATATACTATTTAGTAAAAATGTTCATTATTTCTACACTTACAAATTACTGGCCAGGGCCGTCGAGAGAACATTGGGGCCTGGAGAGGTAGTAACATACAACTACCAGCAATCTTCAATATAAATATCAACTATTTATCTCAATAAAAACTTTGAACAGCGGAGAGGTGATATTCCCTAAAATTGAATATTTACCTCGATCGAAATTTTGAAGAGGGGGGTGATCTCCTCAGAACTACTGAATATTTACCTCGATCGCGATTTTTGAAGGGTGGGAGGGTGTGATACTCCTTTCATATTTACCTCATTCTACACACTAAGTTGTTCGGAACTCATTGTTATTTAAAACACACTAATCATTTACAAAATAAATATACCTCTCTCATTTCACCTGGTAATAGGGAAACACCCCTGCCCCCCCCCCCCCTCTCAGCAGGCCTGTGGGGTGCAAATAATCGAAATCTTTTATTATAACGTATCACATTTATATTTATCAATAATTTTGAAACAGTTTTATGTTTACGATTTTCTGTAATCCCGGGATAATACAGGTAGATTTTTAACATTTTGCATGAGATCTAGATATTATTTTCATTTCACAATTCTCAAGAAAAAAAATACTAGACAATATGGTGGGGGCCCCGGGGCAATGCCTCACTGCCTCGGGGTTAATCCGGCCCTGAATATATCGCATTTTTTCATGTTGTGAAAATCATTTTTTCATAAGGACTGTAAAATTTTGACCTTTTGCGAGTTTTGCTTAAATTTCGAAAGTTGTGTTTGAGTAAACTGCAAACATAGAATATAAAATTAGATTTCTTCACAGTGGTGGGAAAAAGCTGTAACCTCAAAATGCTGTAAACTGGGACATATCACTGGCAATATTGTTCCTACTTACCTGTTAAACATCAGTGGCCATCGCTTTGCTTCAGACACCAATTTCTATACAATTATTCATATTTCACATAAAGAACATCAAAGGGTCTGCCACCATTTGCACAGGTGATTTGCCCAAGAAACCAAATCCAACGATATGTATGCTGTTATGTAGCTTAGTGAAGGGGTAAATAACATATTTACGTAATTTCTCCAAATCTATATATTTAACCGAGTAATCATAAAAAAATACATAAAAATAACGAGATATCTTTTGAAATGTTTAGTACTTTATTACATATTTTACCCATTTTAAATTAACAATAAATATTATTTTCAAAATACAAATGAAAATTTCATTCGCTATTTCCAGTTAGTCGTATAAGAGTGACCACTTTCGAATTACTCTCAAAAAAGAGCTAGTAAATACTTCTTTTATTCCTCAAAATTAGATTTCAATCACACGGGTGGAACATATGGAAAAAAAGAAAACAAATGTTTGGTGGCACCGATATCTTATTTCTACCATTACAACTATAATTATTTGTTTCAATTAACTTATATGATAACCCAAATACTATGTATTATCTGTGACTGACATGCGACAAGATCTAACATGTTCGCCGTGTGACAATCTGGGGATCTTATGTAACTCTGAAATTAGTGAATAAATATATTTTTTTGTATTCTATCTATTGATAATTTAAAATGGAAAAAATATATAATAAAGTACTAAACATTTCAAAAGATGTCCCTTTGATTTTGTCTCCTTATTTTTTATAGTTCACAAGAAAAACAGTTTGAAAAAAGATTTATTTTCAGGTATTTTTTATGATCTCGGCGAAATCTAAAGATTTCGAGAAAATACCTGCATATTTTATTCACTCCTTCACTAAGCTACATATCGTTGAATTTGATATTTTGTGCAAATCACCTATGGGGTGGTGGACCCTTTTACAGGATGTTTAGAGTCTATATCCCAATTCGCTTATGTAATACCACTCTCAACTTTTTTCAAATTAAAATTTTGAAAATAAAAAAATAAAATTATTAAAAATAAATTTAATACAAATTAACATATATACATAAATACAATTTAGTACTTATTAATTAACTAAAAATTGTAATGGACAGACAACAATAAAATAATAGGGTACTAATAATACTATTACATTTAGAGACTAGTCTTGAAGTTTAAAAAAAAAATGAGTGAATTGTTACTGTCAATATTGTACTATTATTAAATATTACAAAAACTTATTAATAAAAATATCGAAAAAAATAGTCTATTCCATTAGACACTTTTAGAAATCACAGTATTTCAACTCTCACTCTTAAAAGAACTAAAAACAGTTTTTATTTTGTAAAAAAGGCGTTCCCACTGAGTTAAGTTACAACTTATTGGTCCCAAAACAGTAACTTAAATTTTGACTAGAACCTGTTTTAATGGGGTCTCCCTGGTTGTGGCCTGTCAGGTATTCTTGGTGGAATATTTGGCACTGGCCGACTGAAAGTTCCAAAATAAAATAAAACAATGCCAATTGGGGAGGTTTCTGGTTGTTCTCTCTAAATCATTCCAGTTAACAAAACTTTAAAATAATGCTCGTTTTTCTTTTTTGAAATAAACATTACGAAAGGTGTATTATTCATTGTCTGGCTTGTGACCATATACATATTAACTACATACTATGAGTTTCATTCGTAACTTGACGCCAAGGAAAGCCTGTCTCTCTATCCTTTAAGAGGACTTTGGGTATGGTGCGCATGCCTTAGTGACGCGAGATTGTGACCGTTCAACTGAATATAGAAGACAAATGGTCACAATCTAATCGGAGAAATTGACCACATGGCCACTGACCTATTACAAAAGCGCGATGTGTCGTTGGAGCGTGCGCGTTGAATCCAAAGTCCTCCATAGAGATGGAAAACTATCTCCTTCTCTAGCCTCAATTCCGTACATAGTGGCTTATAGCGTGTTACCAGTATATAGTTAATACGTATATGCTTGTGACAAATGCCCCACAATATTCCTCATTTACATGCATCTATTTAGACGCCATTTTTAATTTCATGCTTTTATTGCAATCGTCATATTTGAAACAAAATTGACATAATCATATATATCATAGCGTGTAATATTATTATGTTATAGGCAAATGAAAATCAAAATCGCTATAAATTCTATAATGTAATTCAATACTTCTTAGAATTAGCTAGAAGCGTAGTTGTTGGATGTTGTATACACATTACCAAACACGAAAAATACCTTAAACCCCAGAAAGAAAAAAAAATTAAAAATCTGCACACAGTGTTCTCAAAGTATACTACTTTTTTAAATGTTTGCATTTTCATTGCGTCATTGTAACATTTGAGATTAAATTTAGAAAATTATTACTTACATATCTTCGGAAATGTTGACCGAGCCAACAAAAAATTATTTCTGGAAGAGGAAACTAAATTTAATGGCAGGCGTTTCTTCGTAAGATTAATAGTTAGGTAAAGTGGAATTTAAACAAATAATAAAATAAAATTTACAAATACAGTGCATCATCTCTCGCCTACACAGCCTCGAATCTTCCTCAGTATTTTTTAAATCAACTTTTAAGTTTTGTCAGTTATGCAAAAGCTTGAGACATTAATGTTCTGATTGGTGGGTTTCCTGAAGCAGAAACTGTTAACCTGCGAGATATTTCACTGTGGATGACAGATTTTTAATTTTATGCCATTTGTTTATTAATGTATGCCAGTGGTATTAGTAATGTAATTGTATTGGCAGACAAAAATAGTGGGAACTTAAACGAAGGCAGAAAAAACTTTTTTTTTTAACCATTTCAATAAGTAATATAAACTTTGTGCAATTCTATTTTACGGAATTTTAGCTCTTTTAAGATAAAAGTACTCTTACACATTTGCTTTTAACATGATTTCTAAACAAATTATTATAATTAAAAATATATTTGACATTGTTAGAGCTTTTTTCAAAGTTCCGCTTTTCTCGTTCAAAATATTTCCGTTTAATTTAAGTATAAATTACATCTTGTTCGCGTTTTTAATGAAAACATTAATAGTAAAAGTTATTTTTCAATAAATTAATTAGAGGGGAAAAGCCAATAGCGTTTTTTCACAAGCCTACTTCTGAATAGATATACAGGTCATGAATAGCGTCGAAACCGGGACAAAATTATACTTTGCTTCTGTTCTATTTCGTTGAGATGTTCTTCCGGGTTTTCCGGTTATTACCATACCAGTGACATTAATGAAACAAAAAACAAATCGTTTCGTTAAACGTAAAAAAATGCTATTTTTCGTTCACTTCTGTTGGCTCAAATTTTCGATTTCGCCCATGCAATTCACGATGCCATGAACATGCCAATTTCGATCTTTCGATATCGACATTAGGGAGCCTTCCTGCTGATGTGTTATTTATTTATGAACATTTAAAAATTCCATGTTTTGCTTTTTCCAATGAAACTAATTGAAATTCCAACTTCACCCGGACTGTAGCACATCGCGTTAAGCGACGACTTTCACAGCGGATTTCTCGCTTCGGTGTACTTTTTTAATTCGTTTTAAACTATAAAGAAGTAGAAATCTATCTCTAAGTTAATGAATTTGTTCACATCTTCAGAGGCCTATTCAGTACCATTAAAAATGTCGGCATTATTTTGCTACTTGTTGAATATAAATGAATTATTAAAAAAAAAAACAGCTTGTTACAAATCTGTCGTGTCCAGTGTAATACCTTGCAGATTAACAGTTTTTGCCTCTGAAAAGGCACCAACCGATATGTATGTCAATCGTATTTTCATAATTATCGAGTGGTAATTAATCAATAAAAAAAATCATCTTATTACAAATCTGTCATCCACAGAAAAATATCTTGCAGGTTATCAGTTTCTGCCTCTGGAAACTCACCAACCGATATGTATGCCAATTGTATTTTTGAACTCACTGTGTGATAAGTAATCGATAAAAAAAATATATCAGTTTTATACAAATACTTCCACCAACCATGAAAAACATGTTGACTTTCAAGAGTCATCTGCCATGAAAGCAAAAAAGTTGTTTTGACATTAAACATATAAGATCAGCCTAATAATATATAATAATAATAATTTTTAAGTCCTTGATTTCAACGGATAAGTAATTAATTGCTTTGAGTAAATTAATCCTGGTAGTTCCTGCCAGTACTGAAGTAATTTTTTCTTAGCCCAGTCTAAGATAGCTAGTATTTGAGGATAAGTGCTGGTTCTAGTCCTATAAAACTTGATGCCAAAGAGTTGACTATTTCATTATCTTCCATGCCAGAGTGGTCAGGTACCGAGACCACAGTTAATTTGTTACTTCTTAAATGTACAGCGCCTAGGAGCCAAGAACTTTAAGAGCTGCTAGGCTATCTCTAATATATTCTCGGTGGCATATCCTCTTGGATGTTATTTTGTTAGTGATTCTTCATCGGCCTCTAAATATTTTTCCAATGATCTACCCTTTTGTTATTTTAAGTTTTTTCAATTGGAAACAAAATATAGTAAAAAACAACATGTCAAAAATATACATTGAATTTGAGCTTCTTCAATTTTGTTAACTTACATTCAAAGGACAATTACTGTCATTTCAAATTTAAAATATGTTTAACTTTATTTCACTAGTATTTAAGATTTTAATTTACTTTTTCAGTACAAGGGATTACCAGATAATGATAAAACTATTCAATTTTGGTTAGTTTAATATTTATCATTCGATTATATTGTTTTATTTTCGAAAATGTAATATAATGTATCTTGATATTTATTTGGTTTCTTTTCATTTCGACATTATGAAATGATTTAGAGAATTATAACCTAATTCGATTGAAACCTCTCGAAAATGATAATTTACCTTCTACTTTACATTAAACAACCCAAATTGTTAAAATATAGCAACAAGTTAAATTGTTAAAATATGAAAATAAACAAAATTCTCAAAAAAGTAAACAATAGAAAATCTAACAATTTGGACATATTTTTAAATTAAGAATTATTACGTATTGCCATTTTCAAGTCATTAATAGATTTTGGCCATGCAAAATTTAAGCAAGAAGGAAAAATATAATAAAAGTGCAATTCAAAACATTAATGACATTGTTATGTATGAACAATATTAAGTAAGCTAAATAGTGTTACTCATTGGTAAAGAACAAATTTGACACATTTTTAATGTCATGGCTTTTGTTAAGCAGATTATATTTTGCAACAGCAAATTCCCTGACCCTTGGGCTACGAAGCTGTCTGGAATGCTCAAACCAAAGTAAAAAGATAAAGATTAGGGTTAATGTATATGCCAGAATATGAAAATATCAAATGTTTCCATGTATTGCAATATATCCAGTACCACTCCCCCTGCTCATTATTCCACATTCTTTTAACCCTTTCTTTCCGGCTCTGGTTTTTACATGTCGAGCCCACAAAACGGCAGCGAGAGGCCCTTGCGGAACCGTACGGTTCGGGAAAATTTATGCGCGTATAAATGCTTCATTTAGCCATGTAAATTCAAACAATCAATCAAATAAACATTTACTTTTTTCAAAAACATAAGAAAACAGACTTTCACAAAAAAAAATGCAAAATAAAAACAGATATGAACTACAGTGTAAATATGGCCTTGCGTAAATATCCGGTTCCCGCGCTGGGAGCACGAAAAATTTTTGCGGATTTATCCGGTTCCAGGAATTAAAGGGTTAAGAGCCTATTTCCTTTATATAGGCTAGTAAAGTTTTTTGCTACTTTAGCCTTATCATTGTATCATTTTGTTTGAAAACGAAAAAATCTAGCCATTATTCATGAGATTTTATACAGATAGGGTTAGGAATAAATATATCATGTTAACATCTACATATTTGCTTATACCTTGCCTACAATTACTAATCCTAAAATTGCCATGTAGGTGACTATTATTTGTACAGAAGCCAGATGTCAAACAGTACAATAAAAAGGATCCAATGAAAGTTTGCATATACATTAAATTTTTAATTACTCTTTTAGGAATCTATTAAGAGTAAAGCATCTATTTTGCACTAAAAAAAAAAAAACTATTTCGAAAACTGGATATATTCCTCGAAAAAGCAATAGAAAAAAAGTTCAATTAACTTCTTGGTGGGCTGCATTATAAAGCAATCGCTTAACATCATAATTTCATGATCAAGCTTTGAAAACTTTTTGGGAGCTTTCTAAAATTAAAGGAAATTAAATTAACTTTCAACTTCGTATAGAATAATTTTGATGCAGGATGTTTTTAAGTACATTTCGAAAATAGAATAAATAGAAATAGAAAAACTTAATTTGTTCAGTGGTGGCAAAATGCCATAACTTCAAAACTCTCAACACAATCAATTTTGAAGTAAAGAACTAACACAAGTTTCAGAAACTTTAAAAAAGATCTCTCCACATTATTCGCTAACTTTTCAAAAGATTTGCAAAGAATGCAACTTCTCTTTTAAAAATTCCTGAAAGAGAAATGTAAAAATGCATTATGCAAAATTTCTATAACATGAAATTATTATGAAATATGAACATTATGTTGATTAAACCTTTATATTATCTGTATCACACAAAGTTATTTTCTCGGTTATTATTTAAAAAGTTATATTTTAATACATTTTCGTACACGTTTTTGAAACTTGGGAAATATGGTTTGAGAAACAACAGCAGTAGGTATATTTTTTATTATTTGTCAACCCACCATTTTTTCGGGTTAAAGTACGATTTCAATTTTATATTTCGGTTTCTGCACACAAAAATTTAAATACCATATTTAAAGGACCCTTCTTCGTAGCTCAAGAGTTACACCCCAATAAAGCATTCCCACAACGATTCCCACTGAGTCAATCAATGTACTGATTCTAACAAAAAAAATTGTCTATTTTTAGCTGTTCATTTTTGTCTCTCTAGGAAGATAAACGAGTATGTTAGGTCTCATACTGCACCGACTACTTTAGTAATACTATATATTCCCCTTACCTACATCTAATTGTCAACAAAGAGACCTGAACTAAATTAGTGAAAACAGCAAGACGAGCTTTAAGCGTGGCTCCCACACCAACACAAAAAAAATTAAAGGAAGTAGGAAATTGTTAGTTAGGTAGAAAAATAAAAAAAATTGTATGATAGCTCTATATTTACACATTCAAGAGAACTACATAAATATGTGCATAGAGTGCACATATTACAACTGGCTTTGAAATATTACCACCCTCTGCAAAATAATCACTTACGAACTTCTATGTACAACAACAACATTCAACAAAAATAAACTTAAAGCTTCTGTTAGCGACAATGTAGCATTTCGTTTAGAGGGCAGTAGTGTTCCAAAGTCAACCGCAGGTTCAAATTATCTACAGAATGTGTTAATAAATACAACAGTGGTGTTACTTGTATGTAATAACATGTCTTCAATACGGTTTGTCCACTTATGTAACTATAAATATTTAACAACAATAATTCTCATATTACAATAGGAATATATTTAAGCATAAATAAAAAATATATATTATATTACAAATAAACGTCTTAGTACACAATTTGTCATGAAACAAAGTGAGTTTGTTAACTGTTTAAGCTAATGTTATTCTTATGGTCTACTCAAATATTGCATAACAAACCCCACCTGGGTCAAATAGTCTCCAAGACATTTTAGAAAGCTTATTGCATTAATATGGTCGAGGAAAGACTTTATTTAGTGTTTCAACAGTGATTTGGTGTCCACAAAACAGCTTAACGCTGAACAATCTATTTAACTCACTTTTCTACAACAAAGTTGGCATTGTCAAGGGAATTATTTTAGTCTTCCCTGGACCAAAAATTCAGCTTCGAATAAAGTCAAGAATCTTGTTGTGTTTTGATGGATCCGTACAAAGATAGCTCCGCATTTATTTTTTAAAATAGTGAAATATATGGAATTTTTCCTCCCTCCCTCTACAATTGCAAATTGTGTGAAAAATATTTCGTTGTCTATTACAATTTTTGAAGTTTCAAGATCGTGCATGAATTGTGTTAAATTGATCATCCAATAAAGCTGTAGCTCAGTAACCATTTGACAACATGTACCAAGAAAACTACAGGACACCTATAATAACGTTTTTTCACAGGAAACTTCCTAATCTATAAAATCGGATATGTAATTTTGTCCCAGCGGGTGCATTCTTTTTATCGACGATGGAAATATAGTTAAATATATCATTTTTTTATTTCTCAGTGTTAATGTAATGACCATTACAGAAAAGGAAATATAGATCACAAGAAGACCTTTAGTTTGATAACCCTTACCAAGTCAATAATTACAGGTACTATTGGACCTGAAAACACTGTATTTTTGAAAATACATAATTTAAGCATAACATTTGGAGTAAAGCAAACATTTTATAAGACTATTTTGCTTCTTTCGAGCCATATTATTAAAAATATTTGTATATATACTCCAGACACCCCATATATTTATTGAAACTTTAGTGGCACACATCCTTCTATTATTTAAAACAATAATAAATTCAAAAATTAAACAGTCGATCGTTTTGAGTGCATCAAGTTGTAGAGTAACATTATTCTTTAGAAAGTTGATATGTCAAGTATTTTTCAGTGTTACTAACAAACAAATTTTTTTCTTAAAAGTACTTAAAACAAGCCATGGATTTCAAATATTTTTAAATCATTCTCTAGCTAATAAAAATCCACACAATTTTTGTAAAAATATTTTTTTTTGCACTATTGATATAAAGCGAGATATTCTGGAGGTCCCTAGTAAAATGGACCTTAGATAGCATGTATATGTTTTCGATTATTTTCCCGCTAAACAAGTTTTTCTTTTGTTACTTGGGAACCAAATCATCTATTGTATACCATCGATTCAGTTTTGCCCAGAAGGGGTAAATAAAACGTGTTTTTAACATTGTTCTTTGGTACAATGATTTTTTGCAAGAGATTGAACAAAAGAGTTCATATAGTGATAGTTTTTCTTGAAATATTATAATCAACATTTATTGCATTACTAGCTATGCAGCCAGAAATATGTAAGAAAAAAATGTAATTTTGTAAATTCATTCTAGCTTTACACACCTGACGATTCCAGCTTTGTTGCAGAAATGTACACCAAATATAATTGTTCTGTTTATGGACTCTACCTCAAGTGTTCGGGTCAAAATAAAGATTAAATGTTTTTACCCCCTCGTATTTGATACAGTTCGCCTGCCAATTTTATTACAAAAACTTACATTTATTTTTTGTCTAATTTTTAAATGCAAATTACCCTAGCAAAACGTTTCATACTACAGTGTATTTCATGATTTCCCATTAGTTTACCCACAAGAACGAGAGGAAAAGCTACCCAGTCAAGTCGGTCTATCTAATAACTACTGATTCCACCAGAGATTCCATCTTTTTGCTACATACAGGGAGTTTCTAGAACATGGGCCATGGTCAATTTACTTTACGTTATATTTCCTACTTAAGAATTACTTTAATTAATGGCAATTAAAATATATTATACCAATGTATGTCTTGTATGTATATATTAAGGTGGCTCAAACATTTAAGTATACATTTTTTTTGTCTCACTCCCCAGATTTGTTGCAAATTTACAAAAATGATCTGCAAGTTTGACCAAAATTAAATAACATTAACACCGTGCTTCCCATGTATTTCTTACGGGTAAAAAACATTTTTTTATAAATCTGCAATAGAATTGTAGTAGAAATGTAGTGAAATAAAAATCACAAAAAAGTCGTTAAATTAAACCCTCATACTTTTTATAGGACCCCAAAATTGAAGGACTAATTTACAAAGAAGAATGAGAGAATTTGATTTCACCACATTTTCACAATTCTATCGCAAATTTAAGAAAATATGTCTTTTTCCCATTAGAAATACATGGTATTGAAAACACGTGGTAATATCAACCAATTTTATTCAAATCTGCAAATAATTTTTTTTTACAATTTGGAACAAAGGTTCTAGTCCCAGATAAGCTAGACGAAGCGGCCCAGGAAAACGATCTTTGAAATAACTTTTGCTATTGGCAAGTCATAAGACCACCATTGGTAAACATTCAACCTGTGACCTTCATTTTATTGATGAAGATAGTGACGGCGATTAATAGTATATTGAGTATCAAGAACGGTAAGGGACATTTACCGGTCGACGGCAATGTTTGCCGGAGACCAGTACAACCATTAACGTTTGTGATGCTCATACTGCCTGATCGTATTAAATTACACTGCAATTAAAACGATGTAATTGCTAAGAAATAAATAAAAAGTGGCAAGTAAAATTTGTCAAATGTGATATTTTTATTTTGTTATAAAATTCGACGGTTGTGCTATATGTTTCCAAGACAATATTTGGTGTTATTTACGAACAAGCAAACACATTTAATTTGACATTAAATTGGACGGCATTAAACAGAAAGGAGCCAACCCACAAAATCTAAAAAATTTGTTTCTTAATTTATTTAAATGTGGAATGTGTGTTCAGCTGAAAAAATCCTACTCACCTTCCTTACAAAAATTTAATGGTGTAGTTTCAATATTGTAATTAAGATGCAAAACCATTCTTTGCAAGCTTATTTCTTGATTTTAGCTGAGAGTGCTGGTTCCTTTCTGTTTAATGCTGTCCAATTTATACTGTATTACTTTCTTTACAATGAGTGATTGTGCCTCTGCTCTAAGCAGGAAAAGAAAATTTTCATTTTCATTTTTCAAAAGGTTAAAATTATTTCAAATATCTAAAAAAATATATATATAATATAGATCAATTAATGGTCTAACAGATTCTCTTTGTTTTATTAGTCTAGCTAAAATAGTTTTTGAGAAAAACGAGTTTAGAAAAGTCTGGCCGGCGCATGTTTTGTCAATCATTTCAAGGACCAATGAAGGTCAGTGGCTGAAAGTTTGCCAATTGTGTCTTAATGACTTGTCAATATTACGACATTTTCAAGGATAGCTTTCAGGGGCTGTTTCGCTAAGCTTATATGGTTAGATGAGAGAAAAAAAAATGAATCCAAGTATAAATTTGAGCCACCTTAGTACATACACATACACTCTGGATCTCTTTTACACAAAATTAAAATAGCACCCAAATTATCTTGGAGTCCAAGTAATAATTTAATAACGTCAATAATTGACTCATCCTAAAATACATAGAACTACATCTCGACTCTTTTAGTCTTCTAAAACTTCTAATACGTTTTTCCCGAACTGTTGTACCAAAACACAGCTACAGCTAAATAATTACTGATATGCCCAAAAACGTGAACTAAGAAAGTGCAAAAACTCGCTACATGATTTACAGATGCGACATCAAAATTTTTTTAAATAGAGGGAATTTCACAAAGACATGTCCATTTTTTAAACTGCGTATCTGGCAAATGCTCTCATCTACGTTTATAAATAAGCTGCGCTGCTCATGACAAAATGAGTAAAATTGATAATCTAATTTTCTTTTAAAGCTTTATTATTTTAAATATAATTTCAGTCACTTAGCTTTTAAAAAAAGTCAACAGTCAGTCTTTTCAAAATTTTTGTTTACTTCAGGCTTAACAACAATTTATAAGTAGGTAAAAATTCAGCATATAATAAAGTTTTAAGAGTAAACATTTGTTTAAAAATCTTATATACATAAATTTTACTATGTAATTTATACATGTTAATTGTATATCAAATCGATAAAAACGAATATAAAAATTATCGGCATAAATTTTGTTAAAACCAAAACGCATTTTAAAAAACTGACATTTTTAAATCCCCCGAAAAGCTACGGTAATTGGTGAATAGACACTTAGATTAGGCGACTGTATACACTACACGGAAGATCTTATTTTTTCAATGTGTGTGCGTTTTGGTGAAGTTGCACATATGGCTTAATATTAATATTTAAAGATTATAGTAGTTATCTACATTAGTGAAATTTTTATCATAATTTTGGAATGTTCTGTATGGTTTTAAACGTATATTTTACTTTTCTAAGGCAATATTATACAATTTTGTTATGCAATGCTTTTAAAAATACTGACAAATCTACGAGTCTCTACAAATGGGATATTTTTCGAATTATGACATGAAGATGATGATCGGTAAAAATAAATATGTTATATTTAGTATAACAGATGTAAATACATAAAGTCTGTCTTTGAAATCATCTCTGGCATCCATTAAAAGTTTATAAAATGTTCTTTCGATTAAGAAAAACTAATAAAATACAACAGCATCAAATTCATCTGTTATAATTGAATTTATTATGAACTTGCCTTTATTAATTTCTTTGAAACAATGGCACACACAGTTAAATTGATATTAATTAATACTTCTCAATAAACAGTCCCCAATTCTAATAACGTTTAGTATTTGCTAAGAACCTTGTTAGTAGAGGTAAAATAATAATATATTAAAATTCGCCTGGATAAAGAATAGCAAGAGTGGTCCAATTTTTTGTTGAAGATGACTATGAAAATACTTTGAGGTAAACAATGAGTCCCTAACTGCGCATTAGACAGAACATGTTTAAAAAAGATCATTATGTTCAGATGTATGGATTTTTGTATCTTCCTTGAAAAATACGCACTAAGTCAAACAATATCAAGAGAGATTTTTAATAAAATAAAATTTTCTTTAATGTTGTTTTTTTTTGTTGCTGTACGATAAAAAATTACTGAGATACAGCTATTCAAAAATTATTTATTAAGTGGAATTATGGTTCTTGGCGTTTTATTTGTAATGGGCCTTTCACGTGTAATTGAATTTGATGTTTATTATGTCATAAATCATTTACTAACACATAATAATTACAATATATACACTTCATATTGTATAATCTTTTAATTTTAGAAAGAAATTTTAGAAATAAAAATATTTTAAGTCAATTGCATTTAAATATACGCAATCGGCGACACTATCAATCAAAATTAAATAATTGCCGGCTTCATACGAACTTAACCGAAGCTGTTGACTTTTATGTCTTAACGGTGGAGAGCATTTCTCATATTGAAGCCTGCCGATGAAATTATTTCAATTTTGCCCAATGTATATGAATGTTTAGGTTTAGAGGAAATGCGTTATTTATTTTACTAAGTTATGTTTACTATTTATCTTCGATTTTAAAAATAATTGGGCTGCTAATATTTGCCTTTATATGTTGATTGTCAACAAATAAGTGACACTTGGCAACACTGGAACTGAATAAATAGTATAGGTTATGTTATTGTATTAATTACGTCGTGTTCGTATTAGACTTTGTTTCGTATTAATTATTTAAAAGTGTGTGGGTACTGTGTGGACATTAGAAAATGGAGAAAGGTTTTGAGAAGGCAGCAAGTGTCAATCTTAGAAATCAAAACAAACAGATTTGATGAGGTTATGTATATCGAATGTGTCACGCGTCACTAGAACTAAAGGAAGTTGGAGGTTGACGCTTGATATCTGTCAATTCACTAAAGCTAGAAAGAGACAAACGCTTGGCACATATGACGACACCTTAAAAATCTGTTTATTTGTAGCCTCTATGCAGGGTACTAGAGCATTCTGATTGGTGTGTCTCCCGATACGTCATTAGCAAAGAAATATGCCGCCAATTTGAAATCTGTCTTAACGCATTAATTTTTTCTGTAGAAAAGAAGCCAATTTGGAAAAAAAATACGTTTGACCTATTTTTAAGAGAACTTCTTAAATATGCAATAAAAAAATGTGGGAAAGGCCCATTTAAGCATTAAATCAAAAAATATCTAGGAACCTTCTTTAAGGCAAATAGAATTTATTTTTGGGTGCAAAGTCAGGAAAACATTTCTTAATGTACATAATTTTCAAGTAGAAGATATAAAAACCATAAATCTGGCCTTTTTTAAAATGTGTTTTACCCAATGTGTAGTTAGAGGCTCATCGATTTCTTCAAAGGTATTTTTATAGACATTTTCACACAAAAAAATGGACTGCCCTTGGTATTGAAATTCAATTTACCTTTACCTATACTGTGCAGCAATACAAATAAACAGTAAATAAACATTTTTTTCTGGCAGAGAAATTTTAGACGTTTCAAACATCATTTTTAAAATGAAGACTTAAAAAAACGAAAAATTTAATTTCAAAAATATTTTTAATTTGAACTATATGCCTCACTTTTAAATTACACATCATTGGTAATGTTAAGATAAATTTACTGTCTAAAGTCGATGAGTGGGCAAACTATAGACATGGACAAACTTTATGTACTATTCACAATCGCTTCAGCAATGTTAGTAACTAGCTTCAGGTTAATCAAACACAAGTTGCAAAGTACATAACATAAAAACAAAGTTTACTTATGGTATCTGAAGGCGTTGGAAAGTTCGTTGACAGCAGCATTGGTGACGGCACGTCCAACAGCCATCTGAACCTGTGGAGGCACTTGATAGCCCCCTTGTTGTTGGCCTCCAATTCGACTGAACAGATGAGAGACAACTCTTAGCCGCCGGATTACATGCATACACTACTGAAATTATTTACTGCATATGACCTTTACTTTTATCGCAGGTTTTGATCTTCGAATTGGACTATTTTTCTTAACAAGCGAGACCAAAAATAAGTGAGGTTTACTTAATTTTCCATTTACAAAGTATCCATCTAATATGTAAAGGTTATACAGTCGATTGAGCTAAAACCAGCTGAAATGTATTCGTTGGACCATTCCGAACAACAGTTCTTATGTGTATTAAGTCCAAAAAGTCCATAAATTTCAAGTTACAGACACTTGAAAGTCAAATAAATATTCATATAATTGAAGTTTTTAACTTTCACAGTGCCTCAGTGTTGAAATTTCAGAGGAATTTACCAGAGTAAAAGTTGTAAGATTATGAGTAAGCCACCTTGATTATGATGACCTTGACTTTGACCTCCAGCAATATTTTCGACATATGATCATAAACCCTTTTTCAATAAATATCACTTTAAGGTATCACAGGCAATGAAGGCAAAATTTTGTAAAAATTAATAAAAGGATCATCTCCGGGATTTAAGTAGGCAATACCTGCAGAATGGAATGATGCATTCTTTATACTTCCAAGTTCCGGGAAAATTAAAAAAACTTTGGAAAACCTTTTTAATTTTCGGTTTTTTTGCTCTAGCGGCTAAAATAATGAAAATACGGAAAAAAGTTTTCAGCAAAATTTGTAGCTCGTCTCTCTCTCTCTCTCTACAAAAAAGGTCTTTACAAATTTTTGTCTTACTTAAGCTGTTTACAAGATAAATCCAGTTTTCCACTTATAGTTTTGAGCCGCACCGAAATGCGCGGAAAATGAGAGTTCTCTGGGAGTTTCGTACGACCGGACACATCGATCGATAATTCTTACTATTCAGAGCCGCTAGAAAAATGCAAACAACACAAAATGTAGAGAAAAGTCTCAGCTTTAATGTGGAACTAATCACAAAATTCATCTAAATTGTTATAGAGAAAAAATGTTAGAAAATGGCTTAGTAAACTTTATAGAATTGATTTATTCATATCTTTGAGTTGTATGCATCCTGCCTATTTCTCCCGCATCAATGGGTGCTTTTTCACTGCATGAATTCTATTCCACACACTTTAACCTATATTTCGTGAAAATTTCATTGAAGAATGTTAAGAAATAAATAAGTTGTATATGTTTTACTGTGTAATTGTACATTTTTTGAACGTGTATGAATAATGTAGACAAATTCAAAAGTACGGTACGCATTTAAAAAACTCTAAAGTCATTCGAAAGAATATGTTTTATTGTACTTATGATCCAAAAATTAGACTGTGCTATTATTACTAATTAACATATAGCGAATTGAACTCCAAAATTTGGAGGTGATTGATTGGTGAGAAATATACCCTCTACTTAGATCGCAGGGCATATTTTTCCAACAAAAGTAATTGCAATAAAATGTTAATTGGATTAATATATCATTATATAAGAATATATAAGCAAAATGAATTATCATTCTAACGACTCCCGGCAAGGATATGAATACATTTGTGGATCAACTCTACAAAGTTTACTAAGCCATCTTCTGACACTTTTTCTCTATGATAAATTTTTTTTATGAATTTTGTGATTAGTTCCACATTAAAGCCAATACTTTTCTCTACATTCTATGTTATTTTCATTTTTAGGGGCTCTGAATAGTAAGAATTATCGATCGATGAGCCCAATCGTACGAAACTCCCGGAGAATTCCCATTTTTCGCGCATTTCGAAGCGGCTTAAAGCTATAAGTGGAAAACTCAATTTATCTTCTAAACGGCTTAAGACAAAAATTTGTAAAGACCTTTTTTGTAGAGAAAGAGACGAGCTACAGCTTTTGTTGGGAACTTTTTTCTCTATTATCATTAAAACTGAGAATCAAAAAGTTTTTCCGAATTTTCCCGGAACTTGGAAGTGCAAAGAATTTCACTCAGGGATTTTTACTAATATTGTCCAGGTTTCCCCCTTTTTTTGGCAAAATTCCGCAGACTGACTATTTCTAGCAATTAATGACGATTCTGAGGTTCTTTAGTGCCAATATAAAAAAAAAGTTTCTTCCAACCAATCCCATATTTTTTAATGTTGAAAAAAAAAACTTTAGAGAACTAGGATCACGATAACACCTGTTGCACACATCCCACAGTTCACGACTGTGCATTTTTATCTGTCCCCACCCAACTAAATACATCACGAGTAGCCACCGCCAACCTTTATGTTTGTAGGACCTATCCTCATCTTTGGTTTGCTGACAATCATTTTGTTATTAAAGAATAATAGTAATTTAATTCCAAAACGAGTTAATCACACAAAATAAAAAAAGTTGTCAATTCCACAGACCAAACCAATCATTTCCGGTGTATTTTGGCTTGCTGAATCCCATCCAGTGTCAGTTTTACTCCACCACATCACAATTTTTTTTCTATCCTCAAAAAACAGTTAAAAAATTGCAATACTTATATTTTTCTAACTGTTTTTTTGAGGATAGAAAAAAATTGTGTGGTGGGGCAAAACCGACACTGAATTAGGATTTAGCAAGCCGAAATACACCGGAAAGATTGGTTTGTTCCACGGAATTGACAACTTTTTAATTTTGTGTGCTTGTGAAATTTATAACCACTTAGCAGTTATTAAAAATCAAGCTGAATTTTAAATAATTTTCTATTATAAATTTCAAAAGACCCAAATTTTGATATACAAAAATAAACAGATATTTCGGATATACATTCTTTTTAAAGGACTTACATATGCCGTAATAATTTCTAGCAGTGTATATAATTTTACAAAAAAGATGTTCTGAACATTCATAATATAAAATGTTCCAGTTCATACTGCATTTAAAAATTGTGATTATTCAACTTTAATATTCAATAGAAATCAGTTCTCTTCTAAAATATTGTTAATGCCCCAGCTAAAAAGTTGAATATTAAATTAAACATTCACATTTTTTTATTCATAGCGATAAGTTCGTCGAGTTTTTAAATTCAATGATGCAATCATCAATTGTGGTGAATATGAGATAATCTGATGGAACCATCGATGAACTTAAAAACTCATTTGTTAATCCTCATTTAATGGAAGGGTTATTGAGAAAATGCTAACGCCACTTTCACATCACTCACATGAATGCGACCAAAATAGACATTTTAGCCAAAAACTAGCCAACAAGCGACATTATAATATTGTTTCAAGAATATACAATACACAGGTCAATGTACAATAATCGATAACAACATCGTTTTCTTTTAAATATTTCACAAGACACAATTCTATGTGAAGCAAGAGCATGTGTAACAAACATAGCACCCTATTTAATATTCATAATAACAATTATGCATAACTGATTTCAAGTGAGTCGACTTCATAAACTGCTGAGTAAAATAACTCGAGAGAAAATGGGACACGCCAACATATGCACATTTAAGTATTGGCAATTTACTTATATTTTGGTACAATTAAACCAATTTGATTAAGAACATATAGTTAGACATCATTTGTTTACATAAGCCATCAAACGCTCATTTAATTGCAGCTAATGTTGGCACATTTGACTGGGCAGTTGCCATTTACAGAATGTAAACAAAAGTCATGAACAATTTTCTTAAAAAATTGGAATGATAACGAAGCAACTCTGTTGCCATCAACTTTATTAGTTTTTAACAAAATGTGGACCAGAATGTAATGAATAAGTTTCTAACGATGGACCCCACCTCGTTTCACTTGTGTTTATTTTCATAATCAGGGTTTATTGCAGCCCACAATACTCGTCCACAATAGAAATCAATGAATTGCACAGTCTTCTTTAGAGCACTTAGTTGATAAAATCAGCCGATATACCTTGGTCACTGGCAAAATTTAGAAACATCCTTGAACTTTATGGCCATTTGAGTGTGAGATACAATTTTTTAACGACAATGATGGCAAAAAAGTTACTCTGATCTTGATTAGTCTACAATTTATACGATTTATTTTTTAGTCATGAGTTTGAGGATTTAAAATAAATATATCTTACTGGTTAATCTGTGTGATTCCAGATTCAAAAATAACAATAACAGCTATAACAGTTTCAAGATACCACCCAAAATCTGGTTTTCTTTCATATTTCAAAAACTACTCTGAGCAGAACAATGACATTTGGTGCAAAAGGTACACTTATAAAAAGCACCTTTCTCTAGTTGCAGTAAGCCTACTAATTAGATGTGAACTGTTTAAATGTCTAGTGATGCACATTTTGGGGTTAAAGATTTGTTTAAACGTTTATTTTTTAAAAGAATAATAAACATTCTTGAAAGCAGATTGCAGTGCCCTTCTGTCTGAAATTAACCCCATCATGTTTGTAGTTTGTACATCCAATGTATTGCTTTTTTTAAATTATCACTCTATTTACAACATTTTCGTTGCCATATAAAACTACGCCATAAAGAACCACAGCTTCAAAATTTAAGTAATTGCGACCTAGAAAATTATTGTCAGTGCCAAAAATTCAGGGCACACGATGAGTAAAATTTTGTTTTTGTTTGTATTTTGAGCCTTCCAGGCTTTTTTACTTTATTAATTCGTGCATTTTTTTAACAATCTCAGTTAACTGGTCAAATCCAACCGTTCGGAAGGTACTAAGCCACAGATGTTTTAAAAGTATTTGAACATCTACTGACTGCCAATAGCACTCCTCACTTTTTGGATAAAACCGTACGATTTCTCATGAAAAATATGCACTTTGGGTCAAATTTCAGTACCTCTCAAAATATTTTTTTTAAATAAACAATGAAAACTAGATTTTGGATGCCATCTTTAAACTGTTGTAGCTTCGCCTAGAATTTTTTAACCCAAAACATTTGGGTGAAGAATGTACCCTCCAAAAATTCTGACACCCTGTATAAGAGCAATTCTACGTTTCATCTTTTACATGATATTAAATAAACAATACGTTTTTTCTCACACACGATAATTAAGAAACTTTCAAATCAACTATTATGTTCTCTCTGCTCATATATTTTAATTCTCCTATTTACATCTAATATAGATGACCTTTTCAATTCGATTAAAGAGTGCAAGAAAACAGTGAATTAAATATTTTGTGATTAGCGGCTTACGTCCCTTGCAAAACAATGAAACTATTCATTAACAATGTTATATGAAAAGACTTCTTGCTTTTCATTAAAAAAAATTAAATGAAATGAAATCAATTATGCAGGAATAATATGTTATATGTCCTAAATCGGACTTATACATAATATTGTGTGATGACTAAAAATAATTAGTGTAGATTATGTTCTTAACGCCTCCTGAAAAGAAAACCACAAGCTCAAACCAGCAACCTGTGGCTACGTTCATACTCCCATGCACATGATGTTATGTCAGTCATGAATGTTTTAGTTTGTTTTATAAATCCTTGAAACAAGAACAAATTTGGAGACATTACAAATGTCAAATCTTACTGCTTGAAGTTTATGAGAACTAAAAATTGTCCGAATCGAGCAGCCTAATAAGTGTAATTTCCCCCCATATCAAAAGATACAATTACATTGTACATGTTAAATAAGCATAAAATTATGTAAAATTCACCGGGGTGAAAGCTTTTTGGATTAAGAAGTGCTAAGTTTTGACAGAATTCATATGTGATTTAAGCAGATGTGAGAATATACAATGATACATATACACATGGTATGCTTATAACTTATATTATGCTTATATGTAATACAAATCGTAGGCAAAGAATTTACACCTTTTGCTTCCCTCTTAATCCCTTGACCTATACACACCACATTCGTATCTATAAAATAAATTATTTCTCTTCGCTAAGTCATTTGGTAATCTCTATTTTATTTCAATTGAAAAACTTATTTACATTATATCCCTCACCGCTATACTCCTTAATTTAAAGTTTTCTTAATGTGCAACATCAGTTGTTAGTCATTTGCTGCTCTTAGGTTGGAGCCCTGTTGAGACAAAATAAGTAGAAGAAGAAGGATAAGTATAGAAATAGGCGTTTCATAGTGGTGACAGTATCTAAAACTTGGAGTAAAATGAAATTGTCTTTTTTTAATTAAGTTTGTTAAAGCTACCCCTCAGTGAAAGCGACAATTGCATTGAAAAAAAAAAAGTATATTTTCGATAAATTCATCGCAACTTTGTCATGTATCACAGTTTTCTCGTCTTTGATAAATTGATGTCTAAAATTTAAACACAAATTATTCATTTATACGAATTTGATAACATAGCAGATTTATTTTTTAGCAGGTTTTGAACTTTGGAAGTAAAACTTCTGTTGGTCTTGACAGAAGTCAAGCCGGGTAATGTCCTGCGGTTATTATAGTCCAGGCGGCAGGAAGATTTTCCCTATGGAATTGTGACAAGATCACCTACCCCGCTGATTTTTTGCATACGTTTTAAGCCCCTTTTAAGTATCCCAAGTGAAAATTCATAGTAATAGTCTTGTTATGGTTCTAACTAGGTAGTCCTATAGTTTTTTTAAAGATACGTACTAAGAAAAAAGTTATGGCGAAAAAAAATTGTTGCCTCCAATCAATAACCGTTGCAATTACGACGAAAGTAAAGAGGAGCAAAGATTTAGTACTCGAAGCGCCCTCTACGCTGGTATCATCGCTTTTGTCATAGCTTTAATGGAAGTCAAGACAAATGAAACAATTTTTGGAGCTGTTAGTCATCCCCCCTCCCTCCCCATGGACTTAAAAAATATAGAATTTAGTAGAACCGTCGGTAGTGGTGGGAGCATACCATGTCTATTTGTATCATGAAAATATGTGTTTTATGTACAAAGTAAAGGCAAGAAGTTCCAATCATTTAATAACTATTATATGTAAACACGTAATAATAATCCATGAGATTTGAATTGTAACCATAGCAATTGATCAAAACCATATACAGGGTGTCAGAAGTATGATGATCATCATTTTGACAGATATATAGAGTATTCTGGCTGCATGGTCGAAAGTCAAGTAGATTTGACTCCTTTCCCCTGAGAAGGTCCCTGTTGTGACAATGAGATTTTTTTAGAAAAAGTCAAAGTACAAAGATTATTACGTAGGTAGTTGGTGTTTTGAAATAGAGAGCTCACAGAACATTGGTGACAATATTCTCAATTAATATTAACCCACCACAACTGCTCACGTTCACAGATCAATTTACAGCAATAATGACAACTGTACTAGGTATTTTTAGTTTCTATCCCTTTGGTTCAATATATCATGATAAAATTATAACCATCATACTTCAAACACTGTGTATACTAATATTTATTATTCAACAAAGATTTCTTGGTTCTAACGATAAACAACAAACCGTATTTAAAGATCAGAGTGAAATTATATTTCAACAATAGTTCCATTTCTCACTCAAAAAATACATTAATGTCTGACCAACAGATTACTTGTAAATATGGATTAATTAAAGTGATAATGTTAGTGTAAAAATTAACTTACGTGGGGATAAGTGGAGCAGGTAGAGCCTGTCCTTGTGGTCTGCCTGGTGGCATAGGGGGAACTCCTCCACCTGGCCTATTAGGAATAGCAGGAGCCGGCCTACCTGTACTTGGAGGTGGTGGAGGTGCCCTGGAGCCTAAAGAACCTATAGAAAAAAATAGATATTTTTTGTGTAGTCTTGGAAAGGGTCAGTTAAGAAAAAAATACATTTTATGTCAATTGTGACAAAAATTGGGATTGTTATAATTCATACATTATTATGAATTATTAATATAAAGATGAGTGGCATTCAAGTGTATGCTTAAACCTAACAAAAATACTAGTAAATATTGGATAAAGTTTGTTTTATTGATTCTGAAAATAATATTTAATATTTTTATTACATTTAATATTATATTAATAACAACACAGGCCCACAGAAAAAAAGAAATTCTGCGCCATGAACCAGACTATGGTTTTCTTATGTATTTTTGCTCTCTGAAACCGAATCCGACGTCAGTTTTGCCCCTATACGTCAAGATCTAAAATCTTGACGTTATCTTCATTTTCTTGGTCAAAAATTGCCGGATTTTTGACAAGTGTGAGTTTATTAGATGACATAAGTTTTTTAATGTATTTCAATGTGCTAAATCAAATTATCGAGGTTATCCGACCCAAATGTGTCCCGATTTTAGGTTATGTTCACTTTGTTGGTTAAAAATTACAGTTTTATGGAACAATTCCGAGCTTATCTCATGACATGATGTTCTTACATATTTCTCAAGGTGCTGATTCAATTTTTTTGTCAAATTGGACAGGTTTTTTTGGAATAATTCTGAGGTTGCTAGCTGACAACAAGCACATGAAGCATGAAAACTTCATGAAGCCTGACTCAAATGAATAAAACAGAGAAAGGTGCGTGGCTAAGCTTTTAAGGAAGTGGTTGAAAATTTCCTAGGCAATAACAAAGAAGAAAACCATAAAGATCTGGTGGGTGGAATGATCAAGAAATAAAAGAGATTGGGTTGACTGATGAATTATATGCTAGCAACCTCAGAATTATTCCAAAAAACCTGTCCATTTTGTCCAAAAAAATGAACATAACCTAAAATTGGTGGTTAACACCAATAGACCATTTTCGGTTGACGTCATGCTGGTGGCATGGGCACACAACTCATTGTTTTGTTTTCTAGAGATGGGTAAAAGCTGTTATTTTTTTAATAACAAGCTTAAACTGCTTCTGCTAGCAACTTATCTCTAATTGTTTACATTTGTAATTCTTCGTGATTGGATGAGGTTTGTGTGCCCTCCAGACCGTGTAAAATCAGGTTACGGAGGGGCTGATAACCTTAAAAAATTGAATCAACACCTCGAAAAATATATGGGAACGTCATGAGATAAGCTCGGAATTGTTCCATAAAACTGTCATTTTTGACCAACAAAGTGAACATAACCTAAAATCGGAACACATTTGGGTTGGACAACCTCGAAAATTTTATTTAGCACCTTGAAAAACATTAAGAAACTTATGTCATCTAACAAACTCACAGTTGTCAAAAACCCGGCAATTTTTAAACAAAAAAATGAACATAACATAAAATCCTGACATATAGGGGCAAAACTGATGTCGGATTGTTTCAGAGCGCAAAAATACATTAGAAAACCATAGTCTGGTTCATAGCACGGATTTGCTTTATTTTTTTTTTGTAGGCCTGTGTAATTAATGTTATAATGACATGACTGATGATAACTTATGCTAAAGCACATGAGTTAATGTTGAAGCTAATACATATGAAATAACCAGAGATGAATAAATAAATAAGATGATTTTTGGACCAAAAAATAATCATCCGAATGAGGTTGCGTTACCAAAATAGAGTTCTCGTGCCTTCTGTTGTAGTAGCAATTAAAAATATTCCTGGAAAATTTGGAAACTATTAAAATATGCAACAGTTTCACATACTCCAAGAAAACCTCTATATGGAAAATTTCTGTTATCCATCTCAGGAAATAACTATTAAAAACAAATTTAATTCTGTATAAACAATCTATAGAAAAGTACCTTTACTTTAATAGTTTTTTCCGTGGAGGCTGTAAACCTCTTGACAAAAAAAGTATCTTTTTTAAATGACCCATCATTGTTGTTTATAAATATGAATATGTATTAGCAATAGTACCGTTTATTTTTGAGATTCAGCACTCCAACTCCACATAATGATTTAGAAAATAAAAGCCATGCATTAGTTAATGGAGCAACTACCTATACGTGCAACTAAAGAGAAATGCAAAATATTGTTAGTTAAAGGAAAAACAAATGTAAGAGGCATTAACTGATTGTATACCTAATTGAATTTTCAATTATACAAGGTATTAATGATGCTCACTAAACCAATTAATGGGGGGGAAGTTCCTTTGTGTTCAAAAGTGGTTCGTTTCTAAGATACAGAATGTATAAAAGAATTTTAAAAATATATATTTTTCAAATTTGGAAGGAATTTCAATATTTTTTGGGTAATTTTGAACTATCTTTATAAAAATATTTCGATAAAAAAAAAGTCTAATATGTTTTGTTGATTTTTTTTTATTGTTTTGGTATCGCAGGTGGCTTTGCATTTAAAACAAATGGTTCATTAACCATAAATAGACCTTAATATGTTCTATCTTCGAGGAACATTTGGTTCAAATTGGATAAAAAGTAAAAAGTTAGAAGGGTGTTTGTTACGCTCTTAAATGGGAGATGTCAAAATTGTGAAGCTGCAAAAAATGCTTCCTTTTTCAGTTTCAATATCAAATATATCCATGATATTAATAGTATTGCTTATTCAACAATTATTTGCTGTTATAACTTTCAACAAAATTTCATGTGTATAAGATTTCTTGAGACATTTAAGAAATCATGTATTTTTCATTGTCTTTAACGCCCTGTATTTCGGAAAAGAAACATATAAAAATGGTTGTTTTATTCTCCGTTATAGATGCTGTCATTAAAAAAACTGGTAATGGGGATCGATTAGACAAACAAAAAACCTATGACTTTTTCCTCTAGGGACCCCTTGAAAAACACAGACCTAGGTTGACCACTTGAATGTTAAGGTAGGAGACATTTGAGAACCAATGCTTTTCTGGGTCAATGGACATATAGTTCCCAGTCATACAGAAGTCATAAAAAATGTAAAGGTTACCTACTGATTTGTGTCCTTGCCGCCATACCACGCAGTAAGAAGCTCAAACCGAACTATTTATGCCAATTATGAAAATGTAAAAATTCGTCATTTCATGCTGCACAACGCAAGCACAGGATGATCGCAAGTGTTTAAAAGATGATTTTTTTTACACGTGTTTTTTCATTTGGAACAAAATTATAGGAGCTTTAATTTATAAAATCTAATTATGATTTATTAACATTTGGAACATAAAATATGTGATCTGTGTTAACAGCTTAACACATTCAGTGTTATAAGGAACCTATATGTCCCACATCGGATCTTCGAAAATGACGGCGCCAAAACCACAAGATTTATCTATGTTACAGACAGTGTAAAATCATTATTTTTTAGGAATTTTTTGCTAGCCTTGTAATACACGCCACATCCTGAACTGACATATAATAAAATTCTTCGGGACATAATAGAGGGTTAAGTGGAAGAGTGTCGTATAGACAAACTTCAATGAGTAATTATTTCACGAATTTGGAAAACAAACAGTTAGACGTCCGATATACAATAACAGTAAATAGCTATGTTTATTTTAAGTTAGGCAAAATCTTATTGTGCTCATAATTTTTTCCAATCAGGAATCGAAAACTAAAACCTCGATGTCTTTGGTCTTTATGGAATTCAATGCAAACAGTAATAAACAGATCAGAACAAAACAGAGAATAATAATAATAATATCAATAATACCTTTATTGCCCAACAGGAAACACTCAATAACAGAAAAATTCTTTTGAATTTGTCACAAAAATTGTTCGAAAAGACCTTCATCTCCATCAATACACATTTCGGCACGTCGAATTAAGGACATACGCACTCCTTTCAACACATTTGATAAATTATCACGGTAAATTATCAACTAACGTCAATAAAGAAGAAAAAAAAAAGAAAAACTTGTCCAAAATTCAAAAACACAAAACACAACAAAGTATTAGTAACTTTTCTATTTATTGATAGATTTTGTTCAAATAGGGTTCTTCCTCTAGATAACAGTAACTTATTGTCCAAATTTCAATACAATCGGACATTTCGTTCTTAAGTTATCGTGCTTACAAGAAACGTGACGGACAGACAGACAGACAGACGGTCATTTTGAAAGTTGTTCAGAATTCGATCACCAACACAGTGATATGAAATTTTTTTCTCTACGTGCAATATTACTGGTTTTAGAAATGTGCCGATCGAATGCAATATATTCTTCGTTTTGTACTTGCGAAGAGTATAATAATAATACATCTTTATTAATCCAAGAGATCCCATAATAGGAGTATAATATGTACTCTGAAAGTAAATCTGTGGCGTAGTTGATTTTGTAGTTAGTCTATCAAACCGCTGAAGTAATGTTGTCGCTTGGCGAAAATATTATGTGATAATAGTAAAATTGTATGAAATAATAATTATTTTACAGAAAACTCCTTTCAAATAGTACGCCCATGCGTGCCCATCCTGTGCGACCTTGACTCATTTGATTCACAAATTAAAAGATGATGACGAGGATAACAATAGCGACAATAGTCACGATTTGAACTGTAGTGTAAATGCAAGTTTAAAATTAAATATTACATTATAAAAACATAAAAACTTGCCATATACCTCAATAAAGAAACAATAATGTAGCTGCAGACATGTCTTTCAGAATTACTCCTCATCAGCATAACATAATGTAGAGAATATTTTTATAAATCGCAGCCAAAACTATTAAAGGTTGTAAAGTACAATACATAGTACTCAGTTCATACTTTCGTGCACTCATGTGCAACCTTTGATAATTCTGTTCTTGATTTATAAAAATATTCTCTAGGCTACGCTACACTATGATGAATAGCAACTGCTTCAAAACACACAACTGCATCGTCTTTTCTTTTTTGGAAGTATATGGTAACTATCCCTGTTTTAGTAATTATTAATTGTTTAGGAATTACCATCGCACCACCATTTTTGTTGTTATAGTCTAGAAACTAAAATTAATAAATGAACATGCAAAGTCTTATAATTAGCCTAGAAAATACAAATATAAGAGGAAACCATTGAAAAATTTACCACTAGATCCAACAGATCCCATACTAGGAGTGGTTTTTCTTGGTCCACCAGGACTGGGCGGGGATAATCTGGGATTGTCCAATCCACTAGCAAGCCAATCATTCTTAACTGGTGGCGGCACAGGAGTAGAGACAGTAGCCATAGAAACATCACCAATAATGTGGAGTGCTTCTTTGCAGGCGTGGTACATTCGTAACATTTCTTCTCGCTTTTGGGCCTCTTCTGGAGCCTCTTCCATCATCTGGGCCTATAATCAACAAGAAAATTAATTTTTAGAAAGCAGATATGGCTTTAGAGCAAACTTTACGAAACTACCGACTTATTTAAAGTACTAAAGTGTACTATTAACCTAAAATATTCACAAGAGTTATTTAACAAAATAGATCTTGTTTCTTTTTTCAACACTTCACATCTGAATATAAAAATACAAGGTGAGGAAAATGTTTTTTATTTAGTTTTGGGGATTCCCTAGTCGTGTTAACAAAAAAATTTAAAAAACTTCAAATGGTTTTTTTCTTGGCCATTTCAATTTTCTAATTCAAAAATTGGATTTTTAAGGACTTCAAATCATACTTAATCACAGTGCTTCGGTCTGAAGAAAATCATGATTATTCCTTATAGTCTTAAAACACTTTCCCACACATAATTTGTCCAATAAAGAAACAAAAATTCGAGTTTTCTTCATTTTTTACTAAAACTAACTTAAAAAATGCAAAAAATGAAACGGCTTTCTTTGAACAACCCTAATATTGACACTAATTTTTACCTGGTCTCCACTGGCATATATATGTGCTAATAACTCTCCATTTATAAACTCTTTGGTATGGTTGATAATCATGTACATAATGGTTTTTGGCACCAGATCCCTTGTGGTTTTGGTAACAATCCTCATGTAACTGTCTACTAAATTTCTTATGGTTTCAACTTGTCTCTCCAGCTGTGGGTCCATCGAGCTGGTCATATTTTCACCAGACGACTAAACAAATAATACGATTAATACCTCACAACAGAATATTATATTTATATTAGTGTATTATTGGTAGAAATGTTAGAAAACATGCTGTGCTGCTTTCAAACAGAGTTACAGAATGTAGAAAATATTCCATTCCAGTCAGACAAAACTGCAAATGCATCCAAAATACAAACGGTTTCGTGAAAGAATTTGTGTGTTAGGATGCTGTTAATGGGAATAGGTTCATATAGAAGGTATCTCCATGTAAATTGATAATTACCAAATGAAATGTACATTGTGTAGATTATGTCACTGGTAGGGTAGGTTAGTTTGATATGAGAATGAGCTTATAGTCAGACCACATATAAATCCCATATGCGACACCCCTTTGATCTAGCAGAAATACCGCCGATGACCTCGGACATTTACTGTGGATGTGACACGTTGCCAGTTTGGGCAAGAAGACTTCATATTTAGAGAAAATGTGTTGCCGGTTGTATTGCTAGTATATTTTTTGTAAAACATACACTCCATTTTTCTTCGTTGGTTATCACTGACAATAATGCATAGAATATTGTTTTACAAAAGTATATTTTTATTTATCACGTAAACACTAGCAAAAGTACACAAAATTCTTAAACTAAATAAGACTACAAACTCGCAAAGTTCTAAGAGGTTAAGTTAAATCACATGTTAAATTAGAAATTAAAATAGCAACGGACAATGCATCTCACGTAAAGATTAAATACGCTCGGGATGATTCGGATAATCCGAATCGGAATTTTAGTACCTGACTGAAGTAGGTAATAAAGGATTTTAATCGTATAATTATAATATCTGCATCATATAATACATTTACCTACATCGCATAATTCCTTACATTACCTATTTGTATAATTTATAAGGCTTATTTTAAAATAATAGTGAAATCTATATGTCTTACGAAAATTCAATCTTTTATTGCAGCTAAACTGTTTAGTTGGCATTCAACTGTACTATGCGCATGAGTCTCGGCTATTTCACCTGGATGTATCTCTGCTAGTGTTGCGCAAAATATCGCTGTCTTTTTAAGTGTCGCATATGGGATTTATATGTATCAGACTCTCCACTGCAACCATCACGTTGGTTATTCTGTAATTTCGGTGAATGTGAGTATTTGTTGTGAGAAGAGAGACAGTGTAGGGATCCAGAGGCATAATTCCTGACGGCTACGCTTCAAACTAGGGCAGCGGGTAAAAATGTTAATATCTTGCGAACCATAAGTCGAATATTTAAATTGTTCCTCAGCAGGCAAGAGAGAGCGAAGGGAAACTCGGCTACCCCTCTCTTCGCTGCTTCCACGTGCCGAAGACGCTCGCCGCTGAAATTAACAATTTTCGATCGAATTTTTCACATATTTCCGATCGACTTTTGGCAAAACAAAAAAAGCATGTTCTAGAGTAAATCTCAAAGAATACCATCTAGTTGGTTAAAAATCAGTCTGACCGCCAAGTGCCTTTTTCTGCAAAAAGCAACGATTTGCAAAAACTAGGCAGTATTTTCGATCGAAATTTTCGGGGCAGGTTAGGGGCTACTAAAACTCCTCAACGTGTGCAAATTTCAGACTTTAATATGTATCTGAACCGGAGTTATAAATTTTTGAAAAAATGTGCAAATTTAGTGAGTTTTTGCAATTTGCGAGGGAGCCACCGAGCTGTGGCTCATTTTGTTCATTTTTTTATTGCGCACAGTTTTTACCTCAACACTATTTTTCATATAGAGTTATAGACATTAGATTTAATCCACATCACAAGTGTCAAAGTGGAAATCGGAATTTCCGTTAGGTCTGTGCGAAATAAAAATGGCTATTTTCAAAAAAATTAAAAACTACGAGTAATTAAAAAATTCATAACTAAATGAATACTCGGAGTGGAATGGCGTTCGACGTCTCTATGGTAAAAGGAAGAGTGGCGCTTTCTCATAATACCAAGTTGTATCAGAAAAATTGAAAATTTGGCCAGTCGCAAGCGAGACAAAAATGGCTTTCCGGAACCTTAAACGACGAAAAACATGGATTTTTCAAACGTTTGTCACTATATAAATATGGTGATTGGAAGCTCATTCTATGTCTCTATGGCAAGGGGAAGGTTGGCGATGAATTGACATCGTAAACTGCAAGGTCAAAATCGAAAATTGGACCCGACAGGAGCGAAGGTAAATCGTAATTTTTTGACATTTGTTAACATTTTGCCAACTCATATTCACCTACAACCCCTCGACTGCCCGTTTCTAAATTTAAGTTAATTACTCAAAAACCATTAAAAAGAACCCCTTCGAATTTATCCTAAACAATGCAGAATTAATTCCCAAATCGAATTACACCAGCCGTGTCCCAAAAAGCCTTTGATAGATCCAATCCGCAATTTTAGAGAGGTGCAGATCAACATGATTAGTATATAGAAAATAACAACTAAAAAACGTCGAGTCGACTGAGATCGCCGAATCTATGCGTATAGTTACGTAGTGCCTGGTCATGCCCCATTTTTTGCGAGGTGGGGGTTTGTAATTGTTTTTAACATTAAACGTGCGAACAATATTCTGATTTTTTTTGCAGATCTGTTCTTTTATGAAGTAAAAAAAATGCCGAACAAGCCTATTACAAATATTAGTAATATACTTTTACTGTGCATGGACTTTTTTTTTTAGTATAAGGTAAAAATAAAATATTTCTACAAATCATATTTCTTTACTTGTAATGTAAATAAACTAAAAAGTATTTAAATGTGTTGGTTCAGTTAAAAAAATCCAGCACAGTTGTGGTAACCTTAACAACGGGCTGTGTTTTTTTGTAAATTTTTCTGTACTTTTACAAACCTGATAATTATCCCCCTGCAGCATCAGAAGCAAAACACACAAACACACACGTTAAATGCAAGAAACTACACACAAGGTATAGCAAATACTACGTACATTAGTTAAACTTTAAAGCAATTATGTTTTATTACGTATTAAAACTACATTTACCCTAACCGAATTATGATCCGATTGTACCATAACTTTACAATACTTGAAATTGAAACAGGATCTATTAGTCAAAAATGAAGTTACACACTTCTTTTAGAGTTTTGTAGAATCCTATTACATTGACTCACACATCCGCCTCGCCTGTCTGTCTGTAGGTGAAAATCTGTTTTTCATTCAGTCAATGTCAAACATTAATGTCAAAAACTTGTTAATTGTCTTGGTTTTTGCATGGAACATCGTATGAGTGACTATGTGCCTTTCTGATGAGCTCGAAAATAAGGGCGAAAAACGTTTCAAAGGCATTTCCAAACAGAATGATAGATTTCATGAAAATATAATCCATTTGAATGAAAAACTTTCTAAAAGACAGGGTATGTAAATAAATTCATTTTAGACCCTGTTCTCATTTTAACTGAATCTTCATGGCCGTAGGGGATTACGTGGATACTGGTTTACTCTGCTTAGCCGTAGGGGAATGTGTGGAAACTAGTGTTACAATGAGAATTGTCCAATAGGAAAGACAAATTCAGGATTTTAATTGCTAGCATAACCAGAATTCAGGTTATCGAAAGAATGCAAAGATTGTAAGTCAATAATTTTACAAATAGTTTTTCTTTAAGTTCTCATAGTTTTTTCTGCTGTTTGCAAAATCCTATAAATAATATGTTTCATTGTATGCACTTATATGAACTCAAAATTGTTTATCCTCCCTGTTTGAATGCAATTAGCTAAATAAAAATTTGATAAAAACCGACAAGTATTTTACTAAAAATTCACTAATTTCAGAAACACTGCAACATTCAAATGAAATTTTGGATTTGGACAGACCATATAATTTGAAACAACTTTTTTTATTTCACATCTTATTCTAAAATAAAACATAAAACCCGTTTACTCTTACGGAATTTTAAGTTTTTGTAATTTTTCATCACCCCGTATAAAAAATATAATTTTGTCAACGTCATTACCATTTTTTAGGCAAGCCAAAACTTTTATAAAGAATAACATTTTCTCAAAAAGTTAAAAATTTTAGTCATTACACCTATTGTAAACCCCATCCGCTGACATACTGTATATTATACATGTTTTCCTTATAGTGTATGCCATAAAAAAATGGATTTTAAATGCTGTGCCTCTGAATGCACTGGCCACTAAAGACTGCAAATACTTCAATAAATTCCAAAAATGTGGTTAATCAGCTGACTCTGGATTTTACTCTTTGTCAACTGTCGCGTTCCTCTCGGGAAAAGGGGACGCGCCATCGCATTCTTAACAGATCTTAGTCACGATGGGATCGGTGGATTCTATCAGAAGAGTAGTTGTTTTGATTACTTCGATAATGTGACTAAAAGCCTTATTTTAGGTTTATTTAACTAATCTGTTGGCACGCCCAGATTGAAGAAACGATGGCATTGATCCTATAATTTCACCGTTTACATAATTTCTTCAAATAAGTAAAATGTCATCAGTTGCTATCAATTTAACATAAGAAAATATTACAATATATTTCAAGTTTTGTAAAGTTAGGATACTGATTCAAGTTTCTTGGAAACAATCTAGAATATATAGGAGCTCTTTAAAATATGTCCTAACATTTCAGTGAAACCGAGCAAGCAGAGGAATTTCTTAATCAAGGGTAAATATAGGTAACGGTAACTGCCCACAACTACAAATCTCCAACAACAAACATAATCTGACCAGAGAATCTTCTATCATATACTTGCCCGCTTTTTCTGTAAGATATATTAATAAATTATACACTACTCTATCTATTAGTTTGATATGTGTAAAAACTTGATTCTATATACATTCTACTGAAAGAATATTGCATACTTAGTGCAAAAAATGAATTAATAACTGTTTCTTTGTGCCTCTCTTATGTCTATACCTTGGTAAATAAGCAAAAAAATAAATATATGCAGCCACCTTTTTAATCGAACAAAGAAAATAAAAAATAGTTTACTTGTATTTTACTTACATCAGAAGACTAAACAAATTGAAATTTTTGATAGATCAAAATAAAAAGTTTGTGTGTATTGTGTTTGTTCTGCACATGCCAAGTTTTTGTCATGCTTAGAGTAAGAATAAGTGTATAAACGCTTACCTCTTCGCCATTGACCGCCTCGGTTTGTTTTTCTGGATAAACTCCGGCTCTTAAAAATGAAGCTTTCCAGGAATCCACTTCGTCTAAGGTTTCACAGCTTAATTCCAATTGTTTATAGTCCTAGGAAACAAAGGGGTCATTGAGGATTGAAAACAAATTGAATTTTTAGATCTCTAACATGTTCACAATAATAATATAGCAATCATTTTAGCTCCAAAATTTCGAAATCAAAAACTCTTATAAGCAAGAAACTTAATAATAATAAATTATATATTTAGTCATCCGACTAACATAGTAAAAGTTCTGGAGAAACGGAAACCGAAATTCCATTTTATCTTCAAACGTGTAAAAAAATATTTGGCATAAAGTAGCCTAATTTTTTTTTTTTACATATGCTAAAATAGACGCTTCTCAAGAGTTTACGAATTTACGCCCTATAACTATACTTCCAACATTTTGAAAAATTTTGGAGAGGATTCTGGAAAATCAATTACGTAACCACTTGATAGTTAATGATATTCTACCAAGTACTCAGTCTGGCTTCAGACCCGGGCATAGTTGTGTCACAGCCCTACTCAGCATAACCGATGATGTAATGACAGAAATTAATAAGCATTGTGGAGTTCTAATTCTACTTGATTATAGTAAAGATTTTGTTATGATTGGTCACGAAATCCTGCTCTCGATCTTGCATAACATTGGGCTAAGTTATCCTGCAATAGTCTTAATTAAGAATTATTCAGCAGACCGTTCTCAAAGAGTGCTATTAGAAGGATAAATGTCAAATAGTTGCAGGACTTCAAGAAGTATTCCTCAAGGGTCAATTTTAGGACCACTCATTTATACAATTTATATACTAAACTTTCCCTCCATATTGAATACGTGTAAAGTTCACATGTACGCTGATGATACCCAACTATATAACTTTTTTGAGAAAAATAATTGTAGAGCGCCACTTGCTAATATAAATAGGGGATATCCACAAACTGGTTAATTTATCAAAGAAACACGATTTATTGTTAAATGCGTCAAAATCATCGGTTGTTATTTGGCAACATTCAATCAAATACAATTGAGATTAAATTGGAAGAGGACAGGCTCAAAATTGTTATCAAAGTGAAAAATGGGGGGGTAATTATTGATAAAGATCTAAGATTCTCTGACCACGTCTCTCATATGCTGAAAAAGGCATATGGTAATTTAACAACGTTATGTTCCCACAGACACATCTTCAGCGCAAAATTAAAAACTTATTATGGGTTTTGCGTAGATGATACCAATGTTAGCAGTGTGACGTCATTTATACATCAAATCCATTGCTTGTAAGAGTTTTTTTTTTTTTATTTTCATAAAATGACCACCATTACTATTGACAGAAAAACTGATAAAAAACGAAAATATCACGACTTACTTTATAAACGTTGCGTCCATCGGGGTTGAATAAGGCAAACATATGTCTCCTGGACATAAAACCCTGTTCGATGTCCCTCAATTTAAGTCCATCCAAAGGTAGCATGTATTTCTTTTCTCGCTCTTCTTCATCTTTGTACCAAGATATGCTCTCTGAAGTGAGGACAAACCAGTAATCCCTAGAGCCACCTTTCATTATTCCTAAATTGTGGATGCACATGAAGCCTTTGCGAATGACTTGGTTGCCTAGAGTACCTCGGGTACCCTTGGCAGTCGCATTTTCCGATTGATTTTGAGCACTAAAAAATAAATATATGTAAATAAAAAATATGTTTCTTACTTGCAACTAATGAAGAACAGCTATAAAGAAGATTTGCACCTACTTTGCAAATCCGATGAAATCTTCATGGTTCGTGTTCATGTAAGCCAATTCACAGTCTATTAATATGCACAGTTGCTCTTTGCAGTATTGTTCTCTTTGCCTAATGTGAGTGGTAATAATCCTTTCTGCTTCCTCCCTCAAACGAGGATAACGAGACATCTAGAAAAAAAGATTTCTTTTACCATCTTTTACGTCAAATATACACATTTAGAAATACACATCTTGAAATCTTATATATGGCAAAACTGCACTGTGGTACTTGAAAGAGAATGCTATATAAACTTACCTTATCCGTGCACAATCGAACAACATTTGATAATTCTGTAACAACCAAATCCACACATTTCAAGGAAGGCTCTTTTAAACGTGAAATTTGTTTTTTCACGATAGCCTCGAATGCCATATCAGGCGTAAATAAACCCACCTAAAAGTAACCAAATTGTTTAAAAATCTAAATAATACACATTTTCTAAACTCACTCTGATACCGTGTATGTTTCTTATGGCAAACGCTATCTCTCTACGTAATTCCTTTTCGTCGAATTCCATTTTGACGATTTCGAATGGAAAACGTTCGTGAAATAAGCGGTTGATTTTAGCACCACCGGAGAGCTCCATAGTGTTAATTTGAGCAGAACCTGAACCTTCGATGGTTCTATCGAAGTCTGTTTGCAACTGCTGAATCATTCTACAGAATAATAAAACATTACATTAGCTTTTTAATTTATATTCTAGTAAAGTAACATAAATATGAAGACAAGAAATCGCATTGTACCAAGACTTCCAAATAGCGATTGGTAAATAGCCAGCATGAACAATTAACCTCACTGTTTTCTGCTGTAAACGAAAAATTTTAAGGCATGAAATGTCCCTCTATAAGAGAATTGTGATGCAGTTGGTCCACGTAATTGAACTAAAGTCCAAATCATGAATGTTGTCGTTCATATCATCAATTTATGTACTTATCAAAGATATGCAATTTTCCTACCAGCTTAAATACTAGCGCATTACAATGTGAATACCAGAAAGTCACGTCTGAGGGGGCTACGACAGAAGTTCCAAGCGTAAAGATGCATTTTAGAGATAATACAACTACTGTTTGTAAAGACACTAATCTCAAAATGCCTGGCAAAAGACTGAATGCAGTAGCCAGAGACATGGTGGTGAAATTAGGTAAGTACTTCCATCAGGAAAAATGCAACGGAGGTCATCTTTTACCCTTGCAAGGAGTCCATGAGGTGAATCGCAAAATGAAATATGGCAGATGTTTGCACAGTAAATTTTCTTTTAGCTTTCTTCTAATGCATTGGGTAATTATATATAGATGGTGCAGATTTGTACTACTGTGAAGTAATAATTGCTATTTTACAGAAAACTCCTTTCAAACGGTATTCCCCTGTCTGCCATTCAGTGCGACCCTGAGTCAATTTGATTCAGAAATTAAATGATGACAACAACATTCGTGATTTGAACCATGTACATTTCTCTCTTTCTAATATATTAATGTCAATTTCTAAATATCATGCTGGGATCATAAACGGCAATACTGAAAACCTTATACTTACTGTAACATGGCTTTTGTTTTTATTGCTGGATCGTCCGGCCTAAAGTGTTTAAATTGTTCGACGTCTTTCTCCAATGTCAGTAGTTGTTTCTGTAGTTTGTCCCGCAAACTAGGTAATGTGTCTCGGATATGATTTGTTAGCTGTTGATTGAGAACTCTCTGAAGGTAAGGTGTTCCCAGACGATCTGCGATGTGTCGATAAGAAGGATGGCTAAAAAATATAATTTCAATTTACAGTGGGGTGTAGTTAAACGAAAAAAGTGATTAGGGAATCGATTAGACCTGAATGAATACCAAAAATGTTTTCAGTGACTTTCTATGATCGTAAATGAAGTTCTCTATCAAATTTTTTTTACCGGATGTTCTTCCTTTCAGAACTCCAAAAAACATTGTACCTGAAATATTCGCCTATGGGTTTTCGAGGTCTCTGATTACGAATCTCCTGTTTCAAAAACTAATAAATAAAATGGCAGCTAAAAAGTGGAAGAATGTGAGTCCAGAACGATGCAACATTTTACATATCGATAAATATTTTATATTGAAGTTCAAGTATTATAGTATGTGTTTTTTTATACTTTTAATAGAGTGGCACTAAAAAATAAAAATACAAGATGGCGGATCTAAAATGTAATCATGTAATATTCTGTACTTTGAAATAGATGAAGTAACAAAATTAAATTTGGTTTAAGTTTTACAGCAGATGATTTTTTCGCACAACTCTCCATTCTTATATAAATCGAACATATTCTGCGCTCTCATGTGAGTTTAACTAGAGTTTTGGTTTATCACTCTTCAAATGAGTCAAATGGAAAAAAAGAAACGTATGCAAGATATATATTATACTTAACACACTGGTGATTCTTTCGTTATCTAGAATGAAAAATTGACAGAGGGATTACTGTAAATGTATCATCGAAATACGTAAATAACAAAATATACTGCTTGTTAAGATGCAACGTTGCCAGCTGTCATATAATGATTACATTTTTAAATAACTTATAGAAAAATGTACGCAATATTTTTTGCGACCTCTTTTCAGAATAGCCTATTTTTGGGTAGTACAACGTGAATCTAAAATTAGTTTTTGCTGCATATAGTTTTGGAAAAAAATATCTTTTCTACATCGTTTATAATCACTCTTTATCAATATAAATAATATAAATATAAATCAAATAAATACATTTTAAATGTTGTCTTCTTCTGTTGTATGTAATCTAAGTGCAGGGGCTTTGAAGAACAATGCTTTTGCACATTGGAAAAAGTTTGTTTTTTTTTCATAAAAAAGAGAGCAATATTAATTACCGACATTATTTACTGAAGAGTTTTTAATTAATAAAATATACTTCCAAGTACGATTCACGAGATTTATCTCAAACTAGAAAAGTATAGAGTAACACACTCAGTGCAAATAGCGCAACAGGTATACACGAAACGCACTGATCAGCAAGGTGTATCTAAATTAAGACAGGTTACTTTAAAGCATTTCCATTTACCCCTCCTGTAATCGATCGTTTACACAAATGTCAAATTCCTGAAAACACTGCAGTGCACTGAACACAGCAGTCATCTATTTGTCATGCATATAAAATTTTCTTATAGTTACGGTTGCGCCAACTGGCCAGCATGAAATTTTAAATTACTATTACCTTTGGTGCTGTTTTTAAATAAAAAATTGTTGACATTGCAAGCAAACAGAGTGGACTATGATAAAACGATTTATTTGTGATAATTTATTGTAGGATTATTTCACCGCTGATAATGCAGATATTACCACTTGCTGATAACATTTCGTTTGTGCCAAAATACTAAAATATTTGGGTATATCTTAAAAATAAAATAATTCCATTAGCTTGATAAACTCTGAGAATGAGAAAATATTGATTATGAATTACTTTTGCTTTGAATACCATAAAAGTTTATTTTAGGGCCCACTGTCCATGAATCGTCGCGTTAGCAACTCGTACTAGGCAAAAATAGGATTGGAGTACACTTGAATGCAGCAGGCATGCATAAATATTGGGATCTGTCCGCAAAGCTTCATCGGTGCATTTTCATAGAAGCACGTTGTCGTCTCGTCTCCTTATTTACTTACTCATTTGTAGTCGTCTTAAACGTATGTCACATAGTTGACATCATGTCTGCATCAGAGTTTGTTCAAGAAGTGGAAAAGTACCCGTGTTTGTATAATCATAAATGAAGTGAATATGGCCCTACAATTTCTACTAGATTCTGAAAGGTATTTTTGGTCATTCTGTATACCATGTGAAATACATAATCATCATCAGATAATTCCCTGGCAGCAATGAAAAGTCGACAGTTAATATTTCTTTCAATATATAGCTGTAACCATTTTTTTTCTTCAATGGTTCTAAATAGTTAACTTTTTCAATAAAACTGGGTCAAAAAAATCTTCAACGTTAAAACTTTAAGAATTTGTAACTCCGAAACAATGCACTTTATGTAAAAAGTTTATAGAACAAAAAATGTTTATAAGACGTCAAAAAATAACTGAATTTTTTAGAATTTTTTGGAAATCATTGGTTTTTTATTTTTTTTCTTCCATTATTGCTAGAAATTTCCAAAAATTGATCAAAATTCACACTTATTCTTTGACCTCTTACAAACAATTTTTGTTCTACAAAATTTTTTCATAAAATGCGTTGTTTTGGAGTCAGAAATTCTCAGTTTTAATATTGAAGATTTTTTTTACCCAATTTTACTGAAAAAGGTTAACTTTTTAGAAAAAAATCTAGACATTTTTTTTTGTTTTTACTCAAAAAATAAGATGCCGTCCCAAAAATAAAGAAAAAATAATTTTTTATAATTTTTTTCAACAATTTTTTATTTTTTTAATCTTTTTGCCTTTTTAGGACTAAACATAAAACAAAAATTATAAATTGCGCCATTCAAATTCGTGAAGTAGACATTTTCCGATCTTTTCATGACTTGGAACAATATTTTGTAGCTCCGAATTTTGGACAAAGTGAAGTCACATTTTTCCAGAAAATGCCCTATATACATCCTCTTCGTCCCTTGGCATCTTGTTTAATTAAATATAAACACATCTCTTTCCTTATGATTAATGGACAGATCCCAAGCGTCACTTCAAGTACGATACGCTGACGCATCTATGTCGCTACAACTTATGGACAGTAGGCTGGACCTTATTTTCGAACCTTCGTTTTTTTTTCACGCCGCCCTATAGATTTTTTTCATTTTGTGAAAAACTATCCTCTGTCAAATTTCAGATCAATCGGAAGACGAAAAGACGTGGCACATCGAATTTGAAATTTCGAATATTAGTGATTTTCCGCTAACAGAAGAAGCAACTTAATTCTCACATTTATGGTTGAAATTTTTAATAATTCATTGTTTGATAGTAAATTTTATCTATAAGAACAATAATTGTCACGATATTTTTTCAATTTTATTACCTACTATATTGGTTCGATAAAGAATGGCCAATGTAGGCGAGCCTACTTGTTAGGACTTGAGAACCATTAAATTTAAATGCTGAGAAGAGACCTACTAGGAACCTACTAGAAAACGATAATTACTTGGGTTTATTTACACATGACGTCACTACAGGGCGTGGCACAAAGGCAATCACAGCTAAACACAAAGACAGACCTCGCCTATCAAGTGACCCCACCAACCTGAAAAAAAGGAGTAGAAAGCAGGTTATTACAACTAAACTCATTGTGACTCTTGACAAATGCAAAGTTAGTGATCGCGACGCAGTTCGAATTATCGCTGCAACTGCTCAAGCTCTTAGTCACAACTTGGAAGATTTAATAATTAACCGAACATCTATTCGTCGCTACCGGACAAAATTACGGGCAAAGCATGCTGCAAGACTACGTAAAAGTTTTAACGAAATGGAGTTTGAAGCAGTTACCGTTCATTGGGACGGAAAGATGCTATCTGCCCTGATGAAGAAAGAACAAGTTGACAGACTGCCAGTCCTAATAACGTGCAGAGAAACAGAGCAACTGCTTGGTGTTCCTGCAGTTTCTTCTGGGACGGGAGAAGACAAGCATCTGCGGTACATAATTTGCTGGAGGAATGGAATCTCACTGATAAAGTACAGGCACTTTCTTGTGATACCACAGTATACGGGACGTTTGCAAGGCGCCTGTGTCATTCTTGACCAATTAATCGGAAGAGACATCCTCTATCTGCTCTGTCGTCATCATATTTATGAAACTGTCTTAAGGGCTGTGTTCGAGAAAAAAATTTCGATGTCTTCGGGCCCAAATATCCCAAATTTCAAGATATTTCAGCAGGCCTGGTCTAAAATAAATAAGTCAAACTTTAAATCCGGAATTCAAGACAAGTATACTCGGAAGAAACGGGGGGATGTCACAGAAATGCTTCAGTTTGCGTTGCAAAGTCTGCAGCAGGACAAGCAGCCTAGAGAAGATTATCGCGAATTTCTCGAACTTACAATTTGTTTTCTCGGTGGAACTCCTCCCCGAGGATCTCTTTTCGAGTTCCAGGAGCCTTCCACCACGCTAGGTGGATGGCCAAGGCACTTTATTGTTTGAAAATGTTTCTTTTTCGAGAAGAGTTCGTTATGGAAACTGCAGAAGAAAAGGGAATACACGATATATGCATTTTTCTCGCACGATTATGCTTTTAAGCTTGGGTTCACGCACCTGTTGCTGCAGAAGCTCTTCGCCAAGATTTGCAATTTTTGCAAAACCTTTACGCCTACCGTCACATCGACAAAGACATAAGTAGTATCGCATTAAATAAGTTTTGCAATCACCTGTGTGTGGTATTTAGCACCAGAGGCAGCGGCGTTGGCATTTTTTGATAAAAACATTTCAACCGACACTAAAAAGCTGATGGTACAAGCTTTAAAACTTAAAGAGAGCTCTGACGAATCTATAAAAAAAGTGGCAATTCTCCCTAAGGACGTCAGCCAGTACATGGGCTAGGAAATCGATCAGTTCACGAAAATTCTTAGAAAGATTTTCGATATCAACAGACTTTTTGAATAAGGATCCATTAGAATGGGAAGATGACTATGGCTATAAAAAAGGATTGGAAATCGTCAAAGGACTCAAAGTTGTAAACGATTCAGCAGAGAGAGGAGTTAAACTGATGCAAGATTACAATGATATTTTGTCAAGAAAAGAAGACGACAAACAGTTCACCCTCGAAGTTGTTTCGGAGTATCGACGTCAGTATCCAGATGTGAAAAAGTCTGCGTTGATGAAAAACTGATTTTAATTCTGTTCATTTAATATACTTATTTCTTTTATACTATAATTATTTAATATTTCTGTTTCCTAATGAGTGTTCTGTATCTGTATTATTCTGTATTATTATATTTTTACAACATAAGAGAACTGATTTCTTTTAATATTTCATGTTAGGTCTAATCCTTAAGATTTTAATATATAAATTTTAATTATTATTGGCTTTAATAATGAAAAAACAAAATATATTCTGTGTCTTATATGACAAGATGTAGTACCTAAAACAGAATACTTGACTAAATTGTAATACTTGGTAAGTATTTTTCAGTTTCTAGAGAAGTATTATTTTCTCACGAATATGAGGGATGTGCCACGTCTTTCCGTTATGTAATCGATCTCAGATTTTATATGACTTATTTTCTCAATAAGTGGAACATATTTACGGGGCGGCGTGAAAAAAAAATCGTTTTCATTTTTTTCATGTATAGTTAAGGTCCACCCTAATGGACAGTGTGCCTGAATATGCTCAACTTGGAGTTAAAAAAGAAGTATTGGGGTATGAGAGTCAAAATTTAAAATGCTTATATTTAAAATAGCCCAATTGTTCATTGAAATAGATAATTATTAGGTTCGAAATTAAACAAATTTGGTAATGAATAGCTACTGCTTTGTAATAAATGTATGTCATTTAATTGCACACAATGCGACAACACAGTTTTACACCAATAAACCACTAGAATAGATACATTAGGGATATTGCAGTAACAAGTTCAGAAATATTTTCATCATATTTTTTTTGAGAATTAAAAACACGCGGAATTTTGAAAGAAAAAATATTCAATGGCTTTCTGTAGATGTCAAGAATCTGTGGTTTAAATATAACTACTCGTTTAAGACGATCCCTGGTTAAAATAGGCTATTTGTTGGGGGGAAAAGGCAGTATTTTGCACAACTTTAGATAACTATAATTTCGCCTAGAAACATTCGATTGAGATGGCTTAGAAGCAAATTGAAGCTGATTCTGTCAACTGCAATGCAGCTTTAATAACGTACATTCATAAAATGTGTATTTTTTCAAGACATTTGCAGAACATTGAACATTTTGCAAATGATAAACGAGAAAAGGGGCCATTTAACAATTCTTGCCCCCCCCCCCCCCCCACCCCCTTCATTTAATGATAAAAACTTACACTTTCCTAAAAAAAAAATATTCGGTTGATTTTCTGAGAATGTTCATTTTTGTTGAGCTTCACCCAACGGATACTCTGTCACGGGGCCACAGAAAGAAACTACAACTTTTTGTTAAATGGTGTGGCAATAATTATAAAATGTGTTTCTCTTGTCAGGTTAGGATTGTGTTTACCAGCAAAAGGTTAAGGAGTGTTTCTCGCCAAGTTGTTTGAATAATAATGTTGATTGATGCCTCAAAGAAAATATTCCTTTACCTTTAAAATGAGGAAAGTAGAAGAAAAGTGTGATTTAAATTCGTAAAAGTAGAAACGAGAGTACCTAAAACTGGGAACATTTTTTGCTGTGAAGAACATTAATAGCTCAAAATGTGTTATATTGTTTAAAGTGTCAAATAAATAAAGTTTAGTTTAAGATTTTGGCAGCTACTGAAATGGTTCATTTAAAACAAGTTTGAAATTTCGATTTTCATACAAGACAAAACGGCATAACTTGGACAATTTTGGTCATAGAGGATTGTACTAGGAACCAAACTGTGGGAATGTGAAATATTTCAACTTTCAACACACGTTGAAGTAGGACTTTTAGAAAGGAGTAAAAAAAATACCGAACCCTAAAAAAATCATATCTTGGTCAATTTTTGACCAAATGGATGGGGGCTAATCTCAAATTCAAACAATTTTGTAAGCCTAAACTTGTAGATGTGACAAAATTCATTGTTTGAAAATATTTGCGAATAGCTGTTTTTAAATCCCCTCCTCAAAAGTTTGCTAGCAGTCGATTTTAGTCAGCTATTTTTACATGTTTCGGAAGCACTCACTATATTGATATTAACAATGTTTAAATATTACTAGCTATAATCATTTTGTACCTGTAGAAAAATTTCCTTTCGGCGGCAAGTGCCGCATTGATGTCTTTACGCCCCTCTATATCTTTTTGTGAACGATTAACTACACCGATGTAGCCTCTCCTAAGAGGTAATAGCTTATTTTCTAAAATATCACGAGCATCTGTGCCCTCATCCATCAAATCTAACTTAGTAATTACACCAATCGTACGAATACCTGAAAAAAATTGATAGCAATTTAATTTGTAATATAACTAAACACAAAATTATCCTACCTTGTGGATCAACCTCCTTCGCCAACTTTAAAGCGTCTGAATTAGCTAAATCTGTGTTGGCGGGGGTAACTGCTAAAATCAGGCATGATTCTCTCTTGATGAATTGCATAATCATTGCTCTAATTTGTTGTTCTATGTCAACGGGCTGGTCCCCTATGGGCACTTTGGTCAATCCAGGCAAGTCGATCAGTGTCAAATTTAATACTAAAAGAAACAAATTTATGTTATGTGTTGTAAATGCGTGATGGCTTAAAAAAAACTGCATCTTTTCACATATAAAATTCGTATACACAATATTTGCTGATATTTTATAATAATGATGAAACGAGCAAATATTTGGTTTTATAATGCCATATTTTATTTTTAAAGTAATCGCAAGTATAGTTCTCTACATATATTTAAGGCACATAAAAAACCTCAAAGCTTTTCCGCTTATGTATAGATGGGAGAGCGGGGTATGCTATATATTCGTAGAAAATGGTAATCATAAACATAATGTATTAATTAATACCTAGAACAACATTGTTCTCATGTAAAGTAGGTATGTTCTAGCATATGAAAATAAGAAATGAATGGAAACACACCTGTTTCAATTGTAGTTTCAAATTATTTTGATATAGTTACTCGACTCCCTCCTACCGAAATTATTTTAAAATGTAACAACGGTTTATGACAGGTATGTAAACCCTACCCTCGACAGAGTCGAACTTAATATTGTCAGTGTATCATGGAATATCGAACTGGTCAATGCTCCGGCACATGGACGGGTGAGCCAAGGGCTCGTTGAAAACCTCAGTACATATGCTGAGCTGTGAAGGTCTGACTGGACTGAGGCGGCTGGCGATGGAAAGAAACCAAGGTCTGATAACTGTACCAAGGGGCCCCTCATCAACAGATTCGAAGTCTAGGAAGGACCAAGTCTGGATAAGGAGCCCTCGCCAATATTCTTGACTAAAGATGACGGTCTCGGATGATTAGGGGTCGAGCTTAAGCTCTTTGCCCCAACGGTGTAGGCGATGTTACCAGACCTCACCTGGTCCTGGCTGTTGTACCCTGCCAGTTGGGTCGTTTCTTCTGGTGCTCTTTTGTCTTGGTAGTACAAAGGAATATCTACAATAAACTTTGTAGGTCGCAGTGGGCAAGGCCAATCGCCGACTCCATCAGACAAACACCTAAAAAATCTACTTCTAAATTTCTACTGTTATTACGCACAAAAATTTTAAGTGAGCTCTGTGGGATTTAAAAATAAAGATAAGTTCACAATTCATAATATTTCTCATGCCTATAAAACACGGTGTACTGATATAAACTACCCAGTAGATCAGCTAACAATAACGGAAAAGAAATTATATGTGCATAAGGCTATTTAACAAAGTACCAGAGAAGTGGAAAAAAAAATGAAAGAATAAATAAATTTAAAAAAGAAATTAAAAATATGTTGATAAATTTAGAGCCCTATAATTTGGAACATTATTTTGAAAGCTAAGTTATGGTTAGCGAACTTTTGTTTTGACGATATTTCATTTTTGATATGTACCTTTGATTGGAAAGTGTAATATCCTCTCTGAAATAAATAAATATTATTATTATTATTATTATCCCTTATCCTAACGAGACAATCATTTACGCTCGGTTTTTATGGCTTTTTTATGTGCTTTAAATATATATAGCGAATTATACTTGACATGTTGTGCAATGTTTGAATTGTACTAATTTGAAACTACTAGTTGTTTACCATTTGGCGAATATACCCTCAAGTTGATGGGTATGTTAGATATGCCCTTATTGCTTCCAGTGACTCGATCCGTTTCTCCTTCAATTTCTCTACGGACTTCATCAAAATCCACAAACTTCTTGCCTTTGCAGTGTAGGAACTCTGCATATTCTGTGGAGAAAAATATATTATTAACACATATTTATATTAAAGGCAGATTTGTTAACTTGTCCACTGAACTTATGTATACAGATAAATTATTTAAAACAGCACACTTTCAGCTTAACTGATTTATATTTGGGAGTCACACCAGGCCTGTTTCTAGATAAAATTCGGAACCAGGCAAAACCAGTATTTTGTGCAATTTTGTCAAAATAGAATTATTTGTTAGAAATCGCTTACATTAAAGAGCAACTGATTTTGTGACAATTCCTTGGAATTTGGGAGTAGGGCCTTAATTGGCAGAATTACCTTTTATACCATTAGTTTTTATTAAATGAAAAATACGTAACTAGAAAAATTGTTTATGATTTAAGTTAGAAAAGAACAGCCCGCTACTTTTTTTAGGATATATTTTTAAAAACACATTATGGAAAACTTAGAAGGAATATTTATTATATTGTTCATAATACACATATATTTCCAAAATATAGGTATATAAAAAACTATTAGGTAAACGATAGTTACCAATTGGTTTAAGAATTCAGGAATGAGTGTAATAATTCAATTTGAGCTTTCATATGAATAATTTCTTCAATTTATAAACTTTCTATACACCATTACTACCAGTATAATATGCAAATTATAACAGAATGTAATTTTTGAACTGTAAATTGAATTTACAACTAAATATTTGTAGATTCAAAGTGGATGTAAATATACAGTATCAGTAATGTTTCAACCAGTCAGCTAGCACTAAAAAAGAAAGATAATATGCAAGGTTTCTATTAGGTAGTTCTAGAATGATCTATAATAGAGGTTATTATTTTGTTTTATATGATCAGCTATTAGGCTCCACTCCTTGCTATTATTATTATTATCATTATTATTATTTGAGGCTGTGCCCATACAGATTTTTATTCAGGAGGTGAAAATTTGCAGCATATCAAAAATTTGGGCAGTTCCACCGAGAGCCAATTTCCAGGAGAATTGTGGGTGACAAAATATACCTAAGTTGTTATAAATGGAGCAAGACTGGGTTGCATGTAAGAATTTTAAAACTACTTGAAAATTCTTAAAAGCATAAACGCGGTGGCAAGTATCGAGTAGACTTTGTTTAAATAATAATAAGCGAATCTGAATTGAACTGAATATAAACTAATATGATTAAAAAATTGTTAATGATTTGTTTCTAACATTTCATTATCACAAAATACCAGTGGCGGCTCGTGATATTGTCTGCAGAGAAGGCTTGATATTTTGAAAAACAATTAACTTGCAATATGATTACAATTTGTACATTTCCCCACCACCTCTGAGATAGTACAACGGCGCGTTACATTTTTTTTGTCGTGGGTTGTTCGCCAGGATACCGATTCACGACTTGAGAGAATAGAACTAATAAAATAGAAAGGAAAGGAAAGGAAATATAAAATATAATGGGATGAAAAAATCATTCTCATGAATTTTGCAAATTATTAAACCCGGCCCTGCCCCACATTGAGGAGATATGAAATAATAATCGTCTCCAACAATATACTTTCTTTCCAACTGTTGATGCCGTTAACCACTCGATTTTTTTATAGTTGTTATCACAAAACCCTCTGTTTTACCACTTTTAAAAACCAACGAAGGCATTGCTGGTGTAGGTCTGGCATTTCTTTTAATTCTTACCTTTTCGTTGCAAGTAAGAGTAGTAAATCCATTTAATAACAAATAATCCACCACGCCTGGACAACAAGAGATGTTGTTGGGAATATTTTCAGTATTTTCACCTAGAGCGCTCATTCCTAGCCCGCCCATCAAATGTTTTATGTATTTTTACGTCAAGTTGATCTTAACCGGCTAAACGGCAAATTACCACTGACAGTTCGTTCTCTTGTGAATTACCTGAACTCCTAAACATGCCCTATAAAGAACTGAGGACAGGCGAGCTGCCTTAGCTTGTTGCTAGACAATGCAAAAGTAATTCAAGGTCATTTATGTTTTAAGTAAATGCCTTGAAGTTGGAAGCTATTTCGTATAAGCCTCAAGCGAAGGGCAGTGTTCATTCAATGGAAGACTGGGTCGACCGGGCAATACGCAATATGCAGATATGCAATATGGTAATGGTGTAAGTGGTATTCTAATTTTTTGTCTATTACCTATTTCAATTTGGTATCTTTGGAAGTACTCATACTTGTTACTCATTTTTAAAAGAGTACCTACTTCAAATTTTGCAAAAGTACTCATTTTTTAGAGTACTCATATTCAAGTTTTCATGAGTACTTCACAATGAGTACCTTTAAAAAGTTTAAAGGCACTCATTGTGAAGTAGTCGTGAGTACTTTAATGTGGTACTCTGACCAGCTCTGTCTCTGGGTGAAAGTTAAGACTCTTTGGCTTCCGACCACCTAGGCACTATATTATTTAAGGGAGTTTCTATAACTCTCCTCATTTGAAACCAGTCAATTTTAACTAGTAATTATTGTAAAATTTAAACATATTTACAAAAATAATATTGATTCATGTTTTCAAAATAATAAATTTGGCTTCTAAGGTTGTATTGTTTCAGAATGTTCAATTCCTTCCAACATTAATAAAACTAAAAGCTTAATTACCTAATAGTATCTTTTATCATAATTAGAAAATCGGATAATGCTTTCTACAGTATAATTGTCTGTTGAATGCTTTTCAATTGTCTAAGAACAAATATCTATTTGTGAAGGATTAAAAAATTATAAAATTTATTTTTTCTGTAATTATCTACATAATTATATCATAATAGTTAAGTTTCTCCTATTTAACAACAATAGGCTTATAATTATATAACTTAATGAAATGCATTAAAAGTAATTATGAGGAAAATGAGATAGACAAGTCTTCTATGCAGCTATATTAATGACTTTGATAAGATATATGAATGATGCTTTGAAACAAATATTATGTAGAGAATAAAGCCTGTTCATGTTTTTTTAAATTTTTGTTTTGTTTGTTTTCATATAAACAATCAAACTCGATGTAGTATGGCATGATCATAGTTCTTTTTTAAATTATCTACTTATTAGTCTCCTTCTCGATTCTTTTCTCATATTATTATATAAATTATTATTGTACCTAAAAAATATATACATATATAAGAAAAGAATAGTCGGTTTTGACAACCTACGTTTATGAGAGTATGCATCTCAGATGCCCTTTCAGAGGCAGACTCTTACACATTAGTGATGCGAAACACTGTGATTTTCTCATGTTATCATATCATTATTAGCATAATTTTATTATCACCTGTAAATATTAATAAAAAGCAGTTCTTTAATATTTTTGTAAAGTTAAAGTCCACACATGCTGCACACGCTGAAATGTTTCTAAATACAAAACTTTTATTGCATAAACCATACTGAAAATTAACAAGCACATTCAAGACAGATAAAAGATACTTAAGTTATATGATCGCAATATTCTGCGGTGGCACACGATTGTTCAGTGATATAGAACCAGAAGTATAATAATGATGGTAATAAGCTCGAAAATGTTATAAATTTTGTCAAATTCATTTTACATGAACTAAACATTAACTATACAGAACTAAAGTACAATTTCTTTTTCCCACTTATTTAACGTCGGCCTATTTCCGCTATTGAGGCCTATCACCAACGCCAGGACTTGGAAACTTTGTCAAACCTCTTCTCTATCGAAGAGTAGGGGTTTTTTACTTGCCTAACACTTAATAAACAAGAGACCGACTGCTTTACATTCCCTCCCTAAAAATGGTATATCCGCTATGTAACCCCGGCCTAAAGTTACATAACGTCTACGTATGTATGCGTTGATATACAAGCATATGGTCAACATTCAGTGGTATATCGATTAGAAGTATGTATCTCATGAAACAAGATATTTTTAACATTACATTTGGATGGCTAAAACGAATTGGCAAATATCTTATTTAAACCTCTAATCTCTATTTTCATTACTAAGTTTACTTGTCTTTTTAATTTTGTATTTATATGAAGTACATATTAGTTTTATAGTTACGTTGACAGTGTTAGTTAAGATTCAGATGTTGAAATATTACCATTTAAAAATGCAATTTTTGCAGATAGGATGTTTTTCCTTAGGACGGCAGCCTAGTACATGTCAGTTCAGTATATGTCTATTACTAGCAGGTGATATGCAAATTATCACAAAAAGAGATACATTTTTATAATTCAGTACCACCCTCCCATTCCAATCCTGACTTTTACGTTAATGTCATCTGAAATATACGCTATCTGCTGTTTACAAATTACTGAAATTATTTTGGAATAGGTATCTTACATTCTTCAGTAAAATCAATGAACTAATACAGCAAAGGACACAAAATAGAGCTTTTTTTATAGAAATACAAATCACCAGCATCAGCAGAAATTGCTATTTGGGTCATCCACTGAGCACCGTAACTTCTTTAAAAATCATTATCGGCCTCAGTTGTAGGAACCTTTACCTAGAATCAACTCCTAATCAGACGAGAGATATTTATAACACCCTGTATATAACATTTTAACTATTATTTTATTATTTAGATATATCTATTAGGTGGAACTACTGGACGTGTTCCTATATCTCATCTTCTATCTCGCATAGATGAAATTGCAAAAACCTGTATAGGTAAAAAATATTTCATAAAATTGTCGGTTATCTGGCCATTATCTTCAATCAAATTATAAGAGATAATAAAAAACTTTCTTTATCGTCCATTAATATCAATAAGCAGGTTTTGCTTCATCTCCAAACGCAGCCAAAATAAAGATTAATATTTACCAATTTTTATAGTTATATTTTTGTTTACAGTTTATAGGTAGGTGTATAAAAACCTAGAAATGAAACTCTAGGAATTTAAAGTGTCTACAAGATCTTTTATAATTCAATGAATAAATAAATAATCTTACCAGTATTGGCATTTATCAACTGCAAGATTAGTGGCCTACGAGTTACAATGCCAGATCCTCTAGGAAGGAAGTCTCTGCAAGAAAGATTAAGTGTGTCATTCAACTCATTATCTCTGTACTATATAAATTTCAAAAAATCAATATTCAACCCACAAACCAATTTTTACGGTTTATGTGCCAAGGAAAGCAGGGATGAAACAAAAGAAAAGCTAGTGCATTGGATAAATACGCCCCGTTGCTGTTTTCTTGGAAAACGTCAAATTAACAGGAATTTGACTAGTCAATAAGACAGGTCAAAATGTCAAAAGTCAAAACGAAATTGATTTAACCACAAATCTAATCAATAACTAATTGGCATATAAACAACAATGTACACTAGTTAAATAAATGTTTATTTTAACTCACCTGCCAACAAAATTTTCTAATACTGAACTTTTTCCTGCCGATTGTCCGCCCACTACAGCGATCTGTGGCAAATCCAAAGTCATATGAACCCCAAGTTGTGTAAAAGCATCTTGCAACTTATTCACAATAGGAATAAGTTGCTCCATCCCCATATTCCCTGCCATTTTTAGGCCGGAATTTTACGTATTTCCCTTTGAAAACAGCACTGAACTTCACTACTCTAGAAATGTATATCAACGAACATGGCCGAGCTAATAACTGTCTTGTCTGACGACTGAACAATACCGCGCATGACTCATGCAAGGAAAATCATCAAGTCTTATTTTTTTATTGAACTAAATTATCTATGTATTCATAATAGGCATGGGAACTAGAACAATGGAGAATTCGGCCATTCGATTCCAATTATTTTCCTTATCTATCTTAAGCAATTGATAATAAATTAAATGATAACTGAAATATATTTAAATATTCGTTTAAATATCAATAGTGCCACGCAGGCGCATGATGAATGTTGTTTTATTGGTTGCATAGTTATCATTAAATCTTGAAAATACAGAACCGTATTAAAACAGTTTCTTGGGAACTGGCCAACAGTTGTTTCTAATAGGTAAAAATGATATGATAATAGTACGGAGGTGGTCAGTGTGGGCACCCGAGCACAGGTAATATAAGTATAGTATTTTAGAAATTTACTTTAGAATTCTTAAACTAGGCAAAGTAATTGTCTATAATTCTCCAAATACCTACTAAAGTTCCCACATCAGACACTAACATTTTTGAACACAATAACACTCGAATACGAATACTCGACGCGCGTATCGCTAACCACGTTAACATCATCGAGGGATGATTAAAATCAGTTTTAGTTCAGCAACACGCGTCAAGCGCTGTATTTAAGGCCTCGGCTACGATACGAGCGGTAAGCGGAAATTATCTGAGCGGCTTAGCGGCGCCGCTAAAGTTTTTAGTTGAATGATTTTGTATAGAAAGTACTTCCATCCGGCTAGGATAACGTGGAGCGGCAGGGCGGCGTCGCTCGCCGCGTACCTAGTACCGCCCGCCGCAGTATCCAAACATTAAATTAGGAGGTTGCCGCTCGCCGCAATACAGTGCGATATGTCGTCCACAAACATTGGGCCTTCCCTGAAACGAAAATCTTGCAATGGAAGTTAGGATGAAGTTATTGAAGGTGAACAGTGTCTAAAAAACGAAAATAAAAAGGTGAAATTAGCACGTAAGCTAAATAATGGTGAAACCAAACTGATATCAGAAGAGCAGTGAACGCAGTGTCTGTGCAATTGATGCCTATAATGATTTACTTTCCGATAGAGCAACAGCTGCACGAGTTTTTCGGACTGATCGAGACTGCCGCAGGTGTATCGCCGCCCGTATTGTAGCCGGCACCGCTTACCCCATTGCCGCTCTGTATTTTTACCGCTTTGCCGCTTACCGCGCACCGCTCGTATCGTAGCCGAGGCCTAAGAGTTTTGGAGAATAATGCCAGCTTTAATCACCTCCAGATGCTGCTATAACATGATTAACGTGGTAATCGCAGTATTGTGTTCATAAGTTTTGGTGTTTATGGAAAGTACGTTCCAGAGAGAGCATCACACTGAAGGCTCTAGCCAATTCAGGACCTTTTCCAAAGTTGGGCTGTGCAAAATTTGAAAGATGTGCAAAATTCCAAGGATGTGCAAAATTTGTCGAAATTTATAGTTCGGACTTTCATACATAGACAAATAAACACACTTCGTTTAGTAAGACGCCTCAAAAGAATTCCCAAAGTAAAACCAAAGATTAGAGAACTAACAAGATAGGACAGTCAGATGGAGAAGATGAATAGACGAAGACAATTGTGTACTCCAGTTTAAACGGACGCGACATCCACGAAAACAGTTTCGGGATTTGTCGGTTACGCATTAAACGAATTTGACCAAACTTACTAAAAGATAGGTTGGCTCATTAAAATCGACAAGTGCTACGCCACGTATAGACCTCGATGACAGCTGCGTGTGGCTGTTTTTTCCTCATCTTATAGAAAGAAGTTTCAAAATTATTCTTTCAATGTACAATTCTATCCTAACCAAACAGATACATTACATATATAAACATAGAAATACTTCATGTGACATATGTTACAAAGCAACCTGTTTTTTAGTGACCTTGGGTACTGGCAGCAGTCAGCTGAGTTCAGTCGTTCTATCAGGACAGTGTTGTCCATTTTTCACCATTGGCCTCTCTTTCTAATCTTCCTTCCCTGTCTGATTGTCACATTATGGCAACTGCGCGAGAACTCAAATTTAGATGTCGAGGTCAATGGCGCCATTGCTAAAAGATAAAAGGTTTTCCGTCGGGTGTTCTATCTTGTTAATTCTCTAATCTTTGACGTAAGTATAGTATTTTCAAAAGTGAATTATTATTTGTTTGCTTATAATTGTAATGAAACATATTTTTTACAAGATTTTGCAAACAGCGGAAGAAACTATTTATGAGAACTAGAAGAAAAATTATGTGTAAAAATATTAATGAAGTCTTTGAATTCTTTCGATAACCTGAATTCTGGTTATGCTAGCAAACTAAAATCCTAAAATGAATTTGTCTAATTTATTATTTGACAATTCTCATTATAACACACTAGCATCCACATAGTCCCCTACGGCCATGCAGCTTAAACTAATATCTCCATAGCCCCCTACGGTTATGAAAATTCAATTAAAAATGAATTTATTTACCTACCTTGTCTTAAAAAAATGTCTATCTAATGGATTACATTTCGGCCTCGATGATAATTTTTCTCTCAGTAGGTACGTAAAACGGAATTTCGCGACTTGTGCATAATATTAAGTGTCCCTCGAGATACGCCACTGTCATATACTCTCCATTTCTATTGCGAAACTATATAGCGCCCGTACATACACAACTGTTCATTTATTAATCTATTTATTCTATTTACTTCCTTTAATGTGCCAATAGAATAGATATAGATAGGAAATATATACTCTGTGCGCACTCGTGCATATGAAAGATTAGTTCGTTGCAATTTTGTTTTTTCTGTGGGAAAATATAAATAGATGAGTAAAAGTTTTCAACTTATCACTCTGATAAAGAAATGTTATTTACTGCTGCTAACAATTAAGTAATGATGCAAAACAACAAACACTGAATTATTTATTTCGAATTTATGTCTATAAAATACAATATCAAAATTCTTTATTACAAATATCAGGTACACACTGGCACTGAAAGAACACTAAAATTATTAATACCATATTCTCGACTCCAAGTTGTTGGTATCTGCAGACAACGGAAACAATATTAATGATGATGTCGGCTTGGTTGGCGAAATGCGAGTCGAGTGGAGTATTCAGTATCTGTGGATATTATTATTATTAGTAATTTTGTTTTATAAACAGACTTCGCCTTCTCTTGCGGCTTTAAAGAAAATTAATACTGATGTTTGGATTTCAGGCATCGAAAAACAAAAATTACTGTTAATATGACTCATAACAATAAAAGCATATTAAATTAAGCTAATTTCCCGCATCCCTCCTCCCTGCATTTTCTTGGAACAACTAGTCATGCGACCTCATGCTGGTATTAAGTATCCATTTGTTAAGTACTGATACACGTAGACGTAGACACTAAAATGTTGAGAGTTGTGTTTAGATTACCCTATATTGTGCTCGCATTAGCTGCTTTTGTTCAGCAGAGTGATTGGTCATCATAATAAACAGGTTTTCAATGAACAATAATCATATTGTTACGTATTTCCACCTCTTAGGAAACACCCTGTATAAATCCGTGGGTTTCAAAATAATTTCAACAAGAGATAAACACTAACACGTTATTTAATAATTTACTGACTATAGAATACTTCAAAATAACCTTTACACTTTGTTTACTTGATATTTTACCTCACTTTTTACCGACCGTCACTTTAATAAACTTCCCCTCCTGCGCCGTTAATCGCGCTTTATACAGGGTGCGCCAAAGTTCTGATTTTGGTCGATTACGGCTGTATTTGAAATGGTGGAAATATATTGTCTATAGATTATTTTCTTGATTTTCAATTCTGAATAACCAGAAAATATGTACAATTATACAGGGTACTCCGTTTTCGTTGTCCGAGCAACAACTTCGTTATTTTAAATGGAACACCCTATATTTTTTTCCTTTATCGAGTTACCCATCTAATTATATTCATAATTCTATTAAGGTGGTAGGTACTTAAAATGAACCGTTTACGATATAAAAAAGATTTTTTGACAAAAAGTGAGGTTTGCGGATAAGTTTTTGAGTACCTCTGATTTCATAGACAAGAGAGTTTTCAAAATTCTGCTTATACTGTTATGTTGAGCATATTAAGGGCTAGTAGGGCAGAAACATTATTAATATTAATCTTATACAGAGTGCTGAAAAAAATTGAGTTTAATGTTTCGCTAATAAAAAAGGCCGTAATTCAATTTTTTCAAATGGGACGTACTATTTTCAGTTCTGTCATCTAATGAAGTGTTAAATTATCTTTCCATTGATATATCATAGTAGGTATTTATCTTTAGGAGTTGCATAGATATTAAGGTTAATTGTCTGGATCAGTCATTTTTCTTGCTGGAACTTCATGAGGTTTGTACTGCACTTCACCAGTTTCGATAAATCTGTCTCTAAGATTACTAAATGCAGGTTCTAAAGGGTGTCTCCTTTCAGGATATCTGGTTTTATAGACTCGGGATGCTAAGAGGCTGTTCCTTGAGCACCCCCCCAGAATAAAAATCATGTCAACCATTTCTTCCCGCGAATAATTCATATTTAATATAATTATATGCAAATGCAACTTCCTGGAACTGTAAAAGCTACTAGTATTTTATTAAAGACAATCAAAACAAAAGCACATACCGATATAGCAGTAACACAAAACTTTAGAACATCCACAGACACGTGTTTTGACATCTATGTCTCTTCGGTGCGGCTTTTTCTAAAGTTCACAATCAACTGAAATATGTAAGCAAATACTCGTGTTATAACTATCAAAGGATTACCAGAACAGGATATTAAAAATTAAAATTAGATTATAGGAAATTCCCCGTAAAGGGATAATTATCAATATAATTATATGCAAATGCAACTTCCTGGAACTGTAAAAGCTACTAGTATTTTATTAATTATTTTTATATTTTATTATCAATATAATTATATGCAAATGCAACTTCCTGGAACTGTAAAAGCTACTAGTATTTTATTAGCTAATAAAATACTAGTAGCTTTTACAGTTCCAGGAAGTTGCATTTGCATATAATTATATTGATAATTATCCCTTTACGGGGAATTTCCTATAATCTAATTTTAATTTTTAATATCCTGTTCTGGTAATCCTTTGATAGTTATAACACGAGTATTTGCTTACATATTTCAGTTGATTGTGAACTTTAGAAAAAGCCGCACCGAAGAGACATAGATGTCAAAACACGTGTCTGTGGATGTTCTAAAGTTTTGTGTTACTGCTATATCGGTAAGTGCTTTTGTTTTGATTGTCTTTAATAAAATACTAGTAGCTTTTACAGTTCCAGGAAGTTGCATTTGCATATAATTATATTGATAATAAAATATAAAAATAATTAATAAAATACTAGTAGCTTTTACAGTTCCAGGAAGTTGCATTTGCATATAATTATATTGATAATTATCCCTTTACGGGGAATTTCCTATAATCTAATTTTAATTTTTAATATCCTGTTCTGGTAATCCTTTGATAGTTATAACACGAGTATTTGCTTACATATTTCAGTTGATTGTGAACTTTAGAAAAAGCCGCACCGAAGAGACATAGATGTCAAAACACGTGTCTGTGGATGTTCTAAAGTTTTGTGTTACTGCTATATCGGTATGTGCTTTTGTTTTGATTGTCTTTAATAAAATACTAGTAGCTTTTACAGTTCCAGGAAGTTGCATTTGCATATAATTATATTAAATATGAATTATTCGCGGGAAGAAATGGTTGACATGATTTTTATTCTGGGGGAGTGCTCAAGGAACAGCCTCTTAGCATCCCGAGTCTATAAAACCAGATATCCTGAAAGGAGACACCCTTTAGAACCTGCATTTAGTAATCTTAGAGACAGATTTATCGAAACTGGTGAAGTGCAGTACAAACCTCATGAAGTTCCAGCAAGAAAAATGACTGATCCAGACAATTAACCTTAATATCTATGCAACTCCTAAAGATAAATACCTACTATGATATATCAATGGAAAGATAATTTAACACTTCATTAGATGACAGAACTGAAAATAGTACGTCCCATTTGAAAAAATTGAATTACGGCCTTTTTTATTAGCGAAACATTAAACTCAATTTTTTTCAGCACTCTGTATAAGATTAATATTAATAATGTTTCTGCCCTACTAGCCCTTAATATGCTCAACATAACAGTATAAGCAGAATTTTGAAAACTCTCTTGTCTATGAAATCAGAGGTACTCAAAAACTTATCCGCAAACCTCACTTTTTGTCAAAAAATCTTTTTTATATCGTAAACGGTTCATTTTAAGTACCTACCACCTTAATAGAATTATGAATATAATTAGATGGGTAACTCGATAAAGGAAAAAAATATAGGGTGTTCCATTTAAAATAACGAAGTTGTTGCTCGGACAACGAAAACGGAGTACCCTGTATAATTGTACATATTTTCTGGTTATTCAGAATTGAAAATCAAGAAAATAATCTATAGACAATATATTTCCACCATTTCAAATACAGCCGTAATCGACCAAAATCAGAACTTTGGCGCACCCTGTATACTCTGAAATTGCATCTAGATTCATCCAGAAACAATCAAGAATCTTCTCCCATACTCTAGAAAAAGTCCATTTCTTTCTACAAGTTTCCAGTAACTCACTATTAGGCAGAGGCGTATCAATTTCCAGTTCCAAGGGGGTGTAATTCATAACAATATGATACAAAATTGCATGGTAGGAACAGAGACAACACATGACACAGGTGATTACGAATCACTCTGCAGAACGAAGTAGCTAATGTCGAGATCTGCATTAGCATTAGGTAAAATGAGAGAGGTATACTTTTAAATGATTAGTGTGATGTAAATAATAACGAGTTCCGAATGATTTGTATCGCTCTTCGAAATTTATATTGAAGATTGGTGGGAGTCGTATGTTACTACCCCCCCGGGCCCCGATTTTCTCTCGACGGCCCTGATTGCTAGACTTATAGAGTAAGAGCCGCCAGACCTACGTCATTTTAGCAAAGCTAATATTTTGACAATAGTGTGATATGTGGTTAAGAACGTATGCATAATTGCTAGCAAACTGCGATGTCGTAATGTCCGATCTAGAGATACGTTGCCCCAGTTTTGCGTATGTATTAAAACTGATGAAATTGATAGAGGAAGATTTGAATCCATATCGGCAAATTCCAGTAAAATGCCTTTGTCACTTTAATACCATTTTTACGCCTTGTAATTTTAAGTCATTGAATTATAGATATCTACATTATGATTGGTTGTCATCAAAGCATTGGTCAATGTTTGTTAATTATTTAGTCGTTCTTCTAGATTTTAGGTCTACAATATGCTCTATGGTTCTTAAATCTTCTTAGAGAGAAACGTATTATATGTCCAATATACCTAGTTTACATTAAAATCCGTATCCTGAAGCTAATTTTATAGTTATATCCCCTACAACTCATTTACCCCAATTTCCCGCTTTGGATTACTTAAACGCAAAGGGCCGAGTGTAATGTTAAGTTTCCTCGTGCTTTTGTCAATGGAAAGCGGGGAAATAGTACCCTTCCTAAAAACAACGCTTCATTCGTAAACTAAATGGACTATAGAAACAAGTTAATTTTTAACCGAATAATAATTGAATTTTGAACACAAATTTATGTTTTTTGCTCTGGACATTAATATCGTGTTGAGAATACAACATTTTTCAGTTAAAAAAAGTTTAACATTTGTTATGCAGGGCGTTCTATATTTAAGAGCGACATAGAAGGTAGAGTACACTTAGCTGAACCTTGTATGTTAATAGTTTTTTGAGATGCAGAGTGTTTTATGATTTTTTACCAAAATTTCAGAATACCATATTTTTTAAAGGACTGTTTGTATTTGGGTAAAATTTGATAAGTACAAATACTCTTTTGCTTCAATAAAGAAATAATTCACTTTGAAAAAATTCCAGGATCCATCTAAGTTCTTACAATGTTTCTTTCAATGCCAATAACTCTCTTTCTATTGTTTTTTGGTACAAGATAGTATAGGTTTAGAAAGTCAGTCAACCACCATCGGTGTATAAAGTTATGTCATATTTAACGAGTAACGACCACATTTATAATTATTCTCCGGTAAATTTTGAAAAATATTCCTTGACCAAATTTAAATTTCTGCAAATAACACTATTAACTACCTAATGTCACTATTTAATTAATTGTATTTAAGGGGAGACATACGTAACTTTTACTTTTGACGCGCGGAAAATAATGCTAATTATTGGAATTTTTATTTTGCGAACTAATAATCCGATTAGCTCGTGTTTTTTTAGCTTTGTTTGGTAAGCCCTAAAGAATATGCATGAACTTTTTGGAGTGAATTTATTTGATATAAAAAATACAAAGATTTTTCTAGAAGTAAGTAAAACGCAGATATCCAAATGTGTTATTTTTTTATCAATTTTGTAATAAACGATCTCGCACATATTTTCATCGCAATCGCAATTGACGCAAGTATTAATGACTGTAACACCGTTAATAATTGAAGTTTCTTCATGAAACGTTTTAGGGATGTCCCTTACACATTGTTCTTTGGATTTTCGTTTAAAGAAAACCGATTTTACAAAAAAAATTGCGAATTCTCGCTCAGGCTTTTCGCGCGAACGGTTTAGCGCGAACGGACATGACTGTTAATGGCCGTGACTGTTAATAACTGAAATTTCTTCATGAAACTTTGTAGAAATATCCCTACTATAACCTTTACAAGTTAAGCACCTTCATGTTTTTGGATAAAAACTAGATATTTACCGGAAAATTAAATGTTTAGGCAGCACACATCTTAAAATATTTAATTAATCTATCTTAAAAACTTACCAATGACTGAAACAATTTCCGATTTCGTAATATACAGTTATAAAATTTAGTCAATTATTTTTGAAAATTTATTGGAAAATTACCATAAACGTACTATCTAATATTATAAAAGTATGTTACACGTTGATTCGTTGATTATTATCTAAGCTTGTACTAAGATTTATTAATAAATTATATACAAGGTACCTACTCAGAGCGACATTATAAATATCGAGTTCGGTCCTGCATGTTTTTGATTGGACAAAAAAGAGTGCAATATTTGTAGTAAATTGTAACCAAATATTTTATTTTATTCTATTTTATTTTATTCATACACCATCTAACAGTACAAGACCATTTACAAGATGGAAAACAATATATATATCTTACAAAAATGACTTAAATTTACTAGCGTATATTTCAGTAAAGACATACAACAATAAAAAATATAAATATTAGAGAGAACAGATAGTTGAATTTATTTACAATAAAAAGAGAGAAAAAATACATATATGATTTAGCCAGAATCTCGTATTTACTAAAGATGTCGATATCACGCTGGCTGTGGTTATAGCTAGAGCACATGCTGTAGATTGGTGAAAACGTATAACAAGGTAGAAAGTTTGTTTTTGTTTTGACTTTATTCGCGGAATATGAAAATTAAGTCTCTGGAGTATCTCAGTACAGTCAATATCATAATGAATCACCTTTTTTAAGAAATTTATGGCAAAGTCGTCTTTCAGATAGGTTACGCATTGAAAACGTTTGAAGTAAATCGCTTTGTGGAAAACCAATTGGTGGATATATACCATGCGATTTTGGATATAGAAATTTAAAAAAGTGGAGTTGCACATTTTCTAATGTATGACTATGAGTGTTATAGCAGGGCTGCCAAACAAGAGACGCATACTCTAGTTTAGATAGCAAAAAAGAAAAATATAATAGTTTTACATTATGATATTTGAGAAATCACGTCCATTGTGTATAATAAAACCAAGTGTTCTATTTGCGTGGCAAATTAACGTGTCTGTATGATTGACAATGCTGAATTTTTTGTCGAAAATTACTCCAAGGTCTTTAAACGAGGACGGTCGAATTAATGGTTCGTTTTCTAAATTAGTTAAATGTAAAATTAGTATCCTTCATGGAAAATGTCATTACGTTACATTTTTGCACGTTTAATATGAGACTGTTGTCGATACACCAAGCGCTGAGTTTAGATATATTATGTTGTAATTTTCTGCAGTTATTTATGGTAGAGATTCTATGTAGTAGCTTGATGTCATTTGCGTACATTAAAAAATGAACATCCAGTTCATATGCTATATCATTGATAGATATATTAAACAAAAATGGCCCAAGGACGGACCCCTGAGGTACACCAGAACAAGATAAGTACTCAGTAGACCTGAATCCATTAAACGCGACGTACTGATTTCGATCTGACAAATATGATTTTAAAAAGTGTGTACAATTCGGTGACACTCCAATGTTAGACAGTTTTTTAATAAGAATGTTATGATTAAGCGTGTCAAATGCTTTTGCGAAATCAAAATATATTACATCTGTTTGAATTTGCATCTCAATGGACTCAGATATATATTGAGTGGCACATATTAAATTGGTGGTTGGAGTTTCATAACTCCATGCTGTTGAGAGCAGATACTGTTTTTGACATGCTGACATATGCAATTATGCAGCAAAATTTCAAAAGCTTTGCCAAAGTCACAAATTATAGTGATTGGTCGAAAATTTGTTATATCATTTTTGTTGTATTTTTTGTAAACTGGACATACTTTAGAATACTTCCAGATGTCAGGAAAAGAACAGCATTTTATAACATAATTAAATACAATTTTTAGTGGATGGGCGAATGTATTAGCACAATCTTAACACAATCTTAAATGTAGGAATGCCATCCGGCCCCATGATGAGCTTTTCATTTCTGTTAATGCTTTTAGGAGCTCTTCAGAAAAGGAAACTAAATTGATGCTATTGTTATTTAAGCTATTATCATCTTAATTTATGTTGTCCGGTGCACTTGCTAAAATCGATTTTTCAAAAAATTTAGCGTAAGCGTTAACAATATCCTCTGGGTTGTCAAGATGTTCGTCATTGTAATACATATTTGTATAGAGATATTAGTCATTCCTTTCTCATTGTTGATGTATGCCCAGAATTTATTAGGGTCCTGATTAATATATTGTTTTCAGCTCGCTCTGTATAGTTTTTATGGGTAGTTTTGATATCCCATTTAATTTTTAACCCTAGCCTTGTAAATTAATTTAGCGCATTGACATCTGCCGTTCGTTTATAGATATTTTGCTTTGAAATATAGACAACTATGAAACATATTCTTCATAAGATTTTGCAAGCAGCAAAAAAAACTATCTATGAGAACTAAAAAGAAAAAATAGCTATTTGTAAAATTATTGATTTTACAGATAGTTTTTCTTTTTATTGTATCTGTAAAATCAATAATTTTACAGATAGCTAGTTTTTCTTTTTAGTTCTCTGATGTTTGCAAAATCCTGTAAAGAATATGTTTCATTACAATTAGTAAACAAACAATAATTAACTTTTAAATATGGACAGTTATTCCAAAAACATGTGACACTGAATTTTTTTAAATCCATAAAATGCTCTGCATCTCAAAATCGATTAACATTCAGGGGTAAGCTGAAAGTGTTTTGAACTCGCCTTTCATTGCACTATACCATTTTAAATCTGGGACACCCTGTACAAGTAGATAAGCTACAGGGCTTCTGGGCCAAAATCCCATGTATTTTCTTATGGAGGTTCATTTTGCAGAATTTTGATTCGAGACAATGGCAATGGTATCGATTCGGACTTTAGAGAATTTGAACTTTTGGGAAATCACTCAACTATTCTCAACCTAGACAACAGCATATGTGGACTTGTAAAATTACTGTATGCTAATATATAATTTAATGAATGAGATTAGAGACAGTGGGAAGCGGCGCGGCTTCTACATATATTAATTTTAAAGCGAAAATAGTATTCTGTTTATCTAATCGGATGGTCGACAATTGGGATGCTAATGCTGATATACATGACCCCTTGTAGTGACAGCCTCTTTTGTAGGGAAGTCTAACAGACACTAGGGTCGATACTGGTCCCATGTAGAGACGCGTCGCACAAGCCGTATTGTCAACCTTTTACGCCATCTCAGCGAGATGACAACCAATTAATGACAAACATACTTATAGTAATGATGTATATTATAACTTATCTACGGATCCAGATTGCTCGGAATACTTCATCTGTTGCAAAACGAAAAGCTTACTAATACAGGTATGCTATATAAACTTTAATACAGAGGGGTTGGGTTATTTAAATAAAGCACTATATTTTCATTACAATTTTATTTTATACACCAACGATACAATAATACAAAATCATAAATACATGTATATTCAGTTAAATATTACAATCTAATTACCTATTTATTATATAATAATTTAATTTTAAGGGTATGCAAGTTATACATTTAGATTAAGCATATTATGTAACAAACTATTTCTCTTACATGTCCATTATGGCATGATGACCCCACGGTAAAGTTTCATATGAATTCTTAATTAAATATCTTTTATCATCATAAGGACTTAAAGCAATTTTGGTTTGTGTAACAGTATTAACAGAATGCTTTTCAGATTTAATCAAATTTTGATCAACTGTTTTTTCAGCTGAATTATTTAAACAGTCTGTATAATCGTCAAAAGTAATTTTGTTTTTAACTATAGATTTCTTTATGCCTTTTATTTTTTTAGTTTTGTCTGCTCCTTGAACTCTAACTGCATACATTTTAGACCTAAGTCCCACGAATTCAGTCATTATCGAGCCATTTTGTTCATCTTTCATCAAACCAATTACCTTTTTATTCACTCGAGGGATATCATAAACGTTATCCTCAGGATAGTCACTGGTATCAAAGTATTTAATCGCATCGCGTTTGATTAAGGTATATATATCATTGGTATTAATTTCATATATTAGTGAATCTGTATCAGTGTATAGGAGGCTACAGTTTTCACCAAATTCTCTTTTCATATAATCATAATGAAAACTATATATTGTAGTTTTTGCTAAATCTAATATAGGGGAAGTGTGGGAACAGTGTCACACTTTTTTTTTATGCTCTCATATTTATTATGTGTACCCTAATTGTCATGCAGACATAGATTAATATTGAAACATACAGTTTAATGTAAGTCTCCACGAAGTAGTTTTATGCTAGACTTTTATACAACTAGTTAAATAAAATAAAATGCAGTCATGTGTCAATTGTAACACTGTACCCAGGGGTATGGGTACAGTGTTACATCCTTGGTAACAACGATGTTTGTAGGCAGTCAACAAAATTATTTTTACTAAAACGAAAGATTTTTAAATATTTTATTAAATAAACATTCATTTATAAAATATGGTATTATTATTCATGGATCTGAAGTCAATAAAAGCCCTACTTATATACAAAAAAATATTTAAAAAATCAACAAATAATTCTTCATTGAGAAAGTCGTTTTTTGTTTGTTTTTGGTCTCCGTGGCATATCTGAAAGAAAGATAGAGTTCTAATTCAAATAATACAAATATTTTAACTATGCAAGGAACAGTGTTACCTGTGACAGTGTTCCCTACAAGAGAATGTAACACTGTTCCCAACTTCAACATCATTTCTAAAACCAAGCTACCGACTGAATAATTTATTTTAAGGTTATGTTGATTACAGCAAACTGAAGCCAATATATGTATCTAAATACTCCAGATACTGAGATATTAATAAAAATTTAGAAAATCAGTAAAATAGTGGGTCACAAAACTTTAAGGTAAATAGAAATTGTTCCTAAATAATAATTTTTCTCACCTGATTTTACACGATTCTCAGAAGGCAGAATAAATATCACTGTAGCACAAGGCATATCTAAATATGCCATCTGTTGGCACTTTTGGTAAGTCAAATACAAGAACAAGGCGGCAAATTCAAATGTAACACTGTTCCCTGTGTAACACTGTTCCCACACTTCCCCTACTCATACCAACATATACAGCTTTATTAAAATAAATTTCTGTTTTATTCAATTCGATTGCCACAAGATTCTCATTAAAAATACATGCTGATTTAAATTCTGGCTTAGAAATTAATGCTTCAGCACCATACCGACCATCCCATTTAGTAACTAGTTTAACATTACTATGTTTTCGTACATTCTCCATTGTTTTCCCGAAAACGGCATTATTCAGAAGTTTAAATAAATTTTTTTCAAACTCGTTTCGCGCATTTGCACGTAATTGCGTGTTCAAATCTATATATCCCTTTAACCAAGGCGACTGTTTGAATTTTAAAATTCTATGAATCTTTGTGAGTTTCAAATCTAACGCCAAGGCCTGCTTCAAATTTCTATAATGAATTACATAGCGAGATTTATTATTTAACGTGGCCATTAATTTTCGCTCTTTTGATCCCGGTGCCGTAAGATGTTCGACACACAGAGGTAGATTCCTGTGAGAATCATGTAAAATCTTAGGATATTCCAGATCAACTTCAAGAATATAACCTTCTGGTGATTCATCAACAATAGACAGTACATTAAAATTTTCACAATTTTCCACCCATTCAAACCCCCCATAGGGAAGCCACTGTTCCATTGACCAGCCATATTGGTTATTTATGTCGTAATACATCAAATATGTACTGGATTTTGAGGGATTATAATCAGGCATGTATTTATTATTGGCTTTAGCATATCGCTTAGAGCATTGACTTAACCCGCCGCGAATACCTCGTTCTATGAACATAATCATATCAATATCTGTGAGAAGTTCTAGTTCCACTTTAGTATATTTAAGCATACATTCCCAAGCATACCCGGGTAATGTATAGAAGTTTGCTGGATCAAGCTGGTACGTTTTATGACAGCTTTGCCTGAATTGCTCAAAAATTTCAGCTAGTAATAAAATATCTATTTTCAGATATAAGTCGCTATAAATCCCAAGATTTTTGCATCGAAACGTATTCCACACATTCTGTGCATGCTCATAATCTGTATCATCGATATTTCTATCCTCCAACTTATTATAAAAATCTGATTTCCCAGGTAATTCAGGATAGTTTAACTTTTCAAATGAATCGATAAAATCATATGGAAATACCCCTTTTCGTGTTAGCAAAGTAAGTTGTTCGCATGTTAAATCATGAAATTCACGTTTTAATATTTGAAAAGTTTCTAAATAAGAAGCCAAAACGTCTAATGAAGAAGACATAAATCTGAAAGAGTCTATAAATCTAAATTTAATAAGCCTTTCAGATATATGCTTAGTGAACGATATATACTTTTCCTTATTTATAGGTAATAATTCCATTCGCCCCTCAACCGTCGTGGCTATCTTTTCTATTATAAAAAAAGCATCATAATTACTTAAATTATGGAAAACTACGGGTACCACGTGACTATCTTGAAAATTTAAGTTACAGCTTTCATGAGCTTTACCACGAATCCTACCACTAAGGTGGCAATGGTCAAGCACAACCTTCTCTCCAGGTTTAAAGGGTGATTCACAAATATGGCAATGATTAGCTTTACTAAATGAATAACTTTGAGACGCACTTAATTTATCCATAGGCAGAGGACACAAAAACACAGTTTCTAAATCCTCAGCCAATTGATAGAGTTCATCAGCAAACCATTGCTCACAGTCCTTGCCTCGATAAGATTTATAGAATGATAAAGAGTCATCGTATGAACATTTTACATAATAACCTATACTATAAGGAACATGTTTTTGATATTTTTTTTCCTTTGATTTTCTAGTTTCATCAGCAACAGGTTGTAGCATACATTCTAAGTCAGCATAAACCACAAATGGGGCGGTTTCCTTATATTTATAATTTTTAAAACAAACAATTTTTTTATCGTCACTAGGTAATCTTATTTTGCAATTATTTTGATTTTTACAGTCTTCAATGTGTTTTTCTAATCTTGTCTCAGTATAAAAATAATGTAGACATCTATCACAAAAATTATTTCGAACTTTGAATTTGGACAATTGCGTCGATAGAAGGCGAGATAAGTTTTTTATCCACACAAAATGATACTTTACTTTATTAATTTGCTCATCGCCATCACTTTCATCTTCTTCATAATATACATTCTGAATCATAAGTAAATTAACATGTTTATTTTTCTTCTCATTAGTCAGATAAGTGGGTAAAACTTTGAATTGCTTCTTCGTTTTGTTTAATGTGTAGACATTAATTGATATATTGTTTTGTTTTTCAAATCTTGGTATTTGTTTGAAAGTCATCGGGAATTGTATTCCAGTTAAATTTAAAACATCGGAATAGTGTGGATACGAAGATATTCTATAGGAGTGACAATCAGTTGGGTATAAGGCTGAAACCACACTCCATGCGAAGCATGCATCATCCTGATTCCGAACATTTATACATGCATGTTTAAGTTTAATCTCCTTGGGTAGATCTATAAAAGATGATCCAAGTTGAAGCGTAAATTTGTTTATATGAACAGCTAGATTAATAATTTTTGACAATGACCATCCACTCTGTGATTGCTGGAACTCACTAAGCTCTGCTAGAATCGGCTGTTGTACATTTTCTAAAAACCATTTGTCCAAGTTGGTATCATTGTATATAGGTACGTTCTTAGTATTCATATACTTGCGCTCACATATTAATTCTTCGGCTTTAGTAATTATAAATTCTCCACAGAATACTGTATTAACTTTGATAAAATCATCCTTTTTGAATGCATTTAAAACACGTCTTCGAAAAATAGCTTTACAATCCTCTAAGAATAATTTAGGATCTTTATGTTTTAAATTTGCAATAACGCCCGTCCTAATACGTCCATCAAATGCAGAATCCACATCACACCATTTTACACGGCAACTAGCTGTTTGTCTTCTTTTATTATCCTGATAACCTTCTCCAGAAATTTGTAACGACTTAAACATTTCACGGAAACTTTTAATTTGACCAATACAGGTGGTTAAATGTTGCCTTTCTCCTAAAGTTTTAGCAGATTTGAGCAATGAATTTAAATGTCTACTCGCTCTATTGCATTCCTTTAAACCCAATTGAATATCAGATGGGTTTCCAGGCTCAGATTTTGCAAGCATTGAGGTAATGTTATTAATTACAACTACCGAGACACTATTAGACATGATGATAATCTTGATGTGCACAAGCTAAGCGTTGAAATACAACTAACGAAAATCAAATACAACCACAGATAATATATAATTAAACTAAAGTCACGTGATTAATAATTATTCGCTGGTCTTTTTAGGCTGGTATTTTAAACCTATATTTAAAGTATATAATATCAATTACTTCGTCTGCTCGCTGGTGTTACAACCTATGATAGATCTTGTCAACTTCTAGGACTTCACACCCCTCAGTCACCTCTGCTCAAAACAAGTTGTTTCTTCTGCTTTTCTAACGCTACAGCCTATTATGAGCCTTGACTTCCTCTAGGACTTCACCCCAGCGGTTCCTGTTCAAAAGAATTTGCTTATTAATATCTAATGGACATCGATAATCAGAAGAAAAAAGATAACGAAATATAGTTTTTATAGTGAAATTACAATTTTTATAATAGTAATCAAATAAACAATAATTAGGATGATAAAACTTATATACCAAGACTCTTTTAGGTGGCAGTCTCTTCTATAGGATAGGTAATTTTTAGCTCTAGCGCCCTCAAGCGTCACTTTCTGATAGAAAAGGACACTCAGAATGCGTGTACAAATCGATCGAGTAAAAAAATATGTATTTACAAACACGATATTGTAGGTATATATTGTATATAAGTAGTTACATCAAATAATCTATAAAAAGGCAACGTAGATTGTATACAAAACTAAATTTATAAATAACTCCAAAACTAGTGAAATTTGAAGGTACAGAGTTTTCATTGTAATGCATTCTTTAAAATACAAGCAAAATCATTTTTCAAATATTTTCTGCATGAGGCACATACAAAAATCGCTTGCTATCCAGTACTATGTGTTGTATTAAAATAGATAATGATAAAATATCGGAATTAAACAGTTTCTAAGAAGCTTCTTAGTATTTGTCTTATATTCTCGGTTTTAAATTCATTAAATGTCATAAACTCTTGAAATAAGTCATAAGTACCTAACATATATGAAATTTATTTATATCAAAGATCTATTTTTTACTTAATAAGCTCCACAATATCTGGTGAAATATATATAGATACTAAACTGTTAGATTTGAAACAATTATTTTTCCTACATAGAACCACTTTTTAATATAAAAACAAGATATTTTATAAAGTACATGGTATAAAAAGGGAAATTATAAGGTGCCGGCAAGTATAAAAAATATGTACTCACGTAACCAACATAATCTTGCTCTAAGGTTATATCATTATCTGCCACCTTAGATAACCAACAGTAAATCTCCGAATGTATTGAAAACAAAAGTAAGAAATTCCTATTAAATTGTAATTACATAATTTTTAACTCTTTTTTAATTAATGTATTTTTAATATGCCTTGCGTCCATTAAATGAACAGTTTGAGAACATGCAAGTGGGTTAATTATCCCGCAACCAGTCTTAGACTTTACGGGTTATTCAGTTTAGTTGAGCTTACTTTCGAAATATTTAAGTCATTTAAAAATGTTTTAGAATACTATAGCATAATTTTACTGAATGTGGATGTTTCTTATGCAAATATACTAGTATTATTATTAATAACGTAAAGAATAATTCAGCCGACCGAGTAGAAATATGTGAATTAATTAGATAAAATTAAAATTGGTACATTTTATACTGTAAATATTTTATGCGTATTTAAATATTTATCTAAACTATATCTAATAATTTACACATACTCACATGTAGCAAATAAAATACTCAGTATGTGAATGATAGAAACACTTTTTAATTTTTTAAATTCCACTAAATATTTCGAACTTAGCAAAATCAGACGATGTATAATCTGAAAACGACAGTATACTAAACCCTTACAGCTGATTGCATCATCTTTCTGTAGAGAGTTAGATCGTCTTATTTAACGACATGTAACGACAAGTCTGTAAGAGAAGTAGGTCAATGAGGAGGACATTTTATTATAAAGATCGACAATATTATATACTTTATTATGAACATTGCGTACAGTGCTTATTGTACATTTCATAAATCCTAGCTTCACATTTATATCTTGTTAAAAATATAGATATTTATTTTCAGAATAATGGTTAAAAATAAAAAGATTAAATATTAAATCTTTAGCTATATTTAATGCCAAATAATTGCCCACCGATTGCAACGAAATTAAATTTACGAAGAAATGTTCTGGATTTTTACGTTGAACCGAATACCCAATAAATAGTACTATCAACCAACTAAATTATTTAACAATTTGGTATAAAATGAGACTAAAATAATACATATAGAGTGAAGTATTCAACACTAATATGCATTGTTGAAAATTAGTACATTTTTCTAGAAGTAATTAAGAAGTGTGGAAGATTATATAGTATATTTTAAGTTAAATTAATATAAAATACTCACTCAGGCAGAGTACCTGTAATGAAATTAAATTTAAGAAAATGCTCTACTTTTTAACCGATATCTCGCCATGCAGTACTTCTTGATAATCTCAAATCCGTAATATACCATCATCAAACATACTAACAGCATCACGTCGTATGTTGTGGTTATTTGTTAAGTCGCACTCGGCGAATACTGCGTTTGTTGTATTTATGATGGAAATCATGATTGTCTGTTAAGTTATGTATCACGTTGCTTACAATAGTTGTCCGTTAAGTTGCACATGGCGATCATCTGAACTTATATAAATATGGATCGGGGAATTATTCCTATAATTTGACTCCCCTAAGAGGTTCACCATCATTTTTAAAAATAAAATCAAATAGCAACTTTGACATAGAAAATCATAAAGATACTGCTTAAACGATAGACGGGTCTCGCTCAGGTAAAATATAATAAAAATGTATAAATTAATAAATAAATTTTGTAAAATGCATGCATATTATGAGTTATGTCGACTTTCTTCATAAATTTTAATCTGATCTATTTAGTAATAGGTACTTATTTCTCCAAATGTACTCACTACAAAGGACAAAACGAAACGAAAAATGTTCACGTGAAGAGTTTTGAGAAAGACCCGTTAGTGTACCAAACAACTAGGCAGCACCATACAGATGATGTTATATTTTTGTATCCCTGTGCTCAAAATTTATCTTATTAAAAATAACGAATCCATAGCTCTTTACTACAAATGAAAATTAAATGCATTTCCTCGAATTAAATTTAACGCGATGTGGATTCATTATAACTTATATGTGCGAAGGCTTTTATATGTACACCTAAGTGGTTTTAAAAACTATTTTTTAGACGTAAAAATGTTTTCTTCTTAAATATGTTTCTGGACGACATTAAATATTGTATATTATATGCAATACGAGTATCCTTCTATAAATATGTGTAGTCTGAATTGTCTTTCGCATAAGGTTGATTAACTTTAAATAATAAAAGTGTTGTAACTTAGGTAGCAATAAACTATATTGTAGAACATTATAAGATGCAGTTTTAATATTCATATAATGCATTTATTAATGTGCAAATAGCCAAATAGGATTTGTTAGTTGTTAATACATTTTCCACACTCAATACATCCAAAGTAGGTGTGTATCAAACTCCTACTCCTCCGCTTTGTTTTAAGAAAAATATTAAAACTACAATGCTTTCTAAAATGTTTTGTAGTGTTTAAATTTAAAAATCATTAAAATTTCGTTCGAAAAGCGATTAATTTGAAACAATAGATTCACAGCAGTCAAGATAACCTATAATTATAGTGTCTTATTGAGTAATCTACTAAAAGTAATAATAACTGTTAATATACAATTTAGGTCAGCACTTCACGGACATTTATTTTATTTAATAAGCTTCCCCTATAACATTTAAACAATTACTTAAGTCGTCTTTACAGGAAAATGTATGATTAATTAGTTAAAGTAAAAATGTATATTATATATTTACTTACACACATCTATCCTAGAAAACAGTCAACTAGTGAACTGCGAACACTGAAGTTATTTCAAATATACTGAATTCTCTAAAATTAACAAAGTTGCTCCGTACGACTAGAAAGAAATTCGTAGACTAATAGGGTTGATGGCTTGTTTCTAGTATATGTTATTTCATCGCCTGTGGTAGGGGGAGTATCCAGCTCCGGCAAAAAATAATATGACGTAATACAAGTCGCATCGCTAACTACATCACATTATTTCATTGACCGCGGTGAGAGGTGTCCAGTTCCGCCGGGGAAACTAGTATCTCGGCGGAACTGGACACCTCTCACCGCGGTCAATGAAATAATGTGATGTAGTTAGCGATGCGACTTGTATTACGTCATATTATTTTTTGCCGGAGCTGGATACTCCCCCTACCACAGGCGATGAAATAACATATACTAGAAACAAGCCATCAACCCTATTAGTCTACGAATTTCTTTCTAGTCGTACGGAGCAACTTTGTTAATTTTAGAGAATTCAGTATATTTGAAATAACTTCAGTGTTCGCAGTTCACTAGTTGACTGTTTTCTAGGATAGATGTGTGTAAGTAAATATATAATATACATTTTTACTTTAACTAATTAATCATACATTTTCCTGTAAAGACGACTTAAGTAATTGTTTAAATGTTATAGGGGAAGCTTATTAAATAAAATAAATGTCCGTGAAGTGCTGACCTAAATTGTATATTAACAGTTATTATTACTTTTAGTAGATTACTCAATAAGACACTATAATTATAGGTTATCTTGACTGCTGTGAATCTATTGTTTCAAATTAATCGCTTTTCGAACGAAATTTTAATGATTTTTAAATTTAAACACTACAAAACATTTTAGAAAGCATTGTAGTTTTAATATTTTTCTTAAAACAAAGCGGAGGAGTAGGAGTTTGATACACACCTACTTTGGATGTATTGAGTGTGGAAAATGTATTAACAACTAACAAATCCTATTTGGCTATTTGCACATTAATAAATGCATTATATGAATATTAAAACTGCATCTTATAATGTTCTACAATATAGTTTATTGCTACCTAAGTTACAACACTTTTATTATTTAAAGTTAATCAACCTTATGCGAAAGACAATTCAGACTACACATATTTATAGAAGGATACTCGTATTGCATATAATATACAATATTTAATGTCGTCCAGAAACATATTTAAGAAGAAAACATTTTTACGTCTAAAAAATAGTTTTTAAAACCACTTAGGTGTACATATAAAAGCCTTCGCACATATAAGTTATAATGAATCCACATCGCGTTAAATTTAATTCGAGGAAATGCATTTAATTTTCATTTGTAGTAAAGAGCTATGGATTCGTTATTTTTAATAAGATAAATTTTGAGCACAGGGATACAAAAATATAACATCATCTGTATGGTGCTGCCTAGTTGTTTGGTACACTAACGGGTCTTTCTCAAAACTCTTCACGTGAACATTTTTCGTTTCGTTTTGTCCTTTGTAGTGAGTAC